>JAWWLV010000088.1:58768535-58784638 GCA_035041135.1 Platyrinchus mystaceus
GGCCACATTTTACTCCTCCTTCTCATTCATAGCTTCAGATCTCTCACCAAGGGATCTCTCACGAGCACCAAAACTTTCATGAAGATTAAACGCTGTGTTAAAATGGCTTTGCTGGCAGCCAGCTCTAGATGGGATGATTCTTCTATTAGCTGAAATGCTGGGTGCAAATGATTACTTTTTAGTCATTTTTTGCAAAGAGATTAGTCTAAACACGTTTAGCAATGGGGCAGAGATCTGACAAATACACCATTCAGTTAAATGGTTGCATTTTTAGTTTTAAACATTGTCTTAGGATGTTACTAAATATTCATTTTCACAGCTTTAAAGTCACTTGCTTCTTAAAAAAAGTCTGATTTATCCTTCCTTCAGAACTGCAAAATATGTATTGAACCATTATCCCAAGTGTTTCCTGCTTCTGTTTACTAATGAAACCTCTTGACAGTCTTGATTAGAAAGTGTCACTTAGAACTCTTTGATTTGGTAATATAGCAATGACACATTTGACATGTTATAAAATGCCAGAATACAAACAGAAATAATGCTGCTTTTTTCTATGAAAAAAAGAGCAAATTTTACCATATGAACTAAAGCTAATTTCACCTCATAAATTACATAATTCTAAAATCCTTTTAGTTATAAAAAGGTTAGGTTAAAAGAAAAGACTGTGGAAGAAATCTCACAGTCTTTGTCATATTATATGTGTCCTTTATATCATGTCTTTGCCATCTTATATTTGTCCTTTATATCATGTCTTTGCCCTGATCTTCTAAACAATAAGTTTAATTTTCTTTGTGATTGTTTTTACTATACTTCCCTTTTACTTTTATTTCTGTTTATTTATTTTATATTTGCTTTAATGTAGTTATTTTCATTACTCATGGAAATTACTGCATTATAACTACCAGACATGTAACTGAGGTCCTGTTTAAGCAGTTTTGCACTTCTTTAATTATATATGAGGGGGTTCCCCCTTTTTTCTTTAAAATGCAATTGTAGGTAGTGGCGTTAGTGAAAAAGTCACTTGGAACATGAAAGCTTAGACCTTGTCAACACTCTGAGAGATTTGTTTGTGTAAACACATTAAAATATATCCTGGTGACTACTCCCAAAGGAAAAGCACTAAAAAAAATTCAGTTTGCCAAAACAGACCAAAAAATCAACAACTGAAAAAAACACTACTTCTTCATGTAAAGACAGTAAAAATAAATCCTAGTTTAAAGAAGTTACTTGAGTGGTGATACTTCATCCTCTCAAGTAACAACTTTTTCACCATTTTTTTTAACATTTTCAAAGATTTCTTAGTAAAGGAGACTGTTCATATCTACCTCCCTGACAAAAATTAATAATTACTCTTCTTATCAGAAACTTTTATTTAATGGCCCCCTGAAATTTCAACAGTTGCTTACATTGTTATTTTTATTATCTATACTGCCTAGGTTATTTGTAAATTTATGATAACACTTCCTTCCCTCATAGAGTTGTTGCACAAATAGGCACATTACACATGGTAGGATATGTGTGTTATTATATAGGGAATGTACATATTGGTTCAAGTTCCCTAGTGAAATTTATCAGAAAAACAAAAAAGGAAAACTGAGAGATTTGGGATTTCATAGGAACTATAAGCATATTCATAACACCTTAGTTTATTTAATTAAATTTTCAAGGCTTTCAAGTTCAAGCTTTCAACTAGAAAAGAATGTTTGTACATCTGTAGCAATTTCTAGGCAATGTTTGATTGCAAGGGTTAGTTACCACTAGCACACATACTCTAAACAGTCATTTAGAGCAGAAGAAGAAGTTGTTTGCTCAATAACCTAACCTTACATCATGTTTTCTGTTTCTACAAAATACAGTCTTGGAAAGAAAACAGGATTGTCCCTGGACAGGTTTCCACACCTAAGTTTCCATGTGCATCTTGCTTAGACATTAAGGAAAACCTTTAGAAGGAAAGTAATGGCCATTAATGTTAATCACCCCATTATGCCAATAGCTCCATCCAGCAGTCTCAGGTTCTACATGATGTATTTAAGTAAATGAAAAATACAACCACCATGACCTGTCCACTTCTCCAGTGCCTTCTCTCCACTTTTACACACATTGCTCACAGCGCTGAACCAGGAAAAAAAAAAAAGCATATGATCTCATAGCAAACTGGATGGAGACTTAGATTCATACGACTAAGAAACATTTCCATTTTCTGCACTCTTTTTTTCCCTGAATCAGTTTTCAAGTGTGTCAGTCCATTGCCCAACCTGCTGAATCTTTGGAGCAATACAGAAGACAGGGTGGTGCTGACATGAGGACAACCGCTAGAAGACAGTACCTGTCTGAGGGAACAATCCTCCAATTGTGGCTTTAGATTTTGGCTTGTCACAGACTCGTGCTATAAGGACCCTTAAAAGAACAACAACAACAAAAAAGTTATAATGTGCCATATTATATTCAAACTAAATCACTACTATGTTCCCCAGCTTTCTTTTAAATTCTCTTTATCTCCTTTTTCATATAACTCAACATGGTCTGCAGACTTCATAAATACAAAAAAAATGAATATTAATGTTTTCATTCACAACAGTCCTGAAAGAATGACACTGTATCCACAGCAATGGAGACATTAAGCTGTGCCTTACACAAAAGAAACTGGAAATAAAATCCTGACTGAAGTAGCAAAGAGAAATTTCTGATTTTCATAGAACAATCTATGCACTAATTTCCTTTATAAAGTTGAATATTTTATAGAGCTATTTTTATTTTATTTTCTTGACAGGAAAAAGTTATTTTAGTTTGATATGATTTAAAATTATTTATTTCAAGCCAATTAAATTTAAAATTTCCCTCCTGCCCAAAGAATTGCAATTTAAAGCCTATTCTCCCATGCTGAAGAGGCTTCCATGAAGGTCTTGCCATTGATTTAGTGTCTGGGTGTGAGGGCAGAGTCACTTTGCTCCTATCCCCAGGCACCAGGTTGTGACTGAGAATATCCAGTGCCCCTCTCTGCTTATTCCAATAACATCACAAGAGGAGAGGATTTCACTGAAGGAACTCCAGAGATTTACCATTTTTAAAAGCAGTCCAGAGGCATTTTGGGGTGGGACTGGTGAGAACATGAGGAAACCTTAAAACATTTACCTGTTTTTGTTGATGCACTAAGTGACCCAGGTGTCAGCACTGTGGGCAAGAGTTAGTGTTAGAGAGCCAGAGCACCAGGTCCACACACAGGTCTCTCTAGCCTGAGGGCTGCATGCACACTTACCAAATTAAGAAGGCATTTTCATACTCCAAAGAGAAGAAAAACAATTTTTTTTTTAAGTTGATAGGGAAATTCTTGCCAACTGATTTTTAAGAGCAAAGGGAAAGGGCATAATATGCTATGATGTCTGGATTTCTAACCGTAATCTCATTTATGCATATTATAACGTGGCCCATTTTGATTGTTAATGGGAACCAATTTATTTTGTGCTTTGAACATGGCGTCCACACAGTTTTGCAAAATCTTCTTATTGATCACCATGCCTGAGGTACTTGCCTGCACATGGCAGCCACCCAGGTAAAAGCTCATATGCCTATAAAGTCGCAGAATAAGAAAGCAAGTGAGAGTGTTCCTCGCGTGCCCTCTATTTGCGAGTGAAGACAGATCATCCACTGGGTCTTATCGATTGGTCCCTGCCATAGGGACTCCAGGGTCCTCAGCAGTGTTTATGATATTTTACGCCACATTAACTGTTGAGATGATATGCTATGACAGATCTTTAAAAAAGTGTACCCCTGAGCTCTAAATTGTTCCAATTACGCCTTTAGCATAACAGTTGCCTACCAAGGGGCACCACCGCTCAGTGCCTTAGGAAAAGAAGTAGAGGAGAGGAGCCAATAATCTTCACATATGCTGACCTCCCTCTACCCTCACCCAGCAGAAGCCTGTCATTGCTTTTGTTCACTGTAGCTTTTCATAATCCTTAACATATGGCCTTTGTTTTGATAGGCATGAAATTACATCAAGGTCATTTTTAATAACTGTCAATAGCCCCAGAACAGCGGTCAGCTTTATTGACACCTTAGTTGAAGGGCTCAGAGAGCTGTAAGTAGTGCACAGACCCTGCTCAAGAAAGCTGATCCGCTGGGAAACAGATTATTATTGATATTAGTAAATTAGTATTGATAGAAATTTGATGAGTATCGTGCATCTGGATCCCTCCACAATACACTAATGTCAACCAAAGCCCACAGCTCCCTCCATTTCAGACAGGCAATTTATTTGCATTCCCTACATCTCTTTGTTAGAGGGTGGGAAAAGGGAATAGCAGGGTGAAGAGGAAAGCACGCATGACAACAGTAACTTACCCTTGCAGGCACATATGAAGTAGCTTCTGGAAAACAGAAGCTTCCACGGAAGTATCCGTTTTCTCTTAATTGGAGAGTAAAATTCCCTCCCATGCACGTTTGTTCATCCTCTCATATCCCCATTTCTGTCACTTCCCTGTTTCTTCCCACTTTTTGAGCTCTATGTTTACCTCTGGTTAGGTCAAGCCTAGCAGGTGCAGAAATAAAGTGTTGCATCTTATATAGACATTAAGCATTTTGGAGATTTTTGTAACAATGTCTATATGCTCCTATTTATGTCATTTAACACCAGCACACAAATAGCGCAAAGCACTGTACTTTGGTTCTGTTCATTGTGCTTTCATGTAGGAAAGACAGGAGAGTGAAGTTCATCACTGATTTCTGTCATTTTTCCACAGTCACCATATGCCAGTGGTTGCTAGCATGTTGATTTTAATAAACATTTAGAGGCCCCTGAAAAAAGAGATCAAGAATGCCTCCAAATATCGACAGGAATGAAATAGAAACTCTGACAGACCTAGTTAAACCTGAGTTACCTAAAATGCATTCTAACTCTGCATTAAGAGAAGATGGTTTCAATCTTCTCCATGTAAAACACAAGATGGTATGCATTTGAAACCAAATATAAGCCACACAAGTTTACTTTTTCCCTAATCTCATACTATTGCATTTAAATATATATATATAAATCAATTATTAGTCTGGTTTTCACTCTTATCTGTATTAAACGGTTATTATTCAAAACTATGCACAGCAATTGAGGATCCTACCCTAAAACTCCATCTGTTAGACAGTTTTCTTCTAACATATTTACTTACTTCCAAGGTATTGTTTCAGTCCTCTTACGACTAGTAACCCACACAGAGTTAGGATATGAGCACTTACCATGTCACATAAAGCAATTTTCACATCAAAACAAAAAAATTGTGTCATTGACCAGCTCACGTGCATTTTGATGTATACAGGAAAAAAAAAACAACATGGTGGCAGTATGTAAGCTAGAGGCTTGTCTCCTTCCTTCTCTACAGTTATAAACAGAGTGAAGATGAATTTGCATAAGGAAACAAAATGCATCCACATGCTACCCAAACACTGTGCAATCCAAACACTGTGCAGCATCAAATGGAAAGTCAGTTTTTCCCAAGTACACATTACATCACCGAGATTTGTTTCCTTATTGTGGAACAATGGACTCAACACTGTTGCATGATCTGTGTCCCCACATGTGAGTAGGAAGCAAGCAGAAAAGGACAGCTTATTGTTTTGTTTTGCTTCTAAATCAAAATAATTATATTATGAAGATTTTAATTCAAACATTTTTGAGTCAGTTATCTGTGTAAGGTCTTGAGTGCTAAAGAGGATGAAAAAAGGTGGTTTTTTTTTGGGGGGGGGGTGTTTTGGAGGGTTTTTTTTCCTCGCTGTTATTTCAGCTGAAGTAATAAACTTTTTTATAAGCAAAAAATAGCTCTAAAAAATACATCCCCATGCAGGTATGACAATTCAGTACATTTTGCAGTATATCAGAGGTTGCATATCCACCTTCAGAAAAGAACTAAACACTTTACAAACACCCGTTTGATGTGAATTAGCTCAGGAATCAGCTACAGTCAATTTGGGTGCACAGCCTGTTAAGCATACAAGAGACTAAGTTTCACATCTCCTGGAAGACAAACACTTATTTACATGCAGCATGCTACTGTCTTTCTTAATTGTATGCTATTTAGTGACAAAGATAACTACATTTTCTACTTTGCTTCTTTCTGTATCTCTGTCTTGCCTTACTAAGCTCTTAATGTCTGTCATAAATTTGTTGCATATGTCTGAAAACTATATTCATGCTCTTAAAAAAGATGACCTTCCAGACAGCAGGAGACAAATGCTCCTAGCATACTCTCTGACTACAGAAGGTATATATTTTAGGTAGCCTTTAATTTTAATTTTTTTTTAATATATTACCTGTGTTTCGGCTTGTAAAAGCATTTTGGGCCTAATATAATTATGCAAGTAGGCAGCACTAATATTTTGCTGCCTAGGCTCGGTCTAGAAACAGGACTGGAAACAAGATGACTTTCCTGGCAGGTAAGCACCCACACCACCAGGCTTCACAAGCACCTTCACTCAGTTACTCAAACAATCTGTTGCCAAAGATTACAGGAGCATTTATATAAAAATAAGAGCTTCAGATAAGAAAACTAAGAGTTCATTATCTTGCAGCACCTTTACAGTACTGGGATGAGTAGAAACAGATTAATTCTTGGCCAGGGAAGGTGAATTCTACTCCTGAAAAGGGGAGTTATTTGGCCCAACTCCTAGTTTTCAGTGTTGTCTGCCTCACAGAAAGTGAATGCTTTAACTTATAGGCTAAAAGGGCAACGGTAGCTTCTCTAAATCAGCCACACTGTGAGCAGCATCTAATTTCCCCATGAAGTTTAACCTGAATACTAAACTGGAAAAAATTCTGTACAGAACTGTCTCTCAGAATTTCAAAAGCAACAATTGTTGCTCTTCAATATGAAATTGCCAATTCAATTCTGCAAATTCTTGGCTTTTTTTTCTTTTAAAGAAATAAACTAGCTAGGGAAAAAAAAATTGCCTGGGTTGAGACGTGGGACTTGCCAACTTCATATTAAAATTCCACCTATAGCTTATTGCTGGGCTGTGGCCATTTGATAATATGCCAAGTGACTTCTCAGCAAGCGCTTTCAAAATATTGGAAATCCAGCATGTTGGGACCATAGGAAAGACATAGTAATATTTATGAAGTGGTGCCACCCAGTAAGAAAGTAAAACCCTGGGCCTGTGAATCACAACTGAACAAACATCCATGGGGAAGACAGGACACAAATAGGCCAGCAGCTGTAGATTCAAGATCTACTTGGCATAGGTTGAACTGCTATTTGCTATGCCTTCACTGAATTCATTTTCCAGATATAAGCAATGATTAGCCATTTATATGGGGGGTGGGGATGTGAAAATCCTATAATACGCAATGGGGATCTGTAGAAAATCTGCAAACAAAATAAGCAGACAACTTGCTTCGCCTTTGAAGAATGTAACACTCAAGTGAGAAAATTAATCTGAAAAGAAGAAAAAAACTTTGTGAGCAGGGAACATTTCAGTGGAAACCAAATCTGAGAGGCAAGAGGGAAATTAAATGTACTCATAGCCACTGAAAAGAGGACCTTGTAGCCTGAGACTAGCTCAGTTTGTTAGACCATGGTGCTAATAATGCCAAGGCTGCAGGTTCTATTCCAGTATGGGCTACTTACTTAAGAGCTGGACTTGATAATCCTTGTGGGTCCCTTCCAGCTCAGGTTATTCTGTGATTCAAAACACTGATTCAAGTATTGAGTTAAAAAGGTCCCAGACACAAACCTACAGACCTATTGAACAATATGAAGTTCACTCCTCCCACTGGCTGATCTGCAGCAATGGTTAAAAAGGAAAAGTCTGCAATGACGGTCAAAAAGGAAAATAATACCACAGGAAAAATAGAACTGGTAAAAGAACAAAACTTTCTCCAAGTGTACAGCCAGAAGTGAAAACAAAGTTTGCAAACAAAACTATGCATGGAAAATAGGAACACATCACTACCTAATTGTGACCCACTCTCTGCTGCCAGTTCAGCTGATCTCTTGATAATATCTGTTCACACGCCCATTACTCTCCTGCATGTGAACGAATGATCTAAGTAAAACCCTTACAAATGGCGAAATGGGAATAGAAGACTAGAAGGTATGAATGAGTTCAAATTACTAAGGATGTTTTCCTTCTTTTCATGCTCTCTACATTCAAAGAATACTTCTCAAATGACTATCAGTATGGACATAGGATATAGCAATGGGAAAAATTAATGAAGTTACATTCAGATTTTCCAGAAGACTGTTTCCAGAAGATGATTTCTTTCAGTCTGTAATCTCGGACTGCAATGTATTTTCTAGCAGTTTGGTAATAAAGTAGGTATCTAATGAAGTGTATTAATTGAAAGGAAAAAGTGTCACAAATTTTTAAAAAGCAGTAGGAAGGGAAATGTATCAGTTTGGGAGAATTTCATCCCTGGATATTAAATATAAATGTAGACATAAATTAGACTGTATCTGAATTTCTTTTTTATGCAAATGCTATTCAAATAAAAAAATGAACTGTGTCCTGTGACATCTGGGAACTCACTGCAAAACAAAGGTTTATATAAAAATCAAGCAAAGCAAACAAATGACAAAACAATGTTAAAAATAAGTATCTGGGTCAAATTTCAACAAAACCTTGGCAATGTACGCAGGATCAAAAATATTGTATAACATAAAATGAACAATTGAAAAAAAACTGGGTAACCTTTTGAAACTTTAGCATCTATAAAAGCATCATGTGTGTTACCATTTACCTCCCTGGTTAAGAACTGCACATTCTTTCTGTCCAATCTGACACTGAGTAAGAGACTTCTTCATGTTTGAGGAACACATTAAATAACATAACGGTGTTCCAAGTAATAGTTCATATTCCAGCCACAAGTGTGTGCTTCTTCATAGTGCAGTCAGTCAAGAAGTGTAGCAAGATATAAGCAAGCTTTATTATCATAGAATTCTACTGTAGTTAACTAGCTGCGAGAAAATACAGTGCAACTGGTAGAACCTGCCTTAACAACAGGAGGCCTTTGGTTGCATAGAGGCCTCTGTGTTATTATTTGTCATAGTTTAAACAGAAACCATCTGACTAACTTATATCTATCTCAGTAAGGTAATGACCATCAGGGCTGTGTCTATACTGCAGACTTTATGCTAGCCTCATTTTTCTTGAGGAATGCAAAATTTTTAAGAACAAACTCCCTGAGGGAAAAAAGTAATTACATGGTCAGAGAAGAAAACAAACAGACAAACAAAACGAAACAAACAAAAAAAACCACCTTCCCTCAAATAAAGTAAAAAATTTTAAAAGCCATCAACAAAACAAAAACGAAGCTTAAAGAATAATACTTTGAGAATTGTTCATCTCAGTTGTGAAGATGCAGAAGTCCTAAGAACAGATTTCAGATCATTGGGCATTTAGAGGGAATCTTATTGTTTAATAGCAGGAAACAATTTTTTCAAGTGGCATGCTCTGTGTTACCACTTTAATGCACTGGGAGATCTCTGTAAGAGGTTCTGGTAATTGCATGACCTTTGGTTCAAGCTCGAACATGCCCTTTTGTTCCATCCCATAATCTTAGTTTCTCATCATGGCTCCATTTTAGACCAAAGAGTACCTTTCTGCTATCACTTTTCAGCCACTCTACTAGCTTGGGGATAGATGCTGGACTGAACCACAGAGATCTCTCAAGTGTTTGGTAGGTGAGGTTCTCCTACATTTGTGTAACCTCTTGCTTACCACCACGGCAGGAATGCACAAGAGGAGTCACAGAATATGCCGAGTTGGAAGGGGCCACAAAAATCCAACTCCTGGCCCTGCACAGGACCATCCCCAATGTTACACTATGTGCCTGAAAGTATTGTCCAAATGCTTCTTGAACTCTGCCAGGTTTGGTGCCTGTGACCACAACCAGGGAGCCTGTTCCAGTGCCCAGCAACATCACATGAAAAATTTCAGGCCAACGTATGCAGACCAGCAGCACTTCCATAATCACAAAACAGATGCTTCTGAAACTGCCCTGTAGCTCTTGGCTGGGGAACCTGTGAAAGCAGAAAACCAGTGAGCTGGGACTGCATCCCAGGAGCAAATAATCCAGCAGGCAAAGAAGCACTAGACTGATATGTAAACTGTAATATTGCAACTCTAGATTACACTACCCAGGAGGAATTCAGTTTGATTCTGAATATGGATACGAATATTGAATAAAGGAGAGGTGGAACATGGATTCAAAGAAACAGGAAGAAACCTGGGATGAGAAAGCACCTGTGCTTAAAATCTCTCCCACTCTCATTTTCAGGTAGAGGGATGATGGGAGAAAAGAAAGGATATCTCTGAGAAAGCCTGTCCTGCAAAGACATTCTTTTGTCCTGGTACATCCATACTGGTGAAGGTGCAATGAAAACCAAAGTTATGGGGGACTTCAACCACTCCTTGTAGCCTGGTAAATAACATACCAGAATCCTAGACTGCATTTAGGAGAAATTCACCTATTTTTGAAACACCCACCAAAAACCTTTGTTTAAAGGTTTGAAAGTGCTTTAGATACCTCATAGATATGATCAAGATGGATCTCTGAACAGTATTTTTTCCAGATGCTGACTTGATATCAAGATGACAAGCAAAGAGAAGAAAGCAGAAGTCCAAGCACTGTTTCAAAGGAGCCAGAGTGAAGGACAATATGCATAAGCATCTTGTACTTCTGTCCTGTAGAACCACACCATGCCAAGCACCATATCTGGCCATGCACATAGAGTATCTGCTCACTCATCTGCTTGCAGGGAAACTAGTAAAGAGGTACTGTTTGGAAAGAGCATGCCACTGCCCTCAGAAAATATATTATGGCTTTCATAAAATAAAACTTTAATTAAGCAGTAAAAAAATACAACTTTTGCAAACATTTAAAGCTACATGAAAAAATAAAGTGCTGGGGTTTTGACTGCTCTACACAAATGATATGTCATTACATTTAGTTTTAGTAAAGCAAATCTAATTTTCCACTGGGTTTAAGCAGGAAGTATACTCAAACATCTCATGATAACACTTTGTCAGGGACAGCATGGTTGGTCTGAGCCTTGCAAGCACAGAAACTCCTCACACTACAGAGACACAACCATCCGCTGCCTGATGCCTGCACAGCACCCCGTCTTGGTGCAGTTGATTATGTACCTGTTTGTCTTTCTTGCCTTTAGCATGGTCGTCAGGTCTCCTAGAGAACTGAAAAGATGAGATCTTTTGATTTAGCTCTCAAGACAGTTTAACCACAATCTCTGTCACTGATGTCATGATGATGGCCCTAGACAAATTAGTAACGAGACATAGCTAATTTTCACGCTAAAATTTTCACACTAAAAAAATAGAGGATGGTTCACATTTAGTTCACCAGTTGCTATAATACACAGGCACTATTTCCATAACCATTGCCCCAGGGGTTTGGAAAGGATTCCAGTGGTTTGAGTAATAGGCCAGGGATAGAGACAAAGTTTAATTATTTAAAGACACCACATACTATGGTGGTTCTGGACGAGATGATGATAATGAAGAGTCCAAAATTACAGGCCACTAACATTGGCCATGAAAAGTAAAGGTATACTATGAATCTGCAAGTGGAAGGAAATTTTGCCTTGACATCTTTCATATTCAAATGTATTTATGGAACTGACTACTTAGGACCAGTGTCATATGAGGAGAATAATTAGCCAGTGCAACATAAGTTTAGGATTTTACCAATGATTATGGGAACTGAACATAGATGCTTGCATAAGGTTGGCTTTAGCACTCACACTTTTCTTATTCGAGGCTGGTGATAATACATCTCTGGGAGGTCAATTTTTTATATGTAGACATCTTCAAAATTAACATGTTTTTCACAAATATTTTCAAAGCTGTTTAGTGCATTTTATCTACAACAGTGGAAAAAAACCCACATTGGACAGTACTTATACAATTACTTATGGTACAGTAGCAATAGCTATAGAAAATTAATCTTATTATAATTGTTCAACTTGAATCAGAGAAGTTGAAAGTCTATGTTTGTAAACTGCCCACCTTTGCAGTGAAGCAGCATATTTTTCTCTATGATTCTCCAAGCAAAAGCAACTGTCAGGTAACTGTTAAAATTAAAAGCAATTAAGATCTTAAACAGGCAGTTATGGTAGGCATTGCCATAAACTGAAACAAAACAAAAAAGCTCCACTCCTATTCATTAGGCATTTGTCATGATGTGTACGCTCCATGCTTTTGTTTGAATAGAAAAGCAATTATGTTTTAATACACTTATATTCTAATCATCTCCTTATCATCCTAGGATAATGAGTCATTAGAAAAAAGAATATTATATACAGCAATACAGCTTATTGTTCTGTGCAAATTATTATTGCATCAGCTGAGCATAACTACCTGGCAGTTAGGAAAGCTTAGTAATCAGCAGTTTCTGTTTGTGCTTGCACTATCCATGCAAGACTCCAGAAGGCTTTTCTTCATCTAGACCTGTTTTATGCTATTCGTGAACCTAAAGTTCATGACCCCTGCATTGGATAACGGCAGAGAGGATACAATTTGATGACATAAAACAAAAATTAAAAAATATCTGTATAGCTGCCATGTGACTGGCTCCCATGAGGCACAGATGCATCTGAAGCAAGTCCAGATCATACAATTACTATGACTACAGCAGAGTAATTTTTTAATGCAGTAAATGGTGGATATGAAATAAAGAAAAGTATAATACTCATTTTCATATAAATCAACATCATCAAATTGCTGAAGTACACAGTCAAGGCAGATAGGCTGGGGAGATCATTGGTTTTAAATGAGGAGAGTCAGAGTTCAGACTTCTTTCTGCAGATGCCCTGATTATCCTTAAACCAACGCCAAGATAAAAATCATGCTTCCACACCCATAAAGCTACTATATCAGCTCTGAAAAGGGAGCTATGAAAAACAACAGTAGCCAAGATGAAATGTTAGGCAGGGTTAAACTATCCGTCTTTAAACAGTATGTGCTATGTCCTTGTCCTCACCTACTGCAAGATGTCAGGAGCATGACCCTAGCAGAGACCTCACGCAGGCTGGGGAGACTGCAGTAGTCATCTCCATGAGAAGTGAATCTTCCTCCTGCAATGATGTCCAGACCAGGGCTAACTATTAGCTCTGCTGGAGCCATTACCCTACAAGCCATAAACAGCATAAACAAAGACGGATAATTGGTTAAGGATGTTGAGAGGCTATATTTTTACTGCCCAAACAAATGGTTCTTTAAAGTAGGACTCTGCCGTTCCTTATTATGTTATTGTACTTAAAACAAGGCTAAAAATAAATGGGTATTTCAAAGGTAATAAAGATAGAAGGCCAAAATCTGCTCTGCGTTAACTGTTATTTACAAAAGTCACAAAAGCAACTTGCATCATGTCTCTCTATCAAGTTTACAATTAACATTTTTAGAAACTAATAGAAAAAAAAATTTCTTTCTGAATGTAATTGGTTCAGTTGGTTTCTCAGACAAAATTTGTACACATCTTGGACATCCAAAACTAATTTTATTAACTACAATATGTCTTCTTTACCAATGTATCCCTGCACTTGATCAGCATCAGAAGAGAAAATACATATATGCATGTGGGAGAACAGTTAATTGCTTCCTATCTTACAGCAATAGGGGCATACCATTAATTCTCCAGTATATGGCACAAAATTAGAGCCTATTGCTACTACATTTTCATCATGTTAGAATGTTAATACTAGGTTGCACTCTTTATATAAATCTAATAAAATACATGAGAAATAACTTTCGGGTCTTGGTTATTTGTTTTTTTTCCTAAACAGTAGACTTTAATATGCTTTCTCTGCACATATGATTAACTTGTGCTTTAAAGTCTTTTACACAGTTAAAGGGAAGCAGGACAAGTGATAAATAGCTGCATGTATGCAGTACTAAGGTTACCCTTGAAAATCAAATCTTTTTTTGCAAAGTCTTTCATAAACACTTTTATGATACCTTTGTGAATCCTAATGCCCTATTACTAGAGTTTGCAGTAAAGGTTTATATCATACTATGTTTACAGAAACGCTATTTTAAAGGTTTTATAGTCAGAGATGGCACCAAATTACCCATTCTTATAAGAAGCAAAAATAAACTGAAGCAGAAATAGACTTACGTTAAACAAAGCCTTTTTGAATTCTAAATATTATGATGCTCAGCATATGCTTGCTCTACAGATCTATTTGATTGCTGATTTTCTAATGATGATATTGATGTGCTGTTAATAGAAATATGCAGCACATGGTTGCTAATCGTGATAAGCATACACTGCAAATCCATTTGATTGTTAAAATTCCTAATGATGATATCGATGCAATATTGACATGCTGTTGAGAAAAAATCCAGCATGCAATGAATTACTAAATGAGGCAGGATACATCAGATATCTGTTTGATTGTTAAATTTCTAAAAATTACTCTTAAGCATTTTTCAAGGAAATAATAAAAAAAAGCACATGTTCTTCTAAATATTCTACACCTTAATACTCTTCAAGCAGTATATGTAAATTTTTTGTTTGTTCTGAAAATGTTCCTCATATAATTAAGGATATTTCAAGCTCTTTTGGTAGCATGTTGCTAAAAGAGAAGTATTAAATAAGTATTTTAATAGCTTTTGCAACCATTTTTTTCAGAAGAGAAAGAAATCAAAAATGAAGGGTTTTTTATTAAAAAAGGTCCTTTTATGAAACAAAAAATAGCATGGGCAATGAAATTCAAAAGTGACTAATAAAGTATTTAATGCAGAACTGTAAATGTCTTTTTGCAAAGAGATTTAGCATTTTTAAATTATTATTTTTCTATTAAAAATAAATTAAGTAATACCTAAGTATTGAAGCAAACTACTTAGAAGTTTCCCAGAAAATTATCATTACAAGTGAAGTGCAACACTTTTGGCAGTAAATTGGTAAACACTATCCTTTTTTGTTTAATAACCTATGAAGACACAAGGAAAATTTCAGATTTATTCACAACTTTACCTTCAACTTCCTTTCCCCACTCTGTTACTCTTCCTTACACAAAAAAACCCCAAACAAAACAAAACGCAAAAAAAAACCTCAAATAAACTGAAAATTTAGGATGGGGGCAGTGGACATGAGAGAACCAGCAGCACGGCTGAACACCGAGTGCTCCTCGGCGACAGCACTCAGGCTTCAGTGTGAGCAACGCTTTTCATCCCTGATGTAAATTTTTGTTTCATCAACACTATAAGTGATTTAATACTGACTGAACTGATCCAAATCATATTAATCTTCCAGTCGGGATGCAGGTCCGATGGCCCCGTGTATCCCGGAGGACAGACTGCCATCTAGTGACCGCAGGAGCGTTGTCAGACAGGGATAACCCACACCCGGACAGAACTGGGAGCTGTTTCGGACCTCGATCTTCTCTGTGCTCTTGGCCAAGGTGGGAGCGATGCCTATGCTACAGGTTTTCCAGATACACTGCAGAAAGGTGGTACTACTGCTTACAGTCTATCCCAGAAGTAGATTTCAAGTAAGGACACAGCACCTCCGTTCTTGATCAATAAAAAAAAGAATAAATAATGTTTTCTGAAGAAATAAATTGTTTCTGTCAGATAAACAGAGTACAAGACATTACCCTATAAAGGACTGTAAAATATATTCTCATATGTTGCGCTGTAGAACTGTCTCAGTCTATTTTATTTTTTCTGATTTTGCCAATTATAACACTGGGACTTTTTCACCACTGAAATCTGTAACAGAACAAAATCCTGAATTTTACCATTTACTAGGTCGTGATAGGAGTAAGGAAGAGACAAAAACTTAAGCAACAGCAAACTCCAAACAAAAAGAATGGTAAGCATATGCATAAGAATCAAAAGAAAATAAGCAAAGCAATAGGATGCTTTTGGTTAATTCTGTCAGCTTCAGGTGCTTGCTTGTGTCTAACATTCTCAAGATCAGTGAAAAAAAGTTAATACATTGGAAAACATAACCCTTATAATGATTCGAGGCCATTGAAACCTAGAATTATCCACTCCTCACAGTGCAATAGCTGCATAATTAATGGTGCCTTCCTTTAGTATGCAGATTACTGTCTTCCAGTTCCATGCACACGCTGGAATACACAGTACTGTGCAGC
>JAWWLV010000088.1:58784738-58794738 GCA_035041135.1 Platyrinchus mystaceus
CAATCCCTCACACCTGTACAGCAGGAGGCATCAGGAAGCTGATACATTCTGTATTGCACATTTTCTTATACCTTGCCATAAGCCATATGACACAAAAGAAACGGAATTACAGAATAGGCAGAAACACCCTTTTGTGTTACCAAGCTAGTCATTGCTATTACCACCACTTCCCTGAAGGAAGAAGATATATACAGAAGAACAAGATGTTTCTATAGCATGGCCACTTGAATAACTGGACAAGGCAAACACATAACATTCTATTGGAGGTACTTAAGCTAAATGGCTGAAGCAGCTTTCACAGGTCAATAAATTATAAGAACTTGCATGTGGCCTCGAAACTGGTGCAAACTAGAACTTGCCGTTTGTTTTTCTTTTTAAAGCTAATATCTGTTCTTCTGGAATATGAGGTTCAGTTGATCTCCACAGTGATAAACCTGAAAAACAGTTTGTCTGAAGAGAATTTTGAGATGCAAGTTCTAAAACTGTGGAAAAAGAAGGGTGTGAGCAGAGGGCGAGGTTACCACCGAGTCAGAGAATTATTCAGGTTCTTAGAAACCAGCTTCCATGATATCTCAAGTGACAGGATTCCTAAACTTGCAGAAAAAGAGTCAAACCCACCATATTTGTAACCAATGTAATGCATCTAGTGCTGGTGCCAATATTTCAGTATTTCTGGCCTCTGAATTAACTAGAGTAACAATTCAAACACACCTAATTTTGATCATCTTGGTCAATTTTTACAGGACTAAACTCCCCAACGTTTTACAGCATTTTTGAATAGGGGTTTTTAATATTCTACTTGATCACAGAAATAAAGATGATCTTACATGGCTTTATTCCATAACCCACTTAGCCAGCAGTATGCAGTAATGACAGATTCAATACCATAAGAAAGAGGGTGTCAATCTATGAACAAGAAACATACCAATAGAACCAGAAATACAATATGTATATTATCATGGCTTACAAGTTACTGAACTGTGTTAACCTATTTCCAAGAAGAAAAAGGTGTTAACCAAAGTTTAGTTTTCACACTTCATCTGTGGTTACAGACATTGTTCCACAGGGGATTAAAGAGGGAATAAAGCAGGAGTGGGGTGGGCAGTGTTTAAATCAGACAGTTAAGGAGCTGCCAATACAATCTTTATTTTTTTAAAAAAGTCAGATATGATCTGATAATTTTTTTCCACTCAATATAGTAATCTTTATCAGTAGAATAACTTTATTTTTTTTTGTAAAGAGATTTTTGAGAACATTAACTTTTTACTGTTAGAAATAAAGTTTTACTCCTTCCTAACATCATGCCTCAGCTCTTGAGTCAATTAAAAACTAGTTCTGTTCTGAGTGCTTCTGACAATTCAAAGCCTGAGAGAAATTTCAACTAATTCAAAATTAAAACCAAAACTAAATTATTTAATTTCAATTAAAAATACACAAGTCTAATACAGTTATTATACCATCAGTCAGTTCAGTGAAAGTTGTTTCTTAGATACCATTAATAGAAAAACTTCTGGTTTCAGCAGATGAAGGTGGAAGAAAACCTAAATTTTTAAATCTTGGATAGAGCAATGAGGTTTGGAAGGAAGTGCACTGAGACAGCACAGCAACATTTCAGCATGGTGTAATCCTTATAGCCACAGAGGAGAGAAAGAAAATTCTGAGGAAGTTCAAGAAATAAAAATAGCATGGATGGGAGAAAAAAATTCAAAGCCATGTAATATTTCATATCTATGAAATTTCTTCTGGAAGCAAAAAAGGAACGTCTTAGGCCTATCTTACAGAAAGAATAAAATAAAGACTTCAAACTTCAAATAAAGACTGCTAAAACAAAGTCATTTTGAATAGGCAAGAACAGTGCAATCCATGGAAAAATATAATTTAAGAAAATAGTTTTTCCTTTGCCAACTGACAGGTGAGAGGATCAGAAGTTGTGTTGCAAACATGGTTAAGAAATATAGAAGATGAGAAAATTTTCCATTAGATTTTCTGAATGAGTTCTGTGAAAGACCAAAGTTTTTTTTCACTGCAACAATAAATTGGTTCAAAACAGTACAATAGGAAATTTACATGTCTTTGAATAGAACACTAGATGTGTCTAGACCTGAGAAATACTACAGAGACAATTGATAAACTACTACAATGTGTCAAAATTAAGCATATTCCCAACTGTAAGTCAAAAAACAAGAGCAAAAAAGCAGAAAGTAAATTGATCTCCTTCAAATTTATTACAGGGGACAAGAGATACAAGAGTTCCCAAGAAAACAAGTGTATTGTCACGCTTGCCATAACACCAAGCATTTTTCAAGATTGTCATTCTCAGCACAAAGTGCCTGGAAATAAGAGCAGGATCTTGCCTACTCGTTGCTCTTGAAATAGCATCACAGCACCACTGAAGCACACACAGGTCCCCTGTGCTCTGTTGAAAATATCAACTATTGGATCAAGGTCTTCGTTCCTGTCTTCCACAGCCTCACAAACAGACCTGGGATTCTGCCACCTTCCAACCAAACTGACACTAAGGGGTTCTGATTAATGATAGTCAGATTTGGAAGACAGATATAAATGCTGTTTCAAACAAATCTATTGGTAATAGAGCAAAAATCTTCTTTGACCTCAGTCAAAAAAGCATAAAAGCTTTATCCAAATGTCTTCCCTACTGGCCTGGGGAATCAAGACTTCTGTCCTGCAAATCTTTGCTGTTTTGAAGGATCTTCTTCAAATAGCCACCGCACATTGCTATATGATTTTCAGCAGTTTCTAGCATTTGAACAAACCATTTAACATAACAAAGGAAGGACTCAAGAGAGGATAATATTAATAAAAAAAAAATTTTGCAAAAACTGCACAGGTAATGGCTGTAACAACAATCTATTTAATGCTGCTATCATACCAACATATTTCAGCAAGTGGTTTCTCTCCCTTGAGGGAGTCAGTCCTTGACATATCAAATAAACCATCTCCTTTCCCAACAAATGCTAAATAATTGCATCTCAATTCTTGTGTCGCTCTACATTTATGCAAAAATTATTGTGGATGTTTACTTAGGTATGTTACACTTGCACCAGTGTTATAGGCTGAGACTTGAGGAAAATGAGCTTCCTGACCCTGCAAGTGCATGGCAGCTCTTCAACAGAAAATGGCTTTAGCTTATATTAAAGCTGTTTTACAGAAGATAATTTCTGTTCTTTTACAGAGACAGTTAACCACATTGTTTTGCATCGTGTTGTGCACTTTTAGCATGTGATCTTTATTTAAGGAATAGGCTCCACCATAGGCTCGGGGTGGGGGTAGGGGTTTCATAAAGTGTTAAATTATTAACATTGGTTAGCATATTTGATTACAGGGAAAACACAATATTGCAAACATTTGCTGCCAATGAAAGTTTGAGTGTCGATATTTTTTCACCCTGCAGTTTAGATCGAAAACTTGGAAAACAGCAATAGAATATAATTTCTTCAACATAAGTGATTTCCTTCCATTTTTGGCTTTGATGCAACAATACAGAGCTACAGTACAGGATGTCACAGTCCAATTACCAGCAACCCAGAGCACAAACACTGTATATTTTATGTAATTTCTTATCCCAGAAATCCCCTATGCAATGCAGAAATAATTCAGAATCAACTTTCCCTAAAGGATGAGGAGAAAGGACATTAAAAACAAAATCTCCAAATCTTTAGACTAATAAATTGTCTTTTAACCATCAGTTCTGGAGAAGAAATAGGGTAAATATAGTGTGGTTTCTCTCTCCTAGATCAGGCCTCTGCTCTAGTATACCTTGTACTAAGAGTCTGCACATCAGTTTTGAGGGGGTAAATAAAGGATCTTCCAGAGAAGGAAGATATATATGCCTTAAACTTCACAAATATGTTTTGATTGATTTCTTCTTCATTCCGTATGCTCTTTAAAATTAATTCTGCCAGTTAGGATTGGTGGGGCTTATTTCCATATTGCATACTTTAAAAGTTTTTTTAGGGCTATTTAAAGGTGGCAACAATTAGTAAAATATTTCTGTAAATAACATTTCATAATATGTTATCTGAGGAATGTCAAGATAGGGGGTTTTTTCCCCTTTTTTTTTTTTTTTCAGGGGAGTTGGTGAATGTTTGGGTTTTTTAAAATAGAAAACCAACCCTTTACCCATAGTCTCTCCTTGATGAAATGTGTGGAGATATTCAACTTCTGTGGCTACTTTCTCCCCCACTTCCAGCACTTAAGTCATGTAAAAGGTTATAAAATAATGTAAACAAGACAAAACACACAACATGAAAAGAATTTTGATCCTTTTCAATAAAAGATATAAAATGCCTAAGAGGACCTGTTACAATACAATTAATTAGGGATGCCTCTGCCCAAATTAAGGTGCAAACAAGATCATATGCCAAAGTCAATAATACAGTTTTCATTTAACAACAAATGTAGAGAGATAGCAAGAAATAGGAAAAAAGGAGATAGAGATATATAGAGAGAGATCAAACAGAAGATAGTTACCACCCATGGATCCGGCAGCACTGGATTCCAGCTCCCATTGGTCCTTCTTCACCCGGGGCTTCTCAGTGGTAGGGGTCCCCCAGTTGTTCAAAACTTTTCACTATTTATACATCTTAGCAAACAAAGGAATTAATGCTCATTGGCTACACAGTTCTCTTATTCTATTTGTTAAATTACTCCCTGGATTCTAATGCTAATTAGTCCCATGCTCAGTCTTTTCTCTTTTTTTGAGTATATGGGTTTCTTGGGTCTGTGGGCCTGGACCATGGTGGTTGCCATCTCCCCCTGCCAGAATGACCTTTTACCCAGTCAGAGCTGATTTCAGCACAGTTGCTGAGTTGGCTTTACTTGTGGCCTGTAAATTCTTCATTCTTTATGTCCATTATCAGCAAAATATTCTTCTCCCCCAGCTTTGTTAGACCTTTTTTAGACCTTTCCCTACATCTGAGGTAACACCTGGACAATAGAACCACCTTCATCTTTTCTCAGGTTCCCATTGTGGTTGTATATTCGAGGGTGGGGCTTCAGTGGATGGTGGTCAGGGATGCCATCTGTCCCATAATTTGGGGTGATCTTCGTTTGACCAGTGATATGCATATGAGCAGTTCCTTCTTTATACAGTTTTCCACAGTGGGAATTTTTGTCTGCATGCATTACCCAAAATGTGCTAACTAGATCTCACCTCCAGTACACCTGGAGTTAGCACCATCCTGTCACTCCATTCTGCACTTATCTCATGGCAAAGTCCTTCTGTGGCCAAAACAGTGTTTGAAACAGGCAACTGTGCTCTTTAAGTCTTTACAGGACCAAAAAATTTTTAATCTTGGATAACTTCTCAAAATATGACTATTTTTGTGCTTTCACTGTGGTTTCAAACATCTCTGTCTATTATTATGTCTATATAATCCAAGCCTGAAGCTTTATTTAGAATCCCAATTCCTTAAGAAATTTTTAAGGGGCCAGAATGCACATGAAAAAAATGTACTTACCAACACAAGCACGTTGCAAAAATCTCCATAACAATTCCTATGGTATCCCATTGGCACTTCTGTCCATTTTGAAATATTCCCAAACACAGTAGTACACTAAAGAGCCTTTTGAAGGGTGCCAAAATACATTATTTCCAATTATAAAGTTCAAAGGCGTTTGTCACTGTAAAAGTAAGGGAATGTGATTTACTGCTTTAAAGTGTTAGTTTTTATGTGTTCATTAGAACAACCATTTTGTGGCTTTCAGTTGAGTATTCATAAAATCCTGCCTGCCAGATAATTATATTGCATTAATATGGTATGAATAAATGAAAGCAGTAATTATGGTTTTATTCTTTGTTTTGCAATTTACAGTTTGCTTTGCTTCAATGGTACAAAACTATTGCATCTGAAACAATATCACACAGTAATTTGTTTTAGGACTCTTCAGAACATACATATAGAGAGAACTCCACCCAGAGTAATTGGATGGGTAGCATAAAGCTTACATAGATTAGACTTACGTTCTCTTTCTGTCAGGCTTTGATCATGAGGAAATGCTTAAGCTGACAGGAAAAAAACACCAAATTTTGTGAAGTCCAAGTCTTTAAAATAAGAAATGATATTTTATGCATATTTGCCACCTTTCTATCACCATGCACAAATTATACCGTGTCATTCTGAAAGCCCAAGGAAATCCATAAAGATTACTTCAGAAGAAAGAGATAATTCAAAATAGCCAACTGTCAAAAGAACTTGATTCTACAACAGATGCTATAAGGGAATTTTTTATGTATTTCTTTTTTCCCGAAATCAACCTTCCATTGCATTGCCAGTGTAATCAATGGTGGCCTCCACGAAGAGTCAGGCAGACTGCAGCTTAGAGTAGTACAAATTCTCTTTCTCAAATCTAGAATTTGGAGTAGACTTCTCAGTGTGTAGCTTCCTCATTACTTTGAGAAAGTAATGACTGATCAAGACAGTTATAAAGAGGGGATGTACGTAAGAGATCAGAGATCAAAGAATGTCAGACAGAAGTCCCTTCTGAAATTTTGAATGATCCTACCTCCTACAGGCCTGTGTATTAACATCATGTGGTACTGACTAGTAAGATTTTGAGATCAGCTCCCTACCATTCAGCAAGTATTCCCAGAGACCCTCAAATACAATAATCCAGTAAGAGACAAAGTGTTCCTCTTGCACACAGCAAGCCCATGGCACTTCAGGGAAAATTTTCACTGTGACTCTTCATGGTCCTCTTATCAAGTTTGCAAGGGAAGTGCAGGAACAACCAGATAAAAGTCTTTGGCAT
The DNA here is from genome assembly GCA_035041135.1 of Platyrinchus mystaceus. Classification (NCBI taxonomy): domain Eukaryota; kingdom Metazoa; phylum Chordata; class Aves; order Passeriformes; family Tyrannidae; genus Platyrinchus; species Platyrinchus mystaceus. The sequence continues at coordinate 58,791,510 of JAWWLV010000088.1, forward strand.
GGGCACAAGGTAGAGTTACCCATCAATAGCACATCAAACCATCCAAGCCACCTTGTGCTTTCACCAGAATTTTTACTTGAGCTACACAGGTCCCCCAGGAGCCAGCATAAGGAACTATGTGTCAAGTACAGGGAATAAGAGGAAAAAGCAAGCAAATGGAAGAGGTGAAGAACATTACCGCTTTCTCAGAAATTTTTGCATATTTCACAACAACAATAATAAAGCTTTCATTTAGGCCCCTAGACAAATACTTTGTCTAGAGGTTTCTGTACGAAGCTTTCACTAAATTGTGATCATCTGGCTTGGGGGTGAAGGCAGGTGTTTGGCAAGAAAGAGCTGTTCAATAGGCATCACAACCTTGCAGCATCAAGCCCATTCAGGCAGCCATTTTCACAAACCTTCATCCAAGGGAAAGATTTGAGAATTAAAATCTTTATATTGACCCCAGAGAATTAAAATCATTATATCAGCCCAAGAGAAGCTGTCTTTGTAACAAACATATATACAGAGAAGGAGGTAGCTGTAAAATCAATAGACTTCTATTATTTAGCTATTACAAACCATAATTAGGAAACATGAATATTTCCAAGGCGTTTGTATTAAAAACAAACAATAAACACTACGACTCACAGAAGCACACACTAGAGATTATAGAAAAAATGTATAAAAGATAAAAGGCCCAGGCAAACAAAAATATACACAAAAACCCCCTCCGAACAAAACAAAAAAACCCACCCCAAAAATAATGACTTCTGTTCATTTTGTCATATTTTTGATCATAATGAAGTACTACTTCACTGAAAAATATGTCTTAAGATCCACTGCTTTTCCACATTGTGTATGTGTGCATATTATCAGAGAGGAGGCACTATAAGAGCATGGTCATGGGGCAAGAAAAGTTACAAAAGTTAAAGATTTTTAAAAGATTTTTCTCCAGTTATCATGCCAGTGAAGTATGTTAAGTGATTTAAAGGAAGGTAAATAGGCCAAAGAAGGATGCAGGTATAAGTGCAGCAGTATCTCACAGAGTCCTTTCCAGAATTACTGTAATTACAAAGAATGTTTCTTTTTAAAAAAAAATCACTCTGAACACGTCACTCTAAGGTTTATATTAACAGGCTTTTTTTTTTCTTCTCATGCAAGAAAAGATACTCCTTCAGTCTTGATCATACCATGGAAGTAAAGCCATGAAGCTGAAGAATTTTAAAAATATTTGAACTTTTATTTTCTATTAATATATTTCAAAATAGATAAGCACAGGTAACGGTTCACATCTTAAAAGTCCTAATATGAGAACTTCTCAAGAAAAGTCATGACAATTACTATGAAATAGGTGGACCTGTAACCTCCAATTTAGTCATAAAGACCAATATTAATGGGGTTTTTTCTTGGTAATGTTCTTTAGAAAAAGGAATTTTTTCAGCTTCAGAAGGACATTAAATGCACACGAAACTCAGATGCAGCTGAGCACAACCTAAATGATTTTACTGAATATTTTACTACAAAAAATTAACTAGGAAAAAAATGGAATCTAATTAAAAATTCCTTAATTTATCCACACAGGTAAACAATTGTAAAATAACCTTTTTTTCTGATGCATTCTATTACTGGTCGTTACAGCTTTCTGTATTAAAAGCTTCAGATTTTGATTTCATCACTCTGAAAAGGGAACATGCCACTTCACTGGCGGCAAGACAACTGAAAATTTAAGGGAGGGAAAAATCAAAACAATGAAACCAAAACCAAATGTCTAGACAACAGCCAACTTCATTACCTGTGATGGAAACATGAGATACACTTAAAATCCTTAAAGCTTTAATTAGAATTTTAATATGCTTTTCTCTGAAATTATTCTGCTACAATTTACTTTTAAAAGGAAAGGCATTCTGAATAACTATTCATATGAATCCTAAAAAGGGAAGATTTTAAGAAAATCCTCAAGTATCATATGATTACCATTTAAAAAAGCATTGTCAACAGTGCCAGGTAAGCACATTTTCTCACTAAAACTTTTATCCTGCTTTCTAATGACATTTTATAAATGAGGTCTGATGAGTCTGGTATTCATTTATAACAAAGAACTTGTCCAAGCTTTTTTTTTTAAGATTGCTCTGAGAATCAGTCATTAGTTTTACATGAAATAGACCTTTAAAACATTAAAATAGACCTTTAATGCCATACTCCAGTAACAATATTTTGACAGTGGTCCAAGTTGTTTTACTTAGGTGCAAACAGAGGAAGAAGGGTAAGCTGGACTTCTGGCTTTAACACTTATGTCAGCATGTAATTGCATTTAAATTAAAAGATGCATTAAAGTCTATTATGTGTATGCCACCATACCTCTTAATTAAATTATTAATCTGAAAACAGGCTATGTTTTATTTTCTTTTCCCCTTCCAGTTGAAAATGTTTTTTTAAAAGCTGAAGAATTCAAGTCCCTCTAGGACTTTAAATCTGAAACTGCTTAAACCACACGCAGACAGTCCAATATGCAAAGCTACTCCTGAAAACAGTGCACAAGGAGAACCTGGATTTTACTGGAATCAAGGCATTTCAGATTAAAACAATTGCCACGTTACATTCTCATCTACTCCTGTATTCATGCTTAATTAGACACTGTTACTTTTCAGTCTGTGTTTGACCCAGCCACCTGCAAGAGTCTGTTCTTTTCCTGCCAAGTTATGTGAAAACAAGCACTGATAAACGAGAATTTTGTCCTTGAAGGAAGCATCTTGTATAAAATGAAATTAATTGGGGCCTGACTATTGGCTGACAGCCCTCCAAGGGCATTTGAAGGAGAAAGCGAAGAGGAGGAGGATGAAGTAAGCCCCCAGACTCATTTAGAAAAGACCCCTGATGTGTAGCACGCAGACACAGGGAAATCCCAGTGTACACACGCATGCGTGGAAGGAGTACCACTTACAAAAAGGGGGGAGGGACCAAAGGCTGGGCGGTGCTGGCCACACCTGCCCAGGTAGATGTCGTAGGTTAATTGTATAAAAAGCAGAGAGCTCTTGCTGGGAGTGGATTCAAGCTTCACATGCAGGACAACATTACCTCTGCAGGGACGCCTGCAATGTAAAGCTGCTGACGCTCCAAGGATGAAGCTTCTGCTGTGGGGAATTCTAAGCATTTCAGGTTTGGTAAGACAACCTCAGCAGTAACACCTGAGTGAGTGAGGGTGTTGTCTTGGGGTCTTGTTTCCCTTCTCTTTCCTGTCTCTCGGTTT
>JAWWLV010000088.1:58799738-58809739 GCA_035041135.1 Platyrinchus mystaceus
TGCCAGTAGGAAACTTGATGGCTTTCAAGTAGTAAATCATAAAAACTTTTCTATTTCTAAACATTTTAAGATAAGGGAGTTTGAAGTCGATTTATGTTTTTATACTCAGGTTCCAATCATCCTAATCAGGGACAAAATATGCTGTCCTTGTCACATCATTTCAACGTGAACCAACTGAAAATTTATTATCTTATGAAGATCATCTATGACTTTTCCCAGCACTTTTTGAAGACAATGTCCACACGAGCTGCAATTTTGCCTAAGTAAAAGAAAGTGGGTGTGACGGAGAAACAAATGCACACACATAGCTGCTCTTTTGTAAGTTGGTTTATCGCAAATGTTATTTAGTCTTATATTTAAACAGCAAAAATCATATGGGAAAAAATTAAATTAAGTTACATTTGTGTACTTTATGTGTTAAGTCTTATTACTGATTTTTTTTCAGCAGTGCTTTATAATATAGTACGGTCCCCATCATTACACATTGACTAGTCTGCTGCTGTGTGACTCCCTCTTGTTGGGAGAGCAGATTATTTAGCACTTGGACCACTGTGGTTGAGGGGACAAGCAGTGGGGGACACAAGGGACTTCTTGTCAGAGAAGGAGATGACTGCAGCTGAGATGAGTAGGAGGCTCCAGGCAGCATGAAATGGGCGAACCATCTGAGCAACAACTGCTGTGAGGCTCCTTCTGGTTGGCTGAGTGGCTTGACTCTCTCCCAGGAGTCTCCTACAAAGAATGGTATGGAGAAATGGAAGGAAAGTAGGGAACTGATAGTTATGAAATATGTTGAAAAGTGCCTCAAGTATATTTATGCTAATTTTTTTAACTCTGAAATCTGCCGGTTATGGTTTTATCATGCTCATTGAATGGCAAAAATTAAAACTGTACACAGAGATTAAAATACATAAAACTAATTTCTAAAAATTGTTCAATTAACATTACAGTAAAAGTTCTGCTACCCTGCCAGTGGTGGAAAAAGAGGGGTGTGTTGATGGGAATGTCATTTCTACCTCTTAGCAAAACTGTACTAATTCACATTAGGGTCAAGGATACTCCAAAGCAGGAGGATTGGGCCCATCCTGCAGCTGTGCTCAATTAACATTTTAATGCAAAGCTGAGGAAATGCAGATAGGTATCACCCTAATCAAATTGCTCTTCTCAATTTTATTATTTATTTCCTGCTATAAAAAATGCCATAGTACACATTTTTTCCAAAGCTGTCATTTGGGGGAGAGGTCCAGAAGAGAAATCATCAACAAACATATCAACTCTTACAAGAAAGCAAAAGCCCAGCAAAAGTGTTCCTAATGACATTTTGTTTAGTCAAGTTGTTTACAAAGAAAAGCCCAGGAAGTTGACAGCTGTATAATTCCAGAATATTACACATCTCTTTCCCATAATGTAGCACAGTACACAAAGATAAATGAGCTCCACTCAGCAAAACTACCACTATCGTTAGAATAGCCATAAACTAATGCTAAAAGGGATACACTGTTGGCTTTCATTCATTGGAAAATACCATGATGTTGGCAAAATTGAGTTTGTTTCTTTTTTTTTTTCAATTAGTTAATGAATATGAAGTTACGACTTATGGCAAGAAGCACACTTTATTTTCGGCTGGGATGATCCAAGAAACCAGATGGCTCTGATCCCAGCATTCATGGAACAGGATTTTCACAATATTCAAATGCAAAACATGACAATACTTCTGTATCAATAAATAACTTCTTCATGTAGTCCTTCTAATTCAAAGTTATTTTTTAACATTTCTGATTAAGTATTTTCATTTTTTTAGCTTTCTAAAGAATCAATACTACACAGAATGGATATAAAAATAACAATTTGTTTTGCTTTGTTTGAAGATGCTCTGTTTCTACTTTCTCTAGTCTTTATGGGAGATGAACTATTAGATAAACTATGGAGTTATCATACAGTAGGTGACTCAGAGCTGGATAAAACAATGACAAAAAATAGTCCCGTATTAATAGTGCGAATCCTTTAACAAGAACCCCAGGGATACTAGGATCCTTCAAGGATTGGGCAGATTTCCCAGTAAGAGTTAGCACTGGACAACATCAATTCTTTTGTGAACCTAAGAAGTCTGTAAGAATACAAGAGAGAAATATTGTGCAGATGTAATCCCACAGAGGATTTTGTCTATGCACAATTTCTGTCCTATAGGCAGATATGATAAGCTAAAGAGACTTCAGCTGAAACAGTATTCACCCCTAACATGGACCTAATTATTGTTATATTCTCTAGGTTTGAAGAAAGTTCACTTTTTGTATCTTTTGAAATATCATCTCTGTTACGCATCATTGAAACTAGAATTTTATTATATCGATTTACCTTTTGTTTCAGTAAGTTTCAACAAATCAGTTTTAACTTCGTAATAGGAAGAGCTGAAAAATTGCTTTATTAAATATGCATTACATGTAATTACTTATTTCCTGCTAAACTGAGCTGGTGAGGGACTCTCTTCCTCAAAGTCAGATCCCTTCACAGAAACATGCTTGTTTTGAAAAGTTTTCATTTGACAGATTTCTTATGTCAAAGATGTAATTATTGGTCAAAAGGAAACACAAGTTATTAGTTCATTATTGGTCAAAAAGAGACAACTATTTCCTATATTCTGATAATTAAAGCAAGGAAGAAATTCAGATTTCATTGCCTCACATCCTACATGAGTGTGTTAATCAGAGGTCTTCTGACTACACATCCACACTTTGACGTTTCTGGCAAAAAAATTCTTTTTACCCCCACCAGGTTAACCTTATAAAGTGAATGGGAGATGTGCTTCCCAAAATAGAAATAGAAAAGACTGAAACTTCGCATTCACTTTTCCTCAATTTTGTACCACTCAGAGGAGGAGTGCAGAGGGACTTCAGTGAGCAGTTGAGTCTGAGATGACAAATAAATCCTTCTAATATGGTAACACAACACAAAAATTTGTGCTAGGTTTGATATATGAAGATGCAGCAGGCTGGTGTCACTCAGGAGATTACTCTAGTCACTTTGCTAATTTTTCCCTCCTTTCCTCTCAGAAAAAAACCAAACCAAACCAAACCAAACAAAAAAAAAAAAAGCAAAAAAAAAAACCAAACAAACAAAAAAAATCAAAAAACACCAACCCCCCCAAAACAAACAAAAAAACCCCACAAAAAAACCAAACCAAAAAAAAAACCAAAACAACAAAACAAAAACTAAACAAAAACACTAAAAGAAGATGTTTCTGTTATACCTAATTTCAAAATGTTACTACTGTATTCTATCAAAGTGAACAGGGTTATTAAAAATAACTGGATTTCTATTTCAGAAAAAAAATAACTAGTTTGAATTATTTTTTTGTACTTTAAATACATATAATATTTAAAAAGAGAGCAAACAATATCAATCTTAACACCAATTATGTTAAATCCTTAATAACATGATAGGAATAATTCAGATACACAGAGAAACTATCAAACTACTGTAAAATCACTATTAATTCTCATTAGCCTTAAGCTCCAATGAATATTTTCTTCATATCTGTCTAAGACACAACATTAAAAACTCCATGTAAATTCATCTGATATTAATTTCTACACCTTGACAAAGAATAAGATTCCTAGATCTATGTGCTCAAAATTTGTTTACCAAAAATTTTTTTTGGTATGCACTTCAAAAGTATTAATGAAACACGAACACCAAAACTCAGAGCAAAACAAAAATACATAGAGAATGTGTAAAAATCCCAAAACTCAACACAGCAATGTTTAGATTAAAGTATTATTTAAAAAGGTGACAGAAAACATTAATTGAATTTCTATGGTACATATGCTTTACATGCAGAAAACTTGATACCTCATAAGAGTAAAAGCTTTTTAGCAAAATTTTATGCTTCTCTTGGAATCATTAAACGAATTTCCCTGCTGAACCTGTTTTGTAAGTTTGTTTGCGTTTGCATTTGCAGAGGAAACGTTTAAATGTCAAGAATAAGAAGTAAGTCACATTCTCACTGTGCTTATAGCAGTGTTTGCTGAGTATAAATAACTTTCTCTTAACATTGGAACTGACTCCAAAACAGACCACTTTTTCACCACTGGAGACAGCAGCAATTGTATAAATGGTAAGCTTAAGTATCCTGCTATAATAGTTTTAGAATATATTTCACCAGGGTAAGTTAACTACCTATCAGAACCAACAGGCTGAGTTAGACCCTAAAGTTCAAAATTATTAGAATATTATACATACATAATATATAAACCAAGTTCAAAAAATATAGGTACTAGGAGGGCAGTATTTCTCAAAGATACTGTGCTGCTTTTAGAACCAGAACACAATCTCCTCTTTTCCTAACAGGGGCGAAGTAGGCTGAGCCCTTTTGCTCAGAGATAGAATCCCATTTCATTTGACTTGCTCTGAAATCCACTTTGGTGTAATCTGTATTCATCATACTTGCTCGAATTCAAAGAAGTGGTTCTTATACTAAGAACTGTAAATCAACTCTTTGCAGGCTTCACCTTGCCTTTTAACTAACAACTACCAGTGGTCTTTCACAGAACTGTACTCGTTTCCTTTGGGATTTCAACACAGCAGGACTTGGCAGTTTGACCAATGCACAAGTTGGAGAATGAAAGCAGGGAAAACATCGGCATTCCTTCAGCCACTTCAGACCTTGTTCAAACACCTTTCTTCAATGCTGATAAGGCAATAAATTGTCAGGGTAGGTACAGAGACTTTTCGGTACTGTGCTGGCTGTGGAGCCAAACACACAGCATTCTCACTCCATCCACACTGTATCAATGAATAAATAAGACCTTGAGCCAATGTTCCATCGGCAGCTCAATTTACAGTCTCTTCAAGATAAAAATTAGAGTACTACTATCTTAAAGATGGCAATGCACATTTGCAATAATTAATCCCCATATCTTTATAACGGGTTCAATCATCTTTTAGATTGCAATCATAGAAGTATGATTACTATTGGGGCAAACTGCCAAACTATAGAAAACAGTTTTCACTACTGTTACCACTGGATCTTTTTTTGTATTGATGTGGCACCAAACCCACATGCACATCACTAAGCTGATGCACAGTATCTCAAATCCTATTATATGGCTTGCCGTACTCTTCCATTATCTTCATTAAGTGTGTGTCCATCATAACCTACTCAGATTTTATTGATTTCAGCCCTGATCTTGAATGAAGGTAGAATATTTGCCTGTCACAAGGAATCTTGATAATTAAAATAATATTCAAAAGGATGCAAGAATACGTGATACGTAATTTTAAGAGTAGTGTGTTGACAACTCCATCTCCACAAAGATCAAAATAACATAGTACTTCATTAAGCAAATTACACCTAAATAAATAGTCTGGTTTGAATATCTAGTGCCTGTTACATCCACCATCACTCTAGGTCATCTCTAATGGAGAAGCAGTTCATAAATCAATTGGTGTTTGGCATAGAGAACCCTGCCACGTTGCTTATGTGACATTCTCAATAAAGATCCTAGGTAAATTGGAAAAATCCTTGGAAGGGTATATGGGCTGGAAAAAAACAAAAAATCCCCTAAACCCAAATGCCTCTTACTGGTAAGAAGGGAAATATTTCAGAGAAACTATGTCAGAGTATATGCTGGAAAAATACAATATACTATTGCAAAGCATAAATGTTCGGAGTTCTGTACAGAAATGTTATAAATAGCAGCATTTGTAAAGGGAAACATCTCTGCACAATAACTGCATTTTGTCCTAAAATACATTTGTTTATATTACAAAGTGTCTCCCCTCCAAGTCTTCTGTACGCTACTGCCCCCTCAGCACAGTCACAGTCTAGTAGAAGATTAATATTTCAGAACTTGTCACGGGCAGTTTCACTTGACTCTGTCACTGCCTATGTCTGACAAGCTATTTATCATGCTGCTAAGTGTCAGCATTAAATTATCCCTGCTGTTATGACAGCAACATTATTCATCAGGATTACAGCCCCAGTACAAGGCTGCTTACAGCTGTTACCTTCTTCTTCTGAGCTTTATCGATCTCTGCTCTTTCTATTAAAAAAAAAAGGTCTATGCATATGACCATTCACATCTTGCATGTCTGATGAATTTTATTTCTGTGCCGACATCAAACAAAAAGGCTTCCCAGAAATGGGTTTCCACAGTTATAAAATGTCACCAGCAGAAGAGAATCGCATTCCCTTCAACTGGGGGCACATTCTCTTTGAAGAGACAGAGGGAGACTGTAAACATTATTGATCATAATGCATAGGCACCCAAGGTTGAAGCATGTTGCTTGACAAATCAATCTGCATTTGTTTTAACCAAGTCTCCCTTCCTTAAATACTACAATAAAATCAAGAATTATTTATTGAGATGTGTAGTGCTAATCACAGGCACCTCAACTGTGCCCTGTCTCGAGTCCAAACTCTGAGCACCACAGTTACCTTCTGCTGGGCTGTCAGTTTGGACCAGAATGATACAGCGAGTAAAGATAAGGGCATGTTAAATTCCTTAAAAATTCTTTTGTAACCTAAATTTGGCTCACTTTTCTCACCCCCAAGAGAAGAACAACAAAATCATTAAGCAAAGTGGTTCAACCCATGTTGTTACAGCATGAAGCTGTGTTGGGGAGGTTTGGATTGGGTATTAGAAAAAGTTTTTTTATCCAGAGGGCACTAGAGCAGGCTCCCCAGGGAAGTGGTCACAGCATCAAGCATGCCAGAGTTGAAGAAGCATTTGGATAATGTACTCAGGCATGTGGTGTCATTTATGGGGAGGTGCTGGCCTGGAGTTTGACTTCCATGATCCTAGTGGGTGCCTTCCAACTTACGATATTCTATGATTCTATAATTCTATGTTAGTTTTTATTCCTATGTTTTTTTCCTATGTTTTTAGAATGGTTGCTCTGAGATTACTTGTTTGGCAATTTGTTCCCATTTTACCTTTGGTGGCTACTGCTGGATTTCAAAAACAAATACCAGCATTGTTACAAATATGCTTAAAAAAGAGAGATTTCAGTAAATTTAACAATACCCCCTGTGATCTCCATACTGTTTTCAGCTGGTAATTTAGACTTGGATTTTCCAAATTGCCATTAGCTAGACCTCTCATTGAGTGCTGTTTCAAATCACTAAAGCATAAAAGGATAAAAAGGGCTACTGAAAATCAAGTTCCTCAGATTCATTCTATAGTATAATAGGAAATAAATCAGAAGAACGCCATCACAGGGAATAGTATTCTGTTTCATATTCTTGTTTTATATCATCTCAGGGATGTTATTTGCTTTCAAATCAAACATAATGTTTTGTGTTTTCCTTAGATATCAAGATATGTCATTGAGGAAGAGTTTCAGCTTTTATTAAGGAGGATTTTCCACTTGCTTATCTGCAAATAATATAGCTAAAAGATAAATTTCAAAGAACCAAAACTAGTGGACAACTAGCCTTTCCACACTTCCAACTTATTTCAGACAATCACAGTTTTAGGGGCATGGCACTATTTTTGTAGGGCTACTGAACCAATTTTCTGCTTTTCAAGAAGACTGCTATCCCAGCAATGATGTGGTAACACAGACCTTCCTGCAGGAAACCAGAGTCATGGCAGTACAAGACTGCAGCGTGCCAAACCCACTTTCACAGTGCTGCAGCCTAGCATTTACAAGGACATGGAATCACCTACCACTTTGTCCCTTCTTATTTTCCAGCTACAGTTAAAAGTGTGGAGAACACAGCTCAGCCCATCGTCACTACTTTCTTTCACTCTCCTGGTCGCTGCCCCAGGTCTTGCACAGATTCATATGTGAAATATCTATATTTTGTGCTCTACCACTTTACAGCAAAAGATTATGGAAGAATAGGAAGATGTACAATGTATGATTTTTCAGCCTGCTTTTTTCTTTTCATGACTTTCAAGTTCAGATTCATCAAGATAATGGATCTCGATGGATCTTGCTCCAAGCACTCTATTTCAAGGTGCATTGATAGTTCATCTACATAAAAAACTTTGGGAAGTCACTTTAGTTTTTCATCATTTGAAGTACATATAGGCTAAAATTACAATAACAGGACTTTGAACATGAACAGTTCTGCCAGACCATTCTGACTGAAACAGCTTTTATATTCTTAATGTTCTTTTCTCTAGGAATTAACATTTAAAAGTCTAAATTGGAAGTATTTACTGCAGGTCTCCAGTTTCTTTAAAATAACACAAAGCTAGGGATTTCCTTAAAGCGAAGCTGCAGGGTTTTCAAGTGGAAAAACTGGAATGTCTTATCTACATGTGGCACGTGTTTATATTTTTCTAATTTTTCTTTTGACAAAATTAGTCAAAATTTTATGGGCATTAGTATCAAGGAACCAGACTAGAAGGATTTTGATCTCGAGGGAAAGCTTCATGTTAAAGAAATGGATGCCATTTGAAATTAAGTTTCAAAGTCCCAATTCTACTAACAATGCTCACCCAAATACTACTTCTCATATTCTTCAGTAATTACCTGACCATAATCTATGCTATTAAGAAAGAGCAATTTGGTGTTCTTATAATACAGTAAGCTGCCAAACTCTAGATGACTCTACAGATACGTAAAGAAAATTACAGTGATGTCGATGGATCAGCAAAAGCAAATGTTACTGTTGGAAATACTGGCACTTTGCCAGATGGGAGTAGAGATTTGAAAGGGAAATATCAAAGAACATGGCAGAAAAGTTATTTGTAATTAAAAGTCATGGAAAAATTATACTTTGAATTTAATTCTGAGATTGACCTGTACACACAGATTCATTTGTTTAATAAAACGAGGCCAAGGCAGATTTTTTTTCTGAACAGCCTGTCTCTTACAATGGATCTGTTTACTTTAGATTCACTGGTGATTATATTCAGCTGTACTATCTGTTTGAGAGCTTTTAACTTTGAATGCTGCTGTAAGTGTCAATCTTTATATTACTGAAGGACAATTAGGCAAACCATGTAATTGTATTGTCACTTATTAATTTCAAGCTCCAATGTCATAAATTATATGCCTTAATTAATACTACATGTCAATCACAATCTGCAACTTTGAAAGGATAAAGAGGTTAACAAGAATACATAATTAAAAGAAAACAGTGAATAATGGCGCGGCTGAATGGTTTATAAAATTAGACAAGAAAACTAGTGCTGTGTCAGCATGTAGGAGCCAAGACCAAAATAGGGGGCTTGACAAAATGCGCACAGGGCTTAAGTCTGAAAACGAAGGAAAGTTTTAAAAATTACTTTCTGCCATATATTTGCCTCATAATTTGAAGACAACCATAGAAAATGTAAAGTCACTTACTCCTTCTGTACGATGCCATACAGATGAAGAAATAGCACGTGTTGGCACATATTTATAGGTATAAATGGCATAGTTCAGAAGAACCTAGATACTGCAATAGCTTTGCCATCACATATGGCAATGCTGCCTCAACACACAGACACACAAGAGTTGACAAAACATGCGAGATAAACTTCTTTTTTTTTTTTTAACACTAGAAATTAAGACACAGCTGAAGGACAGCTAGAGGGCTGTCCTTCCTAGAGGGCTTGCAACTGTAATACTGACCTGGCAGATCATCTGCCACTGGGAAGAAATTGCAGTAGCCCTGCTCTCCTGCTTACTAAAAGTAAGGACCAAAAGTAATCCAAGCATCTAGTAGTCAAATTGATTCAAAATGAACGCTTCTCAAATGTGGCTATGATAGCAGGCAGGTCGAAGGAGTAAGTAAACAATTTCTGTGATGGAGAATAAGGACATAGAGGAACTCGCAGAAACAAAGACCAAAGACTATAGAACATCAATCACTCAAACACTGCAAAGTATTCTCTCAGTCTGTCTGCCTACTGTGGAGCATTTCCTAAAGAGAAAAAAAAACATATAGTTAAGGGTTTGCTTTTTAAGCTATTAACACGTGTTAAAATTGTAAGGAATTCCAGATCCTATAATGAATAGAATTTAGATGGACTGAGAGCTTATTCACACAAAATAAAGAGTAGTTC
>JAWWLV010000088.1:58824775-58892310 GCA_035041135.1 Platyrinchus mystaceus
AATAGCTTTCAGTACCAAATGTTAGACCTAATTTCTGAATTACTCAAAGTGATGTATTAAAAGTTATGGAAAGCTCCTGATCAAAATAGCTTGTTATTCTGATGGTCATGAAAGACAAATGGGATTCCTCATCTGAAAATTATTACTATGAGCAAAATATGATGTCAGACCTTTTCTACTTAAAAAATGTTTGTCACACTCTATTTCTTGCTCTGTCAGTTAAAACAAGGAAATAGAGTAGTTTTTGTCACAGTAAATAATGTTCTGATTTCTCTCCTACAGTCACAATTGCAACAAAGTGTTCCTAGATATTTTAAGTTTATTACATTCAAGAATTAGCTAATATAATGATTCTTTCATTTTTAATTAAAAACACACCCATATATCAGACTGAAAACACTTATGTTTAAGTTATTTAAGGACCAAGCCACAAAGTACTAAAAACACAAATAATTCAAATTCAGAACTTTGTCAGTCTTCAAGGAAAACAACTAGTTGCTAAAATTATGCAATTGCAGCCTCAGCTGCAAGGTTCTTCTCATCCTTCAGTCTAATTCTTGTAGCTAAATTCAGATATTACATTAGGACTTAAGTTCAAAATCTCCTCCACAACAGATTACATGTGGGAAATTATAACCTGATTTTCTAAAAATATCTCTCTGATTAAAGTAGCACCTGCACACATTGGCTGTGTGACTGCTATTGGAATTTGTGAGATTATATGCATACATACATTGGTTAGCTACTTCCTCACATTTTGCCAGTGCTAATTTGTGTATGTTCTTATACAGAGTGTATCTGTGTTTCATCTTGGATGAGCTCGGATGAGGAATGTGCTTGTGAACCAAATCTCCTGACTGCCCACTCCCCATGCATCTGCCTGCATCCTGGAGGACTCCCTGAACACATGAACGAGGCCTCTTTCAGATGAAACTAAGCTGCAAGATGTGCTCAAGGAGGGCACCTCATGCAGTCTAAATGCAAATAGGATTTTAGCCCATGGGACTGTGTTTGAAGTAAAAATCCATCAAACTTGTATAGTACCGACATGACATCCTCAGCACAAATTGCTTCACTCCACAGATACTAGTCCACACGACTTATTATCACAACTTCATATCCATTTCCATAACAGGACTTAAATGCCTAACAAAGGATCTTAGATTAGGAAGCCATAGCATACACTCTCCCTATCCCTCTTTCCTGATAGGTTTACTTGGTAGCTACTCCCAGAGTATGACTAACACATCAAGTTCAGACTACCCAAAATACAGTGGCAGTCATTTCTTTCTTCCAAAACAGCAGGACAGATGTCTCTTTCTACTCTAAAGAAGTGGCTAGAGCAGTAACCCAGGAGGTGAAAGTGTTTTTTGTGTGGTTCAGATCCTCAGCACTCACATTCATATTTTGTTTTCTAGACACTAATCTGTAGGTATAGTCACCAGCCATCTTTTTTGTTGAATGTATTCTACTGTACAGAGTATAGCTGAAGAATATCATGAAGAAAGGGTAAGAAAGAAAAAAGAAAACCTAAGTTCAAAGGGCAACATTTGATTAGTGACAAGGGGACTCTTAGGTTCTTATTTGCTTTCTGGTCTGTTTCTGCATTTTATATGAGGCTTTCACTGGATAAATAATACGTCAAAAACCGTCAGTGAGGGTCACAAATCGCTCTCCCATTCAAAAAAGGGGGGCTGTGTGAAACAATGATAACATACTTTTCGCTCTCCTTTACTGGCCTATGAATTAGTTTAGATTTCTGCAATAGCCCGTAACCTAAGAGCAGTATAACATAATTCTGTAAGATTCAGGCAACTTTAGTGGGAGATGGAGGCTATTCGTTTGAATTTCAGGTGGAGAAATCAAAATCTGGTGTCCCTTGCCATGGAGTATGCATCAAACCCTTGTACTGGGTTACTGCTATCATCTGTCCTCCTGCAGTGGTGAGAAGAAAGCAAGTGCCCTTATTACTTTTAGAAAAATGGGGATAAAGGCATACCTCCAGGGAAGGATTTTGGTAAGTCAGAAGTTTGTACCACCATCTCAGGAAGAGGAGCTTTTAAGTTTTCTCAACATTTTCTATTATTAGAGCTCCCCTCAGAGTACACTGGGTTTCCTGGGTTGTCTTTCCTTGGTGTCTAAACCTCAGTGTGTGTTCAGAGCCAGAGCCACCAGCAACCTTTTAACATTTCAAAATACCGAAGTAGCTCTTCCTCCCTGCCCCCCCAAAAAATGGTGATGCCGGTAGTCTCTGCAGCAAGTGGTCTGAAAGGTAACCTGACTCTTCTTCTGAAATCTGAGACCCAAAACAGGGAGGAAAGAGAGGACTAGCAATCCTTATTATTTCCTCTAGCATCACCAAAATTTCCAGTCTAATGTGTCATGACCCCCAAGCTGAGAGCACAGTTGTTCTGCTGCAGTTTTTGGCAGACAGGTCTCCTGGTAGAACAGGAAGAGTCCCACTTCCCTGCAGCTGGACAGGAGATGTTGCTCAACATGTGCTACTCCCTTTCAGAGGAAAGAAAGATGGATGTGCATGACAGTTCAGTCAAGGCCAGGGCACATAGAGCACCATGTCAGTAGCTTTGCCATAATAATACAGTTTCTTGGTGCTGAGTAATTTTGGATTCATGTGTCCACTTACAACTGCTGTACTGCTGTGTCCTGGTATACCACTTTCCTTAAGAGTAGGAAGATTAATGGTTTTGATCTTGCACCCCATCACTTCTCCTCCTGAGGGCTGTATATGATACTGCCAAACCACGCTACGCACAAAGGACACCAGTTAAAGGTGTCTGTACCAAGCCTTTCTTGGCCTTCATGCCCTGCTCAAGCTGTGGAAGCCCTCACTTTCCCTGTTCTGTTTTATTTATAAAACAAAAACAAGCACTCTCTCCCTACCCTCTGAAAGACATAGCACCAGGAATTAGGGAGACAGAATCATGAGTGGCTTGTGACCACTTCTGGCTTCATTGAAAAGAGCAGCCTTGAGAAGCTAAAGCAGTCTGATCCCTGCACTGCCTAGGCACAAGAGAGGCCAGGAAAGAAATTCCACCTCATCGGTCACATCTACATCTGGTATCTTCTTCAAAGTGATCACAAGCAAGTGGATGCTGCGTACTTGGAGCCTTCTGAATATGAGCCTGGCATGCAGCTATAGGTTGGACAGGAAGACTCAGAAACTTAGATGCACTCAGGGTCCCAGTTTAAACACAGCTTTTGTTTACACCAGCACAGACTGTAAACTTGCATTTTAATTTCTGGCTGAAAGGTTGTTTGGTAGCAGCTTTCTCTGAAAACATGTCACACTTAAAAGAGTTGCAAGTTGTTCTTTCGTTAACTCAGCATACTTCCAATTTATTTTTCGACTGCTACATCCCTAAATATTTCCCTTTAATATACCATCTCGGAATTTACACAGTGAGCTTCCCCACGCTGCATGGCTGAGAGGAAGTGCATACTGTGATGATTGCAGCTCATCCATGATGAAAAATATATATCATTATATGCTGCCCCCCCCAGTTCTTGTGTACAATTATAATAGCTACACTTTGGTGCAATCAAAATGCTTTTTTATAAAGAACATCCATATAAACCAGAAAGGGGGAAAAAATAGATATCTGTATATAAACACTGCCAAGGACTTAGTCCTGTTAGAAACCATCAGGCTGTTGAGGTGTGCCCTCTGCACATAATGAGCTCTTTGCCCCTGAAGAGCCCTCAATAGGTGTCAGTAAGTGCTCTGCACCTGCAGACTGGTGCATTCCTGCCAGCTCAGAAGGTTAAATCAAACATATCTATTTGGGACACGTGCTCTGGCAAAGGCCAGAGTTAAAAGTGCAAAAGGTAAAAATGCCCAGTGATGCAACGAGAAAATGAATAGGGTAAAGAATTAAAATTCAAGATATTTACAAGAATAATTAGTCATACTAAAGGCAGAAGCATTGATGAAAGAAGATAGCAGAAAGAGGTACTCTGAAAACCATCAAATTGAGGGGGAAAAGGGCACCCTCTGCATGCCCGAGCCAAAACCCACTGAACCTACATGACTCCAAAACGGCTATTCCTCAACCAGCTGAGAGATGCTGCTTTTCTACTACACCGTTTTAGAAAACCATCTGTTGGACTACACATAGCCTCCACACAGGAGAAAATTGCAGAAGTCACGCTGCTTTCTCCTGCCTTACAAAAGTGATGTTTTAAATATAAACAGGTTCTATTGAAAATGCAAAGGCTATTCTTCGCCAATTGTTTAAAAATAAAAAATAATTCAACTTGAATTTGCAAAATATCCCAGACAACGTGAATCTGATTTTCGTGGATAAATTAAAAAAAAAAAAAAAGTTTATTACATGCAGCTCTAGAGTATAACTCTAAATAAAAAAAAATAAAAAAAAAAAAGAGGGTGGGTTTCAAATGGGACTGAAACGAAATTTGATGAAAAGGTTCTTTTTATCTCTCTCTTTCCTTGCCCACAGCATTTAAAGGCAGCAGGGGCATTGTGACAACACAGACAGCTAATTGCAAGGAAATGGATGTCTGATGCCATTAACACTACCCACTTTCCTTGGACATTTAAAATAAAAACAAAACACGCCACTAGGCACACAGTTCTCTCCCTGGGGTGGAGATGAGAGTGCGCCTGAACTACATGTGATAGATGTTAAGTCAGATTGCTTAATGCACTACTGGAGGGAGCCCAGACACACCTAAATGAGGATAGCATTTGAACCTATATAAGACAGAACAGAATACTTGCATCCTGCAGAGTATGTGTTCAGTCTTAATTTTAGGAAACAGCTATAAAACTTCACCATTTGAACCCACTGAAGTTGTCATTTAAGCATTCCAAGTAACTATAAATAGTATTATCTTTAAAGGAAAATTACAAATAACCTACCGTACTTAGGGCATACTTAAGAAATTCCCTATATGGATAAGTACAGGTACAAAGAAATAGAAAAAATTGTTTGTGTGCAAAAAAAAAAAAAGGTTGTCTGAAAAGTAAGCATTTTTTCTAGACATGAAAGTAGGAAACAATGCCTGATGATCACCCATTTAGCATTAGTAGCAGAGGAAATATTACAAAACCATTTCTTGTTTCATTGCATGTTCAAACAGGCATTACTCAAATGCAGAGTCAGATGAAAGACAGAAAGAGAAAAAAAAATTGAAATTACTGAAAAAAATTGCTTAAAAATCTTAGGAATGCTTGCTCCATAGAAACATAAAACAATGGATTTAAACTACTTTAAAAATTCAATTAATATATTTGTATTGAAAATACACCTGCAAGACCTCATTTTGCTCCTGCAGTCATATACTAAACCTCTAAAAATTTTTGGAAATAACAATGGATTATTAATTACAGTGGCACTGTTAAGCACCATTACAATTACTGAACTTACCTGACTAACATCTGTGGTATTACTAGCTTTCAACTTGAAATAAGGCCATCTTTATAACTTACCTTTTTGTTTTAATACCTTCTTGCTTTAAACACTATTACACAGTGAAACATTAGCTTGACTAGATCAGACTTTAATTTTGAGTAACTCATTTCCCCTCTATTTTAGTTAAGAAAAACAACTTGTGTCATAGCTAGAAGTCAGAATTTGAAGTTATAATATATAAACACAACATTGTTGTTATTGAAAGAGATTTGTTGATAAGTTTGTCTACAATTCACTATATTGCCTTCTTTGGAGGAAAAATGAGTAATTACTATTTACAACTTGGGCTACAACCTGAATTCACAGAAATCAGTGGGAGATTTTCCTATTAATTTTGGTAGCAGCGGGATTGGACCATTAATGTAATAAAACAGGTAGTGTAAAAAATTCCCATCTCCAATCACTTCTGGATTATCAGCCTGCAATTAATTTGTACCATCTTAAGTTGCTGGATAAAATTAAACAACTATAAATCTAGTTATGAAACATACATAAAGTAAAAATAGATAATAACTGAAAGTCTGACCTAAGAAGTTATTAAATTACTATTTGATGTTTTAACAAATCTTAATAAGGGACCATTAATTTAACACAGTGATTGCCTAGAAAAAGTAGGTAATATTTTTATAGTCAAAGTTTTTTTCAGTTCAACTCTTCAGTTTAACAACTTATGTTGTGTCTTTTGTAGCATATCTCTGAAATGATCTCAGCAGTAAATTGCTTGTGCTTGTCTGTTGATTGTGATGTGAAGAGGCTGGTTGGACCAGCAGCTGAAGGACTCTATTTATATACCTGGCTGGTTAGATTGAATGGACCTGCAGGAAGAACCATCTCCATCAGAGCTTCTTCTGTGGTTTCCATCTTGACCTTGAATTTGACCTTTGCTATGGTCCACTTCCATCTCCATAAAAATGAGTTAAGGGCTAGATTGTCATCTATTTGCTCTTTTCTGTTTTCCTGGGTTTGATGATCTATTCCTAGAGCTGCCTAAAAGAGATTAATTATCACACTTTGGTGTGACTCATAGGAAAAGAGTTTGCAGTTCACAAGTGAATAGGTGTATGCAATTCCTCACAATGCTGAGCTGACATTGTTATTTAAAACAGAAAATGCTGATTACTAGGGTAACAGAGGGAAAGAGGTTCCCACCACAGAATGAAATGAAAGGTCAAACAGCTTAAGGGGATCAAACAAAAAAATATGCAAGATAAGCAATTTCAGGCTCAGATCTCAAACTGAGGCTCTTCTATATGCATCTACTCTCATTTTGAAGGTAGCA
This sequence comes from Platyrinchus mystaceus, assembly GCA_035041135.1. Taxonomy (NCBI): domain Eukaryota; kingdom Metazoa; phylum Chordata; class Aves; order Passeriformes; family Tyrannidae; genus Platyrinchus; species Platyrinchus mystaceus. Next base: position 58,831,508 of record JAWWLV010000088.1, read on the forward strand.
CATACAATGAATGATCAATTCACTGGTTTAGATACAGCATATTCTCTTACCTGAAGTAATAATGAGCATTTCACTGCTTGTGGATGTTTTCTAGGATTTATCGGGGCAAGGACTTGATATATGAATGAGTATCCCCTTCTGACTCTTTTGAAAGTAATTTAATAAAATGTGTACAGATCCTAATATCGTGTTTCAAGTAATTACATTCTGTCTGTAAGAGGGAAAATGATGCTTTTTATTTAATGTACCTTTTAATTGCTAGAAAAATATGAAATAACTATGGTATAAATTTTAAATGAGTAGCATATCAGCCTTGTGTTTGAGTAGGTAATTTCTCACTTATGATGGACATAGTTTTTAGGATTGCAATTTTTCTAGAAACAGCCAGTATAGAGAGAATTGTACAGCCCATACATCTTCTGATCTATGCACATCAATTAAGTAGCACTTTGGTGGGTGCCAGACTGTATTTGGGAATTCCCTGAGAACCCATTATTTTAATATCCTGACTAGGATCATTCTATTCTGCTACTCACAGGAGGACAAGAAGGCACAGTGCTGTGTTCCTTCACAGAGACAACTTTCTTACTGTCTGTACATCTGAATACCATGAATATGGACCTAAAGCCTTTTGGTATATTTTCCTAACATTTAAGAGATGTGAGACTGACTGACCAGCCTGAGTTTGCTTATTGTAATCATAACAAATCACTAAAACCAGAGGTTCAAGAAAAAGCTACTAGCACCATAAGATATATAGAGTGATGCTATTCTCAAGCATTTGACCTAGAAACAATGTGTTGACAGGACATGTCTCTACCAACAATTTGCAATAGAATGGAGTCAACAGAGCAGCAGCAATGACATTGTGATTGGGTCATTGGTGCTGATGTATAACTTATACCAAAGCAGTTCTAGAAACAGGTACCAAATATTGCCTAGATTTATTTTTTTTTTACTTTTTTCCCAAAAATTTGTATGGGTCACTAGAATGTTTAAATTTTTAATCTCACTGTTAGACAGTTCAAGATGATGATTATGCTAATGCTCTCACAAACAGAATCATGGAGCTAGGTACACAGTTTGACTGCAATAAATATTATAGAGATTATTTGATTTGCCTGTCTTTCTGCTTCTCAAAATCCCTACAATGAATTTGATTGCTTGTGTCAAAAGACAAGTCTGTTACAGATTATTCAGATATTTTTAGCTACTCGCTGATTTAAGCATGTCTGAAAAGCAAATTTCAAAGCTATGTGCATGAATAATTGTTGTAATAGATGAAAGTGTTGTTATAGAAAATACTCTTACAACAACCCAGTAATGTGCTAGGAAAAGGACTACCCATTACATCAGACCACTCACAGTCACTGCTCTAAGTCATGGTGTCTTGATTTATTCATTGTTTCTATGTGACAAGAAAATAATAGATACATTTTTGGCATTCTCATATGATTTCTGAGAAGGATTAATGAGTAAGGAAAGGAAAAGGAACAAAGGCCAAGGATGACAAGTACAACTATTTTGCTATTTGGCCCTAGCAGCACATTTTTAATCACCAAAACTCTTTGATTAGTCATTAGGACCTCAAAAATAGTATTTAATTAGAGCTTCCTGGGTCAAGTTTGGGTTGACTCAGCAGAAAGTATATTATTCTCCACTTTTATTCTGTCTTCTATAAATTACCTTCAGAAGGAGTTAAACAATGATAGCATTGTGGTACAATGGCCTACTTGTCATTGGTTGTCAAGGAAAAGGTGCTCATTGCTGAGTTCTGTACTCTTTGCCATTAGATAAATAGACACATAAACTTCTGGCTGTTTGGACCTTGCAATCTTTTATCCCCAAGAGAAAATCATTAATCTTTTTCATCAGAACATACATCAAAAACTAGAAGCAAGATACCCATGATTCCTGGTATTCTATTCCCTTGGGCTCTCTGTGCAAAGAGAGAGATTGATTTTTACTTTTTAGGGTGGATTTGCCCTTAAATTAGCCCTTTTATTTTTTTGCAGCATTTTATTCTAAAAAATCGCAGTAATGGAGGAAAATCAGAACCAGCAATGTCAACTAGACGAAATAAATAGATTCCCTCCCCCGCCCCATTCAGGATTTTAAGAGGAATTCCGAGGAAGCGAAACTTTTTTTTTGAGTCAAAAAGCTACAGGGCGTTGGCTTTAATACACTACTTTAATATAACACTACCAAACGCCCTGTGACTGTGATACTCCTGCGACTTGCTCCAGCCGCGGAAGGCGCTGACCGAAACGCTGCCGTGCGGCAGGGGAAGCCGATATCTCCCCAGGCGCCCGGGGAAGAAGGTGTGTGGCCGTCCGCGGCAGCCTCGGGGTTAGCTGGGGGCACACAGCGCACACGGATGCACACACGCTGCCTTCCCCATTAGCTGCTGGCCGGGCTCCAAGAAAAGCAGGGCTTGCTCAGCACAAGGCACAGGAGAACGACTATTCACACGTGTTTACAGAAACAGCTGTGAGGGGAAGGCAGGAGTTCGCAGCAGCGTCAAATACACGTGTCAGCTGTCATACCCTGACGCCGCGGTGCTGTCGGGAGAAGAAAAGGAAGATGGAGCATCGGTCCTCACATGGGTGTTTTGTATGCATCCGACCAAAGGAAAAAAGAAAAAAGATCTTATTAAGTAGCCTTGCAGATACTTCGCTGATTATAAAAATCTTCTCTTTTAATATTCTTAGTTAAATAAAAAAAGTTTAGGTTTAATTACTATCCGAACAAGTTAACAAGTCCACCACTACTGTGGTGTCATCCAATAAGACTAAACAAACTTTTGTGATTATTTGCCTTCCCATGTTATGAAGAAACCTAAGTTTTGCCACTGTGATTTGCCCCAGATTAAAAAAAAAAAAAAAAAAAAAAAAAGAAAATTAAAGAAAAGCAAAGCCACAATAAATGTGAATAAGGCTTCAACCTGATAATGTTTTCAAGATTCTTTCAAATCTCAGTTTGTACATCTTAAAGTAGAAATGTTTGGCACTCTAATCAAGTTTATTTAAATACATGAAGTTCTTAATAAAAAAGAACATCCTTGACATACTGAGAAAATTTTCACCTTGCATTTTTGCAATTTTTTTGCTCAATTCCAGCTACAAAATACTGTGAATAGAAAAAGAAATGTGATCTCTGACCTCTAACCCAGCTCTGCGCTTCTGATCCAACTTTCAGCAGTGTAAAAGAAAGCAAGCAAACACGAAATAAAATGGTACCACAAATCAACTGGTTTTGGACAAGAAGACAGGGTATATTCACTGAGCACCTGTTTGAATAAGTTTATATCTGTATGTGTTCCCCAGACGTTTTATTGTAAATCGGATATTGATGACTGCTAGCCAAGAATTATCACTGAACTGTGAAGAAATATTTTTTTTGTGAACTGTGCAATAGATCTATATTTTCTTTCTGTTTTGAAGATCGTCTTTAATTGGGGGCCTTTATATCTATGATTTCACTGTGCTTTATTGTCTGGATACTTATAATGAGTGCTGTCACTAAAACACAAAGTTTTTTTATCAGAAGAACTACAGAATTTAAGGTTATTTAATAGAGACTTCTAACACATTTGTAATATACTTTAAAAGAGGAAAACAGATGTGACAGTCTGACCATCAGTCCATAGAAACCAGTTGCTCAGGGAAAAGTCTGATCAGCTGGGGTCAATTTTTACATCAGGAATCAATTCCCACAAATCTTACTGCAGAAATTCCCCAAAATTCATAACTCCTTTGGGTAACAGGGCAATTCTTGCGGACTAATATTAGCTGGAAGCAAGAAAGAGAGGTGTGAACAGTTAAAATTTGTTGTTCACAAAATATTAGCAGCTTTCCCTGCTTAAAAGTTCAGTGTTTTTTGAGTGCGCCTGTTTACAATGAGGAATTTACAATTACTGCAAGCCATGTCCCTTCCCACTCAGCATCTGCTGTGTTGATTTGGGTGGAAATGGGTTGCAGAAGTTCCCTCTGCACCCAGGGGCTGGCACCAGGAGAAGGGGGTGACACAGCAACATCTGTAATACAACAACCTCCCCCTGATCCTGCTGTTGTGTGAGAAAACATTCAGAAAGGGGAGACAAATAGAGGTTCATTGAGTTGAGGAGTTACTCAGAGGTATGGTGGAGAGTGCAAGGGACTTGAGCGGGCACAAGTCAGTTTTAGGATGATAAAGCTTAAAAAGATTTGGAGAAATGGAAAAAATTCTTTTCCTCACTCCATAAAGTGATGAATTATTGTCACTAAAAGAGTGGGGGGGTAAATGAAAAACATTTTAAAATTCTGGACATGCATCAGTGTGGAAAAGCTGATCTTCTCAAGCATAAAAAATAGAAGAAAAGTGGATAAAGGAAAAAAAAAAGTATATGTGTCAATTAATCCAATTCTGTTATTCAGCCCTTATGTATCTTGATCTTCAAAGCCCTGAAAGTATTTGAAATGATTGTGAGAAGGCATGAACTTATAAGCATTTTACAGCTATGAATAAACACTGAGGAAAAGCATCAGTACCATTATTAACAAGCTGCAAAAGCCCAAGATTTGCTTTTGAACCCTTACACTAGTGCAATGAGTACCTCTTGGTTTTAGTAGAAACACTCACACTCTTCCTGAGAAAACACCAGTGCTGAGACTTCTGGCTGTTAACAATAATATCCTGTGTTTGTCTATACTGGAGAGCTGAAAGAACTCAGAATCTCAATGTAAAATTTCCCTAAAAATAAATTATCCATTAAAACCATGAGAAAATTTGGGTTATAACACACTTGGGGGTCACTCTTCATGCTTAAAATTCAATCTACAGGTTAAACTGTAATAAGAAATAGCATTTGGCATCTTATAAATGCAGTTGTTGTTAAGGCTGACGGAAAATACATAAAATTCAAATACTTCCATCATCTGAAGTAATGTTTTTACTCACCGGGATAATTTATGAATCCTATGAAACTATAGGATTTGGTTTTTATCTCGAATAACTCTGTCATTTGACTTCATTTTACATCTTCACATTGTATGCATATTAACTTTTTGCCAACAACTCCTAATAAGTTGTATTCTGTGGTCCTGTTTCAGACATGCTTTAAACAGCATGTTAAAGCAATTTTGGAATTCAGAGATCTTAGAGACACAGACAATTTTATTCTCTAATTGCTGTAGTCAAATGTCACCCAGGCCTTCAGACACACCACGCACAGTGGTTAGCTCAGCTCTGAATGAGCCTCAAATCTCACAACTTGATATGCTCATGTATACATTGCAACTATATTTCCTGATTTACAACATGATTGCCTGTATTAGCACAGGCTTCACCAAAGACCTCTAAAAACTGAGGAAATAATTAGTTTATATGCAGTTAGCTTGGAGAATCATCTCGCCAGGATGTGGCACATCTCATTTGTGCACATTTATGCATAGCAACATGTCTTCTCCTTTCCCACTATAAAAAATATTTCATTAGTTCTAAGTGAAAATAGACAGAAACTTTGCTGTATGGCTTGAGATTCACTCTGATGTTCTATGCCATAAACTTTTTTAAACTCCCTCTGTACCATAATCAATACCCATTATGGAATTTCAGGTGCTGAATTACAGGATTTGTGTTTTGATACACTTAGCCTTAAAACCCTATCAGTCTTCTAGTGACAGAAATTGTTTTCTTCTGTCTCACTGCAGGACATGATATTTGGTAGTACCCCAAAAATGTGTTCTGAGAATTACAAGATTTTACTTCTTAGAAACTCAAGGTAAATAACTCCTTAAGTTTCACTGACTACTATCCCCATCCTGGGGCGATGAAGAGTGACAAAAACATGCTTCTTCTGCTTGCCCTGCCTTTTGAGCTTCAAAATGCATACACTGAAAGCATAACATTCTTACCTTAAAATAGGGCTAATACTGAAAATTAATAAAGTCACCCCTAAAAAAGTACACACAGTTTTAGAGAAAATCCTTGAAGTTTCAGGGATGTCAGCTTGACATTGACTGTCTTGTGAAATGTGACTGACTTGAGTATAAACATCCTGACATTTTGAGGATTTACAACTCTAGTAAAAGCCTTCAGCCTAAATCACAATTATTACTATCTTTTCAGAATAGTTAATACTGTTAATCACATTAGCAGTCACTATGTCAACATTCAACAATTGTAATAAGAAAGTGAGTACAGGGATTCCTACTGTATGGAAAACCTGTCAGTTTTTCAAGCCCTGTAACTTTTTTTGGATATTAGCCTATTCTTATGGAGGCACTGTGTATTAAAAAAAAAATTAGATTTCAAAAAAATAAATGCAAAGAAACAAACCCGTCATAAATAGCTTTTCAAATATCTGGCACTGATTCCATGAAGCTATTGCAAAAATGCCAATGAAGTTAATCCAAAAATGCAGACATCTGAATAAAAACCATAAGCACATGTCTTCTGTACCTTGCATCAGTGCATCAAAAATGTGGTCACGAAGCCAAAATCCGGCAAGGTTGACAAAATTATATTCATATTCAAGAAAAGCAGGTAAGAAATAAGCATACTCCTTATGCAGGCTTTATGTTTAGGTGCTTCTGGTTCTGCAGACGTGTATGTGTGTCCACACATATGCCAGGAGAAGAGCAAGGGTATTGCCTGTGCAGGACTGCTAAGCACACAGATGTGCAGCAAGTCAGGAGTGAATCATAACCTAGTGATCAGAAAGTATATGGCATAGAAGAATGGCCACAGAAGATTGGATTGTCCATTTGTTCCCTCCTAGTTCACCCTACTGTTATTACAAGTTTAGCAAGACTAGTCAATAATCTAAAATTAAGCTTGCATTTTCATGATATCTGTTACCACTTTTAGAGGAAATGGGATATGTCTACACATTGATTTCAATACTTTTGGCTACTGGTATTGCTGATTTATGTATTTAACAAGCAAACTAGAGGTTTGTTATTGTAGTTGCTATTTCTCTGACTTCAGAAAAGCAAAATGAACAGCAAATATAGGAAAAAAATTTGTTTAGGCAAATAGCTCTTTTTCTAGACGAATATGAGGTTTGTTGCTTTTACCATTCAACTGTCTCACCAATATGCTTGCATATCTATACTGTCCACTGGTTATACATTTTACACTCCATATTATGGCTGTTATCATTTTTTGATAAATAATATACCTAAATAATTTTCTGTTATATATAGTATTGTCAGGCTTTATTCCTATAGCTGTCTGGGAACACATAAGCAGATATCAGCAAGGAAATCTGATGATAAAACATCCTTATTATCTAATGTGTTAGTATTATGAAACAGAACTCGTGCACATGCTACAGATGTTATTTCATTCATATGATCCTTCTGAGAAAACAAAGATATTATCTTCAAAGATTCCAGAATTGTTCTGTTACAGGAATTGCTTTATTTTACATGGATTGTTTTGTATTTAAGACATGATGCACGTATTATTTATTGAACGGTTTAATCCATTACATTTTGATATTCAGAGAACAATATGTGAATGCTGAAATCTAAATTTCGGGTTTTTGAAGTATTTGGTTTCTTTGAAAATCATCTGCTTGACCATTTCTTTGAATTACCTATTTTTTTCATAAATACTTAAAAAAACTCCCCTGTTTTAGATCTTTAATATCTTCCTTCTCCTTTACAAGTTTTTTTTTTTTTTTCCAAACTGAAGAGATTTATTTTATTTAGTACTCTTTTCACACAAGTATTTCCATATCTGCATCATCCCTGTCATCTTTCCAGGTCTGTTCTCTAGTTCTACTATCCCCATTTTTAGCGGGTCATGGTAGTCAACACAGTGGCATAATGACATTTGTGGTTCAGCCCTACTTCTTCCTCAGAAATTTCCTACAGTTTTGCCTGAGATGAGAATCAAACCATTTCTTCAAAGACCTATGCACACTGACTCCCTTATCTCCTCTCTTAGTACTGAGTTAGAATCCAGTACTGCAAGTACCCACAGAGTTATGCTTCCAGGGGTACACTATTCTGCAACACGTCTACCAGGTACGCTTTTCTGTTGGGCTCAGAAACAATAAGTCAGGGAAGAAACTTATTACTGGGGTACATTTTCCATTGTCCCTCAGCTGACTCCAGAGCAATAAAACTGTAAAAGAAATGAACTCTGTTCCATGTGTTTCTCCTCTCCCATCTAACCACTGCACTTCAGTACAGACTTTCCAAACTTAAAGTGTAATTGATATATGGTCCTGCTTTTGAAGAAAAGCTTTCCCTTTTGCTATTTTCCTTTGAGGGATGCCCATCAGTAGAGGAAAGGGGTCAGGTCTGTGGAGGACAACCTAAGAAGCAGGTTTTGGATAGATACCTCTCTGCAGGGAATGGATTACTGCTTACCATTACAAGACTGTGGCCTTTCCAGTGCATAGAGAGTAGAGGAAAGTCTATGTTACTCTTTTCTTCATCTTTTAAAGAAAAGCAGCTGGTAAAATAACACGGCTCATTGGTGCCATATGAGTGATGTGCTGGCCACAACACACCTGCTGCACTGATTTGCAGACCAGGATAATGGGTAAAACTCAAGATCTCCCAGAACTAGGTGTCTTAGTTGGGCACTGGCTATGCTCCAGTCTATTCAGTATATGCTGCAGTTACTAAACGCTCTGTGCTAGGTACTACAATGGGTGTTGAATGAAGTGCAAAGTATTAGACATTGTTGCAAGGAAAGGGAGACTATGAGACCAGGCTGGCAAAGGAAATAACTCTATGATAGACTTTTGTTAATAAACTTTGCATGCTTTTTTATTTATTTTTTCCCCTCCCTCCTGAGCATGAGGCAGGGGAAAAAAGGGACCATTTGTATTACAGTTATTTGCAATCTAATTTGCCAGGCCAAAGGATAGTCTGAATGATCTAATTCTCAATATACTACAGGACCAAGGTGAAGTACAAATCATCTTAGAGGAGCCAATAATTTTGTTTCAATTGATTAGCTTTTTAGGCAGTATCCTTCGGTTGAGACTTTTCAGATAAGTAAAGTAAATTAGGTTGAAAACAAAATGCTGGTTCCTGAAATGTGGATTTCACAATGTATTTTTGATCTGATAGGAGCTCGGTAGCATTTCTTCTATCCGCTGGAGGCCCACTGAGCTGCGCATACTGTACTCTATCAAAGCCCAGTTCTTTGCAGCTCAGTGAATAAAATACTGCAGTTTCTCCCATTGACTGACTGAAATAAAATAATCTATGATGCATGAACAAGTCTAAATGAAATAATAATATCCTTAGCAGTGAAAAACGGATTGGTAATACAGTAATTGAGCAGATTTATTGCCATCTCCTTGAGCTAGCCTGCTGAAACAGCCTGCTATTTTATTTAATCTCATATCAGAGGAATTACTGGCTGGTAATCCATTGTTAAACATCATTTAGAATGATGGATGAAAATGTCAGCTTTTCCAACATAATCAATTCATATCTCATTAGCACATATTATTTATGATTCTCATAATGGGACCTGCAGGGGTCTCCAGGGGGAAATGGAGACCTCAGCTGTTGTTGAAATGAGATGAGATATACTGTAGCTTATGAGTTAATAACTGCATATAAAAAATACTTCCCCACAGTATTGATTGTCCTTACCATTTTACAAATGAATTGAGTGCCTTGGCTTCCCCTCTTGCTGTGTATGGCAGCTCTTCCTTCTATTCATTTTGCTGCTCATAATTCAGTGAGAAAAATATTAAAAAGCATATAAGAAAGACTATTTTACAAATAACTTTCAAGACCCAGGGTAGGGGGGTAGGAGTCTTTGAATGTAAAGTAATAAGAAACACTTTACTGCTCTGTTGCTGTTTGCTAAGGACTTTGGGCACTTTTTTCCCCCTCAGTCCCTATGAAGACAAATCGACATATTTCTCCAGCTACAGCACAGTTGCATTTTAAGGATACTTTCTACCGTATGCTGCCTCAAAGACCAATGAAAAGCAAACCTTGATTCATGGATTTAATGCAGCTGATGGTGCAGCAGTAATCATGGTCACAGTGTCAACTGCTGCCTCAATTAAACTACATTTGAGAATCATTTTATGCTTCAGCTCATAAACATCAATAAAGGAAAATGAGTAATAAATGACTGTCTAGAGTACAAAGGACCAGCTCATATTTCAGATGAAAATGAAGACAAAATGTAGCTTTTATTTGCCTGTGGAATTCCCATTAACTGCATCACTGACAGGAGGGAGTTGGATCAATAGTTGGCTGGCCGCAGAAAACAGTTTCTGGCTGTTCAGCAGCCAATGCAAAAGGAAAACTGTCATATTGTGATCTTTATCAGGTAATCTTCATTACACCAGACCAATGATATATGTATATGCTGGTCAGCTAGGGGCACTTCTAATTCCTGCTTCTATTTGTGGTCTGAGCACAGTGTGCTCACAAATTATTTGTTTACAGCCATGAAAAACCTTCAATGTTCATCTCTTTTATTCTTTTTATAGGTAATCCATAACTGGGAACTTTGTGTCAAGACTATTTTATTCACTCAGAATTTTTAAGAAAGCAAGCACTGTATCAAAACTTATCTTTCTTCCTGCTTAAGAGGAATCTGCTGGTAGCTTTTGTGGTTGTTGTTGTTAAGACTTGACTGAAAGATTTACTGAGTATCTTTCAGTAAGTTCTTGGAGGGTATTTGTGCCTTTATTACAAGCGTTTCTGGGCTTTTTGAACAAAGGTGATTGCTCACTGTAAAGCAAAAAACCAACACTCTCCACAAGCCGTTTGCTTTCCAGGTGGCAGCTTGTATGGATGGAAAACTAAACATGAAACACAATCATCTTCTATTTTTCCTTATTCCACAAACAGAGCAGAAATATTTTACTCCTTTGCAGTGCTCTGTAATTCATATAGCTTCATCTCAGTGCATGCAAAGTGAGGATCTGTACACACAGGCCACCAGTTCCAGCTCAGTTGGCATGTGGCTCTTGGAAGAGCAGTTTCTCAGAACAGACAGCTTGTTAAAACATCACCCCTTACAAATCTAAAATAGGAGAGAAAAAGTCACTTCCACTTCATGCAATGATAACAGAAATCAAATTATCAAAACCTTGACCCTGATTGTAAAGTAATCACATTATTTTTACACTTATTTCACCATTCCATTTTTGTGTACTTGCAATTATATACTGTTTGTCTAGTTTCCTGTTTTACTTTGACTCTGTGAAATCAAACTTACCACTTTGGAATTTATTGCCGAACACTAAAAAAACCAACCCAAAAACCCCAAACAAAACCAAAAAACAATGTCATGGTTCATAGCTGAAAATGAGATTTCCTTCAAAAACTTTTAAATCATTACCATCAATATGTACCTTACCTATAATACACAATTATGTTTGACCTGCAAAATATATATGTGGGTTTAAGGCTGATCTTTAAAGTTGATATTGGTATGCATAAAGTGGATCTTGCTGCTGTTCCTAAAAGTTATCCCTTCTCATTCTCTCTCTCTCAGCCCTTGAATTCTGCCCTTCATCCTCATTCTTCTCACCCCACCACATTCCCCTTGGTTTCTGCTTTGTTTTCCCTCTTTCTCTCCAGTTCCTTCCCAGTCTCTAGGTGTAATCCTGCCTCCCACCTTTCCTACTACACGTTTCCTTTGCTTCCACTTAATAAATATAATAATGAAGAATGATAAGGTGATAATAAAAAAATATGTATTCTGTATGTAATTATAATCAGTACCTACTAGAACATTTTCTTCCAACATCACCTCATTTCTTTTCAGTTTCCTAAGTTACCTTTAGCTCCTCCCCATGCTTTGTTCTGGCTGCTTACCCCAGCAAATCTCTAACCATCTATACCGTGTATTTACTCTCCCCAACATGCTTATTTGCTCTTCTAGTCTCTTTCTACAAAACCTTAATCTCTTCTGTCTCTTCAGATCCTTTTCCAGTCCACCTTTCCAGCTCTCTCTCCTTTCATGCCTCTCTTCACTGCTTTAGCTTTCTTCTGATTTTTATGTCTCCATGCACATAAATGCTTCTTCCAAAACTTGTTACAATATGCTGATTCATCCTTTCTCCCTTGCATTTCATGCTCTCTCCTGCTTTCTATTCTCCTTTTTAAAACTAGTTTCCCTCCAGTTCATTCAGTTTGTCCTGGATAAGGTGGCTGAAAATAATGGAAGGCACTGCCACCTTTTCAAGAGATGGGTTATTTCCAGGCAAAAAGTTGGCAGGGAATGGTGACCATGTAACCAGACAGCAGCCTGGAGGTGGCAGCTTTTGTATATAAATGGAACGTTGTGAGTTTTGGAGCCTGAATCAAAGGTGATGTTACACTGACCTCAGAAGACACAGTAAAATTCATGGTTTGCAGCACTCTGTTGAACTTGTACAATTAAACCAGTTTTACAGAATGTACCTCTTTAGAAATGGCAGTAGTCATATGTTGGTCTTCATATTAAAAACCACTAGCAACAGCAAAAAGTGTCACACATGAGAATATGGAAAAGATGTTTAACTATAAACTTTAAAATTCCTAAACAGAATTTTTTTTGCCATAATTCTAAAATATTGTATTACTAAAATAATATAATATTGTAGCCTAAGGAGTTTTCAGTTACATGGATATATACTATGATTACAGTACATTTTAACCTACTTAAGTCTCAGTGTGCTGAAAAATGTCTACCCAGCCTAAGTTATCTGTGATAACACTACCGCAAAGAATAATGTATTCTAACATAAAACAAAAGGATAATTCTTCATACACACTTACAGTGATAAAGAGATAATATTTGGAGCAAATGTCCAGACTGTGAAAAAAACCCAAACATTTTGCGGTAACTAAATATTTTTTAAAAAATAGCATTTCACTTCCAGTCCAAATCTCAGCAATGAACTCCAGAACAGAAATGGGGATGCATATATATCATCAAGAAAACCCCACAGAAGTCAGGAAAAAATGTTGGGTTTTCTGCCCTATCTCTACAATGTTTTTTCACCAAAAGCATGAAAATAATATTTGACTAATTTGATTCCCATTCACCTTTCTTAAGGGAAGGAAAATAAAATAAAAACACATTGTTCCTATTATGTTCTCTGCTACAGAAGTTAATTTTTCTGGATTGGTCATTCTCTTCCTTCTTTTTCCTGAAAAAAATGCTTCAAGATCCCAATGATTTTTTCTGCTACAGCAACAGTGTGACAGATACTGCTCTTGGCAGTAAGATAGTTGTAAAAATGTCATTGGATGTGCCAATGTGCTTACCCAACCTTTTCCAGCAAGGATTCACCACTGGAGCCCATCTGTTGTCCATATCAGTAAGAAATACATCAGCAAGAGGAGAAGCACAGTCTAGATTTTCCACCAACCAGAATATTTCTCCTAAAATACTGATTTTATTTTTTTTTTAAAGACGTTTTTCATTTTTATGAATTTGATTTTGTTAACACTCTAAAGACTTCTAAACAACCTGATGGCTACACCAAGCTGATCCTGTCTCTTTACCCCACTTGTGCTCTGGCAGCAAATGAGTGACTGCCAAGAAACATGAAATTCATCTTCAAAAAATATGGAAAATGTTTTATGCTGATCTTTTCAGACAAATTTCATTTTTTTAGCCTAAACACAGGCAACTCAAAAAACACCAGCAGGGCATGGTTTTCTGGAAGAAAAATCTGATCAGCACTGATCACAGCAGGACAACCATTAAAACCAAATTCTAATCTGCCACTAAGGGGGAAAAGGTTTCAAATTAGTACAAGTACAATATATGATAATAAAAAAGGCAAAATGAGAAAATGTGTCTTGAATCAGCAGACATCAGTGACTTGTTTTAATATGTTGTTTTATTTTGCTTTTAGTGTATGATAGTTACCTGTGTAGGTAATCAAAATGCATTCCAGAGAAAAGGTGGCACTAAGAAATGGAAGTTACCTCGTTCACTGCTATGACAGTAGATGTAAGCTCCAAAATGAGCCACCAGATAGCACTTTTTCTAGTTCTGAAGTGAATGTATAGTCAGAAATTGAAAAAGGGCTGCTAAATATGAAACAAAACAAACAAACAAATAAAACAACATTAAACAAAAAAAAAGACCACCAAGAAACAAAAATCCAAACAAACAAAACTAAGAAAAGAATACAGGACAGGTCTCAATATGTGTGGGATGATGTGTGGGAGCCTGCCAGATGAAATGGAATAATATATTATTCCTTTGTGGGATGTTGTGTTATGCTTTGATAAAGACTTCAGGGAATTGCTATTTTTCATAATTTGCTATATGGGATATAATTAATGCTAGGCTAGTGCTTTATCATTAGGCTACAGAAATAAAGGCATGTGCTTTTACAGTAACAGTTGATGCTTTAATTAGTTTTTGTAAAGTGGATGTGTGAAAGAAGAACCTAATAGTGAACTTTGAGAATACTAACCCATTGCCCTGGACACCTTCAGTTCACACCCAAGATGCAGATAAATAGCATATTAAGGCACAGTTATTATGATAAACATTTTATAAATATTTTCCAGGTGGTTAGAGAATTTAGCAGTATTCCACTAATATTGGTGTTAAAATACTTTCCTCACTAAGATAAATAAACAATACAGCAACAGCCTTGATAATTATATTAATTAAATGCATTATCTCTATGAGTCCATGATACTTGAGATGTAATGAAGGAAAATAATCTTGTCTCACTGACTTTCTAAATAAACATTCCAAGCAAAAAGATTGAAATATAAATATTTACTATCCTTTACTCTCTATATAAATTAGTTTCTGGCTTCTCCACCCCTTTTTGCACTTAGAGGATATGTAGTTTGTTATATTGAATGAAAGCACAGGTATGCGCTGCTCTATGCTAGGAACTATGACTAGCGTGTACCTAATACATCATATTGAATGAAAGACTTCATAAATCAGTTACACAAGGGATCATACAATGCTTTTAGTGAATTTCCAAAGAGTCATAAAAACTATAAATCAATGGATTTTTGATTAATCAACTCACAATATCAGCTTTTGGCAATACTTATCTGTTGTGTCCTTCTTACAAGGAGCACCCTGTCATCTGGCAGACTGAGGTTTAAGCAAGAAAATAGGCCAAAAAACCTGCTACAGTATTGTGCATATCCATGACTCACGGTGTCTGCTGCAATGGGGCAGATCTTAAGACTTCCAACGCTGACCTACAGTCTACAGTTTACAGTGGAAATAATGGAAGTTTTGAATAGTGAAGTAAAAGAGTGGGCAAATCCTAATACTGCAAAAGTTTACTAAACATACACCAAACTGAGCACATTCTGTGTAGTCAAATCTCACTACCATCTCATCATGTTCTTTAGATAAACTGGCCACTGAAGTCAATAAGATAGCTCCCTTTCCTGGATCTAACAGTATATGGATATAAGGGAGCAGAACCTCAGATTTGCCTGTGTCTTCAAGGCTATATGCGTGTATTTAGCAAGGGACCACCACAGATTAATTTTTCCAAAGAAAATGCTGTTGAAGAGTGAAATCCCATGCACATTGTAAAAGACATCTGACATCAATATTTAATTTTATTAGTTATACTACAGGTACTCTAGGGAACCTGATGGAAAGCCTTCTTAGTATTGATTAGAATTCAGCAATCCCACTGCACACTGTTCAAAAAATTATTCAATTACAATTAATTTTTCAATTCAGAATAATTTAAAATTTATTATGAAAAGTTAATAAAAGTGCAGAAGTTTGGAACGCAGTGGGATTTATAAATATGAGATAGAAATACTAACTAGAAATTACTGTGATTTTTCATTTGCATAATCAATGCTTTTAATTAGTTCTATTTGCCTGTCCAAGATTACAGCAATTGTGTGGCTTTAAAATTTTGTTAAAACATCAGAATTACCTTTTTCATGTGCATAACGGGAAAAGACAAATATTAGTGATACTGTGCTTTCTCAATTTCACACAAAAGAGATTTAAAAGAAACTGTAATGAACAAATTGCTAATCAAAATGCAATGGATACATTAGACTCAGTATATCTTACTGAAAAAAAAAATCATTCTATCAGCTTTGTCATGTCAGAAGCCTCTAGACATCTATCTTCTCTGTGGTATGAAGAGGGTTCCTTTGGGCTATTCCCAACTTATAAATGTTATTTCCTCAATTATTTTCAATACGCTCTGGTTCCAATAAGGAATCACCATGAACAAAAGTATCTATGGAGGCATTAGGATTCTAAGCAGATAACAATGCTTATTTCCAAAGTCTCATGAAATTAAAAGTAGAACAGACTACAAGTTCTTTTAAGAGCAATTATGTTAAAGTTCACAGCTATTTTATGTGAAAATATTTGATTCTTTCTTATGACATACAAAGCTGGAGTGGCAGATTTAGAGCACTTTGTATAACAAGTAACTAAGTCATGGCACTGAGGTTTCAGTGTTGGAAACAGTTGTTTGCTTCTTCCTATAGAAAATTCAGAGAAACATACTACTTCTATTTTGCTGGCAGTGGAAAGCTATATCAAGACTTACTCCTTCCACATATTTCGGGTAGCTCAAACAGATCAAGTGAGAGACCAAGTAAAAAATTGAAAAGGAGCAGAAGAGTTTTGCAGACTTACAAAAAGGAAGGCTAGAAGGATTTAAGAGGCTCCTACTGGACACCTCTAATTTTAAATTTCTCCTTACCAATCATGCAGTACTACATGAAAGATACACACAAACCCATAACAACATCAGCATTTCATTTGAGGTTAAGGGCGACTGTCTGAGACTTCTCGCTGCAGATCCTGCGCTGTCTAACTGCTCAGCCCTCATGGAAGAGAGAAAAATTGTTCTTGGAAAACAGAAAAGAACTAAATGAAAATTTTATGCTGCCAAAGTAGCTGGTCTAATACAAATGACACAGCAGAAAATTATGACCATGCAAAGCCTATAAAACTTAGTCCAGGACATGAAGGTAGGCTGCATGCTAAGTTGCAATATATGACCAAGATACTTGGAAAATTTGATTCCGATAGTTGGTAACTGTCCTTATTTAGGCAGTTCTGTTATTTCTTTTCACTTTATTGTCAAAAGTGCTGAGTTACAGACTTCAAGAAGTGAAAGCAAGAGGGTGAAGGATGAGCAATTTTCAGGGAAGGAGCCAGTAACGGACAGCAGATTTAATAGGAGTAAATAAGCAAAGAATTTTACTTGAGTAACGTTTGCAGTAGGTAGTGAAGGACCATTGGCCCATCAGCATGTTTTATTACAGCAGTTTAAAATTTTAGGCTTATACTTCGTGTGCATCATTTTCAAATACTATAACTTTTATTTCAAAACACAAAATTTTGTTGACAATACCTTAGGGAACAAAAAACAACTAAAAACTGTGTATTCCAAATGCTTTAAACTAATTTGACTAAGATCTAGTCTAAATTGAATAAAATTATTACCAGATAATGTGAAGGATTCTACTGTTGTTTTAAGGATATCCTCTAAAGACTCAATAATTAATTGGCAGCTGAAAAGAAAATGAGCAAATGTAGACGGGAAATTGATTCACTTTTAAGTCAGGGGTGGCAAATTGTTAGGAGGGGGCTCTTGGGGAGGAGATGATGCTTGAGATGCCTTTTTTTTTTAATTTACGTAAAGGGAACATGTGTGGAAAGTTTTTCAAAGCAATGTTTTGGATGAAGAATTTGCATAAATCTGCTAAGCAAATAAAACCCTGGCATGTATGTAAAAATCTGACAGAATGTTTAAAAAAGCAGTCTTGCATATCTGGATATAATATAGCATAGACAAAAGTGCATATCAAGTAATGCAGTGGGGCATGGATTTCATAGTGCTATTCTTGCTGTGCACTGAGCAGGGACTTTTCATTTCACACATCATCATTCACAGTTTGCTGCAGTGACTCAACACAGTCAGAACATGTCAACAACACACAAAATGAAATATTTCAGTGTGGTTTTCCTTTGGAAAATGAGGGACATGGGATTTTGATTTCAATTGCCTTATGCTACAGTGGGAAGAACTGGGAAAAGAAGGAATTGTGTTTTCTGGTTTGGCACTGACCAAACATATATAAAGCACATTGTAAAACCAACTGTCAACCAGGACAGAAGTAGGTATTTAAGAGTAGAAACAACACACATAATTAGACAAAAAGATTAAAGTTGTTGGCCATTCTAACTCCTTTTCTGATATTCACTAATACTCTATGTTTAAAAAAACCCACAACTTACTGTCCCATAATAAAAAACAATTTCTGAGCTGATAGCAAAAAGCAAGTTACGTCTTGCCATTTTCACCCAGGACAAGTGTTGTTTAGTTGAAGGAAAAAGATAATCATGTGACAAAAGTGGTAAAACTAACCTCTAGTCAGACAAAATACTTGTGTATTCTGAGCCTGAGTTCTCTCTCTTCTCACCCCAATCCATCTTATTTGATACCTGGTATTTTTAAGAGTGAGAGTTGTTGCTGTGACACATGGAAGAACAGCACCAAATTTTTTGCAGTATGAATAGCCAGCCCAAGGCAAAGAACATTACACTATGGTCATGAAAAAAAGGTGGAAGAACAGGCTCTGAATAAGAAAATTTCTAGCAGAGCCCATATCTGAACTGGTGTTTCAATTTTAAAATGTTTTTAGTTGTGGCTGTAGCTGACTGCAGTACCTTTGTGACTCTTTATGCCATCTTAAGTCATCTTTTGGAAGATAGATATGAAACACTGATATCAAAAGACACTTAACATGCACCATGCTCTTAACAACACACACCTGAACCATTGCCAGGTGAAAAACTGTAGTAATATAAAAAAACCCCAAAACTCAAATCCAGGGAAAATTCTGGATTTTTTTTGTTTGTTTGTTTTAATTTATATTAATTTTTTTTAGAAATGTTAAAAACAATAAAAGAAACCTCTGTGTGACAACCTCTAACTTGATTTAAAACTGAAGTCTCTGGAACCTCATTGTAAGAGTAAAGGGAGACACTGAATTACACTTTCTACAGAGTAAACAGTGCTTTGCATACCTTTCAGGTAATTATCAATTACAATTCAAGGAATATTCTTCCTAACCACAATATGAATCTCCTCAGAAATATTTCCCAGGTCAATATCTACCAACCAAACTTTTTAATCACATAATCAACAGTAATTAACATAATTTAATAATGGCTACTAAAAATGTTTTTTAGCATTTTGATGCACAATGACCTTGTAAAATTGAAGCTATTTTGTGGAAAAGTATGGTCAATATTCAGTTTTGAATATTAGTCATACATTGGATTTTTCTCCTGCATCATAGAGGTCTTTCAAAGCATTTCAAATATTAGCAATTAATTTTCACCCCTCTGGGTAAAGAGTAAAAGAAGCGCATACACAATGAGCTTGTTCTAATCTAGACACACAGTCACAGCAAATTTAAACTCAGGCACTTCTTACTTTTTTTTTCTATGTTCTAGCCAGCAATCTAATTTCCTATCTGCTTAGCATGTGGAATTATTTTAAAATGTGTATTTTCTGAACATCTCCTAGGCTTAGTCCAAAACAGAAATCTAAAGGTAATGTCTCCTTTACCCTGTTGAAAACCCAAGTCTCTACCCCCTTTTCTATGGTTACTGCTCATGCAGAATCTGGTATGTATATTCATATGAAAGTGAAAAGCAATTCTGTGACATCAAGAAGGAACCTCTGGTCAATTCACACTTCAGTGCATGACTTATACCAGAGAGGTATAAGTTGCTATAACTCAAGAATTAATTGCTACGGTATTATCATCTCCTGTCTTGACTTATTCTTTTCCTCTTGATAAAATACAGCATAGATTGCAACGGAACAGAACACAGCTCATTGGTGTGGGGAATAATACTCCCTAACCCCATACAAATACTTCAGTGCTATCAGATTGTTCAGTTAAAAACTTACTACTAATTTGACAGGACTGTTAAGGTTAAAACTTGGTTTATGGCATTCATGCTAAAAGCTTAAATGCAGCATGACCCACTGATTTCGAGGAAAACTTCTATAAAAACTATATATGTGTAACATGCTTCCTTTGACCCTTACTAAAGAAAGAAAAAGTTATTTTTATACATAATTCAACTACCAGAATATAAAAACATTTGACAGTAAACATGATATTCTCCTTCATGTGTCTCCAAGACAAAATGTACTTAAATGTGAAAAACAATGAAACATGTGCAAGCAAGGACTGTAGGACGGGCCTCTTGCTCCTTCCCAGACAAATTCCATAAAATTTCACAGAAAGTATATTCCTCTGTAATTCCAACAGATTTTAATTTGCATATACTTCCACAGATTAATCGCAAAAAGGCATGAGAGTTCACTTTATGTGCTGTATAATTTGAGATAGTTCCTTGTAGAACCCTGTTTAGTGCAGCCCTACAAGGCTTTCCGTGCCTTTAAGACCATAAGCAAGTGATGGCTTGGGCTGTGGAGTTGATACCAAAGAATCCTCTTGCTCACCTCCACAGGTTCTCAGCCCCAACGTCCCACTCTTGGAGGAGAAGGGATGTCACATATGCGTCTGTTGCTGAAATTGAGGGACAGCAGAACAAATTCATTGTTTCAATCCTTCGTTTTTCTCTAGCAAGTTCAGGATTTCTTTTACACTGCCCACCCTCCAAAGAACGGCAGTGCACATGAAAGCATTGCTGGGTTAATTTGAAAGCACTTTCACACTCTTTTCAGTGAACTGAGAGTTAAACCAGCACGAGAGGGAGAGAGGCATTTTTACATCATTTACTAGCTTATGAATTTGAAGCATAGTGTAAGCATATAAACTACAATTTTTATTTTTACTCCTCACAAGAAACAAGCATTGAAGATTGAATTTCTTAAGAAACTATTGTTTGCCACGCTAACAGGTGCCAAAGGTTAACAGTACTGTCTGCTTCTTAAAACACCTTGGAGATGTCAGAAAAACTGAAGCCCTTAGAGATTTCAGATGCTTCCACTTGAAAGTCTATCCAAATAGTGATTAATTACTGGTTATTTCAACAGTGGAAAAAAATCTGCCTGTAACTTAATAAATGCCTGTTACTGAACTACATGTTTTAGCAGTAATATTCTGAGCTTGTAATTCATTTATACCACATGCACTTTATTATTATAATTACAGGGAAAATATTTTTCATTGCATTATAAACTTCATCTCAGTAATAAATCCACACAGTATTCATGGCATGTCAAATATTCTCATTTCTTTCTATTATTTTCCATTGGGTAGAACAACTCAGTGTTAAATCTGTTTGTGCTGTTTCCAGACTGTAGGAGCTCATTCTTGACTGTTGAGATTGGTGGGAGTTTTTTATTTCGTTTTAAGAAAAATGGAGAGAATTCCCTTCTCAGCAGCCCTGCTCTTCTAGGTTGATACAATGCTGCCATCACATGGTACACATTTGGCACAGCACTTGAGAAAGGAGGAGGTTTCCAACCTAAGAGCTGCACTCCAACCACACATTCACTTTTATAGGCCTTTACTAAGCACACACATACTTAGCAGCTGGGTATTGGTGGTGACTATTACAAAGCTAATAAGACCTAGTGTTTTCTCGTATCAGTCTCTGGATGCTTGGGAACGCTGGTTTTCAGCATTTAAAAATTTAGAACCATTTCTGTCTCTTACAGCTTCTGAGGGAAAGTTGCTTGACTTGGTTGAAAGAGAGATTTTTCCCCTGTGCCCATTGTTGCAGTAAAGCATAGAAGTGCCAAGGTGTTTCAAACTATTGTTTGTTATTTGTAAGTTGAAAGGAATATAATCCATTGGCTACTCAGTAAATTTTGAAGCAACAATTTAGCTGTATTAGGAATATCTAGGTGGAAAAAAAGGGAATTCTGTAGTAAAACCAAACAGTTTGCACTTCAGCAATGTGCTATCATTTGCTCACGGTATCAATAACGTTAACTTTCACACACATCACTCTGTCTACGAGTTAATGGAAAATGGGAATTGCCTGGCACACCTATTGGAAACTGCAGCCACGAACTCTGTAATTGAAGGTCATGTCACAAAGCTAACAAAAATTTCACTCTCTTTTTCTAGTCTGTCACAAGAATTGTATCACCTTCAGAAATACGTGGATGGTCCTACTCTACACCCAACAGATAAAGAAGGTATTTTCCAATATTACTGTTGTTTTGTACTTTAGTGCACCTGAGCAGTTTACAATTTTTCACAGGTGATTATGAAGATGGCGGAAAAATGCCAGCCACTGACTGCTGTTTCTAGTTTCTTCACAATTTCTAGTTTCTCCTTAAAATGCTCTAAACATTCACATCTTAATTTTTTTGTAATTTGTGCATACAAGCACTATAATACTATTACTATGTATTTGTAAAACTTGTTACAATAAAGTACTTTTTTTCCCCTACTGTAAATGTAAGCTATTAAAAGAGAGCTCAAAAAAGCAAAACAAATCATCATGGATTTCATTAATGTTAAACACATAACTGAGTAGTGTGTAGATACTTGGCTGAGACTGTGTGAGAGCTCGTCCCAGGGCTCATGAATAAGGAAGTGATCTGTTATTCCCAGTTCATTCCCCCAATTTTTTTAAAGTTGGATAACTTATTATGTCTATTCCTACCTCAAACAGAGCAGTGAAAATAACACTTTCTTATGTAAATAGACTGGACAGATTACAGGAATCTTGCTAAATATTGATTTTGTGATGGCAGAAGTTCAAGACATAGTTGTTTGAATTGTATTATGTAGTGACTTACATATTGATTTCAAAAAGTGCAAGTGTAATGGTATGCATTAAAATATGTTTCATAATATATAATTATTATTAGCATAAGATAACTAGACTGCATTTCTGAGGGCAGGTGAAACACATCGTGAGTGCAAAAATGGCTGATATACTTCCCTAAAGCTCTTATTAAATGAGTATTACCCTGTATTTCTCTCTCCTAAAGCAAATGTTACCTATACCAAAGATATCAACAAATCCAAAGAGCATCATTTATAGCATATTCTAGATAATTAGAATGTGTCTGGCCTCTAGAATCCAGACACATTCACATTTTTCCATAGTTCAGTGCTTCATCTTCAGGTTGTGCGGACCTGTGTACCAAACATCCTAGAGTAGGACCTTGGTCTTGTGTGGGGAGAAAGAGAATAAATAGTCTGCTTCAGTCTTTCAGTGACTGTTCTTCTTTTATCAGATAAGCTTGACCAGCAGGTGCATTGATAAGTGGCCTGAGCCAGGCTCCATTCCTGCCTTCCTACTGTGAAGGGAGATAATAGATCCATTTTATTGTACTTATCCTGCACAGCCTAGCCTTTAATTGCCCAAATGAAGTATAGAGAATCTTGTTCTTCCTTCTCCTTCCTTCTCTCTCTTTCTCTGATCTGATCCTGTCTTGTCTTGAAAAAGTCATATAAGTTCTCAGCTTCCTATAATAATGGCTCTTGTCATAAATGCAATGTTTTAATCCTCAAAATATTTGTTCATGGTCAACATGATTTTAGTACATCTTGAACAATGTAATTTTTTCATGTGGTACAGTAAACCTGTTTTTATGTACCTGTACATGAATACTGGAAAACTGTACTTATATGAATGTACTCTTTTGGAAAAAGAATTGTGAAAAACATTTTTAGTTTTTCTTTGTTGTTATGACAAAAAGAAAAGCGTACAGAAAAAAAGATACATGTAAATTTGCAAAACTATTTTAACTACCCACCTTTATAAGTGTTGCAGTTCATGCAGTTTTCATGAAAGCTGTTCTCCCTGCGTAGCACAGCACTGCTTACAAGAGCTATGAGTTTCTTACACGTATTCTCATCTTTATTCTCTCTGATATTGGATTTGTAGGTTTAGATCAAGCCATAATATTAAAAACTTTTAAGTATTATTTGGAGGGGTGGGGTAATGTTTAATACATGCTCCCATCAGGTAAATACACTTTTCATATTTAAATTCAGTAGTTTATAATGACTTTTTTTTTCGTCTTTACATGTACAATCCAGTATATGAAGAAACCTTCATCAGTCTTTACTTGTCTTTGCTGAATGCTTTTATCACTTCTACTTTTCCTTGATGAATTATTTTAGAGGGGTTGGGATACTTGTAGCATTTGAAGATGAAGGAAATGTCAGTAGTCAAGTTCTCTGGCTCCATTTAGCACTATAAACAAAGGCAGCACCATTTTTATTTTGGAACTCCATGACATCCAGCCTCAAATGATTGCTTTAAATAAACAAACCTCCAAGAAAAGTCTATCAGTTCTGACTTTGTCTAAACCAGATTAAAAGTCTTTGTGCACTGATTCTGATATAATACAATGCACTGTAAGGAGGACAGAGACCACCTCCCTTTGACAATTTTTAAGAAGCCTTTGAAATAATAACTGATCTAAAACAACAAAGTCACGAGTTCTGCATTGAATTGAAAGGTATAAATAGTTCTGAAGAGCTCTATATAAAAACACTGTTGTCTGTACAGAACCAAAGCATGTTGCTTCTGTTCCTGAAAATATTCTGAATGTTAGGCCTGTGATGAATGAAAAACTGATAATAGGTAGCTTAACAGAAGCCTTGCCATAGGCATAATTGAGAGGAACTCAATCCAAGAGGCATTCCATATGTCCAAACATTTTCAGGAACACATTACTGCATAAATGCTGTGTTATTTTTACTCACAAGAATGTGGAACAAATTCTTTTGTTCTAGGTAATAATCTTTAATGTAAGAGTCTTGTGGGGATATCATGTTCTTCCATTTATTCTAGGCATTCAAAGTTTTAGGTATTGCTTTTCTGTTCTTGAATTCCAGACACTGTCCTACAGGAACCAGATGTGAGAGAACTGGTAAAATGCTCTAGCTGAGCTTATAAGATATTTAGAAAAAACAGTTGCAATTGTAGCAGTTTAAAAGCCCTGACTGCCACTATAAATACCGCTCTGACTAAATCTGGTAACACGTTTTCAAAATAAGTATTTTGAGAAGGCTGGGCAGTAGAGTCCATCATCCTAATTTAGGCAACAATGAGGTAGCCTTTTTTAATTGATAGTGATTAGTGAACTTTCTAAATCTGTAAAACTTAGCAGGCTTAAGCTTCCAGTAAATACCAGTGTCTATTTTTACACCACAGCTTCCATTTAAAAGAAAAGCAAATGCATCAACCTGCAGCTGCTGATGCTGCAAACACCCCAAAAAAAGGGGGTTTATTTCACCTACCACGGAGTAGGAGTGTCTCCACACATCATTACTTGAGGACTAAGCTGCAGGCTTACTGGCCTACTCCAACCAGAAAGAAAAAACTTTTTTTTTTCCATCAGAGCATTAGCTAGAGATCAACTATTTATCTCTGGCTAAATTCTTGACACAAACTTATCTGAAGATCAGTGATCTAACCAGACAAGAGGTGAGGAAGAGTGACAAGCAAGTTCTACCTAGCCTTTCATTTTGCTCTCTGATCGTGATCACTGCTTGTTTGTTTCTAACTTTGATTAAACATTGCTTGTTTAAGGTACAACAACTTTAGCTGTTTCTTAAAACAAGTTCTGGAAATTTGAAAATTAAGTACAAACAAATTATGTCATGTCATTATGCTCTCAGCTGGAGCTTATTTGCTAGGCTATGTATAAATGCACTGGAGTACACAAAAAGAGCCCCAGGCATTGGCAGTTTGAATCAAGAAGTCAGGAGACACTGGTACATCAACATAAAAGTCAGTAGGATCAGAGCTTTTATGTTCAAGTAATTCCATATTCTGCCCCTGCTTTTTATACCTGCACACATCTCCTTTCTGTGCAAATTTAGGTCATCATCAGCCAGAGGAGGAAGGTACTCTTCAGAGCTGGGTCAGGTTGCTCAGATCTCCACTAGCTTTTTTAAATGGGATGAAACTCCAACTCTACTTGGGCAAATTGTCCTGGTGCACAATCACTCTTAACACAAAGAAGGTTAAATTCAGCTGAAACTTCTCTAGCTGCAGCTTGTGTTTGCTGCTTTTCCCATCATTGAGCACCTCAGGCTCCACCTTCTCTACAACCACCCAAAAGTTCGTATAAATATCACTAATCTTTTCCTTTTGGCACCTTTGCTCCAGCCTGGAGAAATTTCTTTCCCTCAGCCTCCACTTGTATGTTGTGTGCTCCAGCCCTCTGACCACCTTGGTGTCCCATTTCTCCAGTTCATCAAAATCCCTCCTGCACTGGGTGTAGAGACAAGGATGTCCAAAATGCATGGATTATGCTCCAAGTGCAGCCTCACAAGTGCAAAAGTCATGGGCAGCATCACTTTTCTTAACCTGTCAGCCACCTGGGTTGCCCAAATTATTTTCTAAAAAGCTGATTTCCAGCCAGTCAGATGCAACTTCTGTGGTTACAAGGGACTATTTCACCCCAGATGCAAACTTTTGTCTTTCTGATGTTGTTGATAGTTCTTTCCTCCAGCTAATAACAGATTTCATTCTAAAATTTTATTTGGTTCCACTCTCTGCTTCAAATTATAGACAAATAAATAAATACACACAGCAAAACAGCTTTTTCATTCTGTAATTAATCATTCAGACTTTTCCGTGAATTTGAATTTCTTGACAATACCAGCCCTAGGAAGTATGAAGATCAGTGGAAATTTCATTCATACCAGCAACATGCACGGATTTGAATAAAACTATAGAGCATGAAACCAGAACAACAAACTCCTTCACACAGGTTGAATTCTATGATATTTTCATATTCAATCAGAAACTTCTTTACCTTAGATAAAATTTTGCTAGAACATGGATTTTATCCATGTCAGTGCCAGAAGCTGGGCAATTCTACAGTATTTTCTGCTTTTTCCCTATGTACCTTTTGGCCTGATAACTAAAAAATTTCTATACCCAAATAATAGTGCCTCCTGTCACACTGACAGATACTCATGTATTTCTTGTTGTAAAATCCCATAGTAAATGCAGACAACTCTCCTGTTCCACTTGTGATCCCCAAAAGTTTCTACAGAAATCATAGCAATTAGTAAAGAAGAGCACCTCACCACAACCCACTGTGCACAGCAAGCACTGAGTGGATGCAGTGGACATTCTTTCTTGCCTGACTGACTCCAGGTTTTACATTAGAGAGTTCATCTTTTGCAGTGACAGCTACTCTTAACAAGAAGAGCTGACTCCTCAAGGAAATTGCAAGACTTAAAAAAAAAAAAAAAAAGAGTATACAAAATTGTTTAAAATCTAACTCAAATTACTGCAGCAATTCTTTCTTACAAAGCAGAAACTGAGAAGGCAGCCTTGAAAATAGCAAAAGGATATCCTGGAAACATATTTTCACAAGGGAAGTGGAAGCCTGTAAAGCTATACTGAGGGGAGTCCCTGTGACAAGCTGAAGGAACAAACTATGTGTATTCTGAGCTGCATTACAGGACATTGTCTACAAAGGCAGAAAACGGGGCAAGAGAGGGAATCAAGTAATGGCAAGAATAAACTGGCATCAGAGAAAGTGCTGCAGAAGAACTGAAAAGAATTGTTGACTGTCCCAGCTTACGTCCAGTCAGAATGAAAAAGAACACTTCCAAGAAAAAAGCTGGAATCAGAAAGTGCAATAAAACCTATCTTAGCTTTGCATAAGTCTTCAGGAGCTGTTGGAGAAAGCTGACTGACAGGGGGGCACTGAATGAAACAGAAAATGCTGCAGGATGGTCAGCTTCTCCAAAGCCTTGGAGCCTTTTGCAAGCAAAAGCTTGCAAAGGAGAAGTTAAGTGTTAGAAAAGAGAAAAATATGTGAGTAAACCTTTATTGGTCTTGCCTTTCCCTTTGCATGCTATGCACCTTTGGGTGAACAAATGACTAACGCTTTATTTTGAAGAAGCTGATTTTGACTCATTTGTACCAGCCACTGTCACAAGTCCCTGAACTAAAAGAGCTTACAGCTTAGCCTATCCCCTTAATGCTGTTTGGAAATAAAACCTTAGAGGGATGTGGATAGCGGGAGAGTGGCTTACAGAGATGGGTCCTTAAAATGGAATGAAAGGACCCCAAAGTACTGCTCACCCCTCAGCTCTCCAGTGGACCCCACAAAGCCATAGTTTTGCCTTTAGAAATAGAGACACACACCCTTGTGAAAAAGTTTCCACTCATTATCTTCAGACAGAGCATTATCTGCAGAGGTTAATGAGCAAGAGAGAATGGCATTAACCAGACAAAATCCCGCTTTACCAGGAAAGCTGAACTAGTCCACAGCATTGGCATATCATTGTCATCGAAAATACAAAATTCAAGTGGAAATGCAATCCGAGTTCCCACTGTCAGGTGCATTGCACAATTTCCATAAAGCCCAGTATACAAAACTGGTTGCTTAGCTGGTGCTACAGAAACAACAGCCATAGGGAGCTGTTTTTGGCAAGGGATCCAGCTGTTGGGTTAAAAATAATCTCAATAAAGGATAAAGAAAAAGTAGCAGGTTCCAAAGGAAGAAATCTGATAAAATTAAAGTGTAATAGACACTTCAAACTGTGTGATCTGACCTAATAAGTTATTAATAGGGAACCATTACTCCTCATACATTTTTTATGAGGAAGGCATTGCCTTTTTGTCAAGATTAGTGGATTATAAAATATTTGTGCTACACAATATAAATGACCCTACCTATTAATAAGTCTCTGGAAAGATATGCTTAAATTGAATTACATTAAGAAGAAAAGTGCCAACAGAAAATTAGGTATAATTAATGGGAACACATAAATAAACCAGAGATAGAGGGAAAAGGACATTCTCTCCATTGATCATTTTGAGGATTAATTGCTGATATGCTCTAATGACATACCGACTATTACTGTTTTTATAAGGACCATTTCACAGAAGATGAAATCCATGTAACTATGAATATGTATTGCAATTTATTGCTAGAAGATAATTACACTGATCACATATCTCTAATTAGTCAGTACAGCATGGAAGGCTAAAAGATACAGCTTAAAATTTAATATGCAATAGAGGCTCATTACACTCTTTCAGTAAAATAGAATTTTTTTTTTCTGATATTCAAATATCAGGCACAAATGCCTTCCCTGCATGTTTTCAGGATAAACAGTTCTGAAAGTGAGAACATGGGCAACAACACTGTTATTTTCCAGACCCTTTCACAACTGCAATACCTTGGAGATGCAGGAAATTATTTTTCACATCTCATTCACATAATGGACAAAGTGAATAGAGTTACACAGTGAATGAGCACTCTAGTCTTCTCTATTTGCCAGCATATATAAGGTTTCCTTGGATATCACAACACTGCCTCCAGTGTGTGCAGCCGTATTCTGGTTTTCACAGACCCACAGAAATTTTGAAGGCTTTCATTATTAATCAGGAATGTAAATATGAAGCTTTATTGCTCTGTCTTTTAAAAAAATATCTTAGCGACTGTAAATAGAACAATTATTTTGATCACAAAATAAAGTCCTCAAAATAAAATAATTTTTTCAAAAAGTTAAATACGGCCTTTTTTTCTAAGGGGAAGAAAAGAAAGAGGACCCATTCATTAGAAATAATCCACCTGAAACAAAACACCTTACACTAATCCCCTAAAAACCTTATCTACTCTTTGACACTGTTGTAACAAACACTTCCAAAGTACTGTGCCAACATTGCTCATGTGTTCAGTGGATTTTAATTAGAGCTCTGAAAGCTTGGGAAAACTGTCCGAGCGAGCAAGCTGCTCTTTTCAAATGGCAGCACAACTGTCCTTTTGCCCATGTCCCAGTCAGAGCATATGTTTAATTAAAAGCAGTGCAAATAATGGAGACAGAAGAGACAAATCTCCTTCCCACAAATTAGTGAGGAAAATATCATTAATAAGGTGCAGAGCAAGCTGAAGAAAGCAACCCATGCTGTTCTTTATTTGTACTCTGTACTGGATATCTATGGATAGGTCTTGGGGAACCATTGTTTGTGAATGGTATGAATAGCTTCATATACCAGATTCTTTAAGTGCTTTAGAAAGAGCAGAGGTATTTAAGGATGAATAGCAAAAGGAAAAGTACAGCAGATAAGGGCACAGAGAGAGGTAGAAAGGGAGTTTTGGCTTGTTCTGCTGTTGCAGTAGTAATCACCTCAAATATTTGTCAGATAATATTTATTTTTCTAATTCACCATGAGGGAATGCTTATCCATCTGTCACCTTTACTGAAGCAAACCAATTTCACAGTCCACATCACCCAGTGGGTTAGAGGATGTCTCCTACTTCTCCTACAGCATCAGTCTCTCAGCCTAATGAACACTCTTAGTTTGTTCTGCTCCGGAATCCACCAGAGACTGTGAGAATAAAACCCACAACAACTAGTGGAGGAGAGAAAGGGTCCAATGGTAAGAAAATGCTGCAAGAGCCAAGGAGAAAAACCTTGGGCTAGTTGTGTTGTGACCACTCCACTCAGGAAATTCAAGCTCATTACAGAGAGACATAAGATGAAGAAGGTCAACCATCAGACAAAGAAGACCAACTGGACCACGGTACAGAAAACACATCAGTGAGAAGAAAGAATAGGAGAGAAGAATGAAGATTAAAAGCAAAGGAACAGTTGTGTCGTGTGCATGTGTAAGAAGGAAAAATTAAACACAAAACCAAGAAGGAAGACAGTCACGAGAATAACTATAAATCAGTCACATCCTATAGGTTACTCTGATGCAGAGTTATTGAAGCAAGTTTGAATATGAGAAATATCAGTAAAAAATAGGATTTCTTCATGCAAGCTTTCATCAGGACTTGAATCTGCACAAGAAAGTTAACAACACTGAGCCTAACATTTTTGTAAAAGCAACCAAAGCTGAGACTAAAACTATGGTTTATCTTTTGAAAGTAAAAACATAGAAAGGTTGACATTTCAGGGTTATCAACTACATTTATTTTTATATAGTGATTTATAAAATTACAAAACTAAGCGTTATAGAGAAAAGAATAAAATTAAAATGAATGCAAAGAGACCTAGACAGTAAGTGAAATACTTCTAGAGAATCTCTACCAGAGGGTTTGTCCTACTAAATCAGAATACAAACAGTCTATTCGTAAGACCTGGGGTCAGAAGGAGTACTACTGAGCATTTCTGAATGCTCAAAAAGTTTAAAAAATGCTGATCATCAGAAATAGTTTTTTATTAACTACTGTGCAAATGAAAATAAAACTCAAAAGCAATAATAATTTTAGTATCTGCTGAAAACTGAGGATAAGGTTTCTCATTGAGGCACAGAGTGAAATAATAAGGATAGAGGCTCAGGAGTTTTTACAATGTTATTTTTAAACTGATACCAAGGTACATCTGGACTTCTCTATTTGGGTAGTTGTAATTCTTTGATCTTTCAACTATATTTAGCATATTGAAAAGACAGTAAAATAGAATTTGAGAGATTATGTTGATGCACAATAGCACTTACTAAAAAGTACGACTCTTTATGGTGGGGGAGAGCAGGGAAGATAGAAGTCTCTCCTAACCTTAGGGAGTAGCATGTTGCAATGAAGATTTTCTGCAGAATTTAAAGATTTCTCTGTTCTACAAGGTCCAGTGTAATTATTTTTTAATAACTAAGTAAATGAAATGGGGAGAATAATATAAATCTTTAGAGGAAAGCTGCCACCTGCAGTTTACACACCTGCAAGAGAATAAGTAACAACTTGCACAGATAGCAAAAGTTATCATCAAGTCATTGGTTATATTAGCGGGTGAAATATATTTTTGAAGTGGCTTGAGAGTTCAAAGCTGTATTTTCAAGAGCTGTGTTTATTGAGCAGCAGAAGCTTTGCATGCTATCACCAGATAAATACCAATAAAAGCCTACTTTCTAACCATTTTCTGAAAATTAGTTGCAATTTGTTTCAATTGATTTTCAGGTTTCTCATGGAAGCAGGACAAATGCAGGAAGGTGGTAGGTGTCACACACACACACACACACACACACACACCTGGAGGCAGCTATCAGAGAAGATTCAAAAAACCTGTTCACATCCCTAAGTGAGATTCCTCTTAAATTGGTGGCAATCGCACTTTCACCCACAGCCCTGAAGTCATAATCATCTATAAATGTAATTCAGTGTGTACAAAACATATTGCTTATTTTTCTTTTCAGCTTACATGTTTAGAGATACTACTTTACTCTTTGCCTTACTCTGTTAGAATTTAATCCTCATAGCTTCAAGTTATATTAAAGCATTTCCCCCCCCAATACCATGTCCAAGGTATTTATCTGTCTTTTGCTCTCTAGCGCCTAGGACAAATTAAAAAATATGAAGCTATGAGATGCTTGAAGAACTGACTGCTTATATCTAAAGCCCTGCTGTTCCTAGAATACCTATTTTAAGAAACTGTGTTGCTGAATTGTGATTTGCAGGTGAATGCAGCTACGACTTGAAGAGGAAGGTACTAACTGGGAAAAAAGGTGCAGAAGCAGTAATTGATAAGATGGAGGTAACAGTGCCTCCATTTAACTCTCCTTACTACACAAGTTGTGATATTCAAAATGAACAATATACAGATTATGTTTCTAGACACTGCACAACTGAGAGTAGTTTGTCTCTCACAGCTTGACCCTGGATTTGGGTATAGTAGAAGAGTTTCCAAAAGTTTGAGTAGTTTCAGGTTCGAATCTTGACTTTTCCCTGGTTTTAAGATGGAATGACTGTAGACTATTTTTCAGATACATATTAGTTTAAAACTCTGTTTCAAACACAAATAAGAAGCTGTGTTTTAAAAATTCCTCCACAAACTTGCAGAGAAAATACATTTTACAAAAAGCATAAGATACCCGGTCTGACAATATTCAGTAGGCTATTTTGGTTCTCTAATTTGTGAAAGGTTCTGTTCCTTGCAACTCTCACTCTAAGTGGCTAAGTTTTGGGATGCAGCTAAATAATGTTCTCTTCTATCCATACTCGTTCCGAAATAATTAACAATGTAATAATTACCGGTGTTAGGAGATTAAATTGTTTATCATAGAGACATTTTAGACCCACCTCATTATCCTCTCATGTTGTTCTACAACTCCCAAGTTCTGAATTGCATTAGTACTCACTGATCAAAAATCCTAGTGTCTGTCACAAGCAGCTCTGTTGAAGAAGAGGAGACAGAAGGCAACTCCAGACAGAAAACTTAATGTTGTTGAAAATGATCAGCAAATTATTACCTGATTTATATCAGGTGGCACCAACCACATACCTAGCAGGAAAGTGGAATATCATTAAACTGCCATTTCCAATACCATTAATTGTCAACAATGTTACTGACAATTTCAAACAGAAGAAGTGCCCACTGGGTATTAACCCTAATTCCCATCCTACACGGGTTAAGCCTGTATATATATCTTGTTTTTGCTCTGCTGAATCCTTTCTTTGCAGAAGTGTAAGTTTGGTTCCTCACAAAAGTTCATTGCTTATGTAACAGTGTTTGGGATATTTTTTTTAAA
Source organism: Platyrinchus mystaceus (assembly GCA_035041135.1). NCBI lineage: Eukaryota > Metazoa > Chordata > Aves > Passeriformes > Tyrannidae > Platyrinchus > Platyrinchus mystaceus. Next base: position 58,864,877 of record JAWWLV010000088.1, read on the forward strand.
CTTCAAAAGTACCTGCCAACAGTTCTATGTTTTTGCCACATCTCTGTCCCACCAAGGGCTGCAAGCGCCAGAGCTACAAGTGCTGCCATCCAGAAGAAAGGAAAGCATAAGGAAAGTGGATTGCTTTAGAATATGTTGTCCTCCTAAACCGCATGATGCATTCAGAGAATTAAATTTTCAACAAGTCATTTACTGATAGCCACTCTGCAAGTGCTACTCCACCAGCTTAAGTTTCTTGTGGTTCCACAGGCATTTATAGGACAGACCTTTGTTATGGAAAGATGCTGTGTGGAAGAATTTCTGCTTGTCTGCCAAAGTTAGTTCTCACCAAACGAGGTCAGAATTAATATTAAAAAAACACACACACAAATCAGTTTAATATCTTTGCCCTCTAGTTTTCATCACAATTATGAAATGGCAATCGCCCTCTTCAAGGGGGGTAGGTGATTAACTGAAGTGCATTCACTATTGATGGGCAGAAAGTGTAAATGAAACTGCAGCACCTCAGTGTTGCAGGATTTTAGAGCACGTTTCTCACTGACCACTGACCAGCTTTTTTGAGATTGTTATCATTTCTCTGAAGGTAATACTCTTTGGTGGAACATTTCTTGCAATGGAATATATTTACTATGCATGTATAACAAGGTGGTATAAGTTCCACCAGGAGGTAATATCATTATCATTTTCCTTTCCGGAGATATCAAGTTTTCCTTTTCCCTTGTTCTTTTTTTTTTTCTCTCTTCTTCTTGTGGAGGGCAGGAGGATTTGTAAATAGTCACTAAAAGAATTGATATCCCAGCTAATTGCAGGCTTTAGACCACTGCAATTTTAGCTCAAACTATGTACTTGCTCAGACATAGCTACAGTACTTCTCATCTTTTCTCAGCTTTACTCTAGAACAAATCAGATATTTTCATCTAAGCTCTTTCAGCTGTAACTGTTTATTTAATACCAATAATATAACAAAAACATATATATGCATTCTCATAATTTTTTAAATCTTCATTATCCTTCAGGCTTTTTGTGTCAAAGGGGGTTAATTACTACTTTATGAAATTTGGACTCTTAGACTCTCAGAGTTGGAGTAATATGAATCAAGGCAATGATCTTTTGTGTTGAGAACTAATAATTCTAAATTTTCTTTCCATTTCTGAGACCACAAGCAAAAGCAATCCAGGGTCAGTAGTACAGGCTCTATGACAGGAGGCATTTTACCTAGGTCTTGGGGAGTTTTATTTGCCTTACTAAGCATATTAAAGATCACTTTCTCCCTCTGGATTATATTATTTTCTTTTACTCCTTCTGAGTGTCTTTCCAACTTTGTGCTGCAGCTGCAGTTTAACACGGGAGCTGGGACCTGGTATAGAAAATCTTTGATGTTATATTCAAGATTATTTGGGGAGTTTAAGTAGGATCTTTTTCAGAAGCCTGCTCCAGACCTCAGTGTCAACATTTTCTTCCTCTTTTTTTTTTCCCCATCCCTTTTTATTGGTTGGGTAACCTCAATAACCTGAGGAATTAGACAAGTCAGCAGGAGTTAAGAGAAATTTATGGAAACTACCAAGTAGAGTGGCATTGACATGTTGTAAAAGGAGACATTAGGGGAGGGATGAAAAGGAAAACATAAGAAGGCTTCATTTGGAATACAGGATGTAATTAAAAGCAAGAAGATTAAATCACCTCACACCACCAGCTGAGTGTAAGAATTTGCTAAGTATCAGTAATTGAAGTTACATAGCACTGAGACCCATGCAATAATCTTGTGAGATTCATGAAATGAAACATAGCAGGTATAGTATTGCAGGGTTCTACAAAGAATTGCTCTGTAGAATCATCCTGGAGTGGGACAGAAATTTTTATTGCTGGTTTCCATGATCCCTAAGTGGAATGGAAGTAGAAGTCTGCTCCGTGGAGAGGGGTGATTGAAAACATTTCTTTCATATTAAGAGTGCTTCATGTAGCCGAACTGGTACAGCACCATTCCAGTAATTAAGATTTGCATCAAGGTTTTGTTGACTTCACTATTCTCACCCTGTCTCATCCTGTGACTGATGAACCATTTGTGATGAATATTAGTCAAATTATATAAGATGTCATTACAATGTGTTCAGATGACAATATAAGAAGCAGAAGAGTAGAGAGTTATAGAATGAGTTTGCCCTGAAAAGAGTCCGTGAGTAGACTACAAGTTACAGAACACTACTATCCAGAACTATGCTAACAAGACACACACAGATTTGGAGTCACTGAGTTGCTTGATCCCTTTCCTATTATCTCCAATGGTCCTTCTTTATGGCTGAAAAGTCTGCCAAGTGACAATTACATCCTGAATTGCTGCCTTGTGAAGTAAAAACTGAAAGGGCTTTATGCCATCTATAAAACGCACTATGCAGTCCACTTTGTGAAATGTCCCTTGCTCACACAAGGTCAGGTGCAAAAGGCGCCATTTGGTTCTGCTGTGCAAGATATTTGCCAAGGAGTGGAGAGAAGACAGTACTGCAATTTTACCAATTTTTAAGTACTAATAGAAAGTCCACTTGATTAGAAGTAAACTCCTTCATTATACATAACCATTCCAGTTTACAGTAGGGCTTTTTAGTTGCATCTTTCAACTCGATTTCTCCGATGATATAATACAAATGAGAACTCTGACTGCTCCATGACAGTTACCTTGTTCCCCAGTCATCTCCCCGGCCTGACCTTGACCTATAGATAGACTTTAGCATTTAGTGATAATGTGGTTTGTGGTAGCAGTAACCGCAAAACAGGATCTTCCCAGTGGCTTCAAGCCAGAGTGTTACTCAGTAGCTAATGGTTGGAATGGAATGATAATAGATATGGGTGGAAAAATCTGAGATTTTGCATTTCTGTTAGTTTGAAATAAGAAGAAAAATCTACACTAGAAGTATCTTTAATTTTGCAAAGTGCCTTTGGTTCTGCAAGACATTATTTTGAGAAGTTACAACAAAGTATATTCAAATATTTTGTCCATGGATCTAATTGCCAGTAGTGTCTCAGTTGTGTAAATATGAAAAACAGTCTCCCTAGAAAAAACTCTATCATAAGTTCTTATTTTTCCTTTTCCCAACTCTATTTTACAACAAGAAAACCTTTATGCAAAGTGAGGAGTCAAATTTTGCCTTAGGAACAATAATCTACTGAAGTAAATTGGGTCATAAAAGCAAAAATCAGGAATAAACTTTGACCTTTCCATAAAACAGTCTATCTTCTAGAAAGCCAAGAAACAAAATAGGTACTTGGTTATCATCAAAATATACCCTTTGCTCCTCATAATACCTTCCATAATTTCCCAGGTAGGAAATGTAACGAGGTTCACCTACATTGGATCATTTTAAACATGCAAGCACTGTTGTTGATATGGTGGTGCCACCTGACACTTTTGGTAAGGTTTTGGTGCAAGAATGTTGTAATCTTATTTCTACCATAAAATTTATGATCTTTTCAACATTCTCTGATTATATATTTCATTACTATATAACTAGCATACAGATGATCCCAGCCTGAACCTCAGTGAGGTAAATTAAGTCCATCACTGTTTTAATACACTGACATTGGTGACAAAATATTAGGCTAATGCTTATGACTATTTTCTCCACTGGTCCTGCTAATTTTACTGTTCTTAAACTTCTACTGCCTCTTGTAAGAAAACACAAAATGCTCAACCAGCATGTGTTGGTGTCTTCCTTTTACAGTAGAGCTGCCCAGTCTGAAGCTTCCCACTTTACAACTGGTACCAGCTCAAAACAAGATTAATTCCCTTTAGTGATATATAACTACACTAATTTTTAACTGTAAAATATTTTGAATTTATTTGTTAAGTATTGACATAATGATAAAAAGTTAAATTACCTCCAGGACATGAAAAAAGACTTTGATTAAATATTTTTGAAGGATTTTAATATGCTATAAAAGTTGTTCTTGGGCATTTTCTTTACCCATTATGCAAATATGTCAACTCATTAATAATTCAAAATAGGCAATACATTAATAATTAGGATCCCCCATTACAAATCTGACCTTTAATTGAATTCTATAGAAAGAGACTGTGAAAAATGAGCCTCTTGATTTATGCTACGAATAAAGGTTAAAAAGCGTTTTCCTAGTAGATCTAATTTTTATCATTATTGCCTAAGCAGAAACATTGAGATAAGAAATTTTTTTCCCAGTTCAAACAGTTTTTTAGAAAGGCTACTTCTAGGGAAAAAGTATTGAAAGATATTTGTTCATGCAGTTTAGTAAGATGTGTCACTGGACAACTAATATAGCAATCATACATACTTCAGAGGTTTGAAGTCAACTCTTTTCCTTCATTTCTCTTTGCCAAATGACCCATGGGCTTCATGACTACATAATTCTTCATACTTAACTAATTCTTCTTCATAATTCTTCTTGTTAACTTCATCATAACGTTTAAAGGTAAAAACATTAACTGACTACATAAAAGAATGATTACTTCCAGCTGTAGGAAAACTGACAATTAAACAGGCTGTTGAAATGCTGCAAGGGCACTGCTGCTGTGATTATTTGGCCTTCTGTTCTCAGTCCTTCCTAAAATTCTGTTTCTGCAATGTAATGGCAACTATGCAGACCCATTCATTTCTTGCAAATTTTGAGCAAAAACATAACTGAGATCAATTGGAATTCCTTTAGGGAAATGGAAGAGGGATGAAGAAAATGCCTAAGAACACATCAGAGAATGTTCCAACAGGATTCAAAGAATATTTTATCCATTTAAAAGAGTAATAATAAGCTTGGAAAAAATCTTTTATACATCCTTGTTGCAGGCAAGTATATCAAATCTAAATGCTTATAGAGGACTTTTGCCTGAAAACTATTGCATATTAAAAGTTTGGACTTCTTATTTCATTTCATAACGATCTCAAGTCCAACAAACACTTGAATGTCCCAGCAGAAAAGGTTTCACAGTTGCTGGTAAATCAAGAGCACTATCTGGTGCCGTAATGCACATCAGAATCAGTTATTGCTATGCAATAAATATCACATTGGTAAAACGCCCTTTAAAAAATGCTAACTTTGAGAAATTATGAGTGTATCAAATGAATAGACACAATCCACTTGAACAATTAAAGCAGCATTGTCACTGACATATGCTTTGAATATAATTAAAAGACCACAACCCCTCTATTCCTAAAAGGGATAAGAATAACCAAAGACCCTGTTAACTCCCACTGATGGTGCACCCATCCAGAACTGGAAATGATTTACAGCAAAGTACCTGAGCTTCACAGACTTTTTGTTAGTCCAACATACAAAGTGTAAAGGAATCACACATCTGCATTTTCATAGTACAAATTCAAAACCAACCTGAGTAACACAGTGATCAGTTTAACCCAGAAGTAGTTACATGCCACAATAACATTAATATCACTAGAATTTATCAGCTCCCAGAAAACATAAAAAGTAAGCCCAAAAGGGCTGGCACTCCTGGGCTCACCTACAAATAAATGCTGCTGCAAGGGCTAATGCTCTTCTTGCCTGAAGAGCTGCTAAATTCATTCTTGCAGTAAAATATACATTATACAGATTTAAATTGTCCATCGCCCAAATGGCGCTACAGTGAGGAGAGTTTCAATTATGGAGAAACTGAACTACAACTAATGTTATGAAAGGGACCAGCAGCTCCCTCATTAATGGTCACAGCATGAAACTTCCTACCAAGGATTTAACAACATCACACTCCCAACCACACCAGAAGAGCTGAAAAAGGCGTTGGATGTGCAACAGCCAACCTGTTCAGAGGTCTTAGTACACATTGCACCTTAACCCGGTTTAGGTACATCTGTCTCTCTATGGTTGTGGAACAAGGAGGACTCTTTGCTTCTTAACACCAAGTGCACCCATGTCACCTTCCTAACAAACACCATATTTGCTGCATTTTTTTAAATTCCGTATGTGGAACAAATGGCAACACAGCAGAATTGGAGTGATTTCCCTCTTCAACTTCTTCATTAATAAACTATCTGCTTAGGCTTAGGATAAAGTTTATAGGTATGACTCAGACATTGCTTAGGCTAGAGCACTCCCACTTCCTTGTGAAACCCCAGCTGAGACACCTAAGTGCCAGTTTTCTTTCCTCCTGCAGCCAAATTCTGCCACAAACAACTCAGGCAATTAGCAAAAAGCACTTCAGCACAAATCAAAAAGTTTTCTTTGCACTATTTGTATTCTTCACCAACATTAAAAAAATTTGCTTTTAATATATATGTTCAAATAAATATAGAAGAGACTCTGTTCCAGCCTAGAAACTGAACAGTACATGTCCACAAGTATGTTGTCACTTACAAGCAATACTGCTAAAGCTTTACATCTCCTGCCATGTGCAGGTACACATAATATTTTCAAGTGTAAATTCCTGAAATTTTAGTGTGACTTGGAACATACCTCTGCATTCCAAGACATCAGACCAAGATTCTTTTTTACTGTAACAAAACTTATTCTTACTTTTTCACATCTCTGCCACCACTTAAATTATAGCAAAACTACAATGCATGCTGCTCCCCACAAGTGCAAGAAGTTCTTTGGGATGTCAGGGGAAAGACAGCATTAGAGTAATTGATTTATTTCATGGATTGGAAGAGTGTTTTCAATATATTTTGATTTTTCTCTAGCAATTCCCCCTTTCTATTTGATTGTACCTGTACTAGCTACAAGTGGCAAACATCATTTAAAAGGAAAAGGAGGAGGGGGAGGAAGGGCTGTAATTGTCATTATTCTATTCTGTTGCCATCTGTTCCATCTATGGAAGGAAAAAAAACTTTTATTTCATTATCAAAAAGGTTGCAGAAGTGCAATTGATTTTGTTAAGAAGCAAGGACTCATTAACGTTCCAAAGACTGGAATTGTGCTCATTCCCTCAGACTCCCTAGATAACAAAGAAATAAAATTTAACCCAGCAATTCCTCCATCGGCAAAATTACTTGTAACTAAAGTAGGTTATCCTTTAGAAAGACTTCAAACTAAGTTAAAGTGCTTACCCAATGAAGACTTTTCTATAACCCTTGGAAACTTTCCCCATTAATTAATTATTGCCATTTTTTAAAAGAACTATTTTATTACCAGATTGAGTAATATCAACTTTTTTTTTTTCATGGATCTACATATAATTACCTTATTAAGTATTTGTTTGTATTTTTCAAATAAGAAGCGGGAAATTAAGTATATCATCAAAATTTCATAAGCAACATGAAAAAAATGAAGGGATAAAAACCTCTCAAACTTAGTATATCAGTTCTCCATATTGGAATACAGAGCATGATTTTAGTAGCATTAGCAATCCAGCTATTCCCACATTACTCCCTCCATTATGGAAAAGTGGGGTGGCAAGGGTTTTTGTTGTTTTGTTTTTTAATTTACAAATGCTTGTACTTGAAAAGGCAGGAATTATTTTAATATTTTTTTCTCAGGTGACCGCGCACTGGAACAGATTGGCCAGAGAGGTTGTGGAGTCTCCCTCACTGGAGATATCCAAGAACCTCAAGATATTTGGGCAATAAAGAGAATAAGCCTTTCTCTCACAAAACAGTAGACACTTAAAATTGGTTTTGCCTGTGAGTAGAGTACTTCACTTTTTTCTTAAGTAATGTCAGTGGTAATAGTCTTTTAAGCAAAACAATTTTTGCTTTGCACCTTATCATTCCCAGATGTCCTCCACTATTTAAAAATAATGTATTTGAAATTTTAGAACTGTGAACAAGTACTGGACTGTGTCTCTGATCTGTGGGGAAGGGAAGGATAGAAGCAAGGAGGGAAGGAGAGGTGAATGAGCAGAAGGGAGACACCTCAGTCCTGCAGCATTCAAGCACTCTCCAGTTGTAACACTCCCTCCATTACTGGCCAGGGTGGGATTTGTAACCACAGCCTAGAGATTCTAGATACATTTTATAGACAGGTGATGTGACACCATACACATTGAAAGCAAGGATGTGTGACCAAATCCAGGGGCCTTTTAGGTCAACATAATGAATTAAAAAGAGAAACATTATCAGAAAGTAAAAGCAGTATTTGAAATCTTAAAAAATTACATGTAGTGCAGTGTTTAATTCCAAGTCTTGTAAGAGTAGTCTGCTTCTTTGCCAAGGATATTTACCTTCACTTTATAAATATGCTGTCATATCTAAAGATAAAACTAGTGAAATAAGTCATACAACAACACTAGCAATTGCGATGCATTTTTCAGTGCTACTGTGTTGCTTATTTTCAGTACACTGGTTGTTCAGAGCTATTATGTTGCAAACATATTGCATATCACATTTGGTAATACCACTTCATGATCCTGTTAAATATGAACAAGTAGAAGCCTAGAAAAGTAAGTGGTCAATTTAGAATGGTTGGTTGGGATGACAAAAGCAGAGCAAAAATTAAAATGAAAACTAACTAAAGTAATTTCCAGTACTTCAACAACAGATAGAGGAAACTTCTTTTAATGTGATTCATATAAATTATAGAAATAGCTTTAAGACAGCAAATGTGGCTGATCATAAAAGTAGATATTAATGGAACTTATTTTTGACATAAGGCAGTCTGTTTTGAGAACCAAACCGAGAAAACTAACACTGATGGATCTGAAAAAGCTCTTTCAGGAAACAGCTTAAAATGCTCCTGTCTCTCTGCACCCATGACACTACAGTTTCAGACGGAAGAAAAGTCAGCTTTGACAATACCTAGTGGCAGCCATGGCATGACCAGGGGTAGATTCAGAGCCACTACCCCTTGCACCAAAAGATTGCAGCAGATGCTTCCAACTTCTGTGGTATATCTAGAAGAGGAGCCAGTTGTCACTGAAGGGACAATGTGATTCATTGTCAGTTATCTTTTCCTGTGCCTTCTGAGATGCATGTCACTGATACTAAAAGAATAGAGTAAGATGAAGGCAAGAGACATATCTCATCTCCAACATGGTATTATGGACAGAAAGCTGAATTTTTATGTTTTTTCAACTATTTCAAATATTCTTTCACAAAATAGTTTAAGCCTATGGTTAGTGAAAACCAAACTCAAATCCTTCACAATTCTGCACAAAAATCCCAAACCAGGTTATTCTTCTCATCACTTCATGTGAGTTAATTTTCATATTGTGCTTTATGTTCATTATACAACATATGAAATGTATTTAAAAGTCCTTTACAGGAAACAATTTTGTTCTGATAAGAAACTTTGTTCTAAAACATAAAAAGCCTTCAGAAGGAAACCTTCTCCAGTTAAGGAGCACTCAGAGCATTACAGAAGCATCTAAGAACCTTGAAGGTATGGAAAAAGCAGAGTTACTAGGGACCAGACTAGGACTAAGGCAGCTGTGTGATTAATTACTCATAAAGACTGAAAAGACAGGAGTGGATGAAGACTACAACTGAGACAGAAGAAGTTAAAATGCACAAACCTGGTAGGGAACCTGATAACATAATTCTCCATGAAGTTACACTCATGCCTCACTGGGCTCAGTGCTCAATTCCAGCACTGCTGGGGTTTTTTATTGTTGTAGGTTTTATTCCCCACTCTAATTATAATGAATAAGGTAATGATTAATGCTAGAAAGCAGACTGATATTCAGTTCTGACACAACATCAGCATGTGGGTTCCTAAATCTGTCAGTGAGGGGCATGAAAAGGTACAAGTGATTGACTAGACTGAAATAATAAGGATAAATTAAAACTTTAAACAATGGAATCAAAACCAAAACCTGTGATACTGCACAGATTTATTACACTGTGCTTTTGAACAGCTAACTTGTAAGATCTTCTCATGGCTCATCTCAGGTTCATAGGAGGTTCATCAAAATGGTTGGGCAGTTTTTCATGTATGCTGCAGGATCTGTGTTTCATTACATGCATTTCACAGAATATTAGAAAGTAACAGTTCAGGAACTAGTACTGTATTTGCAGTAAAAAGACTCATTTTGATAGTTAACTTGAAGCCAGGCTTGGTAGACCATATCTTAATGGTCCCCAAAGATGAGTGTGCCATCACCAAAATACTAATTTCTTTTGCTAAAATTTTTGTGATTCTTCAAATTAATTTTATCTCTCAGCCCCAAATTTATACAGACTTCCTTCCATGCTTTCCTATTCCTTCCAGGGACATTTGCCTGGATGCTTTTGAGTAACTCTATTCCCTTCTATTCTTGAGTCACTAGAGTGATCCTTGAATAAAAGACTCCTTCAGTTTGGGTAATTCAGTAACAGTTTTATAATAAAACCAGTGTCTAATTCTTCATGAGATTCCTGAATCACAATTTATGGTTTTATCTTGTGATGGGTTTATCTTGTTATATTCATTTATAGAATCTAAGGTGTTCCATCTCTTCCAAACATGCCTCAAGATAAAATAAAGTGCAATATTTTTTAAATATATGTTGCAGACAGCTACGAGCTATGAAGATGTATGTTAGCAAAATTAATGAAACTGCACGTAACAGTCTGAAAATCACATCTCAGCAAACACCTGTAAAATCTTGCATTTCTATTGGAGTCCCACAGAATTCAGCAACTCACTGGAATCTTAAAAAGAGCCACTACAGATAATCATGTCTCTTCTCTAACACAATAAAACCTCTGTACTGTGCTTATTGAAAAAAATTGAAATCTTTCAACTCTAAGTGACACTAGATCAGGCATAAGCTGGAAAAAAAATCACATAGCTCACAAAGTTACACATCTTTTCATCCCTCCCTATGAGATAAAACTCAAGAGAAGGCTCTCATTGCAACACTACTTAAAGTAGAACGTACCAGCCTTCCCTTTATCCAGCTCCTGTTAATCTAAGCTGACCCACAAAAAGCCTTTTCACAGCTAACCATCCCTCCAGGCTGATAAAAAAATAACAGTGAATTTTCAGAAAGCATCAACAACTAGGATATAAGCTCAGCTATGAACTCAGGCCCCAGTATTTCAGACTGAGCTTTGCATATATGCCTTTTGCTGAAAGAGCTCTTTCTGAGACACGGAGAAGAGAGCAAGGAAATGACCCTTGAAGATCAGGAAGCCCTTTGGAAATGGTTTTTCAGTTCAGAACCTTTGCTCACTTTGTCACCTACCCAACTTAGTTTAATGTCTTTAATCATGCTGTGAAATGCAGTCTCTTATATGTCACATCAGCTCTTCGAGAAAATCTAACAACACTGTTTAGCCAGTGCCCCAGAACAACAACCCATCCCTCAACACCAACATAACAGAAATAGCAAAAACCCTTTAAAACATCACTCTTCCTCCAGATCCATGATATTCTTTAATTTCTCAAGCTGTAAGTTTCCACAACCAGCACATCCTGCAGCTATTACTTTCTTTAAGGTATTCTTTAATGTTGTCAGCACTTAAAAGCAGTCTGCAAGATGCATGTGTCATTTCAATGGTTTGTAATGAGGGAGTCAAGAACTGCTGAAAGTATTGGGAGAAACAACACAGATATTCATCTTCCCTTCCTCTCCACTGACTTCCAACACACATCCCTCCCTTCCCTGTTCCACACCCTAGCCCTTCCAGCCACCACCAGGGGCACCAAGCAGACTGCTTGGATCTCACCGGGGAAACTGGCCCTTCTGACTATGGATACTGATCCACTTCTAGTGGTAGGAATGACTGAATTTGTACAGCAAACTCTGGGAAAAACAAACCAAAAGCCAAGTTTACATAGCACCAAACATCAGGGAAGGCTGCCTGCATTTCCTCAGCAACAAAAAACAGATGGCCCAGTGGCCATACAACACACAAGCAAGAATTACCTTGAAAATGTATGCATCTGTGATCAGAAAGCACTGTACAACTGGTGCATAGGGTAACCAAAATAACTTGTGAAGTATCAGACTTAGATATTTAGGCACTCTTGAGTTTTTTAAGTCACCAGCAAGGGGCTAGCCCTGGTTCTGCAATGCTTGCTGTGACAGAAAAATCCTCTGCAGTTCCTAAAGGTCCAATATGTGAGCAATAGAACAAATGTCGTAACTGCAGAGCTCTTCTGACCTCCCTTGAGGTTGTTTTTCAGGAACAAGTAGTTTGTGACTACATGAGTTTGCCCTGGCAATCTCTTAGTTCTGTACACGATTCTAGGTCTTTTTTTAAGACAGTTCTATCAGTTTGCTAACTGAGAAGAAGAAATTTTGTGGGAGGAGGACATCTAGTGATGTGATATATATTTGCATCCTTAGCTGTTTCCATGCACAGTTAAGGTAGAGAATTAGTGAGTTACAGAGGACTATAAAAGTTTTAAGTGTGCAGGTGTGTAGCTGTCTATGCTGGAAAATAATAGACCTGGGGATTTGACAGGACAGCATTCAAAACAACAAAACATCCAGAACAACAGGAGCAGAAATTCAAGCACAGAATTCTGAAATCAACCTTTATGAAATTAAATGCTGCAAAGATTTAGTAATATTGTCAAACTTCTCACCTACAATGATGTCACTTTCAAATGTGGATTTATACTGGCACTAATTGTAACCTACTCATCCACTACCTATTTGTGACCATTAAAATAATGATACATTTGGCAGCAAAAGCTTCCCATTGAACTTGGAAGATGCTTAGTGTAGCAGCAACTCTGAAATATAGTGATAGTTCTCCTTCTAAACTCTTTTCTTAAATAGTTTTTTAATTCTCCTGAAAGCAAAAATTATTACATCTCAATTTGATAAAAATCAGAGCAGTTATTCTGCATTGTGACTCACTTTGGCTAATTTTCATCAGTGAAGTACCAGAAATTCAAAACTCTAGCAGAAAAATACAAAAACAGTCATAATAGTAATCTCTAGTACCTGCTCTTGAATTGAATATTGCTAGGAGAAAGAAGGAAGCACATCACCAGTATAAAACAAATATCAGTATCAAACTTATGTGAAACCATTAACATCTGCATTTCCAGAGCAATATAAAAATATCCCTCTCACATTTTTCAGTATAAAACAAAGTCATTATGGTGAAGTAATAAAAAAAATAAGGAAAAAAACCAGTTAATGATTTACAAGGAAAAAAATACATTATCAAAGATGTTAGTTAAATAAGGACCAATATCTTTTTTAAGCCACAGGAAAACTCTAAAAAGACATACATTTGCTTTTATCTATGTCTCTGTTGTCTTGTAAATTCAGATCTAAAACTATCTGTACCACTCAATCTATAGGTGCTTATTGAACATACTGGTTTTTCTACTGTAGTAGCAGTATGACTAGCACATCGCATAAAATCCACTTTCATGATTGATACAGAAGGACTATCTTCAAAGGATATTACCAAAAATGGACTCGTATTTTGAAGGAAAACAGAGTTGTTCATCGAGATTGCTCCCTATAATGAGATGTATAACAAAGAAAGCACCTACAGTTGAAATAGTTTCTGATTTCAGCTTTTGTATGTGTATGCGTGGGAGAATACCTCCATAATTCACACTACTAACATTACAGAAAGAAATTATGGCCAAAAAAACCTCCCCAAAAATCAGAAGAACCCTGTGTTTAAAAGACCAAGTATTTCTGTCATACCACAACAGAAATACTAGAACATTTGGGCTATGATGCACTGCTTGCTGCTACTGGCAAATATCCCTCTAGACTGGACATCATCACCTCATATTCTGTTTTGCAAGTCAGACACGTTCTCAGGGTCTTTCCCAAATTCACTCAGGAAGCTTGTGGCTGCACAGGAAATCATGATATAACTCCTGAGTCTGACCAGTCCCTTTATGATAAGCTGGACTCCTGCACATTTTCAATTTGGGGTGGGGGGGAGAGGAAGCCCTACTAATAACAAACAGTTCTTTATGAAAGTGTTTGCACTAAGCTGGAAACTGTCTGGGTTGCTATTATGCATGGGTACTACAGTCAAATACCAACATAAGCAAGTCTCAAAGTCAGAGGGCACATCCAGAAGGATTAAAATATTAGTTCAAATTAATTAATCTCAGCCCTGATTTTGGACTGAAACACAACCATTTGTACTAGAACTCAAAATGGATTTTTTGTAAGAATAACTTATATTGACAAGTCCTATGCAGTATGAACAAGATATTAATGGAATTTATCAGAAGTAATAAAAAGTCATACCAAGGCAAGGATTTACCCGCTATTTACTTTCTTAGTTAGCTGATTATTGCTACAGCTACAGACATATGGAAGACAACTCTCAGTATTTCAATGCCAACTTAACACTACTGAGAAGCAGGACACGTGGGTGCACTGCTTCAATCTTCTTCATATAACGTGGTGGAATATTCTTCAGTTGTTTTCCACAACCACTTAGAAAATTTATGTAGTAGTCACAGTACTACAGTGGTTTTTGTGCGAATAATCCTGTATTGCCTGATGCAGCTGTGAAAAGCTTTGTTATCTATCAAACTAGAAAAAAACACACAACCAAACAAACATTTATTTCAATTGTTTGCTTGCTTCCTCTGTTTCAGTTATTTACACACTTCGGACAGCTTTCTTTGATGCTCTGAAGGTGCTGACCCAGACTGGGAACAGAAGATCTGTGGATATGCAAGTCCTAATAGGGCTGAGCTGGTTAGTTTGCACGGGGTAGGACACAGCAGAACACAAACCCGATGCTGTTATGACAATGTACTGAATTTGTGAATCAGTTTGTATTGCATACTTTTACCATGATGAAATATCAGATTCAGTTTTCAGTGAGAAGGTAAGTAAATTTGAAAACTTTGGAGCTTTTGGGCAATAGAGTGAAGAAACACTAGGTTGTTTGCTTTTCAACATATTATTTATCAGGGGTTTTTACTGTTTTTAGTTACTGTCTTCATATTCAGAGTGTTTTCTATTTACACCAATAGCGAAAATTTAACTGGGACAGAAATATTTGTTTTACTTTATTCCAAGTCATACACTCAAAAAATAAGAAAATTTGTCTTCAGTAAAAATAAAGTCAGGGAAAAAAAATCTTTTATCGCATTGCAGAAACCAAGTAATGTGTTTTTCTCAATTTATGCTACTGGAATTTATTAACCTGGAGACTGTCTGAAGACATCCTCTAGGAAATCAATTGAATTCTCTACTATTGCTTATTGTTGCATTTTCTCAGTAATTAACACTGGAATACAAAGCATATGACTGTTTTAGAGAGAGAGAAAATGACTCCAAATTTAGTCTAAACAACTAAAATTCTTTCATTTCAGCTCATATAGTCCACTGAAATTGGCAGCAACAAGAATACTGACAACTTTTTAAGGAAAAGTAATCTGAGTGCCTTGCAGTCTTATTACCATAAATTACTCTTAAACTCCATTGATTATTGAAACAAAAAATTCATTTCCCTTACACGTTGACAACTCCTTTCACGGAGAGGAGAATTTTCTTTGTCATGCAGAAAATTTTCATTCCAAAGTTTTCCAAACAAAATTGGCATTGACATTGCTGTGATTATTACAGTCAAGCTTCTGATTTTTTAATATTTTCAAGCTGACAGATTTATTTCTTTTCAAATAAAAAAAAAATCCTTCTTAGAATAAAAATATATAGCTTCCTTATATTTCCTGATTCTGAAAATTACCAAGTGCCAAGCTGTGAACATAAGGAAATTGAAGACCCTTGAGGGTGACCTTAAGAACCACAAAGGTGGGGAATTGTGATATAGTGGTTTAGGCAATTTCATTGCAGCTGCTTGGCTCCAGAAAAATGAGAAATGGGTTTTCTATTACTAAATATAATGAATTCCCTTTCTGTCCTGTCACAAATTGTCAAACTTCATTAATGAGAAGAAAGATGTGGCGCATACATATATAAAAGGTAATATGAATATACATATTTAAAATGGAGAAATTATGCATACTGCTACAGGAGGATTCTTTCCCTGCATCAGATATTGCATAATTCTTTGTAAATAAGGTATTTCAAAATTAGCTGACATTGCAATGTAATGCCACTTCTATACTATTATTTGCAAAAAAAAATGCTTAGATGTTTTTCAAATGCATAGATGCAGCTCCATGGCTGTATTTCAGAATAATATTTAAACTGCATTTACTTTCAAGGCTGTGGGTATCCAATGGAAGAAGGCAACTGCTTCCAGTTATAATTTGGTTTAAATATCTTGCTGAATCAGGGTATAAAATATATCATCATTTAATAAAGTGACTTGCACTTTTGTTTTTGCCATTACATTAAATTATGTGTCTCAGTTTGATTTTGAGGATGGCAATGGCTGTCTTTTATTCTTTTATGCAACAGATGAATGAATGTATTGTCAATAAGAAATGCTCAGATTTCACTTGATAATCATGGTAAGATACTTGTAATTTAATTTGGATTTACAGCAATAATAAAAATGAAGAAATCCACTTCATGCAAATTTCAATTTATCCTCAGTGTTGCCTAGACTTTTTTTGGTTAGACTATTCTGGGGGTGAAGGAGATGACTGGAATCATGCAGGACCATATATCTGCCTATTCCACAGAGCTCAATGAACCCAGCAGATACCCTAAAGGACAAAATGAGATTATGCACATCTTAGAGGCAGGATGAGTTTCTCTATAACCCACAACCCTTTCTGGCACAAGACCCAATTTATATTTTTCAACTCTATTGAGAACAAATTATATGTAAACTTTCTGGAATGTAGAAGTAGTATTTAGATAGTTAGTAATATCAAGACTTCTATAACTATAGAAATTAAGATTGTCATACACTTCTGTGGTTCTCATTGGCAAGTAGAACACAACAGATTTCTTCTGTACAAAACTACAAAAAAAAAAAGGATGCTTGAATTCATCGAGCAACTCAAACACATCTAATTTCATATTATAAAAAGTGTTTCACAGTAATTCAAAATATCCTACTGATAGGAAATCTGAAACTGCAAACTCTGAACCAGAGGCAGCAGAGAAGTCTGATCATCTGGAAAAGTTTTTCTGTTTTTCACTGGAGTAGGCCATCATAGCTTTTTTGCAGTATGTGCTCAAATACCCTGCAGACCCAGGTCTTGTACCACTGTATTCTGGTCATGTCCTTTACTTCAACAGACCCTGCTCACAAAGTACTAGCTCTTGAGGTTCATTGAAAGTATCTCAAAGTGGACTTGTTTCTTTCTTAGCTGTTCTGTAATCACAGACTCCACAGGAGGTTGTGTCCCTGTATCTAACCTCTTTACTCACTACCCAAATCCTCCACAACATTAATTAGATTGATGCTGTATTAGAAAGGATCTTTTTCTTGCCTTCGCTGCAGTTGCCTCAGAAATGTCAAATCTTCATCAAACCTGATCACTGGATGTGCTCCATGGCCTCCCTCAGGGTTCCCGAGGTCCATCTGTCCTCAGACTACACATCCAACCTTCCTTCCAGTGGAAACCAAGGCAGAACAGACACAGCAGGAGGTTGTTCAAATGCACTGAGCTGTTAGTTGTGTGCAGAGTCAGCACAGCAGCCTAACAATTTAAACATAGCTAAAGGGGTTTTGCAAATTACTTATCCCTCAGAAATTTTGCTCTAGTACTTCTCCCTCTGTTATATGCTTAGAGCATTGCTCTGTCCCATTTATACGGGGCATGCTCATTTCTGCTGCTTACTTAGCAATCCTGAATTTGAGAGACAGTCTAGAAAATCAGGTAAAGTTTTCAGTTCTGGAAATTATAACAGAAACAGGATATTTGAATGTAGTAATATACAGAAAATCTAAATTTCACTTCTGAAGAGAAGAGTTACTCCATCTTCCTTAAGTATGCAGTTGTCTATTGCTGTTTGTGCCCATACCCCATCTTATAATGCTGTTTTAAGCAAAGTAAGCTTAAATATCTAAACGAATGTGAATTTTGTTAGTGTGTGTAATGTCAGGCATTTTTTACACACAGCTAGCCGTACTGGAGACATCACACAAACAAATGCAATTACACAGGTCTGAGAAAGGGAAGACCCCCACCAATAAATCCAATTCAAGTCACCAATAACTGCTAAAAGTAACAGAATTGAAAAGTAGTGAAATCAGGATCTATCAAGAGTAAAGGATTTGTTCTTAGGGTGAATATCCTTAGGAATCCAGAGATGCTTCACTATTAATTTTTTAGAGTGTCTGTTGTTTGGTCCTTCCAGTGCTCTTGTACTTATAAAACTGGAATAAGTCCTCTTAGCTGGAGACACCAGCTGAGAGCCTCACCTGGTGCAATGTCACAAAAAGCAATCAGGCAAACATTACTGCCTATCAATACTGGGGGAATTGGATCTACTTACATTATGGCTATAAAAGAGCAGTACAGCATCTGCCTTGTATGCAGCTGTGCGCATAGAAACAGTGACAGCAGCAGTCACTGTCAGGCGAAGATATTCTCAGAGATTTCTCAGTGTTATCTATAGAAATCTCTAGTGGGAAAAGAGCAGCAAGGCTTCAATTTCTTCATAGACCACAGAATTAGACTTCATTTTTCTAACTGTCCTGTTAATCCATCAGGACTCTAAACAGATCTCTGCTTTTTAGCATAATGAATCCAAAAGACCAGTGAAGGAGAAGCACCAGGCCATGAGCAGAAGCCAGCAGTTTGTGCTCAGCAGGACAGAGGTCAGCTAGTAGTACCCAGGTGGATCTCCCTAGCAGCTGGGCTCCCCAGATCCTAGTCTCCCCCACTGCTGGCACCTGGACATAGGAGGCCTCAAGGCTGTATTCCTGTTCTAGTTGCTGGTACAGACCATTTCTTCACTGTGCACGTGTGCACAGACACCCAGAACTGGCCAGGACTGCCCTGGTCCTGCACTAGGCACACACATGGTCTAGACCCAAGGGACCCACGGACCCTACAGTCTCTCCAGAAGCTGGCTGTGACTCTCCCAGTAGCCCACCCCAATGTAGTCTCACCTTTAGAGACACCCACAACTCCCAAGCCATTTCAGCTACTTCCTGGCTGGTCACACTCGAGTTGTGGCAGTGAATACACATTCATTTGCACACTCATGCTAAGTCCAGCCACTGGCACCTGGGGAGCACATACACCTGTGGCCCATGGCCCTATTCCAGGGCCTGGCACTGGGTTTCAGTCACTCTGGTCTCTCCAGTGGCTGGCACATAAGTACAAGGGCAATCTTGACCCATGATCTGACTCCAGTCAGTGCCATCCAGACGCCTCATACCCCACCCCTTCATACCAAAGGCATTTAGTAAGAAGACAGGACAGACTGCACTAATCAGGGGCAGGGCGTGGCCAGACAAATGTACAAGCAACCAGATGTCTTATTCTCTTATCCTTCTGCTTTCCCCAAACTTGTTCATCCCCAAATCAACTAAACCTCTCCTTTTTCTCACCTTTTGTTTCTCCCCTAAGCATTCCATAATACGTCATGTGCAATCCCAAAATGCTCTTGCCTTGTGACCCATAACGTGTCCCATTTTCCTAGGCAACAACCTTCCACAGTTCAAAAAGAACTTCAGATTTGACTTATCATAATGGGTCACATCCTGGGACACTGGGGCTGAGGCTTTCCTGGATCCGCCCAAGGAGGGACCACAGTTTGAGTCCCTGTCTGCCTTTGTGTATCCGTGTGGTCTCCTGAGCTTGTGGAGATGGCCTCCTGTGATGGACCTGGGAGCAACCCATCAGGAGTTATTTTGTACTATTTGGAGTCCCCCCACCCACCTCCCTCAGCTCCTTCGTGGGTGAGCACAGGGAGCTTTTACCACAGAACCTAAAGGACAATACATTTAAACTTTGATTATATTTAAAATTACTTATAAATTGTTATGCACTATACTCCTGTGCACAGCACAAATGTTATCTCTAAATAATCTTATAGACTCTACACCTTCCACTTGCAAGCAGAAGCACAGTGGGAAATAACATTGCTTTACTGTAAAGAGAAGAGAATATGATGGAACAGCCTGAAGCAATAAACTCCCCTCCTCTCCGTAAATAACAATGGTGCCAACATATTAATAACTGGTAAAAATATAAAAATGAGAATATATAGAACAATTTTGCATAAGATTCAAAGGTAATAAGTCAATAAATAAATTACACTGCTACACATTTAAATTGTATTTCACATTTCCTAGGGACATTGGGTAACACTTACTGATAGAGGACAGATTGTCTCCACAGAGTTATGAAAACAATTTTCTGCAAAATACTATTTACTACACCAAACATAGTGCTTAAGATAAAAACTGATGGACACTTTTTCTTTTCTGTCAGAGTTCTCATGTTAAACAATTCCAATCCAACACAGTTAAAAATGCAGCAAGCAGTGTAAATGCAGAATTATAAATATTAAAGAAATTTTGTATCAAGTAGTGTGCTAAAAGGACAAGCACAGGAGACTGGCTTTGTTTTCTGCAGATTTTATTAGCAACAAAAAAGGAAGTTATTTTTATCGAAGTATAACACAACCCTGGGAGATCATGAATAACAGTTCTATACTATAGAAATTGCATCACATAACTAATAGACTACCTCACTCAGAACCTCCAAGGTTGTATCTCAGCTGCTAGGATAAGGAAATGTACAGTGAGTTTTAACAGAAGGGGATCTTAATAACAATTAAATGTTGAACGGTCTACATTTTGGGGTTTTTTTTATTGGTATTAGGCAGTGCTGTATTTCCCTGACCAGTTATCACAAACTCATCCCCAGAATACCTGTAATTCAGACCCTGTAACATCTTTCCTCTGCTGTCCCACTTGAGCATGAGGGACTTCTTCAAGACCTGGGGTTACTTTAGCTGACCCAACAGGCAGATGTTCTTGGCTGCACCAGGAGTACAATATCATCTTTTATGAGTTAGAGGCAGTGAGTGGGCAGAAGTAAATCAGTTTCTTATAGGAACAGTCAGATTCAGGAGCAATAAGACTGATGGCCAGTATTAACTGTAAAGATAAATCCAAGGCAGGGTGCCAAGCATTATACAACTGGCATGACATGAATTTGGTAGCCCTGTCCCAGAGGCCACCCCAGTTCTCATATATCTTGCTGTGCTGTGGGTAGACAAATGCAGTTTTTCTCTTACAACACACACAGTGGGAAGAAAATTCGACTAGGTAATATTTTGTGTCTGTTTGCTTGCGTTGTCCCATAAAAGAAGCCCAGGAGACAATCAAAGTTTTTCTTTAGGAAACATCCAACCTGAAGGGTACAAAGAATGAAAAGAAACTGGTAAAACTGATTAAAGTTTTACCACTGCGATAAAACTATAGATTTACCTATGCAACAGGTATGTAGGAGAGCAGGCAAGGTACATGCATTAAACAGCCTGTTCTAGAAGGTGGTTGTGCAAGACCTTAAGGTTGGGCAAGGTCTGTAGTTTGTTTTTAAAAGTGAGTTTTATACACTTCAAGAAGAATTAAGAGTTCTTTTTGTATTTATTTTCTGTGGTCCCAAAATTTCTGTCCCTGAGAACCCTGATGCTAGGCAACTTCTTTGTATTTGCCTCCTGATAATGAATATGCTTACCTGAGGAGACAGGAAACAATTCTTTGTTGTCATTTGTGACAAAATCAGTCATACTTTTCATGTTGGGTATCAAATTCACATGATCTCTCTTCACAACTGATTTACAGGATAAACAAGCACATGGAACAACAGTAAGTACAAAAGAAAACAAATAAATGAATTAACCTCTCACACTACTTGGAGCCCTTTACAAAGCAGAAAAAAAATTGCACTTTTCCAGTGCAATTACTCTGAGA
The DNA here is from genome assembly GCA_035041135.1 of Platyrinchus mystaceus. Classification (NCBI taxonomy): domain Eukaryota; kingdom Metazoa; phylum Chordata; class Aves; order Passeriformes; family Tyrannidae; genus Platyrinchus; species Platyrinchus mystaceus. The sequence goes on from JAWWLV010000088.1 coordinate 58,886,512, forward strand.
TACGTCTCAGAAGGAGAAGGCAACAAGTACTTACAAATGTCTTCTCTGTAGCTTAAATTATAGGAGTACAATTTTGTTGCACTTCTAAAATGATGTTAACCTACTTTTTAGATGTCAAATATGAAAATAGCGAGGAATTCGATTACGGCATTGACAAGAAACCATGGGCGTCTGAGCCAGCCCTCAATAATTTCTGATCATTCTCTATCTAAAAAGCTAAGCCTCTTCTGCTTTTGTAGCTAGAATTATTTCATTGTGTAGTATTGACATGTCTTTGTTTCACATCCCAGAAGATGGCAGTAGTCCCACAGTATTTTACAAATTTAGTGATGCAGTTGCTCTCAAGCCTGGTTGTGTTTTTTTACATCTGACTTTCTCTATTTAACCACTAATGAAGTAAATATTCCTTATCATCACTTTCCTGCTAACATACACTTTGTACCTTTTAATTTACCACGTATTCACAGGGGGAGTTTAAATTTATTTTAAATTAAACTGAAATGAAACTAAACTCACTTTATGAACAACCTTCTAAAAGGACATGCAATACTACTCATTTAGTATTTACTGACACTGCGGAGATATTAAAAATATAAAAGGTCTGTGCTCATCTTAAACATTACATTCTGTTTCTCCAACTCTTCCATAGAGATTTAACAGAAGCATAAAAGAACTATGAATAACTAATTTTAAAAAACCCAAATGAAAAAACCCACAACATATTTTCTCAGATTTATAGTGAAAGTGCATCACTTAATTTAAAAAAAGTTGGTTGCATTTTTTTGTTTAAAGAGGAATAGTTTAGATTAACACAATAGCTATACTAATGCACTTTTCATTAATTCAATTACACTTTTCATTTCATGAAGGAAGGAATAAAATATTCATACCATATATGACTGCAAAGATCTTGCTAACAGGCCAGACTAGCAACAGAAACTGATGAAGCCCAGGACTATAAATGGATTTAGTGTTAGAGACTAGAACTGCAACTGCTAACTTTGTATTCTTTTCATCAATTTTAGGACTCTAGTTTAGGATCTCTTCTGAGAATATGTTTCTTGGTTTCATAAGGATCCCTCAGAACATTCTGGAATTTTCTGGGCACACAAACCCAAGACCAAGGAAGACTCCTAGCAGACTCTGAAAATGATCTGTAAGTAGTGAATAAAACTAAAAAAGTTAAAAAAGTTGTGGAAACAAAAACTTAAATACCTGAAAACTCAGTCCTTACTAACTACCAACTATGAAAAATTCAGGTAGCAATAGTTGCCATTTTTAGTGTGTAAAAATGCTTTCTCACAATGTTTCCCTTATATATACAAAATATTTTAGAGCCTAGATATTTCAATTATTTACAGGAAGTTCTGTCCTAAATAAGCATAGAGAAAAGTTTGAAAAATGTGTGTCCAACAACATTTTTAAAAAACGTTATAAGGTGACTTCTGCTATGCTCTGGCATCACAGAATTTTTAGGCAATTTGTTACATTAGGTACTCACTAGAAATTTTGAAAGCTTCAACTTGGCAATGAAAAAAGCAACCTGAATTCATGTTTGGGACTGAAACTATAACTTTAAATTTTATGGCATTTATCTCATTTTTCCTTGACTTGGCTTCATCTAGAGAACTTGAAGTGACTACAAAACAACTGATCAAAATCTAACACACTTCAGTGTTTGCTTCTGGTTTCTCTCTTCATTTCATAATTTCCTATAGTCCTTTTATCACATCTTTTAGAGCCTCAATTCCTAAAATCTTACTTTTTACTTTTTAAAATATATTTCATCATTATTTTAAGAATTCTCCCCTCTCCCCTTGGTCACTGCTGAGTTACTAAGGCAAGTCCAAAGGACAGGTGGCAAGAAATAAAAGGAACTGATCATCTCCCATTAATTGCTGAGGTGGGTCCAATTTTATTAATAGAAATTATTTATGTTTGAAGAAGATACATGTCATCTTCAGTTTGTCTCATGCACAAAGTATAAATATTTTGGCATTTTGTAGTCAGGAAATTTTCTGTACCTCTCTGTGAAATCACCTAGCACTAGATAAATTTTTGTATGTTATTTTGAACACAGAGAAAAATTTGGCAATTAGATCATAGCAATCTACTTTTCACTTAGAAATATTGACATCCTGATATATTAGTTTTACTTCACTATTTGACGTGATTAAAACATCATAGTTAGGGGCTTAATATGAACTGTCATTGTGATTTATATTAACCATGTGTTATCAAACTGAAAGTCATACAGAAAGATTTATTCTGCTCTGATTAGTCTGAAATTAATTCTATATTAAAGGTACTTTGCAAGTGATTTATCTACAAGAGAGTAGGGTAATTCTTCTACTTGGAATCAGTGGGATATTATAGGGATGCAGATCAATTTTAATAATTACAATGTTAGTTTTAACATGAAAGTCATTTTACTATTACCTGTCAGAAATGTTATGAAAGTAATAGGCAAAACATCTTTAAAATTGTGAAAGCACATGGACATTGTGCGTTTGTCATGTTTTCTTTGGTAACAAAGCCAGCTTATGAAGTTCCTTCTCCGTCCTCTCAGCCCTGTCTCTTCTGACTCCCATAGAAACCCTTTACCTACCAGGTGTGCTGGTACAACTTTTATGGAGCACTTTGTCCTACAAAGATCTCCATTAAAATAATCAGTCCTCACAAGCAAAGGTGTTAATTTAAGCTAAGTTAATTTTCACCAGTCTTTTCTATAAAAAACAGGACGACTGGTGCAAATGGAGAGCAAGAGACAGCATACAAGCAGGTACCAACCACAGGAAAATTAGGTGGCTCTACAAATGGCTATGCTGCAAAACAAAGCACGCATGTGGCTCTATCTAATAGGTCATACTACCTTAGCAGTGAGAAACAGAAACATTTTTCATAGTCTGTTTTGCCAGAGAATAGCTCCAATGAAGCCGACCTAATTGAACTGGTGTGAAACTGGAGCTATTTAAAAATCATGTAATAATAACTTCTGAAGGAGATAATAAAGGTGGTTTAGCTTAATTTTCTCAGACTGTATGCTCAGCTGTACAAGACCCTATACAAGGGCAAAATCTGGTCCCCTGAGAGATGTTGTGTAAGCACATTCTGGCCCTGTGTGCCTGTGGTTCAGCAGGACAGGTCTCTGCCATATGCTGATGGCAGCTAGGACAGCTACATAGCTGTGAATAGGGGAACAATTGTGATGATTCTGCAAGAGGGAGATTTCTAGGCTCTTAAGACACCTCTATACCTTGCTAACATCTCATAAAAGACTGAGTTGGAGGACACTGCCATAGTGCCTAATTCCATTCACACTCCAGACTGACTGCACGATCCTGACTTTGACTTCAGGTGCAAGTCACATTAGTGCTGCATGCATCTATTCCAGCTTTTACTCCCACAAGCAAATAAAATAGAGTTATGAAGTTATAAGTTTCATATTGTGGATACGGTTTTGAGGTACATTCTGGGAGGACACAGTTAAACAGGAGCTGCTCTGGGTTTTGGTCACCACGGTCCTGCCCTTCCCAGCACCCCTGTTCTCTGCCATGCTTTCACATTCCCTCTTTTTTTGCTGGCTCCAGCACTCACCAGCCTGTCATTAAAGATCATTAACTCAGCAGAAAAAAAAAAAAATCTTTATTCTCTATAGCTAGATTTACAGTGCTTAGAGATGAAAAAAGGATTGAAGTAAGCTTCAAAACTTCAAGCACAATGCCCACAGTTATATCTTGTCACACCAGAAATCTAATTATAAACCATCCTTAATAGATGGGCAGAGAACAACCCGCTATCCCACCTTATTTTAGTTGTTGATAGGCTGCATTCCATAGCACATGCAGGAATATAGAACTGTTATTAATACATGTTCTCTTCATAACCAAAACACCTCAGATGAAGCAGTTAATATTTCAGGTTAACTGCAAAGTTCATCATATGTATTAGACTTCCTTCCTGAACACTGATAAAATCATTAAGCTGTAGAAGTCAGAGAACAGATCTTTGCAGGGTGTCATGAAAAACACAATCAGTCAGTAATGATTTCTTATTTATAATTACTACTGGGACTTCTCACTTAATCAGTCCTAAATTCATTAGTGCCATGTTGATTTTGAATCACACTGGATAATCGATCAAGATGCCATGCAACACTAAATCAAATGCCTTACAAGAACAAGTCTGCTACATCAGAAATATTACCTTTATCAACCAAACTTGCAATCTCATCAAGAAGTCACTCCTCAAGCAGCCATTCTATCACTTTGTCGAGGATCAATGTCAGAGCTGATGGATTAATCACTTTTTGTATTATCTTATTCACTCTCATTGACTCTGGTGTAGTGCTAGCTTCCTGCCAGCTTAGGAAGCTTATTGGCCAGCTGCTGAAGCCCTTCTGGACTGCTAGCTTAAAATCTCTGTGTTTATGCATCACCCTATTCTGAGTGGCAGTTGAGTTGCAACATGTTTACTCACCATTCTTCAGCTGGAGTACATCATCTGTTTGTTTGTTTTTCCTAACTGCAGAACATAAACAAATGGAAAATGTAAATTTTTTAATTGTTCCTGTGAACTCCACAATGCCTACCTCACAATGAGCCAATACTACTGGGACATTACATTCTTCTCAATCCTTAAACATTTCTTTGTATTGTCCTCAATGCTTCTGAAATATATTGTTTTGCTTATCAGCAGGTTTTAAGAAAAGGGGAACTGTTACTTAGCCTGCACTCCAATTTTCCATGAAGGAGGTTTGTGCCACGCAAATGTCAAGCGTGATGGCAATGAACCAGGAGTATAACATGACTGTACCAGTGTACAGAAGCAGATGGAATGTCTGTGTTCTGCTCACACCGGGTACATGTTACCTGATGTGTGCGTAGAGCCAGTACACACATGCCTTGGTGCTGAGATGTTCCGGCTTCTCTGCATGAAATTTCGATTTCTTGGTCCTGGAAACTGTACATAGTTACATAAATTAGTGACAAAATTCTCACTCCAGAGCAGCCTTTGCCTGGGCACCTGTGCCCTGCAGCAGGGAGTGTGAACGGGAACTGTATCTGTGCTGGAGGCACAAGAGGAGCCATGGCGGTTCCATTCCAGGGGCATGTGGCAGGCTGGGACTAAGTCCCCATGTCAGGTGCATGAGCTAGGTTGTGACGTCCCCACACCAGGTATGTGAGGTGTACCGAGACTGTGCCCCTGTGCCAGGGTGTAAGGCAGGCTGACACTGTTCCAGCACTCAGCTCTTACTAATCTCACCATTTCTGGCTCTGGATTTTATTGTTACATCAATGTTTTTAGTGTTGTTTTAATCCTTACTGAATTTTTAAATAATTGGTTCTTTTTCTCCCTCTGCTTTGTGTTATGGTTTAAGTTAAGTTAAAACTAAGTAGGTATTTTTCCCTTCCCCCCTGCCCATTGTGTGAAAGGGATGTTGGATGTGGTTTGGGCAATTAGGTACCACAATGAACTAGCCGGCAAGACCGCATTCTGAGTTAAATGGTCCTCAAGACTTTGTCTGTTGGGGGGGGGGGTGGTTTAAGAAGTTCTTTTTTACTTTTTTTTCCTCTTGTCTCCTGGGAGACGGGAGGAGGGGTTTTTGGGCGGTGGCCGAAGGGATGGTAGCAGCCGGGGGCGACAGAGCCCAGGCAGGAGCAGCAGCTTCTTTTCTTCCTTGGAAGAGAAACTGTTTTGGGGACAGTTGGTTTTTTTCCTCCCTCCTCCGTTCCCGTTCCTTCTCCTCCTTGGCAGCAGTTCTTGTGCACATCAGAGGAGAGGGGAGTCTGCTCTGCA
>JAWWLV010000088.1:58903217-58928785 GCA_035041135.1 Platyrinchus mystaceus
GTCTATCTCACATTGGCCTTTTTAGCCATCAGCGCGCTTGTAGCAAGCGTGGGTAGAGCCCTTCTCAAATCTTCATTTGCGAAGCCTCGCCATGATGATGATGTCGGACAGGTTTTTAATTTGTAGAAGAAAGAAACAAAAAAAGAGGTTCAGACCTGTGTGTGACTTGGCATAATGCTTAAACCTCAGATCCATTTCTAGCGTTGACTAACTGATCCCTTCTTTGATTGGCAGTGTTTCTTAACCTTTGAAATAGTTAGTGGGGGTGTAATATTTTTATTAGTTACGAGCAAAGTCATAACACTTTGTAAGAGACAATTCATTTTTCTAATTACAAAGACAGGCAAGAGGAAGATTATATTTGGTATAATTAGAGGTTAGTCACTCTTCCAGAATGAGGAAATCTTGTACACAGCTTTTAGAACTCTACTTGAACTACAATAAAAGCAATCATATTAAAAAAAAATTAGGAAGGCATAAAAGCTAAATGTTTTACTGACATTGAATACTAAGCAAGCACTACATCTTTAGTTAAATATATTTTAAACCACTTAATAAGTACCCAAATTGCTGACAGTCAAGTGTCTGAGACCTTATATCAATTTGTTTCTTACATTGGTGTAAAAGTTAAAATAGCTGCTGAATATTGCAACTAAAACTGGTAAAAACCCACCATAAATATTTAAAGGGATAAGACCAGAAAAGTAAAACCAAACAAAATATTTATTAGGCTACAACTTGGAATTTGAATTCCTTTCCTGATTCAGTGATACATTATGGAAACTATACATCCCCAAGGACTTACACAAACACAGGAATATAAGAAAATGCAGCAATCCTCTCCTGTGGCAGACCACATGCAGTTTCAAAAATGAAAAAAAACCTGCAAGAAATGAGCTCAAAAAGAAAACGTGCCTTAAAATCAGAAGCTTCTTTCTACCGTGTAAATATAGGTTACAAGATGGATTCCTGTTTTATTTTCCCTTAGTCATTGTCCCTTTCCCAGAAAACCCTGAGAAAACCCCCTTATCTCATCCTCCAGGAATGCCTGAGACTGTCCCTGAAAGTTTTTATAAGTTTTTTAATTGGTCCGTTGTACACCCTGTTTCCATTGGTTGTTATCTCTGGATTCTCATTGGTGGTAGATAGAATCCCACAGAAACCTTTAAATTCCTTTACCCATAGCAATAAAGTCTCTTTCTTGCCCTGCTCCTTGTGGACTCCCTTCAGGCATCCTGAGGCCCTGGGGGCAGGGGCAAAGGGGGAGCGTTCCCCTTCTCTGCACTCTCCCACTGATAATCAGTGACAACAATGGACCTTGAAAAACTCCTGTACTATCAGATGCATTATTTTACTAATAGTTTGATTCAGATATATTAAAAAAGCAACTTCTTTTGAGGATCCAGGAAAAGTTTTAAATGCTTGTACATCAAAATAGCTTGAAATTACTAAAACAGAAGAGATATAACAAAATGAGGAAATATTAAACATCTGTGGAGGTAAATGAGATTGATTTAAGAAAAAGAACCAAACCACAGTAATAAAAGAAAATCATGTTACCATGATTAAAAGTATACATCTAAAGAACATTTATGCTCTTAAGTATAGAAAAAATTCTGAATTTGTAAGTAATAAAAATTTGTTTTACAAAGAGGAAGCACGTGAACAATTGAAACCATAAATCTCATACATCTTATAAAGGTTTGAAAGTCAATTGTATACAAGGACAAAGAAGACATATCCAAAATTTCTACATCTAAATATAGACATGATTGCCAGTATAGGTCTTAACTGAGCAGTTAAAACAATGTAAAGAGTGGTAATCATCAACAAGAAGAGAAAAAAGATGGGAATAATTACACAGAAACATATGGGGGTGGTTTGATCAGTAATTGGCATGATTTCCTGTATCAGCTCAACATGATTTGAAAATCTGGATAAGGGTCCTATTATCATGTCTGTGTTTTGGTGTGTTTTTACCCAGAAGGAGGTAATTCAACACAAAATCCTACTGAAGCTATGGTGCATGTAAATGCTACCATAAAATGCCCAGTGCAGGTAAACCCCAAGCAGGGGTTACAGGGCTACTCTGCCTAACTTCACTAAGAGTACAAACAAAGACTAACTAATAAAGTTTCATAAATAGTAGCTTTTTATTTCTCAGAAATGTGGCTTGTTGTGGAACGTCAGCCCAGTGAAAACTGAACCCATAGACAGAGAAGCCGTCGGTATAATTCTGTCATTTCAATAAGGCTGAGAAGACAGGAGGTTTAAATGGAAGATGCAGTGGGCAAGAATGTTGCTACATTACAACTGAAATGAAAATAATATTGTATCTGCAACAACTCATGGTAAAATCACTACTGTATCATTATTTATGGATACATGCATACATGACAAGAAATGGACATACTAACATGCACAAATGTTGTAGAACTACAGTTTAGATCAAGAAAAAGGGTAAAAGTACATGTCTACCTCAATGAAAGATAACACTTCAACAACAGAAAGGAAGAAAGGATTACACCACGTCACTCTAACATTTTGCACTCTTACTAGATTTCCTGATACTGCCACTGGTGGGACAGAGAAACTAATAAAAACCTACTTAGACATTATTTGTCAAGGCAGAAGCTTTACCTGGGCTGGCAGTAGAAAAAATATGTAAGTACAACTGACATGCTGGACAGTTGTGGCCAAGAAGGGGAACTCACCTCATTCCAGCTTTCAAAAATTCTTAAAATTATTGAGGAATAAAAAAAAAAAAAAACAACAGTCTCAGATGCCTTAAAGGTTAATACAACTCTCTTTTTCACTTTTGGCATATGCTTCTTTGAATAGAAACAGATCAAGTTGTTTTACCTGTTTAAGATGGGAGGTGAGAAAACAGTATTTTCTGAAAAGCACAATACAATCTAATAAGGGTTAAGTAATGTGACCAAAGTAGCATATGTCCCAGACCTCTTTCTTTTGAATTGGATGTTACATGGAAACTTCAAAGCAGCTGGTTTAGCAAACCAGGCAAGAGCAGAAAGGAGAGCAGGGTGCAGGGGGACTGGGAGAGCTGTGCCAGCCACCTGCTATGGGATAAACCTCCCTGTATGCCACAGTAAAGTTATGTTGTGCCTCAGGCCAGGGCTCCCCTGTCACAGCAAGAAACTGCTTAAAAGGTCCACTTGGCAGTGGTGGGGTCTCCAAAATGACCCTGGATATCTGGCAGTGAGTTAGTTGTCCAGGATGATGACAGCTTCATAAGGCTTTTGTCTGATCAAATGAATGCACTTAGTGTGGGAAGGCAGCTGGAGGTAACCAGATCAACATTTACCTAAAAGGCTACATTTTGAACTTTTAACGATGTTCAGAAACCATTACAGCATGCTGAGCCTATTACTTTGTGAGGCTTAAGCCTATTAATTTATCGATGATATGAAAGGCAAGAACTGGCTCAGCAAGAAAATACCATCTTAGCCTCAGCCGTCTGCAGTGAACCTGCCTTCACGGTCTGTTTCACCATTTCATAGCGTTTCTGGAGTTTGCAGACTGTGAACAGGCACCAGGTGCTGCTGCTGGCTTTATCAAATGGGAGCTGTTTGCTCTGATGCCTTTGCGTTTGTGTAGGACTAGCTGCATCTTGTGCATTCAACAGAGAAGACAATCTGCAAAGTCAAGGGCACTGGATCAGCTACCCCTGTGCAGAGAAGGCAAAAAGAGGGACAGTTGCTGCTTTTCACCCTGTTTTCATTAAGGTGGTGGTAGGTACCTCCTAAGGGGACATACAGAGGACTTCTCTCTATGATGTGCTAAGAAGTCTTTTGCACACCTGCACAGAGCTTTCAAAAAGCACTAAAATAGAGTGTACAAGTGAAAAATATTTCCTACAGAGGAAATAATTACAAAAAAATTGTGCCACTATATCTGGTGCTTCTACAGTCAGTAAAATTAGGATCATACAACCACGTGAAGCATTGGAGGACAATCCTCTTCCCCCACTAGGTGAGTAAATCAATCTCCAGTGCTCACAGGAAAGCTGCAAGACATGAGAAATGGGACTGCCATGAAGGAAAGAGAGGCACACTTCCTCTCTCCACACACAGATCCTCTTCCAAGTCAAGTAGCATTGGTCAACAATGGCAAAAATATAGCAGTCTTCTCATTGATACTTTTGTGTTGTTATTAGAATATTTTTTAGGAATTCTCCCAATCCTTTTCCACTTGAAATACACAGACTTCAGTTTCCATAAGCTGGCCAAAACAGCCAACACATGGAAATCGCAGAAACTGAGGAATCATAATTGGCATAATAATATAGCAAGAAAAAATATTTAAAACCAATGTCAACAGAGAGCTCCTTTATGCTTCTCCATATATATTCAAAAGCAATCCACTATTACAGTTCAGAGTTTTAATTCCTTGCTTTATAGACCAAAAACCTGAGTTATGAGCTCCCCACACTGAGAAAGATTTAAGTAGGTTCAGGAAATGTCATACAGACCATTGTTAAATGGTAAAGTGGGAATCAGATGAGGAGGTAAAAGCTGTTGTATGCCCAAGAGATAACATTTTTACATCTTTAGAACAATTTTTTTTTTATCATCCTGTAGTACCTGCAAAATACTATTTACCCCAAGTCAAGCATTGGCAATTCCTTAAAGACTAAACAGAACTTGGCAATACAGTAGCATCGCTAACTGGTTGAACAGAGGATTTGGGACCTTGTTAGGCTGGTGCAAATCAGCATGAAACCTTTGCATGTAAAGTTTGAAATTCAATGCTCTTAGCATCTTATTTCACTTTTAAATGAAATTGCTTGTTAAAACGTTGCTGAGATGGACAAAATCCATTTCTCAATGGCACACGGACTTTGGTGTCAAGTAGAAAAATGCCTCTTTCCAAATGTAAATTGGTCTGTTATTTTGGAGTGGAGCTGTAAAAATCAAAGAAACAATCAACAAACCATTTCTGCATGTTCTGACTGCAACATGGCTCTCAGCAGAAAATGTGGATGAGACAAGAACTAGGAGAAAGCAAAATCAAAGACACAGAAATGCTGACTATTTTATTAAAAAGCTATGCTGAATAAGCTATGTGTGCTCTTATAGAGACTTCAAACTGAAATACTTGTAATGTGGATGTGGGAATTTGCCAGATGAACAGCACTGGGCCACGGGCCCAATGTTTTTCAGAAAATTGTAAAGGTAAGGATCAGAAGGACGGTAGAATGAGGATGTGTGGACTAGGGGCTTGCCCCAGCACAGGTCACACCAGACAGGTGCTAGCCTCCCGCTGCAATCCCCGTGCAGCCAGTCACTGTGGAAAATCCCAACCAGGAGCGACAGCGACGCCAAATCATTGCACGTGGAAACAGAGCAGCCAAAAGCCGTGCAGGTGGCAAAGGTATGGAGACTTGCACGGAGCACAGTACAGAAGCTGTGGGATCCCACTTTCAAGGCCCCCTGGCAGACCAACCGCGACACCACGGTCGCCTTTTGGACACTGGTACGCAAAAGTGGAGAGATGCAGAGGGCTCGGCTGCCTTCCCCCTACACCTCGTTGGCTCAACACCTTCAGACCCTGTGTTTAAGGTCTTCAGACCTAGGAGACCTCTTGCTTTCTCCTCTCCAGCAGCAGCACCGAGGTCGCGTCTCTGGAGAGTAAAACCTGTCGGTGTAGCACTGTGGACGGTAGCGCGGCCCCACCGCAGCCGGGCCCCGGGTGGGAGCGGGACCCCCGTGCCGCGGCCGCCGACTGGGCTGCGCCTCTCGCTCTCCCACGCGCCCCCTCCTCAAGATGGAAGCGCGGCTCCTCCTCTCATTCCTGCCGGCAGGAAAGCCCCCCTCCCCCCCCCCCGGTCCCTCTTGGGATGGAGCTGGAGCAACCCTTCGGTGGCAGGGGAGCCGCCCCCCGCCCCTGCTCTGCCATGCCCAGGGTCGCTGCCGCTGCCCACAGGTGCGGCTCCCTCCAGGCGTGGCGGTGACAGCGGCGACGGGCGGTGCGCGTTCGGGGGGTGTCTGTGGGCAGTGATCCTGCGCGGAACGCGGCGGCCGTCCCCCCCGGGAGCGGTGTGGAGGGACGGCGCCTGCTCCTGAGTCAGCAGGGGGAGGAAGGCGGGCGGCACTTCGCCGCCCTCCCCGGCCCCGCCGAGCGCCCCCGCCCCGGCCGCGCTCCCAGCTCCCGGCGCCGAGCGCCCGCGGGAGGAAGGGGGCGGCGGGGCCGTGCCGGCTCCGGCCCTCCTTCGCCGCCAGGTAGGATCGCCGCCGCGGCCTTGGCGGAGGTGGGGAAGGGGCGGAAAACGGAGCCGGTGCTCCCCGAGCTGGGCGCTCGGGCGGCCGCTCCCGGCGAGGCGCAACCCGGGCTGCCGGGGAAGGAGAGCCCTGCCACGGCTGTGAGCGCCGGGCTGGAATGCTGCGGGACAGCGGTTAGCGATGAGCCATCCGGTCTTCCAGGGACTTCTCCCTCCCTGCCTCCTTCACTCCGCCGTCTGCGTGTGGCAAAGTGTGTATCCTGTGCGACCTGTTAGGCCGGGAGCATGGGGAGATACGGCAGTGGGCTGCATTGGGGGAATATGTGTGTGTTTTGGTGTTGCGTTTGCAGATAGATTTATCTATGTACATATAGAAAAATAAGTGTTTTAGTATGAAGGATCAGTTTCGATAGGATGTTTCCTAATGCATGTGCATTTAGCTATGTCTTATCTGAGCTCAGAAATCATAGCTTTATGTTGTTCTCCATGTATATATATATCTATATACCTCTCTTTACATATCTTCAAGGAATGTAAGAATATTACTCTTGCCAAGCTGCTCTCCAGTCTTCAGTCAAAGTGTATGTTTGTTGCAGCCCAAAGTGTATGTTTGTTGCTCAGTGTCTGCTGAGCATGCTTACGTGTAGTATGTGAAATGCTTTGTCAGGTTACGTTCTGAGCAGTAGAGCAGAGCTTAAACAGAAGAAAGTACTTAAGTGTGATTTTTATATTGCTGCAGTTTTGGGTGTTACCTGCATCGGTGTTGCTATACAAAACCAGATGACGGTTCCATCCTTCTCCTGAACCACTTCAGGAGCCTCTTGCAGAAAGCCTACGAGTAGTCAGATAGTTGAGGGAACAATATGAAGCCCAAACTCTTTTGCTCTTTGTTCCTCCATATCTCTTTATACTGTAGGAACACTCTCATGTTCCTCGCACTGACTGCATGACAAGATAGTGGAGTTGATATATTAAACTTTTTGGTATAGGTTCTGTATCTGCCTTTACCTTTGCAATATCTTATAGTAGGAGACTTGTTCTCAACCACACAACTCTAATAGATGTTTGTTTTGTTTAATTATTCATTCCTTTTGTGGCAAGATTGACTGGGGTCAATTAGGCATTGTACTGAGTCAAATTTGAATCTTTAAAAACCTGGTATAATACAGAGTTAATGGGTGATACTGTCCATACTTAGATGATGGGAGGTGAGCTGCTCAGCATCAAACTGTGTGTCTGAGTGGTGCAAGTAAGGTGAGAGTGTATGTGTACGAGCTTTGTGGGCTGATGCTTTTCCCTTAAGGACAAGGCAGTGGAGAATGCATTATAACCTGGTTTTTACCTTATTTAAGATGATTAGAGTTATGGTCATAGTCTGTGGTTTCTTGCCCAGTTTAGTCTTTTCCCCACCATTTCCTTTGGGGAGTACTGTGATGGAGGGCTGGAGGAGCACTTCTGTAACACTTTGGAAAACTTCAGGTTCCACAGAAAACACATGCAAATATGAATCTGTTTCATCTTCATTAGTTGCATATCAGTTGCAGTTCTGCCAGTTCTAATGAGCTGCATGAAGTGAAGAAGTTTTGGTGACCTGGAGATGCCATAGTTTAGTTCAGCTTTGTGTGCAGCTGATCTCTCACCCTGTTGGTTTGGATGCTCTCTGAGCAGGCTGCCAATTTCAACAGTGTGGAGAAGGAGAAATTACCATGAGCAGGTTTCTAAACCTGTTTGTGAAATCTCCATCAGGAATGTTTTAAAAACAGTTGATTCCCTCTGGTCCCCATGTTCACAGACACAGGATCTGTTTCAGGTGGAGCCCTTCAGACTCTTTCCAGCTCTACCTTCTTTGATGTTGAATAAGGTTTGCTTTGGGTTTCTAGACATACCAGTTGTATGGACTTTGCCTAAAAATCTTTCCTTTAAGAAAGCATGTGGGAAAGGTTTATTCTTGCTAGTTTTGATAGTGGTACTAAATGTATATCCTTCAAGGGACACTGGTGATTAAAGGTGGAGATGTGATCAAGTGTTGTATATCCAGCAGTCTCCAATTTCAACACTGTAGAGAAAGCACAGAACCATTGTAATGGATATTATACCCATGGGGAGAAATCCTTTCTACTGTTAGGCAGTTAGCTTTCAATTTCTGTCACAAAATGTCTTTCTGTACAAATTTATAATCTAATTTAACAGCAGATATAGTTGCTTTTCCATTTAACCACCTAATCTCTTCCCAAATGGTGCCACAGAATGACCTTTGAGTATTTTTCAGGATGATATGACTTTGTACTGAGCAGATTGGAATTGAGTCAGTCCAGTTGGAGAAAATATAAATGTGGTCAATCTAATGGGAGTTTTCAGCTAGTTAGCCTTGGTGAAGGGGCAGTTTAGAGGTTGTTTCCTGTCCTACTGCATTTTCTTTGATAAATCTGTCCTCTGTACAGTTTGCATGTTCTGCATGTTGCAAGGAGTTCCCTTGGTTAAATATAGATGGGTTTTAGAGAAATAAACTGTGCTTACGAGCTCCAGAAGTTTGCATCTTGGGGGAGTGAGTGTGCACACTTATACTTTGTCTTTTTTTAACAATCAAGTAGTTTTCTGAACAGATAAGGAAGATTTCTATGAATTTGTCTTGAGGTCAAACGAGGATTTTTTCTTTAGCTTTCCATGTGCCTCTCCATTTTTGCCACAGTCCCCTCTTTCCACAGACTGCACTGATGGCATGACACATGGGCTACCATTTTCAATCATGGAAACTGGATGGCACGTTTTTTGAGGGTGGGCCTTTAGACATTCAAAATGCAGTTTTGTTTTCTCTGGCTTGGTTTATTTTACAGAAGTCATGAGAACTCAATTACCTGCTGGTAATCTGTTCTTCTCTGGTTGAAATCAGTCAATAAATGGCTTAAAGGGTAGGTAAGTGGAAAAAAAAAAGGAAAATCTGTCAAGTAAGATTTTTCTCTATGGGGGAGCAGGCTAACAATGAACATAAAAGTTGACACCGTGTGGGTGAAAGGACTTAGCCCTCCATCCCCCACTTTCTGAGCTAAGGAAATGTACTCATTTCTCTGCTCTTATATCGACACACAAGATTTAGATCTAGAAATGGATGCACAGCATCCAACTGCATTAAAAATCTTTTCCCGAAGGTGATAAAATAGCAAGACACAAAGGAAGAGAGTGTTTATGTACTTCACTTGGAAGATTTGGGCTTTTCTGGCTATCTGCTGTTGTACCCACTCCCCTTATGCAAGCTTTTTTTCCTGCAGTGTGTGTGATTGTATCTCAGGCAGTCACTGGTTATTCAATACTCTAATCTCAGAAATGGCCAATTAGCTTTGTTGACATTAGTATTCCATTGCTTGATCCAGTCTCTGCCAATCAATCTGTGAACACCCCTTGAAAGCTGTCATAAATTAGAGGTACTTCTAAGTCCAGTTTTGTAACACCATAGTGTAATACAAAAATATTATCTAAAATCCTACAACATCTATTTGAGTTCAAGTGTCAGACTGTTGCTTCTTCTACATGAGTGAACTTTGCATTTCATGTAAGGGGAGTGATTTCAGAGAACTTCTACGGTAAAACTTGAATTTTAATGTAGTAGTTTTGAATTGTCTTCCTCCACAATGGTTGCATCATGAGTACTATTACTGCTATAACGTCAAAGTAAAATCTAGTAGTTAATTAAGTGCAGCAATTCAAATTGCACTGCATAATAACATAAAAGTTTTTGAAACCCTTTCTGTAGCTGGTATTTCTTTGGCTGAAGTTATAAACTTGTTTTTTTCAAGACAGCCTCATGTTTTATGTGACAGCTGGCCCCTATGTTTTGGTAGCAAGTGCCTGCAATTTCCTTTGAGCTGTGATCATTTCTGTGTTCGGCACTTCTGAGATCACTGTCCAGGATTCCTACATAAGTATGTTTGCAAACTTGTGTCTCCAGTTTGCAAATATTAGCTTTGGTGCTTAGGTAGAGATCACTTAAGAAGAGTTGATTTAAATTTATTTTTTTAAAAACATTAGATATTAAATAGCAGTATTAGCAATTGCAACAGTTCAAGTTATCCTAAATGAGATCTTCTAAATCCTAACAGTGACTTAAGTGGGGTCAAGAGTTTGTCAGTATTTGAAGTCTTGACCAATCTATGAAAAACTATGAATCTTGTGGTTTTAAATGGTGTGGCTTTCCCTGCAGTAGAGAGATTTATTTTTTTTCTACTGAAAGTTGATACTTTTTCAATAATTATTGTAGTTCAAGGAATGGCACTTAAGGAAAAATTGTCAAAATCCTAAGAACTGCAGTTCAAAATGATGGTTTGAATCAATTAATACTTCTTTTAATTTGAGGAGTTATATTCTAAGTGGAAAAAAAATGTCATTAGTTTTAGCCCAGCATTATGGGCAAGTGGGTTTTTTGTTTTAGGATAGTCATTTTTGACCTTGAACAAGTGCAAAATAAATACATTCTTCTATCCTGTGCACTTACATGATCCAGATTAAACTGTCTATGTGAGTATCTTTCTTCTAGCTCTCCCTATAATTTACTCAAGTTTCTCCAGAAGCATCAACCCACACCTGCAAATTGTACCTCTGCTGCATAAGGATGCCTCAGTATCTAGTTGGAGCCCACTGTGAGGTGCAGCTTGCTGTGTGTAATTCCTTTCTGTCATAATGGCACTTGAACTAGGCGGTCGATTGAGACGCCAAGTCTTTGTCACAGACCTTCAATCAGCTGTTGGGCAGTAGCAACTTTGAGTTCTGCAAGCTGAAAAAAATTTCAACCACCTTTTATGCATTTTCTTCTGTGATCTGTATTCCTGATGAAAAAAAGCTAGTTATATGCTGGAAGAAGCTGGATAGAGAAATTCTGAAATACCCTTCATGGGAGCCTTAGGACAGGCTAAATAAAAATCCAGAGGATGACGTAAGGATGCTTTGTCTTGCCTCTGTGCTGTGGAAGGGTCAAGATACCATCTTGTTCCTTCAATCTCTTCCTTTACAGGTCTCACTTAATTTTCATTGCGGAATGCATATTTGATATTGCCTCACTTATCAGTTCTCTCAGCTATGTCCTTGTGAAAATAGAAAACATATGGAGATGAAAGTATGATGGTTTAGAGGAATTGTTCAATAGTTTGACTGCCTTCTGAAGGGAGATATTTTGATCAGTGGGGAGTGTGGGGCTCTCTGGTGTCTAACAATCTCAATCTGTGCTACTGACTTTTCCTGAGAGTTAGATTTTGGTTAGTTCCCCCTTCTTGCTGGGCTGGCTGACCTCAGGGCTATACAAATGTTTGTATTGCAAATTAAGTAATAACAATCCTGAAATATTCTGACCTTTTACACTTAATATTGTATGCCATAATACGATGTAAATCCTGACTCTGATAATAGTGTTTTTATTTCTCAGCAGAGTAGTTCCACCATTCATTGGTGGGTTTAAAATATTCTGTCCTTCCTTGTAAATAGCTCTTGAGACCGTATACCCCCTGCTAACTCTCTCACCTTTAGGATTTCCACTATTGCTTGCTCTTTCCACAGCAATTGTAATAAAGGCTACTTAAATCTTGTAGAATAAAATTGCTCTTTCCGTGAAGCACTGCAGCTCTGTCTTTATTTGTCCAGTTGGTGTCACTTAGCAGTTGACAGAGCTGTGGATACCAGTGAAGCAGGTAGCCTATCCAGCTTAACATGGCAGGGTGTTTTCAGCTATTCAGTTTGGCTTTTTATCATGATTAACTTGTTGTTTGTGCCCTAAACTTGACCAAGGAAATTGATGTAGAGTTGGAATGTAGTGCCAGTCTAATGTAAGCCTTCACCAAGACCTGTGGGAGCCCCTCTGAATAATGCAGAGAGACATTTGCAATTATTGCTGTATTCTGCAGCTGCAATAACTTTCCATCAGTAGTCATGGTGTTTTTTTCAAGTATAGGTACCTATTGTTAGAAAATTGTTTGAGAGGAAGGTGACTTTGCACAGGTCACAAGCACTGATGACTCTGCAATATCTTCCACATCTGCTGAAGGGCTTGAAAATTATCCCCTTTATTTAGATGCCTAACCTGTGGCTGTTTTGATGATGTGTGTTCATACAGTATGTGTTATTGTTAGACCTCCTGGTGTCTGCAAGTGTCCTGAATTATTCTCTGCGTTATTAGGAAAAAGTGCTACTGGCGTGAAGTTTTATTTTTCTTTTTTTCTGCAGTATTTATACAATGTTTATGCTCAGCTCTTAAGCAATTGTCTCAGGTATTAGTACAGGTAGAATAACTGATGAAATAACTAATTTAAATTCTTCATGAGAGGTGGATTTCTGAAAGGATTGTCTTGTATTATGTTTAATAGAAATGTTGACATATGTGCATGTGGTGTTTACATATATATATATATATGTATATAGACACTTTCATTAAGTGTGGTAATGTGTTCATTTACTCAGCCAGTCTGCTTTATATAAGAGATATTGTCAGTTCAAAAATAGGGGGTTTGCTTTACCTGTGGGTTGAGTTTCAGATGCTGTTTCAGTATTTATTTTGGCATGTTGCCTGGCTGTGCTAATGACCAGAAGGACAAGAAGACAAGAAGCCCCTGCCTGCCTTTACCCCCAGTGACAGTGTGGCTGGGCCCAGCATTCAGGACACTTGCTCTCCTGGAAGTTTCTGTTACCTGGCATTGCTCTCTGGCTGCCTTCATGATAGCATTTGTTCTTATCTCTGATTTTGTTAGAGTGCAAGCATTCTGCTACACCTTTTGTAGGGCGCCAGCATACTGCCTTGTGCTCTGTTTGCTGTTTCAGAGCTGTAGGATTTGAGTGTATTCCCAAACACAGTAAATTCAGTCCATACACGTTCTTATGGTTATACCCTGGCCTAATTAGGTGTAGGAAGTGGCAATATAGTTCTCCATAGCTGACCCCTTCCTGTCTCTATGGGAAAAAGTTACTTCGTTCTGCATTAAAGCTAAGATGAAGCAAAATGTAGATTGAGATTTAGGGTAGAGAAGAGGGGGAAAATATAGGCATGGAAAGCCGTTGTTCTTCATGCATTGTCTACAAGAAGATGTTGTGGTCCTGATCAGGAACTGCATATGTTTAAAAGATGGTGAAGTCTAAATGTTTGTATAGAGGGATCAGCTCAGAATTCCCTCTTATTCTGTTGGCTTGAGCACTGCCAAAATCTGCCAGCTGGACCACAAAAACATAGCTTTCAGAGTAAGGCAACATATGGATAATATGTGTCTATTTTTACCATACCTGCTTCTCAGGGCTGCCATCCCTCTTCTAGCTAAGAGTTCAAGTCAGACTTGAACTCCTAAGAGCCAAGAAATGCCAAAGTAATTACCAGCAATGCTGGCTGCTTGTGTTGTTATAAAAATAACAGGCTTTGTGATATCAGTGAAGGATAGAGATTCAGCTAGCAAATTAATCTTGTGGCCTTAGTTATTTTTAACTTCTGGAATCTCATGGCTTGCTACCTTCTTTAAAATTTAATGTCTTTTGTGTTTGTGTGATGAAACTTGCAGTTGTGGGAAACAGAACAGTATCATGTGGATGACAAGGGCAGCATCAGATGCACACACTGCAGCAGTGTTTATTGTTTTAACAGTTTAAGAAGGCATGCAGTGTCTGGTAGCTTTGTTCTCATCTGTGGGTCAGAAGCTGTGCACTGAATTGTGACTTTGTGTGCTTTGTGTCTGAGCTTGATCCTAATATCAGGAAACACAAGCTAGTGTTGCAGTAAATGTGAGCTCTTTTATTATGTGGAAATTAAACATCAATAGATGTGGAGCCACAAAGAAGCACGGGAGGACACAGTACTGCTTTTGTGCATTCACTGTATTCTCATATGTTGTGTCCTGTAAGGATTCAGTGGAGATTCTACATGCAGTCCAAAATCTGGTATTTTGTAGCTTTGGCAAGTTGCATTTTCTTAATATAAATTGAATTAAAAAAAAAAAAATCAAACCCACAACCATTTGCTACAAGAATTTGTGTTTCTGAACTCTGTACAAGTAACGCTGAAAAAATCTGGATCACTTGCACAGCCTCTCAGTGTTTTTCTTAGTGTTGCTAGAAGTACTCCTGTGGACTTCTCAGTCAACTGTTCAGTAGGAAATAGAAGCTGCTATTTGTCTTCTCTTAGTGAGATAGTTAAGTCGCCCTTGCAGAAGAAAAAGGCCTATAAAATAAACAAATTATTTTTCTTCCTCTGATAGGGGCTAATTCTGACGTCGTGATGTTCTGATACCGAGCCTGATACATTTTTCCTTAGGCTAAAGGACTAAAAGTCTCTCTCAGGCATCTGATCCATTTGGCTGCTTCTGGGAATGAGTGAAGGTTACAGCAAATGCACAATATCTCATAAACCTTGAGCTGCAGTAATACGCTCTTCTGCAAATCACAGGTTTTGGTGGCTAGAAACTTTTCCAAGTCTAGACAGATTTCCATAGAAACAGGAAAAAATCTGTGCGTGAAATTATGATCTTACTGTAGTAATAATTTTTCTACGCTTCATATATGAGGTATTTGGTGTTTGTGGTAATAAATTGGAAATACTTGCTAGGAACATAGCTTATCTCTGCTCCTCTGTTCTCTCTCTCGAAAGCAACAGGAACATTTCAAAAAATGTTGGAAGGTGGAGTTTATAAAAATGGTAGGCCTGTACATCTCTCTGGTTTAGTTTGAATGTTCTGAAATAAAACACTAAATAAAAACTCGCTTTGACTTATGTGTCAGAATAAATGTACATGGGCAAGTGTAAGCTGGTGACTTCACCTGGAAAGGCTTAAGAAATCATCTCTTTTCAGCTGGAGATCGCTTCCTGCATAACTGAGAGTCAAGATAGATTCATCAAGGCAAAATCACGCTTTACCAACCTCTTAGTGATGTCATTGTAGGAGTCTGACTTGGTAGATAAGGGGAGAACAGTGGATATTGCCTGCCTTGACTTCAGTAAGGCTTTTGATGTTTTCTCCCATAACTTCCTTGTAGAGAATCTATTAACTAGGCACTGGATAAGCAGAGCGTGAGGTGGATTGAAAACTGGCTGAATGGCTTCACTCAGAGTGAGGTGGTCAGTGGCACAAAGCCCAGTTGGAGGCCAGTAACTAGAGATGTAACCCAGTCTACTACTGGGTCCAGTCCTGTTTAACATCTTCATTAATTATCTGGTGGTGCAGAGTATATCCTCAGCAAGTTTGCTGATGACACAAAACTTGGAGGAGTGCCTGATAGGCCAGATGGTCGTGGTGCCATCCAGAGGGACCTGGACAGGCTGGAAAAATGGGCTGACAGGAACCTCATAAAGTTTAGCAAGTGGAAGTGCACATGAGGAAGAATAATTTCATGGGTCATCCCAGCTGTAAAATACTTTCGTATTTTATGGAAAGGGACATAGGAGTCCTGGTGGACACCAGGTTGTCCATAAGCCAGCACTGTGCCCTTGCTGCAAAGAAGGCTAATGATATCCTGAGCTGCACTAGGAGGAGCATTACTAGCAGGTAAGGCTGGTGATCCTTCCCCTCCACTCTGCACTGGTGAGGCCACACTTTAGGTAATGTGTCCAATTCAGGACTCTCCAGTATGGGACAGGTAGGGAGCTAGAGAGAGAGTCCATTGAAGATGATAAAGGGACTCCAGCACTTCTGTGAGGAAAGGCTGAGATTGCTGGGGCTGTTTAGCCTGGAGAAGGCTTTTAGGGGGATTCTTCATTGTTTACAGATATCTGGAGGGAGGATGTAAAGAAGATTTTGCTGGGTTATGCCCAGTGACAGGCCAGCAGGCCGTGAGAACAAATTGAAAGACTGGAGATTCCCTTTGAACATCAGGAAACACTTCTGAGGAAACTCTCGTTGTGAGAGGAACCATATACTGGCACAGATTGTCCAAGAAGGTTGTAGAGTCTCAATCCTTGGAGATACTGGCTCTATCTGGACGTGGTCTTTGGGAGCCAGGTCCAGGTTGCTCCACTTGAGCTGGGGGTAGACAAGGTAGACAAAGTCCCTTCCAACCTCAACCATTCTGTGGATTGATTGTCCATAGTGCATTTCAGTGCGAAATTAAGCAGTTTCATTTGTATCACCTTTACAGTGAAATCAAAAGGTGAGGTCCCATGTTGTGGGACCTTCAGGACTGCCTCTTCCCCTCCTGTGCATAAGTGCTCATTTCTGTTCAATTGCCGATGATACTGTTCCTTGACACTGCCAAGGGCTCAGTCATTTCAGTGGCCGCATTCCGAGTGGGATATTTGGAATGTCTTGGCTTAAAAAAAAGAAAGAACTTGTGGTCTTTTTGAATGTTACAGAAACAGATAACTTTATAGTTGATGGAAGGACAGAAGAACAATTAGACAGCAAAAAATGTCCCCGTTGCTGAAGATTTTTTATCATAGAAGTAGTACCCGGAAGTGTCCAGACAGCCTTTTGCTCTTTCTAAGGTGAAGCCTTACTAAATTACTTCAAATCGCTACAGAGAAGCACAGCTATGTGTATTCTGTCAGGAATTGCTTCCTGGAGGAACATCTGATTGCAAATACTAAAATACTATCATACAAGGAACAGTATAGTGTTATGTGTTTTCTTTGTTTGTTTGTTTGTTTGGTGATTATTATTTTTTGTGACCAGAAATAATTTTTCTCATTGTGCAGCATAGGAATAAACCAGGAGACCAACTTACTCTGCAGTAAGGAATCTGCCTTGGGAAGGGGACTTTTGATGATGTTGGATAGAACAAAGGTCACAGAAATCAAGTTATATTTTAAATTGAGTATCAGGCTTTTGAAAAGTTAGTAATAGTCTCTCCTGGTTTTGCAGGGAGCTTGCCCAAAGCCTTATGTTTTTGTACTTGGGATTTATTTTTAAATCTAATTTTTTTTTTCATGGCTTTAGTGATGACATTGTGGTAATAAGTTGGAAATACTTATTTGGAACATAGCTTATCTCTGCTCCTCTGTTCTCTCTCTCAAAAGCAACAGGAACATTTCAAAAAAGGTTGAAAGGTGGAGTTTATAAAAATGATAGGCTCTGTACATCTCTCTGGCTTAGTTTGAATGTTCTCAAATAGAACACTAAATAAAAACAATCACTTTGAGTAATGTATCAGAATTTGCAAATTGGCAAAACACATGTTTTTGTGGCAGTATACAGTTCTATCACAATACTTAATGCAATTCCCATTACTAGTCTCTATAGTAAGCTCACAGTTGCAACACTGGGAAGGAACATGTGGGTTGAAGCTAGCTCAAGCCCTTTGCTCTCTTCAGAATTCTTTTGCTGGTTGTTCAGTTTTTATGCTCTGTATTGTGTTGAGCCACCTATTCACTGTGCTCATGCTGGTCTGGCTAGCTCTGGGGGACATTCACACTCTATAATGAACAATCAGTGGATCCACTCAGCTGTTGATAGAACAACACCTATAAT
Source organism: Platyrinchus mystaceus (assembly GCA_035041135.1). Lineage (NCBI taxonomy): Eukaryota > Metazoa > Chordata > Aves > Passeriformes > Tyrannidae > Platyrinchus > Platyrinchus mystaceus. The sequence continues at coordinate 58,920,873 of JAWWLV010000088.1, forward strand.
TCTAAAACACTGCCAGCCTCTGGTCCCCTTTGTGTTGAGATAAATACATGGCTTGGTTTGGAAAAGCTGCCATCAGTCACAGAAGTACAAGTTGCAGACCAGGGTCCAGTTGCTCATGTGCTTTTCAGACATGCTGTCTAGAAAAGATCCAAAGAGCAGAAGTCCAAATGCTGAGCTGATAGGGTTTCTAGTCTAGTTCAGTCAGCCTTAGCACATGTAAGTAACTTATTTCTTTAGCAAGGGAAAAAGAACAAGATGGTCTTTCATCATATAGAATTAGGTGTGGTAAGGAACCTTCCAAGAGCATCCAGTTAGCAGCATTTCCATCATATGTAGATACAGGCAGTGGAAATACGAAAGTCACGTAATGAACATCAAAGGAAGTTGATTGCGATACTGCCTTGAGAAGGGCTGTTCACTGAAAAAATCACTACTTGTGTTTTCATTTACAGAAATATTTTTTGGTCAAGCATCCATTTAGGATCCTCGGGGTGGGGGGGGGAGTGGTGAGTTTGGCTAAACTAGCTTTTTTTCTTGCATGAATAATGTTGCTTTGAACTATTCATTCCTTACATCTATGTGTTGCTTAGGCTACCTTATTTGTAAAATTTAGTGTCATGGCAAGGAGTGTCTCTCTAGAAATTCTGGAGAAGTGTCTGTTTTCATTTACTTGATAGCTGGGGGAGAATAGCTTGAGAGCTGCCTCAAGACCTACCTTAACACTGCATGGATTTTAGCATAAACAATACTGTCTGTGATTCCTCATTTAAGGGTACTTGCTAGTTTCTCTTTCAAGTCAGAGGAAAACCAGGGACTGGATAGATAACTGCAAACAGAATTAATGTGGGTTTTGAGGTAGAGGAGCCCAAGCATGCAGATCTTTCTGGGACATTTCTACATCTTCTGAAAAGAGAAAGAGATTTCCAGGTAGGTAATTTGTTCTGATCTTGCCTGATCTACTGTCATCCATCAAGAAGTCAGGAAGTAATGATAAAGCCTGCATGTCAACTGACTGTTGTCTTTTACATTCTGATTAATGCTCACATCTGACCTATTTTTTTTCCTGTGCTGTCTGTTGCAGTGCTTGATGGACACTGGAGGGAACTAAACAATATTAGAGGAAATCAACATTAAGACCTAGAATTTTGACACAACTGGAAAAACGGTTGTCACTGCCTCCCTGGTGCAGCATGGCATTCAGGCCTGGTGTTCTCTGCCTGTTTCTATGGGCAATAACAGGTAAGAGTTTACTTCTTGTGTATCTGAATCACCCAGAAAAGAGAAGCAAATATTCCTGGAGTGAGTATACAGCTGTGAAGGAAATACAAATAAGGCAAGAGCTGGAGAATTTTGTGACTCCTCAATCCAAAAGTCTTTGGGAAGGTACAGCTTCATAACTGGCAGTTGACTGCAATGGAAGAAGGCAATTGTAAGTAGCTGTTTGGAGCCAGTTTCAGTAGGCTGTTTTCCTGGGAGTTGCATGGGGAAAGGATGGCTAGTGGGAAAGTTTAAAGAGTTTTCCTTCTGTTTCTCCTCAGGACAGCAATTTAAGAATGATGTATTGCTTGTATTCTGAGCTATTTCTTTGTTCCAAAGTATCATAGGATAGTTGATATATGAGAAGCATAAATGCATTTGTTCACATCTGTCACTTCATCATCCTCTCTACAAACATGTATTTCCTTCCAAAGACCACAGGGAAGTCCTGTAACTGTCTGCTTCAGCCACAGGAATAGGTAAATTATTTCCACAGTCAGACAGATGAAGAATGATAGTAATTCTTAATACTGCTGCTGTGTCCTAGAGAGACTTAATCTGGGGAAGGCAGTTCTGATATGGCAAGTGCAGGAAAGTGTTTGCAGAAGTGGGGTTTATTTTCTTAAAAGATAGTGTTTGAATTCTGGCTTTGGAGAAAGTGGCAGCATCCATATTAGCAGGAACTGAGACAATAACACTCAGTTATCTGACTTTCATCTCTTGCAGTAAAAACAGGATGGGCTGTTTCATGTACCTGCTGTAGGGTTCATACTAGAATCTTTAGAAAAAAACAGCAACTTCAACATAAGACAGTAATGTGCCGTAAATACTGGATTTTGCCTGCAGAGAATGTCACAGTTTCATGCTTCTGATAATAGTGTTAATTGTTAGCAGACTAGAATATCTTCCACATGCATATAGAAAGTTATCACTCTTTAGCTCCAAATTTGCTATGCTCTCTTGGTTTATCTGAGAGCAAGACCATTGCTCTCAGACTGTTGGCTGTATTTCAAGCCTCTTGTTTATCTCAGGTACCAGCACACAGTGTTCAGAGGATAATATAATCTAATCTATTATTTTAATAAAAATTTAAGAATTTATTTCCATTTTTGATAATTTGCAGTATTTTTTAATCCAATTAATATGTACTCTAATTAAACTGGAAGGTCCTTGCTGATTTCCAGGATATGTTTGCTAAAATACATCAGTAGATGCTCAGATTTTTTAAGTTAAAAGGACTTCTTTTTAGTGCAGGCTTTAAGGTGAATTGACTCAGGCTCAGGAATTTGGTAGGTGTTCGTTCTGCAGTTTTTCTCTGCACATGAACTTGTGCTTTTAAGGGCCACTTTTTCTTAAAAAAAACCAAGTCATCTTAACACTTATTTTAATTTAAGGTAATGAGAAGACTGACTTTATATAGGAAAGAAAGGCTTGACATTTCATTGCTGAGAGAATAGATAAGCAGACTCACTGGTGAATATTGTTGGAAGGATATTGAAGAATATGCTCTGGTCAAAAGAAATTGAGGTGGGCTACTCTGTTTAGATGACATTTATTTGGTTTTATTTTGTGCATGATGGCTTTTGACTAATAGTGTTTGACTGCTTTTCATGAATGTGGTAGGTTGATCTTTGCTGGCTGCTAGGTGCTCAGCAAATCACTCTATCGTTTCCCCTTCTTAGCAAGATGGGAACCTCCCTGTCCTGATCTCAATCCATGAGTTTTTAATCATATTTTTCTCTCCCATCTTCCTTCTTCCTAGACTCAACTTCACTTTCAGTTCTTCTATCTTCCCCCCTTTAGTGGCTCAGGGGATGAGGAATGAGGATTGCAGTCTTTTGCATGGGGTCTTTTCCATGGGCTCAAATTCTTAAGAAGTGCTCCAGCATGGGTCCTTTCCACAGGAAAATCCTTCAGGAACAGGTTGCTCCAGTGTGGATCCCCTTTGGGGCCACAGGTCCTGCTGGAAAATGTGTTTCTGTGTGGGCTTCTCTTCATGGGGTTGCAGTTCAGTCCAGGAGCCTGTTTTAGTCTGGATTTTCTGTGGGTTCACAGATTCCTTCAGGGCTTATCCAACTGCTCTGAGGTGGAGTCCTCCACACGTTGAAGGGTAGATATCTGCTTCACTGTGGTTATCCATGGACTGCAGGAGGACAGTGTGCTGGCTCTTCACTGCAGGCTGCAGGGCAATCCCTACACTGGTGACTGGAGCACCTCCTCCCCCTTCTTCACTGACCTTTGTGTGTACAGGATGGTTTTTCTCATGTTTTCTTACTCTTCTCTCCTGCCTGCTGCTGTTGTGCCATGTTTTTTGCCCCTTGCTAAATACATTATCACAGAGGAGCTGTCACCATCCCTAATTGGCCAGTTGTGGGTCTGTTTTGTGGTAACTGGCTCTGTCCTGACATGAGGCAGCTTCTGGTGTCTTCTCACAGAAGCCATCCCTGCAGTCCGTTTCCCCCCACCCCAGCTCCCAAAACCTTGCCACATAAAACTATGAAAAACAAAGCTAGAACAGTAGGCAGATCACCTAATGGATACAGATATCTATCACTGACTAATGTTTGTGTCTCTCAGGATGCTTGAGCTGGATGTGGCAGTAAGTATTAGCGTGTATCATGCTTCTGTCACTCACCATCTCATGCATTTTGGAAGATTTGCTTCCAAAACTTGTGGATGCAGCTCCTAATTTAGTCATGTAGACATTCCTTATAATGCTTATAATCTCATTTCACTGTCTTTTATCCATTCATTCGTGAAATCAGCTTATATTGAAATACATTTAAATTATTCTGGCCATTAATTATTATTTTTATGCTAATGTATAAAAAAATATTTTTTTCCTTATGAGAGATAGAAGACATTGCTATAGAAGACATTGCTTTCCAGCACAGAAACAACAGTTTACTTTGCAACTGGAAATCCAATACCTTGGAATCAATTCAGTCTAGCTCTCATCTTGACCAGGCATGTTCTAATATGGTATTTGAGGCAGACCTTGCAAATACTGCTATTGAAATTCATTTCTGCAAATATAAGTGTTATTATGGCTCAGTTTTCTCATACTCTGTGTGTTTATAGTGTGCTTTCTTCTGAGATTATCCACTCCAACAAAAATTCGAAGAGGGATTGACAGTCTCAGGTGTTGTGCAGTCTAGTCTCCTGCTTCTAATTCCATGCAGCCCAGCTGTAAGTTTTATGACCTCCCAGATTCTTTGCTAGAATTCACCAGTATCCTTCTCTTTACTCTAGGGGGAGGGTGTTTTTAAATACATGACAAGCCCTCAATTTTTAACACATTTCACTACTACTGGTCTTGGACTTTGAAGAAAAGATGAATACCCTTTTCTTCCCATGTATCTAACACATGAAACACAGGCCAGGAGTGTCAAAGGACATTTTAAGATGTAGGTGTGTCTTTGAAATGACGGTGGAACCACTAGCTTGGGATCACAGTGCATTTTTTGTTACTTATACTGCCATGACTAGATGTTCTAATGTTCTGGTTTACACAGGTTTTTCCAGAGATACAAGGTCATGAAGTGCTTGATTACAATCTCAGAGATGATAGTGAGTTATGCAGTATGCCAGGTTTGCTCACATATCTCTGTTGGAAGTGGTCTGGTGTTTCCTTGGGTAGGGATGTAATAGCTGCAGCTGTGAATCTACCCTTATTTTTTCTGGTTTTTGGCGTTTTTTTTCTTCTTTTTTTCCTGCCCTCTTTAAGTAGCACTTAGTTGGTTTATCAGTGACAAACAGGGATTATGATGATTCAGGGCATGAAAACAGTATTTGGAAAGGACCATTAGACCCACTGAACTCATTAGGGTGCTTTGACAGATCCTGGACACAAGATGTGAATGGTAAACATCATGAAAGCTGCTATAATGATCACAAAAGCTTTGCAAGTATTTTTTGTAAATGTAACTAGTTTCCTGTTGGCTTTAGCTTGTGTTGAGGAATTGCTTTTACTTAACTGAGCATTTTTTTTGTCTGTTTGTTCTCCTTTTCTTCCCCTTGCAGTGCTTAATCCTCAGTCAGCACCCTTACTGAGACCGAAAAGAGTACTTTGGTATTCCAGATGTATCCCTGTTTAAAGACCAGCAAAATTTCAGGAAAAGGGAGGGGGAAAATGTTCACGGTGTGCAGAGATATTGGCTGTTGCTAGAAGAACCGATGCAGTGACATTTCAGATGTTGAGGAAGTTCTCAGTAACACTGCTTTTCTGGTTTCTGGGACAGTGCCTTCTGTAGGCCATTATCAAAGCCTTTTTCAGCATTTATGATCTAAAGTGTGTTTTTCAGAGGTTTATACCTCTCCTGTGGAAATTTGCTCTAGCTTCAAAACTGGAGTTTTAAGTTCTACTCTTAGGTGACTGCAATTAAAAAAAAATATTTTAATTTTGCTTCCAGAACCTCATCAAAAATGTTTCAATGTGTTATGGTGGTAGGAAAAATGAAACCTATTTCTTACTGATACAGTGTCTTTCCTCTCAAAATTCACCCAATGAGGGTGAATTGTTACTCGGGTAGATTTAAAAAAAATCATTAACCCCTAAAACCAGAATGGAGCTAGTTTGGTGCTAAGAGAGAGTGGAGGGAACACATGTCAAGAAAGCAGGGACAGTCCTACTCTTCCTGTAGCAAACTGCCATAGGATCCTCCAGGCTCAGGTAGGTCAGAAACTTTCTGGCTGTGGGAATAGTGTGCTACGTGGGCTCTCAGTGCTGTGCTGCCAGCAAGAAGGCAATGGGAAGTGATTCTGATCAAATGTCACTTTTGTTGGTGCAAGGTCTGAATCTGAGCTCTTCTCTATTGCACATTCCCTCTTGCCCCTTCTTTCTGCTTCTTGTTGGACTGCTTGCTGCTAGGGAAAACAAACAGAGCAGTTCCGTCCTTGCAGGGTTTCATACTGGGGCGATTAAGCTGTGATGAACCTGGTGTTAGTACAGTGTCTCAGTTTGCTACTTACTGACTAAAGAATATTTGTTGCCAAATCATTCAAGTGCTCCCGGCTGTGCGAGCATGGGGGAGAGCATCTGTTAAGTTTTGCAGTTAAGTTTCCATGTCCACTTGAGGAAAGGTCTCCAGCCAGCTGTGACAGAGGAACAGCTGTGTTCCTGTTGGGGTCGACGTCAATGGACTCATGCACCAAGATGTGAAGGAGTGGTAGCATGCAGCTCAAAGAAGAATATGGACATTCCCTCAGTAAAAGAAGGAATCTCTGTAAAATGAAACTGTATTCCACAGTGTGGCAGTTTTATAGGGTTGTAGTGGGGGTTATGGGTTGGCTTTTTAAGGGTAATCGACTTGCCTGACTAGCTCTTTGGATATGTCAGTGTTGTCCTACTGCAGACATAACAGGGTACAGCTAAAAGGAAGGAGAACACTTTCAGAACTTTTAGGCTTTTGGCTGATGCTCCAGAGGGTTTTCAGGGCTTGTATTGGTAACTTGAATGAGTACTTCAGAAACAAACAGTATTGCATGATGCTAGTTTTTTTGCTCTTACTGGTCAGAGTAGAACAGTGTTTTAATTTCTGAGTTCAACTAACAAGGAAAATAGCTGTTCTGTGACCTCTTACAGCAGGTAATAGTGTAGCAGACACAAATTTTACTATGTGACCTTTCATGTGGCACACTTTCAGTAAATTTTATGTAAAAAGAGACTTCACTACCTCTACTTGAGCCCATTGCAGACTGGAGATTGGATGGGATGAAAGGAAATATGAAATTAGAGATCAGATTAAGTTCACTTAAATGTATTTTCCATGTGAAGACAACTAATGTACACACACTTAGTGTGAGGTTGAAATAGCCTGCTAAATTCATCCTTTCTTGCATACCTACTGCTACAGTCCAGCTCAGATATAAGTGTAGCTGAAGCAAGAGATGAAACTTTCATTACTTTGAGATTTGGATTGCACTGTTAGATTTAGTTTAGAGTTGTCAAGTAAATAATTTTCCCGCTGTACAGAAATTCAAAAGTTTAATGTTTTTTCCATTCTTTATTGGGATGAAACCAAGGCTTTCTGACATTTGAAAAAGCAGGTAGCAAAGCCTGTGGTTAGGTTGCTTGCTTGTGAGATTTAGGTTCCAAGTCTTTAATTATTTTAGGAATGTACTGGACTTGTTTCTCACAAGGCTAATGAAGCACCGTTAATTTTGAGGGAGATTGACTCTGCGGTGTGGTAACTAATGTATCAAACTGAAAGTGGCCGAGAGATTTGAACCTCATTGAGGACTTGAAGTGTGTGCTGAGGTTAGAGCTGTGGGGTATCCCAGTTGCATAAGCCTGTCTCTATGACAAGAATTGTTGGTCATTCTTTTCTAAACAAATAAATAATGAACTTCCAAATTACTTTGAACAGGTTGGTCACTCTCTCCTTTAGGGATGAAATAGAGAAGGGGAGGGGATGAAAACAGTTCCCAAAGGAGTTTTTCTGGCCCACATTAATAGTTCCGTTCCTAAAGTATTAATTGTTACTGACCTAGTATTGCACATTTGCAGAGTTATGTTCCTGTTTTACCCTTTTAAAGGCCTGTTTCTCATCTCTCCACTGTCTTATAGGATTAACTAAATGTAAGTAAGTAAGTGGCCAGTCTTCGCGAACGAAGATCTGGGAAAGGTGTTTTTACCTTTCAAGCCTGCGCAATGG
>JAWWLV010000088.1:58949430-59007655 GCA_035041135.1 Platyrinchus mystaceus
GCTAGGCCCAGTCATTTTATGAGCTTATATAGATATCAGCTAATACTCTCGAAGAGTAAATTCAGGACAGAGTTGTCTTGTTTGATATGGGGTTTTTTTTCCTATAAGCTTGTCTTTCTTGGTTCAATTCTGATTTTGCATTTAACAATCTTTATAAATTTTAACAAATGTCATGATATTTGTTTTTAAAATATCCCTAAGGAAATGTAATGAGCTGTAGGAATTTTCATCAGTGTTTAATTTCTTAATTGAGAATTACTGTTGTTCAGAAATAATGCAGGAGAAATTAGGATTTATTGTCTATAGTTATTTCTCTGCGTTGTTAGGGAAAGTTGCAATAGCGAACACATTACATCCGCCTGTGAAGCAAATTTTAAGCCTCCTCTTTGTCTGCAAGGTGCTCGAACTGCTTGCTCAAAAACCCTATTTATTAATTAAAACAATTTTTTTCCCTCACATTTGCCCTGTAAGACCTTTCATTATCCATGAACATTCCTGTTTTATCTCATGCTCTGTCTTCATAAATGCTGTGAAGGGGGTGCGGACGCCGTACCTCCAGTTATCTGCAATGCAGGAAGGAGATTACACGTTTCAGCTGACTGTCACAGACTCTGCGAGGCAGCGATCCACGGCTGAGGTCACACTCATCGTGCAGCCTGGTAAGTCACCTGCAGGCACCTCTGGGGTGGGCCAGCCCAATGCCTTAGCAGTGTTTTCCAGTGCCTTATTTCCCCACACTGCAGGGATGTCTGGTATCCCTGCATCAAGGACTCTCCCACCTCTGATTTCTGTCAAAGCAGACAATTAAAACAAGTGTAGAGTCATAAAAGTCCAGGTGGTGATCCTGAGGGCTGACACCAGCCTGATTATGTAAGGCAGCCTGCACAGAGATCTGTTTGAGCGCTTCTAAAAGCTAAATTTTATCTCTTTGGTTTAATGTCCTATGAAATCCATTTTGAAAGCTGTTTAGAGTATCAATCAGTGCTTTGCTCAGTTTTCTTACTGCTTTTCAGTTCTAGTGCAAGAGTCCTTATGTGATTTGAATTCCCACCAGAATTACATTGTGTTTTCTAGGAAAAAGTGTCAAGCAAGGAGTTTTCAAAAGCTGCATCTTTCACATGCTTGTTTAGGTTTGGGAACCCAGAGATGAATGAGCCCAAATGGTCCAGACCTCATGAGATTATTTTTTTTAATATCTTTTCTTTTTGTAATGTGTTTGCCTACTACATCCAAAGTGTTTTTTTCTGCCACTGTGAAGGTTTCACATTCCACCATGGGGCAATGTTTTATCTTCTTGTTGTTGCTTAATAAATATCTTTTTTGTAGATGATCCCTTCTGGCACAACTTTACAGTGGGCATTTACTGCAGAAATCAAGAACATGAATTGGAAGTACAGTGTGTGGTGGTGCCTTTAAGACCTGTTACAGTGTTCAGCTAGAAAGATGCTATTGCTGAAGTCAGGCCTAAGGGCAGATAAATACCCAGGAAAGCAGCAGTGTTGCCTCTGCCACAAAAGCAGAGGCTGAAAACCGAATAACAGGTTATATGTTTTTGCACTAAATCTTCAAAGGCTCTGAATTGGCATTAACTTAGTGGCGTCATGCTGACCTTGAGCAGCAGAAAACATGGGTCAATATCTTCTTTGAGGGCAAAGAACCATGTGGGAGTTTTTGAAAGGGATGGAGCAGTAGGACCACGAGAATACTCCACCACTTCTGTTATGTAACATTTCATATAAGGCATTGAACATGCAGCAAAATTTTTGGGAGTGTGACTGTGCCTGCAGTGCAAAGGGGAAGTATTTACTGTGGTATTGGGCTTGTTGGAAAGCTGATCTCTCCTACCTGCTGGCTTGTGCATGTTATACTTGTGATTTGTGCCTTTAGAGCCAATATAGCAATTTTTTAATAAAATATTCTGTGTAAAATCTTCCCTCTGATTGGAAAGGCTTGCCAGTGACTACCTGGCAAATGCCATACACTAAATATTATTTTGCAGAAAATAACAGTCCTCCAGTAGCAGTGGCTGGCCCTGACAAAGAATTGACCTTCCCAGTAGAAAGTGCTACTCTGGATGGAAGCAAAAGTCAAGATGACCAAGGCATTGTCTTCTATCATTGGGAAAATATCAGGTATCTAGAGATTTTACTAATCTCCAATAAAACAGAGAACAAAGTGAAAGTGCTTTGGTTTAGAGCCCCTTATGCAATTGTGTCGGGTGATGCACTGTTTGAGAATTGCTTTTAGGACCTTCCTACTTGGGTGGAAATAGGGTAAGAAACAGTAATTTTAAGCTCAACTTGAAAAGCTTAGGCAACCTCTGTGTATGTTTTGCAGTGTGTCATTTTGAGGCCTACTTTTACAAAATTAAGAGAAAATGACAGGAACTTCTGTGTCTCCTGTTCAAAAAGGAAGTAGCAGACTTGGGTACCCTCCTGTAATATGTGAAGTTTTCCCATTAGTGCTTAGAACTAGGGTTTCTCAGTTACTTGTTAATTGAATAATAAAGTAAATTGACAGTCACTTTATCCTGAGCTTTCAGTAATGGATGGCTAAAGCAGTCTTGAATGATGATTGAAAATGTTTCACAAAAGTTTGTATGTTCATGTCCAAATCTAACTGATCCTTAACAAAAGAACAAGCTATTAGCTCATGCAAGCATCACACCTGGCACAGGAAGAGGTTTGCTGGCAGCCAGTACATGTTGTGAGTGTCTCTTAGAGCAATATCATTTGCATGCTCCCATGGAATAGTACAGTGGTGAGATTGAACTGCTGGGGTGCATTTTCTACACTTGTAATAACTGGGCATGTGGTGCTTGGGTGCTTTGAATGCCTTAAAAAATGCATTTATACACTCTCTAAACTAAACTCATGTCTCATATAGTTCTTTAGCCATCAGTGCTATAAAGTAAAAGCAAATGGCATGAGCAGTGCTGCTGAACAAATGGTTTGGCTGGCTGTGTAGGATTATTTTTCTTGTTTTGTTTCAGTGGACCAAGCTCTGTACAGATGGAAAATGATGACAAAGCAGTAGCAACTGTTACTGGTCTTCAAGTTGGTACCTATCGCTTCAGGCTGACTGTGAAAGACCAACAGGGCTTAAGCAGTGAATCTGTGCTGTCTATAACCGTGAAGGAAGGTAAGCCTTGAAGGCAGGTAAGCCTGGTTCTCAGGATATGGTGGGCAACTTGCCAGTTAATTCAATTGCTGACAGAATATAAAGGAAATCAGAACAGAAAGTTATTAATATCTTTGTTGTCATATTTCAGGGGTGTTCAGTAAGACTTGTCTGCTGTTCTGTAATAAAGTAGTATTGTAAGTGACTGGCAGAATTAATTTTGTTTGCTGCAAGATTTTTTTTAAGTTCAATAAATGCAAAATTAGTTGTAATAAAAATGTTCCAAATAAGTATTGTTGACAGTGATATGTCAACTCTACATCATTAAGAAGACACATTTTTATTTTATTTTTGAACTTAAGCTTTGAGAAGAAAAGTAGTTTTACTGTGGATTTTAAGTAACCTCCAAGAAGCGACATCTCAGATCTCAGTGAACCAGTTTCCACTTAAAAATTTAGTATTAAGAGACCTGTTCTTTGTCGGTTTTTGGGTTTGTTTGTTTTTGGGTTTTTTTAATAGAGGGAAACAGCTGCTGTGGTGTGGGGATTTGGTGTCTCTGTGTGTTTGCTTGGGGTTTTTTTCCCAACATACATGCTGTGGAAGAGGCTTCAGGATAATGATAGAATCATAGACTATTGATAGAATCAGAGACTATTTTGGGTTGGAAAGGACCATAAAGATCATCTAGTCCCAACCACCCTGCTGTGGGCCGGGACACCTTCCCACTAGACCAGGTTACTCAAAGCTCAAAACACTTCTGGGGTTGTGCTGACTTCAGCAATAGCCCAGGATATGGTTGGCTTTCTGGGCTGCAAATGGACATTGCTGGATCATTTTGAACTTCTTGTCAGCCAACACCCCCAAGTCCTTCTCCTCAGAGCTGCTCTCAGTCCATTCTCTGCCCAGCTTGTGCTTGAGCTTGGGATTGTCCTGACCCTTATGCCTCTTTGAGAAGAAGCTGGACTTTGTTTTACCCATATGCATCGTTGCTTGAACCATTTCAGAGTTTCAGTTAGGTGTTTAATTAGAAATACAGGGCAACAGCTCTGCCCAAATGTGTTTTATGGTCTCACTTGTGCTGTGAAGTGTAGCCACAGTATGTCTTGTCTACAGTCACAGGTTCAATATTAAAAATACTTAGTTTTCCAATAACCAAGTTTAGTCAACTGCTTTTATTTAAAAGAGACAAGATCCCTTTCATCACAGAAAACTCTCTGCTGTTCTAAAGAATAGAGTTATAGCCAATGCCCTGGAGATCTGCCCAACATTGAATTATTTATCTCCAACTAATTATGTCCAGTGAGGTATTTCACTCAGCCCCACAGGTGACTGGATCTCTGTCTTATCAGCTGCGTTCTAAAGAAAAGTCAGTGATGTCTGGTTTCTGGAAAGAGAACATGTTTCTGTTTCTTTGGCTCTTTTTTTTTTGCCATGTGCCCAATGTGTGCCTTAATCTCACTGCTAGTGGTAAGCAGTGAGAACTAGATTTACCCTTAAATTTCCTGATTGCCTAAATACAGACGTTATGAAGATACAAGTTCTTGCACAAGCTTCTACTGAGTAATAAGTGACTCTCCAGATGAAAAGATCCCAGCATGGTGATCTCACACTGGGCTGTGTTTCTAAGTAGGTGGAAAATTTTTTTGCTTGACTGAGATCTGATGTTTAAGTTATTGTGAGACTGTAAATAGAATATCCCACAATTCTTTTTGAAAAAGATCTTTCTCCTCATGGTGCAACTCTGCTTTTGTTAGACTGTAATAATCCTGAAGCCAACTTTTGTATACCCACTCATCCTTCCCCTGTAGCTTTAACATGAGGTTGTGTTGTTATTGTCTGTAATCGTCATGTAAAGAATTGGAGTGTGGGTGTATTGGCAATGACAGGTCACATTTCTCATGTTTTGAAAGCAAATCTTTATACTCCACTATTTTTGTGGCTAGAAAACAACAGTCCACCCCGGGCACATGCTGGTGGGAAACATGTTCTCGTGCTTCCAAATAACTCTGTTACCTTGGATGGCTCACGGTCTGCTGATGACCAGGGGATTGTGTCATATTTGTGGATTCGGGATGGTCAAAGCCCAGCTGCTGGGGTAAGTTTCTCGAGGGTTGTAATGAGCCAAATTCAGCTTTTGTTATGCGTGTAGTGTCATTGCAGCCAGGAGAGCAGGTGTGACTCATAAGATGCTGTGATGTATGGTGTCTGTTTCTGGTTTGTCTCCCCTGCTTCTGTAAGGCTGTGGTTCGAAGGGGTTGTGATATTTTCAGTACAGCTAGAGAATATGATAGCTAAGGAAGAGCACTGCAGCAATGCAGACTTAGTTGGGAAAGACTTGAGACAGAAGAATAAAGCTGTGTCTCTCTTAGAATAATTGGTGATAGTATCAAGCTAATGTGTTAGAGAGAAAAATCATCTGAAATCCAGCTGTTCCAGAGGCGTAAGGATCCCAGAGAGCAAGAAGTACTGATAAAGACTAAGGGGTCATGTCTGGTATCAGAGGAGGTAAAACCTGCAGTTTAAGATAAAAATGGTATTTGGTGCTAGATGTGTAGATACCTTGCCTGGCAGACCATGGTGAATAGCCTGGGTCATTAGGGCAGAGGAGTCTGCTCTCTGAGAGAGGCAGAAAGCAGAAATACCTCATGATAAACTAAATATCCTACAAAATCTGGGATAACTTGTTTCCCTATCTCACAAAGTGTCGTGGACAGCTCTTTGCACTCGGGAAGATACTGAAAAATCAGCAAGTGATTAGAGAGGAGAAACAGCAAAATCCAAACGAAGCTTCTAGAGGCAATTCACATCAGGGTGTAAGAATTGAAGAGATTTAGCTTAAATATAGCTGGCAGAGTTGATAGTTGAAAATACACGGACTCTAAGGAAAGAAAATTAAGAGTTAAGAAAGCAGAACTAAGGATACTCAAATAAAATGGAGAAATAATAATGTAACTGTCTCGGATTTTCAAGCAAATGAGTTCTTCAGATTGTCAGCTGTTCTTTCTGGGGTATTTTTAATGAAAATATCCATACTGTGCAGACATCCTCATTAACTTTCACTTCCAAATTGTCCTTACTCTTCTATAAACTATGGGTAGGTCACATTTGTCCCAAAAGTCAAAGCAGGAACTCACACTGTCGTACCAGATAGCTGACTTGATAGTCAAACCTGCAGCTTTCCCTGAGGGTGTAATTATTCCAGTACCTTTTTTTTGCAGGATGTGATCCATGGCTCAGACCACGAGGCAGTACTGCAGCTAACTAATCTGGTGGAAGGAACCTATACTTTCCATTTGAAAGTGACGGATGCTAAAGGAGACTCAGATGTTGATTCAGCAACTGTTGAAGTGCGGCCTGGTATGACAATTAAAAGGTCATCGATACGTTGTGAATACCACATCTTTGTTCTCCTTTTCACTTATTTATTTAGGTGTTGACAAGATTCTCTCAAAGCAAACAGGTCTCTCTCTTCCTACCTTCCTATTGTTCTCTGAATAGGCCTGAGTGTGTTAGAAGATGACATGTCAGGATTCCTAACTGCTACAATCGCCTTAAATAAAAATTATACTTTCTAGTTAATATTTTTTTAATATTTTCATTAGATTTTTATTCCTCTTCATTCATTTTAGGTTTTTGTTTCTTTTTTTCTGAATGTTAGTCAGTTTGGCCAGTAGAAAGAGATGGGAGCTAAACATTAAGTCTAGGCACAAATGCTGCAGTTGTGTGTTTGATGATTGAAAGTGTGGCTTTATGTTTGTTTTTCTTCTTTCCTCCTGAAGGAGAAAAGAATGTTAGGGAGTTGTAAACTGTCTTTTCATGGTTTGATATTGCTTGTTTTATAGACTTGTTTTCAAATGCAGGGTAAATAGCTATATGATGGAAATTGAAGCTTCAGTTTTCTTGCTTGTCTGACTCCTGGGCAGTGATTTTCTGTTCCTCACTTTATTGTTGAATGTAGTCATAATAATTGGCTCATGATTCTCACTGGATAACTGTGAAGTTTCTTTTCTTTGCAAGGCACTCTAGAAGTCCAGGTACTATTTAACAGAACCCTCAGTTTGTAAGGGTAAACATATCTGATATTTCTCAAATTTGCCATCCTCAGACATACAAGTTCATTTTTGTCTCTCTCTTCCTGGATGATAACCAGTAGTTAATAAGTAGCAGGGAACTTGTTAATTAGACTCACCTAATGGTTACCTCTGACTAAGATGGCAGCATTTAGGGGAACAGAAGTTGCTATTCTGCACAGAAATATGTAAATGCTGAACTTATTTCGATTGATGGGTTTGTTTCAGAGGGAATGTGACAATATAGGCTAAGAACTTTTTAAAGAACATGAAAGAGTTGGCTTTTCAGTGATACAGGTCTTATACAGGAAAATATAGTATTAATGAATACTTTCAAGTACACTGCATGTTGTCTTCAGCAGGTACTGAAATATTTGCCAGGCTCTGAAAGAACAGTATGTTCTTCTTCTGTCAGATCCCAAAAGGAGTGGTCTGGTGGAGCTGATTCTGCAGGTTGGAGTGGGACAGCTGAGTGAACAGCAGAAGGACACTCTGGTGAGACAGCTGGCTGTATTGCTGAATGTTTTGGATTCAGATATCAAAGTTCAGAAGATACAAGCCTACTCAGATATAAGGTACAAAGATATCCTGCTGTGCCGGAAAGATTTGTGATCTTCTTTGCCTCTTTCACAGCTCATAATTAGTTGCAAAATAACCTTTTCTAAGATGACAAAAAATGCTGTACTTCTCAACAGAATGTACTTTCAAAGGTGAATTTCTTCTGCGGTAGAAAATTGTTGAAATAATCTCTGTGGAGGTCTAGAACTGAAGTATTTTGTTTAAAAAAAAAAAATTTTTTTCTGTATAGATTTTTTTCATTTTTTCCTTTAGAGAAAGTGCATGGATATATATTTCAGTGTCTTTGTTCCATACAGTGCTACTATTTTTTCCAAATTCTGGATAGAGCGAAACAGAGAGACTTTCTCAGAGTAAAGCAAGTACTGTATTTCAAAATAAGGTTCCAACTCTATTTGATCAAACCCTTTTGTTTCTACTTCTTCTCTAAGGTTTTGATATTGTTAATATTTTATAAACATTTGCCCAGGTAACTGGTAATGAAAATCCATTTTTTGCTGAGGAAAGTCCCCAGTGGGTACTCCTATACGTGGTATTTTACTTTGAAGTAGAAATACTCCCTCTACTTTCTGTATAGAACTAGAGATGGCTGTGCATTCCCACAGAACCCAACTCATGTAGATATGAGTTACCTTTAAATTGCTTCCTGTTAACTACTTAGCAATTTAAAGCTCATTTTGGTGTTTATTTAGCTCTCAGGGAACCTCTTAAAATTTAAAAACACAGTTTGGAAAATCTAGCATTTATACTTTTATACTAGCATTGATACATTTATACATTTATACTAGCATTAATACTTTTAATAACAGCTTTTTAAATGAAAATGTTCCCTGAAGTGTCTGATACAGGATGAGATCAACGCCACCCAACTTGAAAGTTGTGGATGATGGGGGAGGAGAGCTTCTATATGAAGTCTCTGTATCCCTTGCTTATGAGCTTTTTCTCCTGTTTAATTTGGTTTCCTAAAGTTAGTGAAGTTGCTTCAGAGCGCTTTATGGCAGGTTCTGCATGAGGGTGGAGAAAGCAAATGTATACGTACTTCTTAAAGCAGAAGTCAGGAAGACCAGGAAGGGAATTACATTTGCTGTTGTCCTCACATTTCTTCTGTGAAACTGAGAAGCCAAAAAACTGCTGGTGCTCCAAGCTCAGAATGAAGTCTGTGTCATTTGAATGGAGTTGACTGATCCATGGACAGAATTCCCAAATCTTTATCAGTGATGACATCTGCTTTCCAGAAACAAACAAACAAAACTAAAGGCTATATGTCTTTATTACTGAATGCCTGACAAAAGCGATCTTTGACAGCAGTCATCACCTTCTTTCTTCAGCACCGCAGTTGTGTTCTATGTGCAGAACGGGCATCCTTCCACGGTGATCAAGGCATCAGATGTCTCAAGAACTCTGCACGTGCAGCTCTTGAAACAGAAGGCTGACTTTCTGCTTTTTAAAGTCCTGAGAGTTGACACGGCTGGTATGTTTTGGATCGTGCTTGCTCATCTTGGAACTTTACATGCATTTGGCTAACACTGCACCTGGAAACAGTGCATGAAGGCCTTCTGTCTGCCATCTGGTGTCTGGGCTTGGGTGTAGCTTTCCAAAAGATGATATTGAAGACAATACTTAAAATGTTTCATGATTTGTGGAAAACTGGTGCTAGTTACTTGTGTTCTTTTAAAAGACATCATCTTTGGCAGCAGGCAAAAGTACATCTTAATCTGGTCTGCATCAGGAAGACTTGGGGAATGAGGATAAGGATACCTAACATAACATCTTTTCTTGAAAGATGGGCAAAATTTAATATAGCCATAATATAGATATGTTTCATGTCTCTAGTTCTTTCAGAGCTTATAGTGTTCAGTAAATAGGCTGGTAAACTAACTTGTTCTTGTCTGCATGTATCAGGCAGAAAGATTGGGTGACTGCTCTGTTATAACCTAGTCTTCTAATATTTTAAATATAGACAGGCCACTGGGGTTTCTTATAATGAACTGCTTCTTTTGCCCAAAAAGGATGCATGACAAGTTGTCCATTTACACAACTGACCCACATTTGGTTTTGTTCGTAGCCTGTCTTTTGAAATGCTCTGGACATGGGCACTGTGACCCCATAACAAAGCGCTGCATTTGCTACCAGCTGTGGATGGAAAACTTGATACATCGTTATCTAAATGATGGAGAGAGTAACTGTGGTGAGTTGGGGGATGTATTTTAAAAGTAACTTGTAGTCTTGTGACTGTTGATTATTTGCTCTCAGAATGGTTGCTCTTAGTAGGTAGATACTGAGGGAGGACTAAAACAGTCTCTGTTTTCCAGCCCAGCAGTACATTTCTGTAGAGAGATATTTGAATAATTTCTTGAAATGATAATGTCTTGGCAGTAGTTGCCTGTATTTAAAATATTTTAAAAGTTTAAAATTTAAGGAGAATCACTATCTGATGAAAAAAATGTGAAAACTTTGTCACGGGAGAGAGATTCTGCAACAATTTGGGGCTAGTTGGAGGAATTGTTGAATAACATGGGCATTGCAAAGCTTTTGAGTAGGATTGTTGCAAAGCTGTAAAAGAGACAGCAGCTTAGATTCTCTGAGTGGGTGGTTGATGCTTCTGTGCCAGAAGTGTGATCTGATCTAAGCAAAGAAGACATCAGTGTTCTGAACTGACCAGTGTTGTCACCTTTGGAACCTCAGTTTCTTACCATGATTAATTCCACTGTTTCTTTCAGTTTGCCTGTTTCACCTAGGAAATGCAATTTAGTTTCAGGAGCATCATCCTGTCTATATTCTGTGGCACACCTGATTTATCAGCTTAGATTCTCTATTTCAAATAATTAATACTTAAATTTAAATTAAATTTGTCTTCTACTTAAGTTGAAATAAAGCTCAACTCTCTTAAGTACTGTGCAGTCTTGGAGACATTTGCTGAGCAATGCAGTAGCCTTCAAGTAAATATATAAATGTTTATAAGGAGCTTACTACAAACCATTAAGTAACCATGGGCTATGTAGTAAAAAAAAACTAATGACAACCCAAAGAGGATGGTAGGTTTTAAGTCTGAGGCTGGGACCCCCTGCAGCCCTGCCCTAATGCTGTGTTATTCCATTGTATAATAATAACACTGAAAATAGTGAGCATACACGTGTTGGAGTTCACATGATTGCACATCTCTCTGTATCCTTCTGTTTTCCTAGATTTATAAAGGTAGGTGTGCTGATAGAAAGATCTATATCTATTCAGCTGCTCTTTTAAAGCACTACGAAGATGCCAGACCCAGAATACACCTATATTTTTTTCAGTTAGAGAATGATAACTGAGGTGGTAACCATGCCCCTTTGCAGGACTTTCAGTTCCCACATAGACTTTGGAAATCTTGGGATGGTAAAAGGTATTAGAGTGGAAGAAAATGTTCTAACATGCACTTTCAGTCTTAAAGCTTAAGAATTTTTAGAAATTCTTCTGAGAATATGAAGGTGCTGAGTTTTCCTAACTTTCTGTTGCCACTCCCCATTCCTCAGAATTGGTTATTTTAATAGGGTTTGTATTAGAAATTATTCATAACTTTACAAAGCACTTTTGTGTTTCTTTTTTCAGAGTGGAGTATACTCTATGTGACTGTATCTGTTTTCATTTTGATTGTGGTCATGGTAGGGCTTGCCTGGTTCTGCATCTGCTGCTGCAAAAGGTACACAATTTGTGTTTATTTTTGATGAGGTATATGCCAAAGCTGCCATAATTTAGTCCAGTCTTTAGCACTAAACCACTGAACTCTTTCGGACATGTGAGGAGCTTCCTGCAGCTGTTTCTGTAGAGACACACTTTTGTTGAAAAAAGGAGTATCCATTTGTGTCTCTGTGCTTCTCTACATTAAAAAACCCAAAAAGCTAATGTTGCACTATCCTTCATATTAAGTGATAATTAATGTCAAAATGCTGAGAGTATATGCAGATCTTCACAGTTTCACACTGAGTCCTCCAGGTACTCTATGCTAACAAAAAAGAGGCACACCCTGAAGGTCACTCAGATACAGGAATGTTCTAGGCCATGGAAAAGGATCTGCTCCCAGTCTGGCGTTTCCCTTGGACAGGAAGGGTGGGCAGGTGGGTTGCATGTGGCTGACAGGCAAGGAGTACTCCAGCAATCTGTTATGCAGACTTCTTGCTTCCTCTTTCCTTAAACAGTTCTGTCTACTACTGTATGTTATTTCCCTTTCTGCCCTCCCTCCAGTCTTTCCTAGGGAGCTGATAAGAAATTCTCTTTGAAGTGACAAGCCCCTGCAAGTTCTGTCACTAGAGCAAGTGTTTTTGCTGCAGCCCAAACAGCAGATCAAATAGATAGCTTGTTCAGGTGTTAGTAAAAATAAAATGCTGTCAAAATCTTTCCATATTTTCAATTTTTTGCAGTATGTAAAGGATGTGTGGGAGTTGATACCGATTTTATTTTTTGTGGTTGAAGGAACAGTGCTGTTAGTAGAAAACTTTAAATAGTAAAGTGTGTCCCACTCCACTCCCACAGTGTGGAGCCTCACAGGCTTGTGTAGATCTGACGATAAAGGGATTCTTTATTAGTTCATCTGCTTCTGTCCTTTGTCCTCATACGGCTTGTGCCAGAGAGTGAGGGCTGGTTGATACAGATCCATATGAAAAAGGGGAAGGAAATGCTGCACAGCACAGAATGGCAAGAGATTCCCTTTCCCTTGGGGAAACTACAGGGAAAAGTACACTGTAGTCCCAAGATTTGACTGGAGTTTTGGAGGTTTTAAAGACTTTGAGTTGCCAAATGAATTCTATTTTTTTTTTCCTTAGAAGACCATAGAGGGGAGGCTTTTGCTGTAATGTTGGCTGAGCAGTAAGGTGGCTTCTTCACTGTGAACTGTGAGGGCAAATGAATATGTGTCTGCCTTTTCTGTACTACGTAGAAATTGAACAAACTGAACCCCTGTGGCCTAGGAAAGCAAATTAATCTGTCTTGGTTTCTTCATCTTTGTATATCAGAGAGAAAATAAACTATACTCTCTTGTCCAGATTGTACAGCTGCTTTATGCAGGTATAAACTGAAACAACTATTTTACAGTGGAGGTGAGAAAGTACAATGATGTTGTGTATATCGGGGTGTATAGCAACATGTGTGAAAAGGGAGAGGGACCAGATTTATGTGTGTACATGAGAATTAAATGTCTTTGTGGTAACTTCCTTTCTAGCAGAAAGAGGACAAAGATAAGAAAGAAAACAAAATATACCATCCTAGATAACATAGATGAGCAGGAGAGAATGGAACTACGACCCAAATATGGTAAGTGCTGTATGGTAAGCTGTGAACTCATCCACCAAGCATACAGTCAATGTGTCTGACCTGTAGTCAGGAGGAGCCCAGAAGCTGGCCTAGAAGTTTGGGAATGGCAGTTAGACAATGGAGTGGCTGGAGGAGAATTGCTTCATTTCTTTTATGAAGCTTTGGGCTCAGCCACTGCTCTTAGCTTCTTAATTAATCTTAATTAAGAACATCTTATTGTCCCAGTCTTTCTCTATGTAACCTTTTTTCCTCTGCACACGTTTTAATTTGGAAGTGTTTCTATTGCTGCCCAGCAGTTCCTTCCTGACCTGTAAGTGCCCTGTTAAACCTCAGTTGACTTCAGCTGCTGTTTACATATATTTTGATTTCCTTGAATTTCAGTTTTTAGCTGGGGAAGTGTTGGAATCCAAGGGATTAAAATCATCCTGAGAAATTGCTCTCTTAGAAAGACAGAGATAACATTTCCATAGAAACAGAAACCTTTCATTCCCACTTGTGTTAATAAGACAGTTGAGTGGACAGACTAATTTCCAGATTTAAGCTATTAGAAGTACATTAGGTATGCAGTAATGTACAGATTAGGTATGTATATACATATGTACAGAGCCATAAACTGATAGGCATGTAGTGAAGTCAGAAGAGTATCTGCCCGACAGTATGTGATTCTTCTTAGGCCAGTTTTTATATTGGTGGTGGCAGTGGTGCATGCTGTTACATTACACTGCAGAGAAGGTTTTCACTTACTTTTCATATCACAGCAGGGCCAGTGGTCAAATCTTTCTAATGAGTTTGTTTTGCCTTTTTATTATCAGGTATAAAACACAGAAGTACAGAACACAACTCCAGTCTGATGGTCTCCGAGTCAGAGTTTGACAGTGATCAGGACACTATCTTCAGCAGAGAAAAGATTGAAAGAGAGAATCCTAGAACTGTTATGAACGGATCCATCAGAAATGGAGTTTCCTTCAACTACAGCTCCAAAGACAGATAACTGAATGAGGGTAAAAGCACAGAACATGCTGGTGTGACACATCTGAAACGTGTTGGCCCATGTCTGTTTTTGCAGAACCAAAAACTTCCTAAAATATCAACTAATTGCAGATGAAAAGCTAAATTTGTAACACAGGTGGAGGAAGAACAAAGGAAGAAGGATTAGATGGTCAGCTAACTCCTCTTGTCACCGTTATAGGAACAAGGAAAAGCACATCTTATTTCTTTCATGTTTCATGCTGAATGTTTGTCTGAACTTCCGAAGGCGCTTTTTTCTATGTCACTGCTACACAATTAGCCAGGGCTGTTGTGCTACAGACTGTGGTAACTAACAATGGCATATAGATTCATGTCCTGTGCTCTTAGCACTCTCTTGGAGAAGCAGTGTGGTTTATAACAGCAAAAGCCAATATAGATAAATTCCATTACAACTATAGAGAGCAATATGTGGCCCCAGGCTCCATTTTAATTTTCAGTTTAGGATGGAAACACAAAGAGCATTTTTAATGCATTGTGTTTATCTGACTGTGCCTTGTGAGTTCTTTTTCTAGGGTAGTATTCATGAGGTGGAAATGTCTTTGTTTTGTTTTCAAAGAAAGTTTATCCCTGTATTTTCATAGGAGATATGGTGTCTACATAGGAAAGTCTACATAGGAAAGTCCAGCCTTAGGCTGCTTCTGTAATGACGAAGTGCTTTGTCTCTGCCATGTCCATCCAGGAAACTGTAGCGCCTTCAGAAGCATCCCAAGCAACCTTTTGCTTAGAGATCACTTCTGAGGAGCTCTGAAGCTTCTAAGACTGAACACTCAGCTCAAATGAATTTTCATCTGTCAGCCTTAGTGCTCAATTAAAGAGTGTGCCAGGCACTTGTGTAGTGAAATGCTTGTGGCAAATACCCTGTGTGAAGCAGGAGGTTCAACACTGACCTTCATTGTCATGGGAATCGGTACTGAACAAGGTTTTAGCTTGAACGTTAAACTGTTTTACTTTTTCCTCTGTGGCTATTCAGTGACTGGGTGTGTTGACCTAAAGAGATCCTTTCAGGTTTTTTGCAAGGGTAGGTGTATTGAAGTCCTGATATTTTTGTTCACAGTCTGGGTAATTTCTTCACAGCCTGCTTGTTAGGCTTTAAAATCATACCCCCACAAAACTGCTCTTGAAATCCCAAACTGAAGACCTGGCTTTTATATATAAGCCTCACTTGTGGGGACATCTGTGTCAGTGGTACTGTTTAGCCATGATGTCAGCTTTTTCTGGGGGTACTCTACTGATGTGCTGGTATGGAGGAATGATGTGTTTCGATTGAGAAAACGTTCCTCTGGGAACATGTTGGAGAGAGTTTTTTTGTTTTTAATCCGGTGGTAGAGAGCCCATTATTGGAGAAGGATGGAGCAGTATAGAGATCAAGGGGAGCAGCATAGAAGGCTCAGGGAGGGCACATAGCCCATCTTTATAATGAAAAATAATTTAGTGGAGAATTTTAGGGCTTTCTCCATCCCTTTTTAAAAGTCTGAGAGAGCAGAGTAGCTGGGTTGAACACTGGGGCTTCTGTGCTTCTCTTGTTAATGGAGTTGGGCAACTAGGTTGGAAGGAATCAGTAGTCAAAAGTTGCAGCAACACGGCATGCTCGTGATTTGTTTCATACCTTTGATTTTCAAATGCAGCCAGCAAGAATCCCTAAGGCTAGGAGTGCAGCACTGAGGAGTATTTATCCTGTGCCCAGCCCTGCATTTCTCTGAAGAGCTTTGTGTGGCTGCAGGAGTCATCGTGGAGGGAGAGGCTGTGAAGAGCTAAAAAGGGCTAGTGCAGGTGTTGTCTGTGTTTTTCTCATACCCCCCAGCAAGGTGCAGTATAAATGGTATGATTTGCTTTCTTCAGAAACCAAGTTTCAACTCTGTGTATGGGGGGGGGGGTTTAGCATATTTATTGAAACAAATCTACTTGATCACACTCTACCCCTTCTTGAGAGTGTGTGTGTGTATATGTATATATATTTTTAAATAACTTGGTCAATAAAAGCAAGGTCAGCTTCTGATGTCTTTCAGTTTCTGCTCCAGATCTGCTAATATAATAATTCAGTGTTTACTTTAAAGCATTCCTGAATAAAATTAAGGCCCACTCAAAATACTAATTTTTTTTTCCTTTGAAATCCAAATGTTGGGCTTAATTCATTCTGCATAACTTCCCAGAATGTTCCAGCAGGAATCATGCTCATGGAAACATGCATTTTTAAACAAGCAAACAAGTTGCTTAAGCAGTTTCAACTTTGTATTTGCCATGCTGCCATTAATGCTTCTGCTAAATACTGTCTCCGGTGTGCCTTTATCTATAAACTTAACTTTTAGGACATGTCAGTGCAGTCAACAGCATCCACCAGTTTTGTGAAATCAGTCACTTTATAGATTTTGGGTTTATTTTATGTTTAAAGCCAGTGCAAAAGGCTATGAGGTTGTTTTTTCAAGGAATTAAAATTCAGACATCTTTTTTTTAAAAAAATGAAAACAAAACCAACCAAACAAAAACCCCCAAACTCAACTAACCAAACCAAAACAAGAAACCAAAAAAAAAAACCCCAAACCAAACCCCAAACTAAAGGTTGATTCTCTAGTAAAATAAGTACAGAAATCAGGTTTTTCTTGTTTTGTGTGTAAGCATACATTGTCAACTCTGTCCTTTTAGGTAAACAGTCTTCTCTCCCTCTGTCAGATGCATCACATATAAGTACTGTTCAGGCATCTGTTTTGTGCCGTCAGCTGTTTGCCTATAGGGTATCAGTTTTGCTTTTCTTGGTCTCTGTGGGCAAACAGAACTGCACACACATGCAAGGAACTTAACAGTGTGTGAACTTAGCAGAGAGAGTGTGAGTGGGTGCATGTGTTCTCTGTGCTGGATGCACACTTTCCTTAAATAATCTGATGTTCTTGAAATAATTGAGGCAAATGTCCTGTTCCTGCTTTTAGCCCCAAGTGAAACTAGTTTTCCCCCCAGTATACTGATAATGGGCAGTAGTAAGATGGAGCTTTGGGATGGTGGTAATAAAATGACATTTAGTGTAGTCTTCTGTCATTTATTTGAGGTTTGAGAGAGGTTAACATTCCTCTAGAAGAAGGGAAATGGGATAGAGAGGTGAATTAGTTTCTTAATATCAGTTATTGCTTATCATAACTAGAATACTAATCCATTATTTCTGCAGCAAAGAAAAACCCATTTCACGTTCCTTTTATGTCCTGAATTCCCCAAGGCAAAGGAGAGAAATAAAAAGTTTAGAAATAAATTTTAAAAAGGAGGCAGCAAAGGCAAATAATTTTTGTATAGGCTATGAATCAAGTGCAGATGAGCTGCAGATCTGTAGTTTGTCTCTGTATAGAAGCACTTCTCCCTGTGGGTGGATGGGTGAGCTATTACAGAACTTATATTAGGAACCTGTTTTTAGAAAATGTTATTTATTGCTATTGTATTGTAACTGGAACTGTTTCTGAGCTGAAATTGATACATTTATGTAACTAATAAATTTTTGTCTTTCCTTTTAGGAACTTGTCAGATACTCTTTTAGGCATGGTATTCTGTATTGGACTCATCATTCAGGTCAGGCTAATAGACATATGTTGTATACCATAGCTTATGTCTGTACTCAAACATAAATGCAGTGCAATAGCTGATCCCTTTCTTTCCCACTGACAGAAGCATCTTTTTCTAGAGAGGTGACATAATTCAGTACATCAGAGAGCAGGAAAAAAAATAATTTACTGCAGTTCACAGTAGGTTTTCTTGTGGTGCTTGTCCTTACTTGGTTTAATTGGCTGTGTGTAAATTATCACCAGCTGTCATACCAAGTGTGGTAATTTCACAAGCTTTGTGGCTTACTCTATAACAAATCCAGTACCTGGGAGTGTTTGTCAGTATAATGGCTGCTTTGCAGTAATCAGTGTGCAATATAACCCAAAATACTGTGTTAGACAGAGGCAGGTTATGTTGCCTGTTTCTGAACTTCAAAAGAAAAATCCTTGCATCAGTGTGTGTGAAGTTTGTGCTAATTTGTGATAATAAAAGGTACTATGAGATACAGGTGTCTTTCTGTAAGGAAAAATCATACACCATAAAAGCCACTCTTTAAGTGTATTTTGATACATGGTGCCACGGTCTACGTGGCGCCTCATACGTTCATACTGGATTCCTGCAAGGGGATACTGGCTGCTGAATGAGCTGATGAGATACATAAATGTCCTGTATTGAGGAATGGAATCTGCCCCTTTGTTATTGCACTGTACATTTTGTTAGCAGCAGTAGCCTGTTCCCATTCCTTTGAGTAGACTGGTGCAACAGCAGATCAGCAGCAGTGATTCCTAAACAACTTCAGCCAGTTGTGCAAAGTACAACTTTCGCTGATAAAAGTGAGTATGCCACCAACTTCTTGTGGTTTGTTCTTGGGAGGTCCTAAGCAGGGAGTTTTTGACTTGGAAAGACTTTAAACAAGTGCTAAAATGTAACTTAGGGCTTCTGAACACACTACTTAAATCTTCTCCTCTTAAGTTAGCTAGGTTGTTAATATCTAGCAACAGGTAAGCACAGCTTCTGGAGAGTTTATTACAAAGAGAAGACAGGCAGCGGGGGTGGGGAGGGAATGTCAAACAACAGCTATTTAAAGAATAACATAAGAAAATAAAATGGAAATTGGCCATGACTAAAGCGGGTTGGAAATTAAAGCAGTTTCTGAGGCTTCAAAACTGTATTAACTAAATGAAAATAAAAGAGCTTCCAAAACTCTATGTTAAGTCTTAATAAATGAGGTAAAGAATTGTGCAATTAATCACATCATGAAAGCAGGGAAGACACTGATATACAAAACCTCTATCTTGTGATAAAATGTTTGATTCAGCATAAAAGACTTGCATACAAAATGACTGACAGCATATTACTATGTCAAAGTAGTCTCATATATTTGATTTAGATTCAAGGGACTGTAATTGGGGGTACCAAAATCTTACATCTTATGGACATGTGGATGCAAAGTCTCTTCCAGTGATAAAGCTGGCAGAACAAAATATTCTGTGGAAATCTGAGAGACTGAGCTTAATGTGACTGCTGTCAGATTGTCAATTCAACACTGAATGAGGTGTAGTAAGTCACAAAATCCAGTGCTTTCACAGAAGTTTATTAACTAAAAACATTTTTAATATCAGTTTTAATATCCAGAAATTGCTAAACTATCACAAGTGCAATCAACATAACTGAGGTGTGAGAATTCAAGTAAGTCTTTTGTTGAAGAATCACAGTTTTTGTTATGAAGACAACTTTGATTATTCTGTGCTTAACAGACTGACACAAGGATACTATGCTGGAATCCAACCACAATCCAATCTAGACAAAGGTATTTTTAAAGTTTATTAAATACCTTATTTTTGTTTATGGTTTGTGCTTGCTATCAGGCATAGTAAAAGGTATTATTTACTAGAAAAAAGGTAAATATTTACTCATTAAAAGTGCTATTCTCAGAAAAGACATTAAGATTTCGAATATATCAATGCATCAGATCAGTAATTTTGCAGTGAAGAGAGTGGGGGGTTAAAGAATTTATCCTCCAACTGCACTGTCCCAGGAAGTACACTCACATTCAAGATTGCACTGTCATACAGCTCTAAACGAGATGATTAATTTTGAGCTTATACTGCAGTCCACAGGCAGACATAATTTAAATCAGCAATTTCAGTGGGAGATATTCTACCTGCATACAACAGCTGTAACTGTGCCTGCATCACTGTGTTGTGGTACCCAGGCACCAAGTTATGACTTTCTTCTACCTAGTTACTCTCTCAGTTAGAAACAAACACACATTGGCAGCCAAGGCTGGCAAAGTTTCCTCTTCCACAACACTGTGTTCCCCAAATTCAGGCAGGATATGTGCTCAATAGTGTAAGCTTAGAAGCTGGCTATAAGAAAGTTTCTTGCAACTAGTGTAGAAATAGGGCCATCCTTTTTTTTGTTCTTGTCAACAAGCACAGGTAACAGTACTAAGTCCTCACTACCATAAATGTGTTGGTTTGGTGTGTTGGGAATTACTGGAAGGGCAGTAAGTGTCCTTTAACCGCCCTTTGGTTGACACGATGCACACACACTACTGACAGGTAATGTGCTCCAGACCCTTCTGGTCTCAAGTGTTACACAAATAAAACTATAAAAAATATTTAAAAATAAGAAGTAGCAGTCAATGCTACTTTATGTGCGCTTTAAAAAAAATAAACAAAACGATGAAACTCTTTTGGCTTCCTTCTCCGAGGCTTGTGTTACCTTTGCCTGATGAGATAAAATATCTTAAAATATTACATTTCATGGGGTACATTCATTAGTTTATAGGAAGAAGAGCTCTATTGCAGTCTTTTATTTATTTTTAAAAATGAACACAAGAAAAAAAATTTATTCCACTTAGCTTCTGCAGTGCTGATTTATTTGCCTTAAAAGTAACACTGCACATTTTTTAAAGTGCTTTGTTTGACTGCCATTAAAATAATGTTTAAACAACATTGTTTATTTCATATTAAGGAAGCTTTACATCATCTTTTGAAGATGACATAATAGCAAGGTGATGTGTCAAAGTCTCACCTCTAATCACTACTATTTAAATCTTTAGGTCATACAATTAGCCATGTTCAGAGGTTTTTAAACCTTCCTCCCTAATGGACATTCACCTGCATAACCAAAAATCCAATTCAAGGCACAAAGCCCAGAGGGATGGAACCATTTATCTGCTCATATTCTTTGGAGGTACAGAGTAATGTTCGTTTAGACACTAAGTAACTTCTACCCAAGGAGAGTCATGGTCTTTTCATAAAAGGAAGTTTCTATATCATCACACCACTTGTGCTTTCTTCACACAGCCCTTGTAGTGTCCCCTTACAGTTCTGCAAGTTATTCCATCTGTAAGTATCCCATCTTCCTCCTGCTACTCACTAAGCCAGCAGTTCTTTGTCCTGGACTGTCCTGTTCCTAGGACTGGAACTAAGAGCTTGGGTAACAGACATCAAACAAGAGCCACATTTGATCCTAGGCGTGCAAGCTGTTAGGCATAAATTACAGCTCTTTGCTTAGAGGCTGAAAGCTGAACAGGGCTTCTGCAGTCAGCATTTACAGCACCAAAAAAAGCTGTCTGTTTGCCTATGTGGATGCCTAGCTGT
This sequence comes from Platyrinchus mystaceus, assembly GCA_035041135.1. Taxonomy (NCBI): domain Eukaryota; kingdom Metazoa; phylum Chordata; class Aves; order Passeriformes; family Tyrannidae; genus Platyrinchus; species Platyrinchus mystaceus. The sequence goes on from JAWWLV010000088.1 coordinate 58,970,639, forward strand.
AGCTAAAAGCAATTTTCATAACCATCATTCACCCATAATTAGAAAAAAAGACACACTTGCTTCTAAAGAATGTCATAGAAGCACATTAGAAAATGTGAGTATTTACACGAAATTCTAAAGGGAGACTGCCATCCCACAGCCTCCCACATCCACACTGAAACACGAAAGGTACTAGAAAATGGTGATCTCGTCTCCCCTCGACACAAGTTACAGTCTGTTTTCATTACACACTAGCCTCCAAGTTCTCCCAATTATACAGGGATAATCCAAGAGTAATAAATGCACATCCCTACTCATTACTAAAAAGGATGGACGTTTTGATCACATTGCTGAAAAACTGAATGTATAAACAAAGACCATGTAAAAACATATGGCAGCACAGAATACTGTAAATATCTTTACACACACAGAACGGGGTTACTTAGTTTTAAAGACGGTAGAAGTTGCATTCACACATATTTCTGGTTCAAGAAGCTTATTAAAACTACAGCACTCTTTTCCAAGCTGTTGGGATTGTGCTTTTTGAAGATTTTTATAAGCCTCCCAAGCAGACATATTTTATTTCTAAGTATTCATCGATGCCATACTTTGAACCTTCTCGCCCTAAGCCAGACTCTTTTACCCCACCAAAAGGACACTCCACTGACGAGATTATGCCTTCATTAACACCAACCATTCCAACTTCCAGCTGTTCTGCGACTCTCCAGATCTGAGCTGGATCTTGGGAGTAGAAATATCCTGCCGTGCAGACACAGAGATACAGGAATGAAAATCAGTAAGAACAATTGCAGAATACTGGGAAAAAGAGACTTACTGACATTCAAAATCATCACCCCATCACACTACAGCTCATAAAACCACAGAAATACACTTATCTGACAAAGAGGCATACCTGCTAAACCCACATTAGCTGCATTTGCTATAGCAACAGCTTCTGCTTCAGTCTCGAATCTGTCAACAGAAAGAGAAAAAACAGAAATGAGGCTTGCAGTTCACCTACTGTGTTGCTGACTTACTGACAAGAAGCAGTTTTATCAGAAATAAACATTTAATTTAACTTTCCCTGTGAAACAATGGAGTAGTGTCTACCTCTTCTCTTAACTACTTACCAGCAGTTTAAATTAAGATTGCCTTTATCCTCCCTAGATACTGGTAGCTAAAACATTTACTTCACATTGGTTAGCCCACCTATTTCCCCAACTATACAAGCACTCTCAACTCTGAGAGATAACTGGCTGTTCTTCCATCACATCGAATTGCTCTGCAGAGAGGCGGGGAAGGTTTTAAGGAGAACAGACAGCTCTAAGTCATCCTCTGTCAGAAAAATTTAGGACTAATAAATCACATGACAAACTCAGAAGTCCTGTCTCCTGTTTCATACCATAGATACAAAGTTGATGAAGGTTTTTCTGCTATCTACCCTTGCTTAACTATTGATACACTTTAAAACAAAGCAATTTGCAAAAAGTTGCAGAGATGCTAAAATCAGGCCAAGAGAGAAACAATCACATAACCAAAGTATGTTTACACATGTGCACCCCAGTCTTATTACAAGATTTTTTTTTTTGACAAACTGCCTTTCAAATTTTGTTTATTCAAAATAATCTTTCATTGTTTTTTTTTTTAATTGTTATTTTTGATCTGGAAAATTAATAATCTTACTTGATAACTGGTGCTAAAGGGCCAAACGTCTCCTCTTGGGTGCAAAGCATTTTTGTTGTAACGTTACTAAGTAATGTTGGCTCAAAGAAATTCTTCCCCAAGCTGTGTCGTTTCCCTCCAGTCACAATAGATGCTCCTTGAGAAACTGCATCCTTGATGTGTTTCTCTACCTGAGGTATGCATAACAAAAATCTCAAAGTCAGCAATTAACAATGAAAAAGAGTACATTTCCCACTGAAGAAATAACAGTCTCCAATATTAAAAAAAAAAATCCTAAAGAGAGGTTTATAGTTTTCCGAGGATCACTTGCCATATCATCTAATTTCTCTTGAATTTTTATTTCTCTCAGTTTGACATAATTTCAGAGGGTTAAATTTGAGTATGGCCCCAGTCTCATCAATATTAAAGATTCAGCTTTTCTGTTGAAATTAAAAGACTACATTTAATGTGAGAAAAAGTCTTTGCAGGACTAAAAGTTACATCTTATACCAGTGATGAGGCACTATGAAAGCAGAAGTACATGACTGCCATTTGAGGAGAAAGAGACAGCTTTCAAGATGGTACTGGCAAGAACATTTTCCACCCCCTACATCTACATTCATCTAAAGACAACAAATTAATAAGAAAAATAAAGGAGCAATCTCCATCTAGAATACTGTCCTTTATAAATTACAGAAAGGCTCTTAAGTGACTACATACAGTGCTTGCTTATTTGTATATATAGCTGTATGTGATATGCACACTACACTTTTGCGATGCACAAAGGGAAGGCATGAAGGAAAGAAAATAAGTCCTTTGTCTCCCAAATAACTGAATTTTTTTTATAATCTGTTGTTTTATAAACAGAGAGAATCTGGCAGCATTCAAGTAGAATGGATTCAAACCAAGCCTGCATATAACTGAGCCATAATATCTTACAAAGTATGAGCCACATAATTTATTAATCTTTTATCTTAGGAAGAAAATAAGTCTTATTAGGATTTAAACAAAAAATCCTGGAGTCACGAGTTATTCAAAACAGAAAACCTGAACCACGCATGTAAAGTTTCAAGTGATTGCAACATCCTGAGTTCTGATAGTTTTAACCCTGATGAATTATTTTGCTTAGCTTTTGCCAAACTGAGGCACTGTTCTTCAAAAGTTTTCAATCATGGCATTTCAGAATTGCAGGATCACCACATAGCTCTCACAGTGTAGCTAATTTCAGTAAATGGTCTTGAGAACAGCTAGGAAGTAATCAGGAGGAATCAGCTTCACCTAAAGGAGGCCCCTCTGTCCCTTAATGGAAATAGGGACATGATACATGAACTGTCCACACCGGTTTGTCTACACGTACACGTGGACAAAACACACTTCCAGCCACATTGCAAACACACTCTAATAAAACAAGCTTAGAAACAGTGAAATATAAATCTAAAGTTACTTTATGGATCATAAAAAGAAAACTAAGATGTCAAAAATAAAATATTTTATTTATACCTTCTCCACTGCTTTTTCATTTATTAGTGGTCCTTGGGTAGTTTTTGCATCAAATCCATTTCCAACATGTAGTTCTTTCTCTATAGCTTTAGCAAACTTTTCCACAAATTCGTCATGAATTCCCTTTTGCACCAGGAAACGGTTTGTGCAGACACAAGTCTGAAAACACACATGAAAAGGAAAAAAACAGTAGTTTATATTGTATTTAATCTATCCATTAATTCTTTCCGGCCTTCATGCCACAGAATCAGTTTACGACACTCATGTCCTCTGCCTCTTCTCCCTCACCTTAAGCCATTCCCTTGCTATGTCATTTCTTTTGACACCCATTTCATTCTAGAAATACAACTTCAACAAGCTGTCAGTATGTGTGTGAAATATGTCATGCTTACACTGGGTATAGGTTTTCTTAGTTTTGTAGGCTCAGATATATGGATCAACCAAGATCCAGAAGCTGCACAAAATACCTTCTAATTGGACTGCAGAATGCTGGAGTGAGCAGCAGAAACTCAAATCACATTTGGTGGTGTGGACTCTCTTTTGCTTTCTTCCTGGAATTTGTTTCTAAGTGCTTTCAATGGCCTATCTATTTGTGGCCTTTCCTCTGATGGCTATGGTACCTCAGAAGGAACAGCTAATTTATCCTTCTCCACAGCAAAGATAGTGTGGTGGTGCCTTTTATGTTAGATCTTGTCCAGTGCAGGTCAGATCCCTCAGTGATCCTTGCCTACTTTTGTTTCCTTTCTTTCTTCCCAAGATTAGTGTTATGTTTTCTTCTTCTGTTATTCAAGCAACATTTTCCCCACAAAACAACCTCCCAATCCCACTGAAAACTTGCTGCTTCTCTAAAGCTGGAGTTCATCAACTTCACGTTCATACGTACAGGTAATACCCATAAGGCTGGAACAGCCCATCTCCTCTGACTGTTCTGGAAAGGGATGCTCTTACAATTTTTTTTACTCTAATTAAAATACATTTGAAGCAACGTATGCTCAAATCCTGTCTACCACTTTTTTTTAAACTATTCATTGTGGAAAAAACTATCTGTAAGTGTCTTTTAACAGACTGAAGCAGGATGGTGTCTTTCACAGCTCTAGTTCTCCAAGGAATTTAATGTCAACAAAGAATATCACTTCTCAAGCTCTTGTGAGGGCTTCTAGTGAACATCTTCCTTTAGTGTTGCTATTCAGACTTGCTGATGACTGGCTTGAGTGCCCACAGCTGTGTGTGAGTACAGCATCTTCACAATGAAGTGTTCTATGCTTCTTTTCACATAAAATATCTTATTTACAGCTTAAACTACATGTACAACTCTTCCCTTCCTAGAAACAAGGACCAAAAATCCTCACCTGCCCTGAGTTTCTATACTTAGAAGCAAGGGCTCCTGCAACAGCACGGTCCACGTTGGCGCTGTCAAACACTATAAAAGGAGCATGTCCTCCAAGCTCCATGGAAACTCGCTTCACAGTGCCAGCTGCATGTTTCAGCAATATCTGTAGGCAAGAGAAGAGACAAAGAAATCTGTACCTCTACCAGATGTGAACTGTGGAGTCATGGTTGTAAGGCATTGAAAAATTAACTCTGTCAAGGAAATAATCTGCATTTCTCTATAATGTTAGATTATTTCCTATAACAAAAACAAGGACAAATTTCCTTCAGTGAAATCTTTAAAGATTAAATTCTGTCGAAGAACTAATGAAGAGAAGGATTTTGATCAACTTAAGGTCAGATCAAGATTTTACACATTAATATTGTTATTTCTGTTTGCTTGTTCAATCCTTTCTCAATATAAAATCTTGACTACTCTTAGAAAAGTTTTCCAAGATCTGACAGAATTTGGGATCAAGATCTGCCTTGATACCAGACTTTTTCTTAATTCTGCATACAGTCATCCCATAGAATTCTATCATCTTCTAGCCACACTGCAGTTTTAGTGATTTCATTAGAGATGACAACAAGATTGCCTACTGACTACAGCGGATAGCAGAGATTCCTGAGCCTTCTAACACTTTCTCTCAACTGCAGGAACCATTCCTAAATAGTACCTCTGAAACTCAGATTCAGTGTTTTTATTAGTATGTTGTCACCTTATGGATATAGAACAAGAACATCTTACATAAAACTGTTCACATTATAATTTAATAAAGGGCAGTTATCAAGAAGTTGCAGACAGGCATCCTTCTGTGAAGTACTGATACTAAAAAATAGGCAGTATCTCAAGAAGTACACAATTATTCGGACAATCTGTGTACAGCAGCCAAAAAAGAAGGCTCTGTGTAAAGGCACACGCTTTCCCCCTACCTTTCCAGTATAACCACAGTAATAATCTTCATGGATATTCTGTCCACTTATGTACCTTTCCCGTTGCTGTAGAGCCAGTAAAAGATATTTTGGACACCAATGGATCAGTGCACAGAACTTCCCCTACAGCTGCTGTCTGTTGTCTGGAACAAGGAACAACATTATACACTCCTGCTGGAATTCCAGCCTGGTTTGCAAGCTGCAACAAAAGAAAAACAGAATTTGCATTATCAGTGCATTTTGTATGAGGAATAGTCAGAATGTTTGTTCATTGTTTTGAAGAAACCAGTCTGTAAGTCAGTGGAAGCCAAAAGGGCTCAGCACAACTAGTAAGAGATGCCACAGTGTCAAGAGAGCAGCTTGCTCTGGTTTAAGCTGTCTGTTCAAATGAAAAAGTAACCAAATGAAAGATATAAGAATGTTCTATGTGGCTAAATGGCCTCATCCTCTTTGAGGCTCTAGCTATATTAGAGGCAACGTCCAAAGATTCTCACTAAAATAAACCCCCTGGGTCAAGTCAGCCAGTTTGCCCTTTCTTCAAGTAAGAAGGGGGTCAGAGTTACCTTCAAAGCCCTTCTGACTCCCCATTTACAGCTTCAGTCAACTGCTAAGATAAAGCTTAAAATGAAAGCTCACCTCCCCAAGAGCTAATGCTGATAAAGGTGTGTCCTCTGCAGGCTTCACTACCACCGTACAGCCAGCTGCCAGAGCTGCACCAACCTTCCGGGTAATCATAGCGCTGGGAAAATTCCACTAGGATGAGAGAAAAAAGTACAATCAGAGTTAGGAAAATTCTGTCACCCATTTTTGCAGAAATAACTGACATTTTCTGTAATTATGCCAGAACCTAATCAGTTCCGCATGATGTAATTCGTCCTAAATGAATATTAAGAAGAAGCACTGCCGATCAAGAAAGAAGAAAATAAAAGGTAGAAATGAAAATTTTCAGGGGTGTTTTCCAGGGCTGGAGGAACACAGCCCTATGCTGTGGATTGAGCTGAAAACCTTCAGGCGATTTGAAAAAGTTCAGCAATGCTTACTGGGGTTATAATGGCTGCCACTCCTACTGGCTGCTTCAGCACCAGCACTCTTCTGTCTTTTGCAGGCGCTGGAATAACATCACCATAAATCCGGCGAGCCTCCTCTGCGAACCACTCCAGAAACGAGGCAGAGTACACGATTTCACCCTGTGCTTCTTTCAGAGGCTTCCCCTTTGATTAAATCAGATTGAAGATACATTGTAAGCGGCAAACTGAAGCAGTAAAAACAAATTCAAGTGATTTTGGATTTTCTGCTCTTTTCAGAGTACTTTATGGTCCCCTCCCTATCAGGTACACTGCGATCTCCAAAAAGGATTGTATGATTGCAGCGGCAATATTTGTGCAGCTTCAGATACCATCACTGATTGTATAGTCAACATTTTGTGTGCTGTGCCTGGGTTCATATCTGCCCAAGACTAAGAGCAAGAATAGCAAATGTATGTATTTATTTAAAAATTCTGCAGTTAGCTGCTATTGCCTTTCTGAAGAAAGACCCAAAATATGGCAAAACAGTTGCAAGTTCATGCCAGGGACATTTATTTTGGGAGTATTACTCTGAACTGCCTCCAGGGCTGACCCCATGGACTGAATGACCAGAGGATCTGCTTGAAGTATCTTCCAACAACGTTTTATCCAAAAGGACACCAGTTTGTGAGCTCCCAGACTACTCTGTGATACAAACAAAAGCAGACTGTGAATCCAACTTGGCGACTTGCTTTAATAGCACTTCAGTTTTTCTCCCAGTCAATGACAACTGCTGGCCTGCCGCAGAGGCAGGGCCAGTCATGGAGGCAGGACCGACAAGTTGGTTAAGGAGTTTGATGTGATCCACACGCCCAACCAGTCAAGTGCTTCTGCTCCTGACGTAGATGACCCAGAGGCTTTCCCAGTTCTGTGCTAAACTGGATGTCATATGCCAACCCTGCCCTGGTCAGGCCCTCCTCTCCAAGGCCTGCATGCTTAAGGATCCTAAAACAACTAAGAAACTTAAAAAACCACAAACATTTCTGCCATGAGGACCACGGTTTAGGTGGCTGTATGCTTTGGCACACCATGAAGCACAACGTGGGTCCTGACTTCTGCGAGTTACGTACTACTGCCATCAAACCAATGCACTCTATGTATGTCAGGAAGAGGAATGTTTGAAACCTCATCCATTGCCCTAGCAGAGCAATGGGAACGAACAATGTGCTCGTTAGCTCAACTTTCTGAAGTTCTCAGAAAAGCTGTGGTGGCTAACTGGGGAGATGCACACAGGGTGTTTTCTCGGCGGTCAGTTTTACTTTATTTCGCTGCTCGCATCCCTGTGCCGGGTTTCCCAGCCCGAGTGCTGGCACAGGGCAGTGCCCACGCCCAGTGGGGCAGACGCGGCCTCGCCCCCCTACTCACGTTCTCGGCCGTGATGATCCGCGCCAGCTCCTCCTTGTTCTCCATCATCAGCTCGTACCATCTGCGGAGCCGCACGCTCCTCTCCTGGCAGGGAGAGACAAGGCTGCCGCGGCCGCCTCACGCAGGGACGAGGCAGCGGAGCCCCGGGAGCCCCCGGCCCGTGCCGCCCGGAGCTCCCCGCCAGCGGGGCCCCCTCGCCGCCCCCTCCCGCGGCCGCTCACCTTGGCGGGCAGGCGGCCCCAGGCGGCGCCGGCTTCGTGCGCGGCCCGCACGGCCGCCCGCGCCTCGGCCGCGCCGCAGTCCGACACCCGGCCCAGCTCCTCGCCGCTGGCCGGGTCCTGCACGGCGAAAGCGGCCGCCGTCTCCACCCAGCGGCCGCCCACCAGGCCGCCCCGGCGCACCAGGGCAGCGGGCAGCGCCCGGCTGGCGCCCCGCGCCGGCCCCGGGCAGAGCGGCGGCGGGAGCCGGAGGAGGAGACGGCGGCGGGCGGCGGCGGCACCCCGCGGAAGGACGGTCGCCATGGCCGCGCTCGGCGACAGGCGGCGGAGCCCCGGCACGGCCCGCCCGCGCCGCCCCGAAGGAGGAGCCGCGCAGGGGCCCGGCCAGAAGCGGCGTCTCGGCGGGGAACGGAGGCGGGAGGAATTGCGGCTGGGGGGCTTCGTCTGCTCTGGCAGGGATTGGAGCGTACGGGGTTGTGGGGGGGGGTGGGGGCTGGCTTCTGCTTCCCGGAGTCCCGTTACTCCTGCGCCATCGAGACTCCCCTCTCCGGAGGGAGAGGGGAGGGTTGTAATCAGGATCATGGAATGTCCTGAGTTGGAAGGGACCCAGAGGGATCATCGAACTCCGACTCGTAGCTTTGAGGACGCCCCACGACTCACACCACGTGCCTGAGAGTGTTGTCCAAACGCTTCTGGAACTCTGGCAGGCTTGGTGCTCTGACCACTTCCCTGGGGAGCCTGTTCCACTGCCCGAGCACCTCTGGGTGAAGAACCTCTTTCTAATATCCAACCTAAACCTCCCCTGACCCGGCTTCATGCCGTTCCCTCAGGTCACTGATCATTAGAGAGATCAGTGCCTGTCCCCCCACACTTCCCCTTATGAGGAAGTTGTAGGCTGCTGTGGGATCTCCTCTCGGTCTCCTCTCCTCCAGGCTGACTTGAGCTTGATGGCTTGGCTGTGGGAGCACCAGCCCCTGGGGGCCTGTGGGCACGCTGGCCAGTGGCCCTCGTTTCTGACTGCGGGCTCCCATGACAGCCCTGGTCACTCTCTGGCACAAGGGCCCTGTGAAGCACCTGCCTGGTGCCACCATCTCACAGGTAACCCGTGTGGCTGTGCCACGTGTGCCAGCCTTGCCTGCAGGCTGAGCAGTGTCAGAAGCTACTGTCTTTTTATTAATACTACTTCAACAATTGGCTTTAATATTTTTTTTTTTTTTTTGTGAAATGTGATGTAGCTGTTGTAAAGGCAAGTGCAGCATAAGCTGGGCAAACAGTGGTAGGATGCTCTTTGCTTTGCCGTTGTATAGAGAAATCTCACTGCTACTGTGCAACGATGGCAATTAGACTGCTCAAACCCCAGAGATGTTACAGGATTCAAGAGGGGAGAACACCCATAGATCATTTCTTTTTTTTATAGATTACTTTATTTGAGGTAAAAAAAGCGCATTGGTATAAAACAGCCTTTCAAATATGGCAATTGTTTACTTGCTGTGTCAGCAGTATGTGTGAAAGAAAAGACATGCTCCATAACCTACATTGCAAAGGTCACAGTGCTACTGCTCCAGGCTTCTGAAAACCACAGTTTGAGCCAGCATCATGGCTGGGCTGAAGATTTGGTCTGTTTTCCTGATTATACTGTACCATTTCTGTCAAAGATGTATCCCATGTGGAATTTCAACACATATTGAAATAGGTAAGACATGTTCAGAATGAATTTTCTTGTGTTTTGACTTGCTTGTAAAGATAAGTAAATTCAAATTCAGCTGGAAGCAAAGAGAGGAAATAATATTAAAGCAGCGAGCAGTCTACATCACTAAAAAAATGTGAATAACACACAGGATAAATGAGTAGTTCAGTTTTGGAGTTTGAAACTTTACTGTTTTTATAAGCAAAATGCTTGAATTGATGTGAGTACTTTTCCGTCTTCTAAAGCACCGGCATTATATAACTGGAATGTTTTTGTCTGTGAGTCTTACGCAGACAGAGTTTGGTTTGGAGAAAGAAGAGGAATACTTTAGGCAATTCATGGGATTGTTATATTTAAACTAAAGGATAACACAGGTCGTTTGTGGTAGATCTGTTTTTAAATCACTATGTATTAAAATAAAATGCATAAAATAGTAAAATGCTGTAATGTGTTTGTATCTGTGACTAACATCGAGAAAATTTTGTTCTCTGTCTCTTTCTGGTAGGTTGCTCTCTGTAGCCTGAACAGCCTAGATTTGTAGTGAAGGAGAGAACTGAGTGAACATGAAAATGGAGAAATATTTCTGGTTTTAATTTCTTGTTTGCCTGTGTTATTTTTAAAATCTGGCTTCTGTTGTAGTTATTGCAAGAACACACACGAGTAGTCTGAGGTTATTCTGAAACATTTACTCATAACTGACAGTTTTAATTGTTTGTTCTTCTGGTTTAGTTTCTAAATCTGTTGCTCAAACAGATGGTAAAACGTAGGATGTTGCCTCTATTCAAGTGATCTTGTCAGACTTTAATACTGAATGCATGCAACGTGGAACAAGTTAAAGGCTGGGATTATTCATGGCATTTGAGACTGAAAGTATGTTCCCTTACTGAGTGTTGTTCCCTCAGTCAGCATCCTGGAACCGTTCGCTTTTCCTGAGGGTGTGTCAAGAAACCCATAGTAATCGGTAGGAGAAGTCGTATGCCTGAGGTTAGGCAAGTGCATACATCTTTGCCAGCGGGGGCTCTAATTACTGAGTATGAGCTTCTGAAGACTTGAAATAACAGATTTGCCAGAATGGAGTGTATTTGCAAAAAAATCTACAAAGAGAAACGAGTTTATGGACCTGTCCCAGAGCAGTCATTTTTTAATAAACAAGAGAACATATAGCAGAAAACATGTGTTTATATGATTTAAAGATCTTGGTTGTCTGAGGAGTATTGTGTACGCTGAACTATTGGGCTCTATTGTTTAATTTAAACCATTTGTTTACAACAGTTTTTGTCCATTTGTTTGAAAATGACATTAAACTGTGATCAGCTCTCATGCTGCTCAAATGAGTGCTTTTACTGTGCACATAAAAGTCTATGATAATAAGATGAAAGTATTTCCAAAACTCAAACACTGAGTGTTCCAGGGGAAAAAAAAACAAACAACAAAACAAAAACAAACAAACAACCCTCCAAACAACAAACCGTAAAAAGAAACTCCTCTGACTCAAAACCAGCACCAAAGTCTACTCTGAACGGTTTTTTGAAAGTACTTTTAAAATGGTGAAAAGCTCTGCCTGTTCAGAATGTTGATCGTGTTCAGTGCGCTCAGCAGAGCTGTGCTGTGTCCTACTTGCCACAGCCTTTTTGCTGGAGGCAGGTCTGAGTGGGGAGGCTTTTTCCCCCAGGGACTCCTGTCAGACTTGTGGGGCTCTGTGGAACTGTGGGGATATGTCACAAAATTCCGTGTAAAGGTGGAGTTGTAGGACCTGGGCCCACTTGAGTAATGAGAGAAGTGAAAGGGAGATGGGAGGCAGAAAAAGTGAACTGCCAAACTGAGACTCTCCCGCACTGGAAACAGAGATGTGTGCTGAAATGTCTGAGCTGTAACATTATGGATGATTTATTGTTATTGTTATGATGATGATGATGATGATTTTGCTGTTGTTCCTATTTTGGTGCAAGGCTGGTCCTTAAGGTATCTTAACATATTTGAATAAAGGGTTGTTTAGATCAGTGGGTAAAATTCAAAGTGAAAAATCATTCAAACCCACACAATTTGTCTACATCTTATTCCAGAATACCAGTGGTGGGATTTTTTTTGTTGTTTTTTGTTTTGGTTTTTGTGATGTGATTTATTTGATGAGGAACAAATTAAATTTAGTCTTACTTTATAAATACCTTTATAAAGGTATTTATATAAAGCAATGTTGGATATTTTTAGAATAGTATTAATAGATCATCCCTAACACTAATTAAAAGGAGACTTTATTAAAGGAAAGTGGTGTCAATTTTTTTCATTCATTACACTTAATAAAGATTTTGACGGTAAGAATGCCTGCTTATTCAGTGAATAAATAGTGTTATTTACCTTGCTGACTTTGGATTTTTCTTGCTTTTCATACATGTTAAAAATTAATCAAACTGTTAAACATCCACCCTGATACCCAAGGTACCTTTTTCAAAGTTAAGGGCAACAGTGAAACTTAAATGCAGCGACAGCTTTATGGTCCATGCTCTGTATGTGCTGTAATCCTGTCAGTTCACTGCTGTAGCTCAGTTCTGGACATGGGGAATCCATTTCCCTGTGATTTTAGCTTGGTTGGTCAGCTTGGGACCTGGGGATTAGACACAGACTGATGAGACCTCAGTGCCCAAGTATGCTACAGAAGCAGCACCTCCTCATTAGCTCCCTAGGTGAGAAAACACATCCTCTCAGAGGTACATAATTCTGTGAGAAATCATGTTTCATGCATGTGCCATTTGGCTTAGGTATGGCAATGTGGTGTTTTCTGGTTTTGGTAATGCTTCTAACAAAACACAGAACTGGACATAATACCTATAAATCAATACTTCAATATGTTGTTTTTCAGCACACAGAGCTCTGGAATTTTTCGTTAAGAATGAAGGGAGTGTTAATTATAGACAGGTATGAAGCACATTATTGCTTAATTGTATACATCTTTCTTCTCAATGTTTTTCTGACCATCTTCTTGCCTTTTGTTATTGTTCTCAGTAATACGTGTATCAACATTGTGCCAAGACTCTATTTTCACCTCTTTTTCTGTTGAAAATCATTTGACTCCTTCTGAATACTATTACAAATACATCACAATTATACCAATGTGTATATATATACTTTGTGTAGTTTCTTACATGTTTTCCCATCTTTTTTAGTCACACTCTACATGAGTAGTTGTATTAGAAGAATTACTGTATTAGGAGTTGTATTAGAAGTAGAAGACTTTTGGAACGGAGATTTAATAAACATAAGGGCAGTAAAATGACAGTAAGGTTTTTTGCACCACATGGTGTATTTTACCAAGATAATAGTTGTATCTTGCTGGAAATTTAAATTTTATCTTTGATATAGGCAGTAAAATGTGTTTTTGTGCTGTGCAATAGCATTCTGATTCCTCTTTCCCACATCCTTTACCCAGTTATTACTAAACCACCAAGATGCGTTTCAAGCTGGGAGCATTTATCCTGATGCTTTTTATCCACCAGTCTGCAAAGGGGGTAAGAGAAGCTTTGTGAGTCTTATGTATTAACAACTGTATTTTTATGTGGAAATCATAGAGAATTTATAGCAGGGCTGAAAATAGTTACATTGTAAGAAATGAAGTATGGCCAAAAATGCCTTCTTGCAAAAAAATATCTGCCATTTTTGTTAGTATTTTAAGCCTTTTTGTAGAACTTAGCAAGGAAACAACACATTTGAAAATGTTTTTAGAGTGTAACTTTGGGATAAATGTAATTTAATGGATATTTAATGGGTAGGGCAATTTGATAGAAGGATGCTGTTTGTCTAAATTAGGTCAGATTACTGAATACTGTCTTGGAGAAAAGCTGAGAGGACAAAATGATCTAAGTCTTTCTAAGTCTTATGGAAAGCCTAGTGCTAATTTCTGTATTAGGAAGTATTAGTTTCTATCAGATCAGTCACAAAGAGGATAGGAGCATATAAGAATGCCACAGTAACAAAATAGTGCCTTTCTGTTGAAAAAGATGCTGATGATGATGACATAGCCCTTCTCTGCCCTGTAGAAACCAAGACCTGTCCCAAAACATGATATTTTGAGTTGGCTGTCATGCCCGTCAGCTTTTCTGCCATACAAGTGGATGTATCAATTTAGTCAACAGCTTCTCTGTCAGCTCTCTTTATCTTCTCTGCTTGTGAGGCTGCTTTTCATTGTACTGTACCTACTCACAGGCACAGAAAAAGGGAACAGGCACAAAATTTTCAGATGCTTCAAACCAAAATTATGGAAGTTAAATGTAGTATTTGTTTTGATAGTATAAATCATGTAAAAATAAGTCTCTTCTCATTAAATGGATTCCAATTGTATCATCTGGGTGATATGAAATTGAACAAAAGTCTGTGGCTTTTTTCATTTTTCCTCAAAGAACAAATGAAATACTGATATAATTTTATTGCAATAGGAATATTCCATGATGTGTCTGAAGATACTCACTGGTCGCCATTTCTTAAAGCAAGTATTCAGTACATCAGAAAGAATTATCCTCAGCCTTGGGAAGAGGTAAGAAAATTTCATTAACTTTTGACTTTGCTTTCAACTGCCTTCTTCACTTGTTGCAATTTCATCCAAAGTGTAAAAGAAGTGTAGAAAAAAACCCCACATTTTTATGTTGAAGTCTCTCCTGACACAGGAACATTTGAAATCCTGTTTTCATTTTACCAGACAAAAAAGTTACAGTTTCCATGTAAAGTCTATCAGTTATCTCCACTGTGGTCTGGTGCTTATGATACATTTCATAGATCCAAACTTTCAAATGCAACTGGTGATCTTGCATTCCTGTCAGATCTGATTGAGGGTTTGCCATTTGAAAACCAGACACCTTTTAGAATTCTCACTTGTGAATTCTTTCACTTAGTCCTGATTTGCTCTTGTTTATGGTCTATGAACTATGTAGGACAGGAAAAACAATTTGTCAGAAGTGAGAGTGCACAGGAATGTCCTTCTCTCCTCTGTGTGCCTGCACAACACCCATGGTGGCAGAGGTGGCTCACTCCTTGAGCGTGGAAATGTTTATCTCCAGTCCAAAAAAGCACTTCAGTACACATTTAACTTTAAGTATACAAATTACCCTAATATCAGCCACATAATTCTATGGCCTTAGATCTATGAAGTGCTTAAAGCTAGTCACAAAAAGTGACTCCAACATCAAGGAATGAGTGATCAACACTTTGTTATGCTAAGTTCTTGGATCGTAAGAGTTTCTCACCTATATCCTTGTATAATGCACTTACATAAAATGCTCACCTCTTCTTAAAGAGAGGAGTAAAATTACTGATACTTCTTCAAACGGATTGTTGTTGTGTAGGCTACAGAGAAATTGGTGGCTTTCCTCTTTGGAATTGCCTCACATATGGTGGCAGATGTTAGCTGGCATAGCCTGGGCATCGACCAAGGATTTCTAAAGGCCATGGCAGAAGTAAGCCTGTATTTTTTTATTTATTAATACAAATGGATTTATTGGAATGTGTAGCCTAGCTTTTAACTGGGAAGGGGTGAGGGGGTGGAGAAGAGACCTGGAGACCTGTTTCAGGAAGATTTTTGGAATGTCCCAAGTTTCGTAGGAATGAAGTTGGTCAGGTTTGGGACCTGTAAACATTAGGGCTGCTTGGATAGTTTGTTTCAGCTTATGTTGAAAGAAACAGGCAGTTGTCTTGTTTTTCTCTTTCTCCAGATTGATTTTCATGGTTCCTACTCAGAAGCTCACAGTGCTGGCGATTTTGGTAATGTTTCTGTTTGCCAATCATAGATCCTTCTATTGGAATAACTAGTCCTCTTCAAAATCACAGTGGGTGATTCTGGCTCTTAGCCTGTGCAAGAAGCCAAGAATGGGTCATTCGGACACTGTATTCCTGCCCTCCGCCATAGCTTGCAAAGTCCTGCTATACCTGTTCTCATGTTCCATGTTTCAGGAGATGTAAAAGTGCATATGAACACTTGGGTTAAAGCCAAAATGCAGATGAAAGGATGCTAATGTTTAAATAGAGTCACTACTATGATTTTAAATTGTAAATAATTCTTATTCTCTGGAGGTATAAAATGTGCAGTATACTTTCAGGTGAACCATTTATGTATTCTAAATATATAGCTGGAAGATCTGCCATCTAAAAACAGACAGCACAGCCTGAAGCCTACATGGCTCCATCGATGATGTTGTCCATGGCAGATACTTAACAGGTTTAGTTTGTTGGACTATGGGGGTTTTTTATATTCTTCCATCCTCAGGAGGAGATGTAGTGAGTCAGTTTGAGCTGGACTTCAGTTATCTGGCATCAAATTGGTAAGATAATGGCAAGATAATTTAATATTTATTTCTGATTATTCTGTATAATCACTGTGTTTTAACAAAATGCTGTCCTTATTTATTTTTCTTTCAAAAGAAACCCTTGCAGCTATTTAAATTTTTCTGTGTTTGGTATGCATATGTACTGTTCCTCAACATGAAAAACTGGAAGGATACCAAAAAAAGAGTTTTATATTTAGGAAAAAAACCAAGAAAGATTAAATTATTTATCTCTGAAGGGAATTATAAGCTTTTATATATAAAATAACCAGTGAAAACATTTTGCTGAAATGTCCTAGAAGTTAGTTAAATAACATAGTTAAATGGAAATGTGAGATTTATTTAAAGTTTTGGAAGTTGAGGATGTTGAATCCAGATAAGTTTCAAAAGCATAAGAATGAGCAGAAGATTTAGATATACACATTTTTTTTCTCACAGTTTTTAACTGAAATAAAAACCCCATATGCCTTTTTTTCTGCTGATAAAATAGGTCATTTGAGTAATTTTTTTAAGTAAAATATAGTTCACTTGGGTGTAGAAGACACAGTTCACTAATAAATCTCTGGTACAGCTGTGTGAAATGTCTATTTGTCTAGGAGTATATATGGCACAGCAGAGAGAGGGAGGACATCCTCCAAGACGATGTGATCAAGCCAGGGAACCAGTGTGGGGAGTGGGGAAACACTATTAGCAGTCGCCATAGGGGAAAGGTTCTATAGGGTTCTGACTTTGAATCTAAACAATAAGGAGAGTATTGTGCACAGAGTAACTGCATGTGCAACCCTGGTCTTTCGGGTATTTGTAAATCTTCATACCTTATGTAGCCTTTTGAAATTTAGAATATTTTATAGCAGGCTATTTTTATTACAGAAACTGTAATCTTTTATCAGTTATATATGTTATAATAATACCTTCTTCTTTTTTTTAGGTATGTACCTGTCAAAGACCTAGCAGCTATCTATAAGGAATTTTATGGAAAAGAGATCATATCTGAAAGCACAATTACTGACTGTACTTTCCTGCTGTATCTTGAACTGTAAGTTGAGTAGCTTTTTCTGGGTTTTTGTAAGTGAAACATATGTAAGAAAATTATGATAGCTGTGTTTGAAATGCCTTACGCATGCAGGTCAGAAATACAGACCCCCCTACTGGATCCCAAAATCATAAAACACCTGAGTTTCTTTAATTACTAGAATTCAAATTTGGACTGCTTAATGACTGTTAATTTAATTATTATACTACAGATGCTGAATCTCAGCTATTTCATGCATTTATAAATTTAACATATTTATGCCTATTTATTTGAGAACAACTCTGTCTTCAAGTACTATTGTATTGTGGCAAGTTAGCAATATAATTTTCATGTACTGAAGAAGTAGTGCACATTGCTGAATAGATGGCTTATCTACATTTTATGTAGATCCTTTCAAGTCCAAGAATAATTCAAGAGATTTTGGATATCTGGCAGTGTATGCTTTTGAATACCCTAAACAGCCTAGCTGTATCCTTTATTTCAGTTAATTACCAATAGTTACACAGCATTTACAAAAACTGTGAATCCCTCCAAATTAAAGGCAAAAATAAAGTTTATATCATTACTTTTTACATTACAACTTTAAAAAATATTTTAACAACAAACAACGAAATGTAATGACTTGCATAGTTTTTACTATACAGGAACCTTGAAAAGAACTGTTTAAATATTTAAATACTAAGTGAAGCAAGTTTTATTTCTGAAGATTTTTTGTTTGTTTGTTTTTAGGCATGGAGAAAGGCTTGCTGTTGCCAAGGTTGTTCTTCTGTTTCCTTTGTAAAAATGAACAGATAGCATGGAGACAATGTAGTCCCTCTTACTAAATATGTGGCCTGTCTCTCAGCTTTTTCCAAGATATGCTAGTAAATCTCCATTTCTGGTGGACAAGTTCCGTGAATATTTCCTTGGAGGAGTGGATGACATGGCATTCTGGACAAACAATATTTTTGAGATGACCAGGCACATGATAGAGAACGGAACCAGGTACAGTGTGTGTCCTGGAATATGAAACACAGTAGTCAAATTCTAACAGTCATTTAATTGCCCTTTTAAAGGCAGGTTCTTTCCTAGAAGAGCTACTAAGCTTTAGATCCTCTTGGACAAAGGGATTTCCATGTATGCCTTTTACCTGGGTTTACAGGATTACCCTGAGTTCGCATTTCTTATGTGTTCACACTTCTTTGCCCAGGCAAGCCTCTGGCATCCCCAGCTGATACTCAGCAGGGATAATTTGGAGCACTCTAAGACATACTCAAGGGCCTGCTTAAAGGTTGCATAGCCATGCCCTAAAGTTCTGCCTGGCCTGGGTATCTGATACTGCACTTTCTGGCTGCTGTTATCAGTCATCAAAGATGTCCCTTCTGAGGGGAGGTATTACCTTCAGGCACTTAAGGCAAATAGGATTACAAAGAGTAGTGGTATATATTCTAGTGTTGAAGCTCAGGCCCCTACTCACAAATCCATATTTTTATAGGACTTCTAGCCTTGTACAGCTCTCTTACAAATGTAGCCTTATGGTAAATAACTTCATAAGACCAAGAGTGGCAATTAATCCATCCATTTATATGGAATATATCACTGTGGATATATGGGGAAATTATGTTTGAAATACATTCTGTTCTGTTCTTTGCTACAGAATGGCACTTTCATTAGAAGTGCTTTAGATTCATAGAAGTAACAGGGCTTGTTACATTAAGTTTCCTTCAAGAAACATGAGATTCATGTAGAACCTAATCAAGGTCATTAAAATAAATATCAGCGGAGTTTCTGAGGATTATGATGGTGCTCTGATTTTGAGTTTCTTGAGAAAACAGATGACTTCTAGTAGAGGAATCAGTAAGGATAAAACTTGTATTTTTAGTTTCACTTCCATTGTAGGAAAATCTTTAAAGTGCATTCTGCATATTTTCCTTTAGTGGCTGCGACCTGCCTGAGAACCCTCTGTTTATAAATTGCACAAAGAAGCACAGGGACAACCACATGTAAGTACAGCTCTGGAGGTTCAAAGTTTAGTGATGAAAGGAGAGTCTTCTGCTAATGTGGACAGTGAGCTATTGAAAACTAGAGATGTTTTTATTTTTTGTGTGTGAATTTGAGATTCTCATAGCATGGATAAGTAAACTTTGTATAGGGTAACTGTGCAGAATCTAAGAGAGCCTTTTACTTCAAGTCATTAATTCAGTTATATTAATTCTTATTACTTCCCTCTTTATTCTAGCAGAAACAAACAACCAAAACATGAACGCCACAAGAATACAACTTCTTTGATTACAGAGTCACTTGAGAAGAATATAAACTATACAGAGAGAGGAGTTCGCTTCAACATGCAGTCTTGGGCAACAGTAAGTGAGAAGTGACAGATCTGTCAGGTAAAATTCAGCTCAGTATAAAGTTGTTTTCATTTCTATCTGAAATGCTGCACAATAGAGCAAGATCTTGGGAGGTTAACAATAGCCTCTGAGTTCAAGGAAATTATAGTACCCTTGTTAATCTATATATGTACATCATAAATACTCAATTTTTACACTTTGCTCATTGTATAGTGAAGTTAGAACACATCTTACAGTGGCAAAAAGGACAAAATATATCTCTAGTATTTACATTTTACAGAATTAGTTGATCACTTTTGCTTTGGGTTAAGAACTCCCAGCAAAGCATAGCAGTGAACAATTAGCACTGTTCCCTTTAGAGCATACAGATTTCTGTCTCTTTCTAAAATGGTGCTTATGACCCGAGTCAGAGTCCTCTGACAGTGATTTCCATTGTTGGTGACCTTGGTTTTCGAGGTGCCTCAAAATGTTCTAGAGTTTCAGCCTGTGTTTTAACCATCCTTTTGTCTCTTTATTTTTATTTCAGAATTCCCTCCGCTTGATAAACCGTGCTTTTACAACCAGTATCTGGAGATCATTAGCAGCTACACATCAGAAATCTTCTAAGCACATATCCAAGCCAGCAGCTTCATATTTTCTGACCTCACCCTATGCTAGACTTGGATGGTTGGTAATTTTTTATCTTCCACCTCCCGCTTAATTTCTGAAAATTCTGACTACACACCAAAATATTATTGTTTATTCTTAGGATACTCTTTAAATATGAAAGTCCAAATCAGTTAGTTGTATAAATCTGGTGGAATGGCTTATGTTGTCTGTTCAGAACAGCAAGTTAGGCCATAAGACTTTTCTTTCAGATGTTGATCAAGTTCAGAATGGAAGGAGCCAAAATTAGAACCAACATTGGCTCTAGTTATGAACAATATGAGAACTTTGTTACCCTTTTTTTAGTTGTTGGTTGATGTTTGGGCAAAATTAATTGTCTGTCATGAGTTGATTACTGATGATGTGAGTGTTCTTGGAAATGCTCAAGACTAGTAGGGAGTTCAGAGATTGATTCGGGACAGAGAGAAGCATATTCTCTCTCCTTTCCAGAGAGATTCTAGCTTGACCTGTAACAGGGGAGAGTACTAAAATAAATTTGCATTGCTGCTCATCTTGCTTCACTTATTGTGACTCAAAATTTGGATTTAATGTTTGCTTTTACTTCACACCAGCTAAATTAGCAGTAGTTAGTTCTTTTCTCGCCACATTCCCTCACTGAACTCCAACACGTTACTGAAACCTGTAATCCCTTTGCTTATCTCCTGTTAAATCCATCAATTAAATCAGAAGTTCAGTTTAAAAGATACTTAATTTCATCTTTTGTATTCTGTGTCATATGCAAGCAACCCTTTTTACACGCTCCTTGCTATGATTGCTCTCAGGTGCCTTGTGTCAGTAAAAAGCAGTTCCTATAGATCTCAGATGCATTAATGGAAGATGAATCTTGAAGGATCTAGTTTTATTTAATCCAAGAAAACATAAATATATAATATGAAAAATGCTGCATAGATTTTTACAGACCTATATGGGGAAACACAGCTCTTGGTTTATCTGAATTGAAATTATTTATTTTCCACTAATGTTGTGGTAGTCTGGAAGCTAATGCTGGTTTTGTTGACTCTCTTGCTGTACAGGGCAATGATCTCAGCTGACCTAAACCAGGATGGATATGAAGATTTGGTGGTTGGAGCACCAGGGTACAGCACCATGGGCCATGTTCAGATAGGACGGGTGTATGTGGTCTACTGTAAGCAGTCAGGTTTGCCACAAGAGGACATGGATTTGGATGGGAAAGCTGACCAAGTACTACAGGGTCATCAGGTGAGGGGTCGAGTCAGATATCTGTCACTTAAATTTTTTGGACTGAAAATTGGTAAATTTTGACTGAGAAACGGTATGATTAATGTGTATGAGTATTATTCCTGAAATTCTCCTCCTAATTAAAAGATGTCATGTGCTTTTCAAGAAAAATAACCATTACTATAGTCACAGGAACAATTGAAACAATAGTGATCTGTAGGTTCACTTCCATTACTGTGCCAGATAAGTGGGTATTAAAATATAATTGGCCCTTGAATAAAAGTGAGGCAGTATCTCTGTACGTCCCAATATATCTTGTTCAGGTCCCTGCATTTAAAAAATATTGTGATTTTCCCTTCTTTTTTTTAATATAATAATATTAATTCAGTATGTTTCAATTCCTTTGAAACTGCTTTTTTAATTAATTGATTAATTCTCACAAAATAATTGTGTGTCTTTAGTAAGAGTGCAATGTATTTAAAAGAAAAAACTGGGATTTGATATGATGGTGGTTGGCTTGTAACTAAGAAGGATCAAATGACCTTTCTAAGTAATAAATATGATCCTCTGTAGAAAATATCTTTACTCACAAAGAAGAGAATAGAGAGAAATGAGATACACTTCCTTTTAATCTGTTTCTGTGGTTATAAACTGTGGACTAACAGCTGCTGTCTTCTTATATAATGTTTTAGTGGTTGTCATCAACAGGAAAGATCATAAGCTTAACATCCATGGTGCACGGGGCTCAGAAGAGGAAATAGCAAAGTGGCACCATATTGAGTTCAGTTATCTTGTATTTTAACACCTCCACATCCACAAATGGAACAGTTGATTCTGAGTTAGTGTATTGGTATGATGGTTATTACTTGGGAGAACAAAAATTCTTTGGATAGCTTTTTTTGTCATCTGTTTCCAGTTCTTCCTTGTGCAAACGTGCATTAGGTTTTTATGGTTTTGTCTTGAAAACATTTGTCATTTTCCTGAGATTAATCCCTTTTCTTTTAGCCTTCAGGAAGATTTGGTTCTGCCTTGGCAGTCCTGGACTTTAACGAGGATGGAGTGCCAGATCTGGCAATTGGAGCACCTTCTGTGGGATCCCAGTTTCTTACTTACAACGTGAGTTTGTTGTTTGTTTTTTTTTAAACATTGAAATGACAGAGAAAATTTCTATTGTTGCTCAAGGTGACATTATACTTTAAACACAAAAGTTTATAATCTTTGTATTTTGACTAGAACAGTGAGAGCTATCTATATTTCCCTTTCAGAGGCCTTTTATGCACATTAAAAATCCAAATCAGATTGTGACTTTGCAGCACTAATGTGCTGGAAATGTAGGGGGCCATCCATGAAACACAAGTGTACCCTTTTTGATTAGGAACCGACAGTTTGGAATGGACCTCATGGATCAGTGAGCTTTGTCATATGCTGTCACAGGCCAACAGATGATACCTAAATGTGATATGAACACAGACACACTTGCTAAAATAATCAATTTACAGAGGCTTAATGACTTGCAGTTTACCATATAAGCCCATGTAATGGTCCCTGAGTATTTTCAGACCAAACAAACTGAGAGGTAAACTGTTTTGATTTAAACCACATCTATTAAGCTTAAAACTCTTCAGAATTTCAGCTACTAACTTATCTGTCTAAAAAAGAATTTAAATAATTTAAAGCATGTAAATTTTATGTAGACCCACTACCTTGAAAAATTATGTGCATCTGTTGTGCCTGGCAGTGTTTGCCATTGCATTAAATAATAGTTATCAAAATTTGAGCCACCTAAGTGGATGTGTAACAAATACAAATATGCAGTACACTGTCCTTGCTTCCTACCCACAGTACGATGAAAATGTACTTCTCTGGTTTGTTGCTTGGTTACAGCCTTATGCATTACAACATGAATATTTTTAGGTTTGGGGTAGAAAAGACAGAATTATGAGAAGGCTGTGACAAGAAAAATGCAGTTGTATTAACAGTCCTCGCAGAACTGTTCCACTCCTTGTGATTTGCCTTGGATTTTGTACCTGGTACTGACATGCAGATGCTCTCATGCTGTATTTGCTTTTCCTGCTGTTTAGGGTGCTGTGTATGTCTACTTTGGCACCAAGGGAAGAGGCTTGGCATCTCAGCCAAACGTTACCATAACTTGTCAGGTATAGTGATAATATATAATGTCCTGTATGGATTATGCTGTTAGCCAGGCTAACACAGGTCTACACAAGAAGGAGGTGAGATAAAGGGGAAAGGGGCTTATGGGCTTGAAAAAACAACAATAAAATCAAATTGCAAGGGAATTTAGACTGATGGGAATGGTGCAAGCAGGTGCTTGCCTAGGTTAGTTGTATGTGGAAATAAATTTGTACCCCAGTGCAGGGGAGGTAGCATGGTGAACAGGAAGATGGCATAGCCAAAAAAAAGGAAAAAAAAAAAAGGCAAAACCCCCAAGCCAACGAACCAAAAAACCCTCTAAAAAAAACCAAAACTGAAGCCACGGAGTGGGAGGGTAATTTAGTTAGCTATTTAGAAGTAAGTTGCTATATTTTGTTACAGAATTGGTGGTTTCTGTTCTATTTCAGGCTTAAACTAACTGTTTATTGCAGGATTCCTACTGTAATCTTGGTTGGTCCCTCCTGGCAGCTGATGT
This sequence comes from Platyrinchus mystaceus, assembly GCA_035041135.1. NCBI lineage: Eukaryota > Metazoa > Chordata > Aves > Passeriformes > Tyrannidae > Platyrinchus > Platyrinchus mystaceus. The sequence goes on from JAWWLV010000088.1 coordinate 58,994,575, forward strand.
TGATGGGGATGGAAATGCTGATCTGGTTGTGGGCTCTCCATATGCACCTGGTGGTGGGCAGCAGAGAGGATTTGTGGTTGCATTTTACTCTTATTTCAACAGGAGTGACCAAGGTAATATATTAAATTAGCCCTCCCATATTTTATGTGACTGTTCATTTGTTCCTAATTAATAATGAGATAATTCAGGTTCAAAAGGATCTCAGGGTGTGTCTAGTCCTGCCTCCTGCTCAATAAGAGATATTTGTGAAGCCAGACCAAATTGCTCAGGGCTTTGTCCATTTGAGTATTAAAAATCTCCAATGACAGAGATTGCACAGCCACTCTGGGCAGCTGTTCCACTTCTTGGCAGTCTTCATAGGGAAAAAAAGTCTTATTACAGCCAGTATGAACCTTTTTTGTTTCAGTGTATGCTCATTGTCTATTGTCCTCCCACCATGTACAGTGAACTCATAGGCACAGAAGGCAAGGAATACCCCTACTAAATTTGCTCCAGTTAATCGACATCTTTCCTGTTACTGAAAATGTATTATAGGTGTGGTCTAAGAAAGAGTAAAGTGGGAACAATCACCTCTCACAATCTCTTTGCCATGCTCTTGGTTATATAGCCTGGGACACTGTTGGCTGTTTGCTCTAAGAGCCTCACATGCCCACCATGATCTCCAGGGCCTTTTCCACACAGCTTCTCCCCAGCCTGTATCGCTGCAAGGGCATCTCCTTTCCTAGGGTCAGGCTTTGCATTTGTCCTCACTGGATTTTCCTGTCAGTCTGTTCCTCCAGCCTGCCTGGGTCCTTTTGAATGGTGGCTCCCCACAGTCTCCTTTCATCTGCCAACTGCATGAAAGGGCTTGTTGTTGCCTTCTCCAAATCAATTATTATAAAGGATGAGTCTCAAGATAGATCCCTGAAGGCGCTCCACTTGTCACAGGCACTCACAGTACAACCCACTGTCTGCTGCCCTGTGATGGTGATTGTCTCAACCAGTTTTTCCCCATCTGGTTCTCCACCCATCCAGATGCAATGTCCCAGCTTGGATAAAAGAATGTTGTGGGATACTGTGTTGAAAGCCTTGCTAAAGGAATGGATTCAACTGTGTGTTGTGAGTCCAGGGCAGGCTCACTGCTCTTCCTTAGAAAATTGCAAATGTACCTTAGAAGATGAATTTTTATCATTCTGTACACTCCTTCATATTGCTAAAGAGGAACACTACAAGTGAACACAGTTAATAAGTACAGGTGATGAGGAGTGTTGTGAATGGGGGAGAAAATGTCACACATGAAGCTAAATAAAGTTAGTAAAGGTTGGGCAGCTTTGTCACAATCATGTAATGACATTTCCAATAATGCTTATTTTTTGTGGCTTATTCTATCTCATGTAAAATTAGAACCCACAAGGAAAATGGGTTTCAAAACACTGCTGACTGACATTTCTGTAAAACCAAAGCACAGAGGTGAGTTATTTAAATTACAGACAGAATTATTTGAGGCTCACCCACCCAACACCTCTGAAGAATTACAAGTCCTGATCAACGTTGACTAGTTTAGGGTAGGCTTGTCTGGTAGCTTTCGTGTGCTTTGTGTAGGCTATTGGAAGGACTGAGAAACAGGCTGTGTCAAATAAAGGCTTTCACCAGCCAACACAGCTACAGGGTGAGCAAGTGAAGTCAGCAATTACTGGTGCCATATCATGGACAGTGTAACTTTGCTTATAGAAACCTGTCATAGGATGAATCAGTAGAGGATTGCTAACGGATTTTTCTATGCTAGGGTACATCAAGACTTAATTCATATTTTTCTGGTCTCTCAGAATTTCTGTCAGTACAGGATGCAAACTGGATGGTGCAGGGGGAAGAAAACTATGCTTGGTTTGGATTTTCACTTGACAGCTGCCAGCTGGAGAACATAACATTACTACTGATTGGTAGCCCTACATGGAAGAGTTGTGATAGGTGTGTTGTATGTGAGAGCTTGATCTCTCCTCCATTCTGCTCTACTTCTACAAGGTTTAATATTTGTAATAGATTAGAGTTCCAGCTTTTCAGGAAGTTTCCTCTTTGTCCTGCTTAGATTATATTTATTACATTCATATTTCTATTAAATTCATATTTTATACCTTCACACTTCCTTATGAAGACAGGGCGCTTTAGACCCTTTGTAGAGCAGGTCTTTGTTATTTAGAGACACTGAAAAATTTCCTGGGTTTTCTTGGGGAGAGGGGCTGCAAAAATGTCAGGTAAGCATGCCTTAAATAATTGTACAGAGCTCTGAGAGAGCATTTTTAAAAGCAAGCCAAAGACAACAATGTATTGGATGATAAAGGATTGGGTAGACAGGCCAAGTCTGTGCTTGAAATGTTGTGTAACTGGTTAGGACACGTATGGGAATTACTAGAATAGATTTCTAGAATTTGGCAGGCACTATTATTCCAAAGTAAAAGGGGACAATATTTTAAGAGTAGCATTCCTAGCTGAATGTACAAAAATACATTGTTACAAACAACTATATTTTGAATTGTAATTCAAGCTGCAATCCCTTCTCGTCGGATGCCAGACGGAGTGTTGGGAAAGTGTACGGGTACAACCCACCGAGCACAGAGCACTGGTTTGCGGTAACTGGAGACAAGGTAGGGCTCCTTCTTCACTATAGGACCTTGTGAATAATTTGAAGTGACAATCTGTACAAATTACATAGGTGTTTTAAAAATCTAACAGGAGATGAGCAGAATGGGTTTGTCTCTGGCCAGTGGTGTGATGTCCGTGGCCGGGAACACAAGGAGAGTTTTGGTGGTGGGTGCACCTACTGCAGGTAAGTCCTGAAAACTGGAAGCCACTTCTATCTTAGGATGTTTGTTTCTGTATGACCAGAGGACAGATACAACTTTTAATTTAGAAAAAGGATCTTTAAATTGCCATGTAATTAAAAAAAAAAAAAAAAATTAGGAATAATCACTGTAATTACCCATAAGTGCCTTACATGGAGTCTCTCTACTGTGCTTCTGTTTCAGTATGTTTTTTTCCATCCTTAAAATTGGCTTAACAGCATTACTACCTTACATTATTTATGTAGCAGTGTTTTGCTAGTAGACTGCATATTTCTTGGAATCAAAATGCAGAAGTCTGTCTTTAACTGCATTTCTCCCCATGTCCTATGGCTAAGAGATTTTTCCCTGAGCTAATTAGTGTTAATCCCATATAATGTTTGATGTTATTTGATAAATTAATTTTGTTCATTTTACGTAATTTTATGTAATTACCTGCTCTTAATGTATTGTAAGTATTAAACTTGAGTTCCTATGTTATGCTTATCCTATGCTTATCCTATGTTATGCTTATCCTATGTAGATGCTTAACTTCTGTTACTTTTTTCTTCCAGACAGCCTGCATAGGATTTCATTTATGTCCTCAGTGCTGCATCAAGCTGGACTGGCTCTGGTATATGACCTGACAGACAGCACCAGGCCTTCTTTGCTCAGCACATTCAGTGGGGACAGGAGGTTTTCTCGTTTCGGAGGAGACATATACTTAAGTGATCTGGATAATGATGGACTGGGTAATGTTTGATGAATCTAGATCAGAGCTGAAATGTTTAACTTTTAGCAACAAGAGGGCTGCTCACCTACATGTTCATACAAGTGCTAAGCACAATCTGCTTCCCCAATTGACTTGTACCAGTATTCCATCACGCCTTATGGAGAGGCCTCTCTAAAATCCCAAGCAACTCAGTCAAAAATTGATAAATTTTAAATACCATCATTAATAGGAATTGTGACATCTGAAAATATGTAAATGCCAGCACTCTCTCGTGTTTTGGTTTAGCATTCATTCCCTTCTGACGTGTTATATCATCTTTGTAATACCTGCAGATGAAATGATTGTGACATCCCCACTGAGAACTAATGGCATCTCCTCAATACTGTTTGGTGGGGCAGCTGGCCGTGTTTATATTTACAGCGGAAAGCAAGCATCCTCAGGGAATGTGACAGGTCACTGCAAATCATGGATATCTCCCTGCCCTGAGGACTGGGTAAGAATACACGAAAGGTAATATCGGGACAAACATGCAGTGCATTCTGACTTGGTTCCAGAAAACTAAAGGTTTACTCATGTTTCTGAACCTCTGCAAATTGGCTCCTCCTGTTCATTCTTAACTGACTTTGCTGTTTAGGAGCCAGGATTATTGTACTGGACTTCTATTCCCCTAGCATGGTTCTCTCAACTGACTTTTTATTTTGTCCTTTTTTTTTCTTCAGGCACAGTATGTCCTTATTTCTCCTGAGGTAAGTAAACAGAAAACAAACTACTGAAACTAAAAGGTCCTATTTTTAAAAAAACTAGCAGCATTATAACAAGCAATGTTATTTTACAGGAACTATCAAGATTTGGGAGTTCAGTTATCTCTGTGAAATCTGAAAGCAAGGTGAGAAAAATTACTGTTGTCAGTTGCGTTGTAACATCTTCCTACCTCACTTGCAAGTACTTGCTAACACCTCACATGCATCTTATTTGTAGAAGTCTTAAGTGCTTTACATAGTTAATTAAGTCATTCTCTGAACCAATAATTAAAATTATTTTATAGGTGGATGAGCTATGGAGTTGCCAAGATTTTGGCACATGAACTGAAAGAAATCACTTTAAAACGACCTGAAACCTAAACTGCTTAGGAGTTTGCTGAAAGGTTGCATGGTAAATGGAGTGTAGGTGCCAACTGGCTTTACTGTTCATGACAGCCTGTATGCAAAGTGGATGCTCAGCTATGAATGGCACCCTACCATCCCTCTCATTTAGTCTTTACAGGCTTGCTGTCCTGGCTATCTCTTCAGTAAAAACACCATTCATATGTCAAGTGTTTCCAAGCATAGGGAGGTCCAGTTCTTACCTGAATGATTTTGAATACATTTATGTACCTGTTTCTCTTTGTTTCCCTCAGATGCCCATTATTTTTACCAAACATCAGTCCCTAGGTTTGTATGATGCACTGAGGAACCATTTTTTCAGCTTGAAGGTTACTTAGTGCTCGTTCAGCTGTTCTCCTTACTCTCACATCACCTCTGTGAGCACTGGGGTTCTCCGTGTGAATACTGAGGAGTAGGCAGAGGAGGTATACAATAGGTCTTCAACAAATGGTGTTTAACTAACTTCTTGCTGTTAAAACATGCAATGGAGAAACACCTAGAAATGTAAATTCTTCTCAGCTAATCCAACACCTGAAACACAGGCATTGCTCAGTGCAAATGAGACCATTCTTCAAGCTGTTGTGTTCTGTTGCTATGGCACCAATCCAGTCCCCACTCCAGCTTCATCTGTATTGATCTTAGCCCTGAGAAAGTTTATATTTCCAACAGACTTATTTCATTGGTTCCAGCTTGCTTCAGTTCCCCAAATGAAATAAAGTGTGTTTGCCAAATCGTTTTGTTAACTGCTATTCTGATGAGGTGGGTTGCTCTCTTATTTCTCCTTATCACATTTCTGTATGACATTAATGAGATGGACTAAATCTGGTTTCTATTAGGGAAGCTTAAGGCAGTCACACACCTGCAGTTGCATTTTGCTAACCCTTGCTCTGTATCTCTGCAGAAAGAAGTTGTAGTGGCAGCAGAGAGAAGTTCTGCAAAAGCTCGACTTGGTGGAAGGCTTTTTGTCTACTCACTCTGAAAGTTCATGGTAGCCTTTAAGACCAGGGCACAGCTGGTCTTTTAGTGAAGAACCTCTGTAGTATCTGTGATACTTTCCTGAAGCCACACAAACCAACAAACCCCATGTCAGCAAGCTTTTGATGAATTCTGTTGTGGGCAGCAACATCACTTTAACCTAGAACAAGCCAGCTGGTCTGAAAACCTTTCAGAGGCTGAAATGAGCAGGCAGCTAGATTTTTGGTAGTAGTATTTGGCTGTATAAGGAATGTTCAGTGGTCACCTTCTTTACTGGTCAGATTTGAGTATTTTCTTGGCAAAACCAGGAAATAGCAGCATATAATTAACAATTCCTCATATACTGTGATAAAGACAGGTATTCTAAGTTATGGAAAGTTACCATCAAAATAACAAGCATGGAGGAAGGGCAGCTTTAACCGTGACAGAAAAGTGGGTGCCAATGAACAGGACTGTCTCTGTCTCTAGCAAGTCTTGATGTCTGCATTGAAGGTGTAGAGCAGGTGGGATCTCAGGAAGAAAAAAACAAGCAAGTTTTAGGAAATATTTTCACTTTTGCAATTGTGGCTGACTACTCTGATATGCTTTGTGTTTTCATGTAAAATTCCATGACCATGGTAACTTAGAATTGTTAACTGCTTTTACTGTTAACAGTATTGTCTTCAACTATTAACACTAATTTTGTATGATGCAGGTTTAACAATAGCATGCATTATCTATTAAACAACTTGAGCAGCAAAATGTGATGATACCATTATTACCAACCCTAGTCCGTAGTCACGTGTACGTATTTTCTCTCTCTTGCCTCCTTCACAAATGCGAAGCATTATTTTTATTTTAAATAACAGAAGTTGGTGGAATAGCACAGAATCCAAAAGTCATACTCCAAAATGAAACGTCTTAACCTACCTTCTTAGGAATTCTTTCTCAGGGATGTTGCTTTAAGCAGATCAAAAAAGGCAAGTTGAACATTAGCTTGATGTATAATGCATTCTGGCATCTATTTTGTGGATTTGCCCAAACAACAAAATACTTTAAAAAAATTAAACTTTGAACTCCATGAAAGAAGTTAATGGATAGGACTGGGAGCACAGTACTTACCTTACAAATCTGTGAAATGTGGTGTGAGGCAAAACAAGCAGTGCACTTATAAGGGTGGCAGAATAGAGTTTTCCCTTTTAAATGAAAACTGATGAAACCAGTATGTTCTGTAGCAATTCCATTCTGAACATACACCTTCCACTGGCTTTTATTTTTCCTATGTATGATCTCAAAGTAAGTTTACTGCATCTGAATGCATTTTGATCACTTGAATTGTAAAAAAAACATTAAACATTTGGGTATGTGAGGGAAAAAGCAGTCTTGTAAAAGACATGTCTTTCTATCTGTGCTTTTATTGTGCTGTAAGTCAGTTATGTACAGGAAAAGGAGTCAAAAGGAGTTCACAGAAGCCTCTCTGCACAAAAGCTTATGTGAAAGTTTCTCAAACAGCTACACCTGCATATTTCAGTTCTGGTCTCATGCAACTACCACTTGGTTGAAAACATCACCATCCATGTCTTTTCACGCACTGAGCTGTCAGCCAAGGTATATGAGCCCTTGGTTCTTCTACTGGATTATTCAGTTTAGAGGGTTTTTACAGCTTCACCCGCTAAGCCAAAAGACTGCAAAAAATTCAGCTAAAAAACTCAAAAACATTACAAACCCCATTGACTTTCTCACCTTCTTGTACCTTTTGTATCTGTAATTGAAAGTCACATACAGAGAAAGAACAGAAAAATAGTTACATACAACTGATTTTAATCAAAATAGCATCACAGGCTTGCACAACTTCATGTACCTTTTTATTTCCCTCTTCGACTCATTAGTCCCAAGTAAAAATGTTCACAGCTACAGTTACTGTTTTTCCAACTCCTGCCAGTACAGTGATTTATCTGGTGGCACCTAAGGAGCTGCTCACTGTGTTACAGCAAGCTTAAAAAAAACCAAGCAAGAAATGGGCAGTTTAGGACTTCATTTTAAAGGATTTCATGCTCCCTCTACAGACTGAGAGAAACCAGTGGAGAACTACACCCTCAGAGAGAAGGGCTAAGAAAAAACACAAACAGTGGGCATAAGGCTTTTATTCCTTCCTTCAGTCCATCACAGGATACCAGGCTTCCACATGCTTTACTAACCTGGCTACTTACTGTGGTGCAGGCTAGTCCATGGTTTGTCTTGGAGAGAAGAGAGAAAGCATAGCCCAGTTAAGAGAAACTAACAACCATCTGTTGATTTTTAGCAGAATTTGAGTCAGTCCTCATGACAACAGGAAGAGTTGTGAAACTGCAGCTATATCAATGCGTGTTGAAATACTATCAGGTGGCAAGCACAAGTGGGCGTTATCCATAAGCCTGCTTTCCCTGTTCCTAAAACTGCATGTTTTGGGCCTAAATTAATTGTTAAGGAATAACCAAGATAAGTAGCTAGATTCCAAAGCCTGTTATTGCTCACGTAAAATAAGGGAAACTATTATTTCTGGTTGCTGCCAATTTAGTGGTCATGCTTCACAAAAGAGGCAGGTATGCTTTTTGCTTTGGAAAATCTGTTCTCTGCAATTAAATAGGGCCTTAAAAATCCATTTAAAAAGGCACTCTTGGGGTGAATTTTTCTTTGACATTTGAAGTCCAATTCCCCAGTCTGCAGCTCAGAACCAGAATACTTGATGAATGCTGTCATCCTTAAGGAAAAAAAATTCTGTTCTCTGTAAGAAGGGCCATTAAGCAAAGAAGTATTTGACAGAAACACATAAAATGAGAATGCCCAAAAAGTAAGTATATGTATGTGATACAGAAAACTAGTGGAACACACGTGGAGTGGAGATGAGACTACTGTGTAAAGCATGTTGTTGTTTTCCCTGGTGTTCCTCTCCTTTCGCGTGTAAGAATTAAAAATCTCACTGTTATTTTTTTGGCACAAAATATATATTAAATTAGCAAGTTTAGAAATTCTTGCAGTTTTCAGTAAGGAAGAACAAATGCAAGGAAAGTGTCCAAAGTCCACCCTGTAACAACAGAGGTTTCTTCATTCCTTATGTTCCTATTGGTTTGGTAATGTTCTGCTCAGCCCAAATGTTTCTGCTTTAAGGCTGCTCTTTATCTCCACTCTTCCAGCTGCTGGTTGGGATTTTTTCAAAACTGCAGGAACCTAAGCAAGAACAAAACAGCCTGTGATTACATGAGAAGCTGCTCACAGAGGCCCGAACTTTGATTTTTCTCCCCTTATTTTCAGAACAGTGTCTCTAGCTTCTCCCTCCCTAGTCCCTTCCAGCACATTCCTCCGAGCCAAAGTCAGAATGTGCTAGACTTGGTTTTGAACAACACTTATGGATAATCCAGTTAATTGCAGCCATAGTCAACAATCCACAACAAACTACTTCAATTTGCCTCTTAGTGGCAAAGGAGGGGAGGCAAGAAGGGGACTTTATCTGAGTCTCCCTTCCTTTGTCACTTGTAGCAACTTAACTTCTGAATCCATTAATACTTCCACTATAAATATTAGAGTGCAGACCAGAGGTAGACAACACAGTTCGACAAGTCCCGGAAAGGGTAGTCAACAAGGAAATTGACTCATACATGCTAATCTAAAGATGGATCTCCTTGGAAATCTTCATACAGCTTGCTACCATCAGCATCAATTACAAAGATAGCTGGCATGCATGTGACAAACTATTACAAACCTCAGACTGAGAGTCAGAACAACACAACCATGGCAATGCTCTCCAGAGAGATGTTACAGGTAGCACTTGTCCTCATCCTCCTTTAGTCTTTTACATGACAGGGACTGCAGATCCATAGTTAGGATGCGGGTGGGAGCAGCATTTGTTATGTGTCTTGCTGTGAACAGACTGCTGTGGCAGCTGAGAAGGCAAATGAGGGCTGCTTCTACCATAAGCCTCAGCTTTTCTTGGGCTGCCAGGTGAAAATAAATACAGCATGTCTCAAGGAACAGCCTGCAGCTTCATTTACGGCCACTGCTGGGGCTTCCCACCTCATTCAATCCAGCTAGGAGCACTTTCTCTGCCAAGGAGCAAGCCCTGAGTTGAATTCCTCCATGTTTTGTGGCCTAGCCCTCTAGAACAGCGTATTTCCTGCTTTAGAAATGGACTGTACATGCAGAGTGTGAGACAGAAACCCTGGCCAGCCATACATACATGAGGAGGTAGTGGAGGCTCCAGGTGCCGCCCAAGGAAGGAAAGTAAGCGTCGCCATATCAGACCACTTCCCAGAAACATAATCCCTGTCACCAGCCAAAATATCCTGGGGTCCTACCGACAGAACATTCCCATTAGTTGTGCAACCATCTCTTCACAAAAGGGATGACCCAATGATAATCTCTACTCCCCACCAGTGTTCTCCTCCATTATGGGAGGAAGTGGTAAACTCCCTAGCACCAACAGCCAGGGCCTACCTTGGGAAAAGAGCTGTTTAGGATCACTGTACTGTATTCTATTACTGTCTCATGCAGTTTTCCTTCCTTCATCAGAAAGTTTGAAAATTTAACCCTTATATTTAATTGATTTGAAAAGTAAGAAGTCTTTGCTTTTTCTGTTTTGTTTTAAAGCTGGGACATGCAGTTTTGAAATTGTACCCCGCAGTTTGTACCCCCTCCTCCCTAGTTTATACCTAAACTAGGTATAAACATGTATTTAGGTATAAACATGTATTGACAGTAGAGTACTTCCTTTGGTCTGCTGAAAATGCCCTGGCTGCTTGCCACATACCCTTGGATCTGGAAGACAAAGCTGGTCTTTTCAGAATAGTTGATCATTAAAGAAACCTTAATACTACTTTATAATCAGTCCTTATACAACCAAAATTTGCCTTCTCATTACTTTTCCAGGGATGCAGAAAACAGGCTACAATACTGTGCAGGTAGCCATGCAGTCATTTTCTTACAAAAAAAAGTGACTGCATGAACACATGAACCACTGGAGCTTTTTCTGTGGAAAGAATGAAGGGGTACCAAATTTAAAATGCACTATAAGAGCAGGGCCTGCATTTCAGGCTTCAAAGCAGCACTCATTCCTTACCTCTTCAAGAGATGACTCCAAGTTCATACCAAATGCAACTCCTATGAGGCCAAAGAGAGAGACGGAGAAAGTCCCCATAGTCAACTGCAAGTTCAGCCTCATCATCACATTACGATGGCTAAAGAAGGAAGAAACATCTGTAAGAGGAACCCATAAATTGATTTGCTGCATAAATTCTCAAATTCCATACAGCATGCACTAAAATGAAATAGTGAAAGGGAAGTCATGTTGGAATTAGGCAATCCAGTGACAAAGATCATGAAACAACAGTACAAAGAGGCTACTGTTTTGACATTGCTGCATCAGGATACCTCTAAGGCAGGAGGTTCTGCTCAATCATCATCAGACTTGCCAGCATCTCTCACTTCTCAGAGGTGTATATGCACAGAGTAACAGTAAATTTCTGCTGAAGTTTGTGTCCTCTCACCACTAAATTTATACGCCCGTATTCACAAGAAACAAATATTTATTGTTAACTTGCAAATTAACACACTTTACAAAAAAGTAGTTGGTAAATGCTGCAGACTATAAACCTGAGCCTCTTTGGGAGAATTCCATATTCAAATCTCCACAAAAAAGATTTTTGTGATTTCCTGATACAGCATCCACTAACTGCTTCTACAGATAACTCCTCGGTAAAGAGAAGAAAGAATATTATACACCAACCTCAAAGACAAAGAGTCCTTGCAAATGCAAGCTACAATTATTTCTCAGTAAGAAATCTGACTTGTAGTGAAAAATGTAGCATACAGAGAGAAAGAAAATACTTGCTCACAAGTTATTAATTCTTGTATCACTCCATAGAGTAATAATGTAGCTTGCAATGAACACCTGAGTAGGCTAGCCAGAATCTAGCTAGTAATCTTTTCTGAACAGAATTTTAATATGCCTCTAAATCTGCAGACATTTCCTGTATTGAATAGCTCCCCAGAAGGATCTAAGAGAAGCTGTGTTTCTACTGAAACTGATGCCTAGTTTGCTTTATCCAGTTCACTGGTAAGAGAAGTGCAGCACAGCTGTGACTGCAAGTCCACTCAAACCCTCATGAAGACAAAATTCTCAAACTTCCCTTGTAAGCAGATTTCAGAAAGTCTAGGTATTAAATTCATTAAATTCTGCTCAGCTTTTGGCAATCCAACAGGTCAGGTCGCTAACCTGTCCAGGTTGATAAAGATGATGCTTTCTGAGTCGTCAATCAGTACTCTGAGTTCACGAGCTTCATTTGCAAGATCTTCTGCTTGTCTGTAGTAATTCTCCAACAGCAGCTCCATTTCCTCTGCATGGTCAATCCTAGATGTACTCTCCTGACTGTGAGCAACAAATTATATTTTTCTGGTTACCTACATGTTGTATATACAGTGTATTACTGATGTGTTACAGCATGTAAGAGTTGTGGGAACAAGAGTGCTGTCAGACACTAGACCTTAAAATCCAATCTTTTTGTGAGAAAATTCCATCAATTCCAACAGCTTAAAATAAAAGGCATATTTTTATATTTATCAGCAGCTCAGCACAGGCAGTAAATTATTCCGAGTAGAGCAGTTAGCACCTGATATGCATCAAGGCATGCACACCACCAAAAATTTTAGTTTTTCAGATATTACAAAGTTAGCAAGTAATGTAAATTTTATATTATTTATAAAGTTTATATTACTGTAAATGTTTATGTTATTAAGTTACAAAGTGCTAACAATTTTGACAGGAGATGCTTAACTTCTTGGTGCCCTCCGGTGGTGGGAGCTTGTAACAGTGCAGTCAAAAACTCCAAAAATAAAACATAACCATAAGTCAACACACAAACAATTACACAGTGATGGAGATGGTTTAGGTGTGTATTACAATAGTTTAGTTGCAATGCATTTGAGCTATACACAGCAAATACTGCTAAGTGTTTTGGAAGCATGAAGCAGTCAAACAGTGACCATCAAATGAAAGATCCTCCTCTCCTGAGAGAAATCTGCCCAAGAGACTTTCATCTTACTTCACAGTGCTACTGCTGGTGCAGCAGTGTTCCTCTAAAACAGGAATATATGTTTCTGGCATTGTGTAGATGAAACCTGAGGCACCTGAGATCCACAGGAGCTTGGAAATCAGCAGGAAAGCCAGAAAGATTCTTCATAATTTTCTCTTCTGTGGTATGATCTCATTTCTCTGAAGAGACTGAAGTTTTTTAAGAATATCCTCCCAGCATTACTGACTGTTAAAGGAACCTCTCCGAAATGGTTCTCCAGGAAAATAAGTGGTACGGCTTATGAGTCAACCCATGTCGCTCCCTGAGGACCTTTAAGAGAGCCCCTAGTTTCTCTCTAATGGGGCTAAGCTGATTTGAAAGCCCTCCAGACCTCGAGGTTTTCATTGCATGGAA
>JAWWLV010000088.1:59021513-59033579 GCA_035041135.1 Platyrinchus mystaceus
CTGGGAATCTAATTCCCCATGCTTCCTTTCTAGTTTATTTTTTTTTTAAGTCTAAAGTAGTCTACCCAGTTATGCACCTCTCCATCACTTCTGTTCATTTTGCATAGGCATGTAGCCTTTTTTATGACCAGAACAGCTGAGTCCCTTCTGTTATTTAAAAGATGACCACTTGCTTTCTTTTTCCAATCTGGACACCAAGAATTAAGCTGACAGTTTCTCTGTTTTTTAGTGAGTCTCTGGAAGAATAATGTGGAGGAGGTCTGAGCTTTTAGGTGTTTTTCCTAAGTGGCTCTGCATGTGAACAATAATGGTTCTTAATTCTGGCAGTGAATTTCATGGTCTCAATTGCCTATTATATGTTGTCTTCAGCCTTTGTGGGCATTTTTTCTGTAATTGAATTAAAAAAAATAATCTCAAAATTAACAATCCCTTTCTGGAGGTGGTTGAGAATTTATATGCTAAACTATCAGCTTTACAGGGACTTCCTCATCTTGATTCTGTAGAGTTGCGGACACTACATTTTTCAAGAGAGCTCATTATGAGCTCATGTTTCACGACAAAACTCTCTGTGTAATGAGCAGGATCTCTATCAGCACCCTTACCGTTTCTGTCACTAGCTGGTTCTGAAGATTTATTGAAGCTTCTTGTGCTTCAGTGGCAAAGCTAGAGAGAAAGGTGTATGACTGCAACTGTAAGGCTAAATATAAGCCCCTTTTCCACAGTACTCTCTTCTAGGTCAAATGCAGCGCTCAACTCTCAAGAAAGATCTGCTGTATCTTTTTGGTATTAAATCCTATGAGTCTGTGGATGGCTTAAAGTTGTTAGTTGTCAGAACATCGTGTTATGCCTCCTTAAATATGTTTTGGTATTTGACAGGCTAAAAGTAAGTGGGTGTTTGGCATTAGGATGCACTCTTTAGAGAATTGAACACTGGTTTTTTGGGGGTGGGAAAAAGCATTTATTTTTGTCAGTTCACACTTTATGGTCAGAGTTTTATGGGGAATGACCTTTTCAGACTGTTACGGTTGTAACATGCAACAAGGTAAATAATTTTTGAGGCCAACAAAGAGAGTACTTTAAGAAAAGCTAACCTAAAGGACTTGGTAAAAGCAGCTGTTTTATATAACCCTTGATAGTATGCCATAGTCCTGTAATGTAGGCAGGAAAAATGGGTTGACTTGAGATCTTTTCCATTTCCGCATTCAGAGTTGGAGTTCTTCATTATTAGTATTCACTTATATTATACTGGGACACTTTTCTGATAGGAATTGAAGGAATTAAAGGAAAGAGTGTATATTTGTCTGATGTGTCACAGGCAAACATAAAGCAGTTGCAGGTGTGAGAGACCAAGCATCTGCTCTGAAGGATCTGGGTTGGTCTGATGGCAGCGAGAAGCTGGAATAATTTTACTAACTTTTTTTTTCCCAGTGAGGCTTATTGGACATATTCATTGCTATGATAGACTATACAGGGCTGGACTTTGAAATGGAGGTCAGTGGCACTGATGTGTGGGAACAGTGGGAGTGTAAGGGAGAGAGTATCCAAGAAGAAGCAGAAGTTGAAAGTGTCATTGTTCCTCTTCAAGCAGTGCATTTGTTTGTTCTCAGGTGCCTTCCACTGAGAACTGAATCTTTTTCTTTCCTGTTTGCAGTGAATTCTAGACTAAACTGCACTTACCTTTAGTGTGTGAGCCTCTTATCATTTCACGCCCTGAATCTTAACATCCTGGGATAGATAGCTCTGAGGGTGTATATTCTATATAAACTGATGATATGTTTAATTTTTAAATAAATATAAATGAATCAGCATTTAGAAATTCTGCTCTTAGGAAAAATACATAGAAATTTTCTTTAAAGGAGGAATTATTACTCAATGGTAGGAATTTTTGTGGTGTATAACAAGTTTTGCAGCTTGTTTTGTCATTTATAGATGTGCAAAGTGAACACATGCTTTTTGGTCTATATGTGGTGACATGTGTTGGTATGTTGTAGTTATTGTGATGATGAGTAATAATGCATATTATTACCTGCACCTCTCTGAGTTCATCCCCAGCTCTGAGCTTCCTGAAAGAAAGCTGCCTATGCTGGACCGAATTTTGATTTTTAGCTTTTTTTCAGCATGCTACTTTACCTTCCTCCTTCCTTTGCCCATTTACTTGTATTTGTGCTCATTAATTAATGGTAGATTGTCCTCTCTCCAGGAGTGTCACTTTAAACAAGACCTTTTCAGATTTGCAGATCCTTGAAATGCCTGGACCTCTGCATAGTGAATTTAAGCCTTTGACTGTGTATTTGTTTTTCTTTGTCACTTTTATTAGTTCTCCTCTAAGTAATTTACAGATGCCCAGAAAACAAGTCATATAGGCTGTTGGAACCATTTCGCCTGAGGCATTTATTTCTTTTCAATCTTGCAGGCTGCAAGATCTCTTGGTTTTGGTCTCAAGAGAGCATGTTCCTTTTTACACTGGGAAGCTTGGAATAGTTGTTTTTGTTTGTATTTAAACATGGGGCTTTAAAAAATATTGTCCTACCTTACTACATTTACCTTTTCCAAAGCATTGGCATGCACTTTTAAGCATGACCTCAAAGCCTTGCTGGTTCTCCCTGCCCCCTCACCCGGAAGTCTTGGAATCCTTGTGACCATGCCTTGTGGTACCTTGATAAATGATGCAAAGAATGAACGGTGCTTTTTCTTTATTTTTTGGTTTTTTTTTTTTTTTTTTAGTTTGTTTGGTTGGTTGGTTTGGGTTTTTGTTTGTTTGTTTGTTTTCTTTCTTTCTTGGTTCTAAGCCTTCATTTAGGTCCCATGAATTCTCAGTTTTGGCTAGGTAGGAAAGTTTCTTCCTTCAAACAAATGTTATCCCAGTCATTAACTACAGAACATGACATTAATGGAGGACTGCAGATGTGTTGAGAGCTCTGAGGTCTTTTAATGAGCCTGCACTGATGCTTGGCATTAGGTATACCTGATTTCTCAAATAAGGTCTTCTACTCCTAAAAGCCTGGTAAAGCACCGTGGTTTTCCACTGGAAGTGGGAGCAGAAATGACAAATGTCCATTACCTATTCTTGGGTTAGATCCCAGCATGAAATAGATACTTCAGCCATTGTTGTTCCCATGTTTAGGTTTTGGCAGAAGGTGTGGCTGTACTGAGTTACATCTTATCTCTTTACAGCACTGAGAACTTGAAACATCTTTCAATACCAGGAGCTACTTACTGAGAGCTGCATTCAAGAGGAGAGCTGCTCTCATGGCTCTCCGAGTGCTGACAAGGAAAAGGAGTGAGCATGGTCTGGGTACCTGGATAGTTGCCTATTTGCCAGTCTATGGGTTACTCATGCCTGGAGACTTATTTAGTTCCCTTTCTTTGGGAAAGCAACATACAGCTGATCCATCAGTGTGTGTTTCAACTACCACTTCCGTGTTAATGTTTTTAGTGGGAATGTTTACTCTGATGGAGACCAGTATCGTTTAAATAGGCATACTTTGTTTGCTTGTCCAGTTGAGGCTTGTGTTTTGTCTATTCATAAATAAATCATGAAGATGCTATTGCTTCGTCCGACCACAAGAAATGAGCATTCAGATGTGGCCACATTCTGTTGAAACACAAGTGGTGTAGATCCTTTTACACTTTAGCTGATGCCCTGAGTTAAACTCAGGTGTGGAAGAAAACTTTGGATCTAGCAGAGATTTACTGTGAGAAACTAGGAGGCAAGATGCTGACTTCGAAAACTTGGGTAAAGTGATACTGTGCTGAGATTTATTGATCCACCTCACAGTAGTATATGAGCTTCTTTCTGATGAGGGATTTACTGATGGTTTATTCTCATCACCAGTGCTTGGTTCTCCCCATCTTTGTATTAGCCCAGAGGGCTTCAGTCTCTTATTAAAACCTTGAATTACTTACTTTTCTGTTATTTTGAGGCATGCCAAGTTTTAAAACTTTGATGTATGAAAAATGTGTAGAAATATTTGTATTGTGTAAGTTAGATGCTTCTGTAAATGATCAAACCTGTTTTCTTTCCACAGCTATTTGGACATTGGAGAAACAAAGAAAAAACCTGCTGAAGTCAATAATGAGGTAGGATGTCTGCAATATTTAACAAGTAAACCTGCAGTTAATGTTAGTGGCATGCCTGCATTTATGCCTTATTTTTTAATATATGCTAATTGTATTTAATAATAATACAATTATCTACCATTCTGAACATAATTTTTGAGTGATTATTACTCTGGTTGCTCTGAGCATGATGCACTGTCTTCTGCTCAGCTTTCTGAATTGCCACATTCAGTTAAAAACTCAATGAGGAAAAAATCACCTGTTGTCTTCATTGGATCTGGTTGTAAATCTAAAGGAGAGACTTTTACATGCAGAAAAGATGGGAATGAGAATTTTGGGAGTTTTGGAATAGCAATTTTTCTTCAAAACTTGGTATTTTCTCTGGAGAAAGAACACTTTTGTTTGAAAAAAATCACATTTAGTTGAAATGCTTTTCTGAGTCACTGCCATTGTGCATTGTAAACTTATAACTGTGTGACTCTGCATTATTTTTACTGTTTTGCTGTGCATGGAGATAGCAATGATTCCCAACAAACATTTGAATTACAGCTTCTGCCTGACAAAAAGCATAAGTTCACTTGTTTTTTAATTTCTTTTGCCTTTTGCTGTCCAGCAATTTAGTGGTTTGCATAGCAGGTGTCTTCAGACAGTAGGACACCTTGTACTAGAAGACCTTCAAAATTGCCGTAATGACATTTACTGTGATACTCACATACTTCTTAATCAGAGGGCATGAAATACAACACCTGCATTTTATAATTGAGCATAACTTTGTAACTTCTATTTTTTTTAAATGGGCACACTCAACAGGAAGATCAAATTCAAGCTGGATATTTAATATACTACTACAAGTATGCTGTTTGATTTTTTATGTTTATTTATTTACACAATTGAGCAGAACATTGTAGAGATGTTTTGTTGGTTTTGTGTAGCCATCAATGTCTCCCTGTTGTTTTGGGTCTTTTTTGCAAAGGAAAGAGGCAAATTTTTAGAAGTAGAAAAAGTGAATTAAACACTGGTGAGGCAGCAGGGTTCTACTCTGTTGCTGACGTGCATACAAAACTGAGCAACACTCTTTCACATATACATTGCCTAAGCTTTCTGTTTTTGACCTCCAGTATTTTCCTATTCCAGTTCTGAGTCTCCTCTGATCAAGTTTTCTGAATTCTGCTGAAAACAGTTACTTGCTGGGTACACAGACAGCAAAACAAGTAGTGATCTAAGTAAGAAGTTATAATTGGGAGTGGGCAGGGAGGGAATAGTTAAAATGTTTGTAGCAGTATTGTACTTACTTGAACCTTCAACACATAAAACGTAGTTCTGAACCAAAAAAAACCTCTCATAGGATGTATGACCAATCTTTACGCTTTTTTTCTGAATAACTGAATATCTGGGTAGCTGAAAAAGAACTTGAGAAAATTGCTTCTAATTATATCTGAAAATACAGTGGTTTGCCCTGACTATTATGTGTGACTTCCCTTCATAGTGTGTGGTGTGACTAATTCCATGTGCCCTTTGCTGAGAAGGTAGTTGTCTTTGTGGAAGACCATTGACAAAATCTCCTGATACTGCTAGTTATCTGTACAATTACTTTAAGGCTAGTTTTAAGGCTAATTATTTTGCTTAGAAGATTCTTGATGTAACAGAAAGTCTGTTGGAGAAGTAGTTGTAGAAGTTGTGAGGTTTTTTACTTACAGTTGCATGTTTGGTAAAAGAGGCTTCTATTATTTCTTTTGGAATCAGTGCTTATTATGTATTATCTTAACACTTTTAGCCATCTCTCAGGGCTTTGAAGTAACCCATTATAAACTATTCAGTATCTCAGCTTTCCTCTTCCTATTTGACTTAAGTTTGTAATCTCCACTGTCTCCCTGTGGAGAGCTTAACTTCCTGTGTTGAGTTTAACTTTGTGATTGATTTATTTGGGGAGAGGAGTCATAAAAATAAGATGAAAATAGTAATAGTCTACAGATTTTTATGTGAGCTTATGAATAGCACTTATATATAACTTATGAATTGTTTTTATGTCCTAATAATTTACTCCTAGGAATGAAAGTAGACTAGTAACAGAATTTTTAATGCCTAAATATATTATGTTAAAATTATACGAGGCTACAAGTCCTGGCTTTACTTTTTTTTTCAGGTATTCACTTAGAAATCAAAAACCTAGATCTGTTTTAGGGCCAGGAGGGGCAGCAGTATTCTCTTTGATTTTGCTGGATTTGCATCATCAAAAAAAAAAATCATATTTTTCCATGGAGTCTTGTACATTCTTGTACGCAAGCCCTCCAAAAGTACTTTTCTTTTATAAGGTGTTATTTTAAATTAATTTTCAGAAATAAAATCCTCCCTGTTCATTTCATAAAATCAGTGTATGTGTGAATGACAACACTGTTAAAGAAAGAAATATGGCTCAGTCCTGCAAACTCAGCAAGAGCTGCTTAGGTACATGCTTAAGTACAAGGGTATCAGTCCTGGTTGTATGAAGCACATTTAATTTGACGCTTCCTATATGATGAATGTTTCTCAGTACAGGTTTTTCTCCACTAAAACAATTACAAATATCTACTTTCAATTCTTCTTAGTGTGCAGGGAGTCAAAAGGAAGAAAACTTTATGCAGCAGCTGTAAATTGTGTATTTGTACGCAGCTGTGTGTCTTCTTTTCTGTTAGTTAAACTTCCAGATGCTTGACATCTGTTTTTGGGAGCACTTTAATGTTTTTCTTTGAAGGCATCATCTCAATTACTTTAAATTTGCATATAACTACAAAATGTGTGTCAAACTAAAATTAAGCAAGAAAAAAACAATGTTCAAAATATGATGTAAATCCTCTGGCAGAGACATCATGCTGTAATAATATGTCTCAAAATTTTAACAATTGTGTTACTGGTAGGAAAAACAGTAGAAAGATTTCATCCTGACTGAAGTGAAAGCTTTGTTACAAACTATTTCTCAGGTACCTTTCCATCCATGACTTTTTTTGGCAACTGAGCTTCTTCTTTTGCAAGAGAGATCCCTTTTGTACCAAAGATAATCTGCAAGTACAAATCCATGTTAGATGACATGCTTGAGGAATCTAACAATTAATCTCTTGAGAAAACACAGACCAACAGAGTTACCATTTGTTTATTATAAGCTTAGTTGTTTTTAAAAGATACTGCATGTTATTTTCCAATTATAATGTGTAAAATATGGACATTTATATTTCTCTAGGCACTATCTGATCTAGATGGTCTCTCCCTGTGCACTCAAAAAGCTGAATTTTACTTGCCATTGGGGCTGGGTAAGCTGCTGAAGAATTGATTGAGCTTTTGTATTTGCAAATCCTGTAGGCAGCTATTTGTTTTAAACTCTTTGCTTCACAAAAATATGTTCAGCTGAAACCTCCTTTCTTCTTTGACTTCTAATGACAAACAGTTTTTTGAGCACTGTAGTAAATGAACTTTGGCATGTGTTATTGTAAAAGCAAAGAATCGCAGGTGCCTAAGAAAAACAGATGTATTTTGATATTGCAAAACCAGTCGCTTGCAACCGAGAGAAAAAAATGAAATGTCTGTATGAAACAGCATCTGTTATCAAAAGGCCTGCAGTAAGCTGCTCTACTGACTGTGCACATAGATTTGCCCTTGGTTGATAGCAGATCTTGTTAGGTAGTAAAAACATTGAGGTTTTTTTGTCTGCACTCCACTTTTTCTCCTGGACTTCTGGGACAAAGTGATTGTTTGGCAATCTCTGACACAAGTTTTTGTGTTGCTCAAGACTCACTGTCATTTGTGTTCCACTTGGATTTTTAACCAAGTTTTTTACTAGAAAAGCATTTATAAAGTTATTTAAGAAAACTTTACTTATATGTTTTACTCTGTGTAAGGCACATCAAGAGTTAGCCCTAAACTATACAAGAAGTAAGGATGATGTAAACTCCTTTCCTTAGGTTTACTACTGTTTTCTGTGATGTTTAAGCAATGAAAACATCTCGGTCCACAGTTTTATTACCTTTGCCTACTTACAGTTTGTTTATAACATTATTACCCATCAGCTGGGGACACTGTAGAGCAGTAAGCATGAAAACTGGTGTAAGAGCTATCTGATTGCAGGACAGGTGGCTGGTTGAAGCAAGGGTCGCTTTACCCAATTCTTTGCGTGGTGGGTTCATTCCAGAGTGTTGTCATTTAGCACGACAAGTGGTTGTGTGTGGCTCTTGGACTATCAGATGGAGTGATGCTTATCAGGGGCCCTGGTGTGAGAGATGCTCTAGGGACTCTCTGCCCACTACCCACCAGGTCTTGTTCTACCTTTCCAGCTCCAGGTTCTACCAATGTTCAGCCTGGGTGTCCTTCTGCAGTTCTGTTGTCTCACATGTAGTAGTTGTGTGTCACATTAATATGTAGCATTTTCCAGTGATTAATCACTTTTTCACTGTTTTACATAAACTTCTTTTATTGTTCCATAACTCTTTTTCAATTGCAACTTCTTTTATCATGTGGTTTATGTGTGGTCACATCTGTAGGAGTATTTGCAGTATGGAATAACCAATATTTTTACTAATGATTCTTCAGAGGATTAGTAAAGATTCCTCAAAACAACTAATAATTACATGGATTTGAATGAATGTTTCCCTCTGTTCCTCCATATTTCAAAATTAAATTATTCTAGTATCATTTATGGCAACTGTTTTCCTGCATCCTTTGTTGCTAGACAGTGGAGTCACCACCCATCTGTCAGAAGTAATATGATTAGACTTATCTGTAAAAATTGAATTTTGGAACTTTATAATGTTGTCTTGATTTCACAAATTATTTTGGTATATTTATGCTGGATATACCTTGTCTCTAACATGCAGGGTTTTGGGTTTTTTTCCAAGTAGTTCTCATGAAAAATGACAGCATTTATAATTATTTTTTATTTCAATACTGGTATTTATCATATCTGACAACATGCATATCTAATAAGAAGAAAAATCTTGTCATTTTTCAATGAGTGGACTCTTGATTCACTTTAATATTTAACTGTCAATTAGAAATCAGTATTTTCTCTGTATAGGAGATATTTTTGTAAAAGTGACTGAATAGATAATTAGAGATTATCCCAGCATGTGCAAATTACAGCCTTTTGATGTCCAAACAATGTAGCTTCAAGCATATCCTTTCCATCTTCTTTCCTCAAAATTAAAAAGAAACAAATATGATTTGTGCTATCCTAAATTACTAAATACAAAATACTCTATGTCTGGAAACAAATTGTGTGTGGAGGTTCCACTTTGTATTCCTTTGCCAGTAAGGAAAACTAAACCTTCTTGCTACTCCCTTGCCAACATGCAAAAGTAAACCCTGTTGCTACTCCATATCTGACTAGTTTGATTTCTCTACTGCTGTGTCACAGACTGAGTAAAAATTTTCTCATTTTCTGATGCTAAATTATTTAGTAATTCTACTGTAACTGTATTTTAGGGAATAAGCCCATCAAAATTCAAAGATTAAAGAAATGTGATAGGCATCGTCAATCTCCTGGGTAACATCTTTAATAGTTAAATTTTCTATGTTGTTGTTTGGTGTTTAGTATCCTGGTAACATAATTAGCACAACAAGACATGCAAAACAAATACTCTTCCTGAGTGTTCCCAATCTAATACCAGGAGGAATTGAAGAAGAACTGACCAGACATCCAGTTAGAAGATAAGCTGTGTCCTTTTTCCTAATTGGACCTATAAATGCATAAAATTTCTCTTTATTCGGTTCTGTATACCTGAACTGGGCAATTTCAAGTATTTTTATTAGCAGGATGCTTACGGATGGATTTAGTGGATTTTTGGGCAGCAGAAAGACTTGTAGAGGCTTTGGTTCATGCCACTGGAGAATTTAATGGTCTGGATTGAGTTTGAAAGCATGAAAGTTGGTCTCTTCCTTGTTTATTATCTGCCTTGTTCTGTAGGGTGACTGCTCTTTCTGGCCTGTGAGGAGACTGGGAGGAAGGGAAGAGGTGCCGGTACTGAAGCTTTTAATGATAAGCCATGAAGGCCAGAGATTTCCTGTTGGTTTAAATGGTTCTAAGGAATTTGGGGAAAATACACAAATCATGAGAGACAAGGCTGGTCAGAATTGGCAGTATAATGTCAGTGTCGGAAATGAATATCAGGATCTATTTTGCTTAAATAAAATCTGTGTTATTGATGCCATCATTTTGTGTGTTGTAAGCAGTGTAGGTATAGCATCATGCAGCACAGAGAAGAAACAGGAACTATTTGTGGGATCCAGAAGCAGCATAGATGTGATCTATTTGGGAGCACTGCACAGCCTAAGTGCCTGGGCAGAGAAAGCCATGCCACTGTCTGACTTATCCCAGCCGAAGATCTGGCCCCTAGTCCAATGCCCATAAATTATGGCAGATTCCAGGGCTTAACTAGATGAGGTGAGACTTAGGTGCACAGGGTGCACAGGGAATATGAACTGCATTTCACTTACCATGGCTGGAAAAGAGGGTGATTTACCTCGGTGGTGAACAGGTCGGCTTTAAACACTTTGGGAATTTTGTAGGAGCTTTGCAGTCTAGAAGGCTTCTGAATCAGTACATGACTGTTCTGGCGTAGTTCATTATCAGCTCGTCTCGGGGCTGAGAAGTTTGTGGTGTTGTAGCCTATTTATGTAAGCCTGGAAGTACACTCAGGTAATAGCAGTTTGATTGGTGCTTTATATCCTCAACCAGTAGAAAGAAAGGGCTAGTAGTCTCTTACTCAAGGCTGTTTTGTACTATCCAGTGTACCATCTAGCAATGCAAAGTAGCCAGGGAAATGTAGATTATCCAGGTTAATTACTGTGTAGGATAACTGAAATAGTTTTGTACTGACCAAACACCTCAGTGAGTTTGACTCCTCAACTTTAGTCAATGTGTATAAAATGTTCATTTAAAAAAAGTCATGTTTCTGTGAAATAGATAAGGTGTTTCCTGTGCTGTAATAGCTTTAGAAAACTTATTGTTCTAATTTGGTTTTGATCACTGAACCTTGAACATTCCTTTCTTTCACATCACAGGATGGTGATGGTGTGTATCGATGGGGTTTTGGTTCTTTTGACCCCAGTTCTACCCTGAGGAAATGCAAATATTTGTTCTCAATTTTCTTGGGCGCATTGATTAACAAACAGGCCATTGTGACAAACTGGCAAGGCCATGGCTCATTGCATGAGCTGATAAATTTGGAATGTGACATTGTGTTGAAATATTTAAAGCTTCAAAAGGTTAGTTATAAAGTGACGTGAGTAATGAGTGAGATGTTCATAGCACCCAGGACTATATTAATAGCAATAAGAAAGCCCAGCTCTTAAACCTCTACAGATCAAACCAGCACAGAGCATTGGACTCACACACATTATGGTTTTTAACTGTTTTTTTTTTTTTTTTGCTGCTGCCCGGTATGACTTGGTAAATACATGTAAACCAGTAAATCATGCAGTTGTTTGGTTGACTACTTTGATGGAGGGGGCACTTTTGGTAAGGAAAGGAAATAAATCAGTCACTCCATTTCTTAGCTGTGGATAACTGACCTGTGTCTTCATGGCAGTCTGTGAAAGTGCTGCCAGGCCTTTGTATTTATCATGTATCTGATTGTTCAATATGAACTGGGAGGAAAAGAAAAGCTAACAATGGCACATTTCTATTTGAACCTGTTCTCAAGTGCATAAAATTCAGCTTTTTAGAAACTAAATATACAGCCTGGCATGTTCAGAGAGGACAGTTAAAATACTAATTCATGAACTGTATACTTTTCTTACATACAAGGATTGACTCTCCGAAGTGTTACGTGCCTCTTGCAAATCCCAAGTAGCCAACAGGAGGTTGGGAGTTCTCTGAGTGTGTCCCACTTTCCAGTCTGTATTTCAATAGTAAGAGTGAAAAGTATAATGTAGCAAAAACTTAATGCATGGGGATTGGCAAATAGGTTCACACCAACCAAAACAAACACACATCATTTTGATACATCTCCATGTTAGGGGTTATGTTTTTGACCTTTTACT
>JAWWLV010000088.1:59040537-59063570 GCA_035041135.1 Platyrinchus mystaceus
CAGGCTGTGTCTCACCTAAAAAATCCATTGCGCAGGCTTGAAAGGTAAAAAAGACCTTTCCCACTTCTTTGTTTGCGAAGACTGGCCACATTATTATTAAACCTGCAGCAGTAATTATGTAGAAGGTGAACCTAGACTAGAATAAAATGCATGTTTTAAAGACAGGAACTTTTTTCTGCAGACATGCTGTCCCACTTGGTGATGGTGGTCAGGGCAAACTTTTTATGAATGTGAAGGCTGAGTAATTTCTAACTCTCTTTTGTTCTTGCAGGTCAAGCCAGTTACTCACAGTAGAATCACTGTGTCAGCACGGTTTCGAAAGCCACTCCAGGAGCCCTACACTATTTTGTAAGTAGCATTTTCAGTTAGTGGACTGCCATTGCAGAGGTGGTGGTGGTGTGTTCATTTCAGGTGAGTTTTGTTTAAAATGCTCCACCAAATTATTTTACTTTGCTTTATTTCAGCCTAATTGCTAACGGAGACCTTATTAGCCCTGCAGTGCGCCTCCTCATTCCCAGGAAAACACTGAATCACTGGGATCATATTCTTGAAATGGTTACAGGAAAAGTTACCCTCAGAAGTGGAGCTGTTCACAGGTATCAGGAAGCTGAATATTTGCAAAATACATTTGATACACCTAGATCTGTTTTTAAGACTCCATGGGTAGATATAATGGATTATTCCTACTTCATGGGAAATTCCACTATAAGAAAATTAAAATACATCAAAAAGCCACAAAGTGGAAATAGATTAACTCCAAGTAACCTTCAGGTTTCATTTCAACTGCTATTTAAAAAAAGAATAACCTGAATTTGTTTCAACTGTTATTTCTTAGTAATATGTATTAATTAAATATTTAGTTAGCAGGCCTGTAATAATACAATAATAATGCAATATATTTAGTACTAATACTTAAGATACATATTATAATAAAATAAATGAGCACAGTAAAGTTGGTGAAGATGTTTGCAATGTGAGATATATGCGACCTGTATTACCTTTTAATTTTGATATTTCTTTAAATTAATTGGATTAAACAATTTCAAGGAAAATATTATGGGTTCTTTGCGTTTTGTATAACTGGGCTAAGACTAGGATGTTCTTTATACTCAGTCTGCTCAGCCTCCTAATAAAAGCCAAGACCAAAGTTGTAGTTGGGAATTTGCCAGTTCCAGTATCTCATCTGTTCTGAGTTGTAGTGGTACCTTAGGAATAGGAGGTGACCTGTTGGCTAGGTAAGTTTCAGTCCCTTAAGGCTTTTACAAAGTAAAATAAGTTATCTAAAATGGTATTAGGTGGTTGTTACAAGTTTTAGAGCAAAATGATATATGTGATGTCCATGAGAAACATTGCAGTGTAAGTGGGCTGCCAAAGTGTATACAAGCAAATTGCTGACATTCCAGTACTGCCCCATGCAGAGCACATTACAGAAATCTGTTCCTCAGGTGGGAAAGGGTCTTTTGTGGAAAGTCATTCTTCAAAGCTTATGCAATGTCTGAGGCTAAGTTTGCAAAATCTTTCTCAAATCAGTGAAGATAAGGTAGTCTTTCAGTTCTTCTGACTGCTTTCCCAGAGCTGATACAGGTGAGAAAAGATAAAGGTAATGCTATCGGTGAACGATTAGCTCTTATCTAGTTCTTTCTCTTAGCCCTTCATTTCTTTGCTCCAATTAGCTGGTTACTTAGCACTTTTACTTGCAATGAAGTAAATCTACACCTGGTGCAGCTTTCTGGGTCTGATTCTCAGCTGGTCTAACTCAGACGTGAACAAAGCAACAACAGCTCTTTACATGATACCAATTCTTTCTGCGCTCAGGTTGTTTACAATTTAAAAATCTTTCATCTTATTGTCGTTCGTTGGTGTCACTCTTTCGTGAAACTGAATAATGTACATGAAAGCATTCAATATATAACTAGGATTTCTTTTGAGAAGTTCCCTTCAGTGCTCAGTTTTAACCCTATAAAAATAAGATAATGTTCATGACATTTTGAATTATTTAATGTTTTCCCTTTGCTGGTTTTCTATTAACTCAGTTTTCGTTTTCTTTTCCTTAAAACACTAGAAATACATATTAAATATGTTAGTTCATATTGATCAAGATCATTGTTCTCTAATAAGTTACACATTAATTGTTGCGGCTTACTGAAACTGTGTTAGCATTAGGGGAGGTCTGGTAAGACCACTGATGCTGGGAAGATATGATTTCTCTTTAAAGAAGGATAAGTGGACTTATGAGAACCTGCATTTTGTCTATGGAAGTTTTTCTTTTCCATGTTATTAAAAGATTTGCAAAGCTACCAAGTCTTTGGCAGTTTCACATGTGGCTTTTTAAAAAAGAAATTATTGATCACCCCCATCAGAATAGGGGTGTAAGGAAGAACTATGAGAGTGGAAACAATGAGAAAGCAGCTTTTCTACTTGCCAGATTTTGCATGGGGATGAGGTACAGCAACCTGATGGGCAGGCCTAAGATGGTGTTTCGAGCAGTGGCCTGGTTTACAGGATATGTTTCCAGCCAGCAGTCATTGCCTCCACCGTGGTGAGTATGTAGCTCTTGCCTTAGCGTGTTCGTGGCAGTGGTCCAATGTAATCAATTTGCCAGGCCTCGCCATAGTGGAAACCCAGCCACTGCCCTCTATTCCAGGGAGATTCTACTCACATGGCTCGCTTAATTGCCACACATGTTTCACATTCATGAATAACCTGTGTAATGGCCTCCGTGGTCAGGTCCACCCCTCAATCACAAGCTCATCTGTATGTTGCATCTCTTCCTGGATGTCCTGATGTTTCATGTGCCCATCAGGCTGTAAATAGCTTACCCTTCCGCTCCCAGTACAAGTCTGCCTGGGCTATTCCAATCTTGGTAGCCTTATCCACCTGCTTATTGTTCTGACCTTCTTCAGTGGCACAACTTTTGGGCATGTGAGCATCGACATGATGCACTTTCAGAGTCATGTTTTCCACCCATGCAGCGATGTCCTGCCACAATGCAGCAGCCCAGATGGGTTTACCCCTGCATTGCCAATTGGCCTTCTTCCATTGCTGTAGCTATCCCCATAGGGCGTTAGCCACAATCCAGGAGTCAGTATAGGGGTATAATACAGGCCACTTTTCTCATTCAGCTAACTCTAGGGCTAGTTGGATGGCTTTCACTTCTGCAAACTGGCTTGACTCACCCTCTCCTTCAGCAGTTTCAGCAACATGTCGTGTGGGACTCCACACAGCAGCTTTCTACCTCCGATGGTTTCCTACCATATGGCAAGATCCATCAGTAAATAGGGCATTGCCTCTTTCGTTTTCTGGTAACTCATTATATGGAGGTGCTTCTTGGGCATGAGTCATCTCTTCAGGCAGTGCTCCAAAATCTCTGCCTTCTGGCCAGTCCATAATCTCCTCCAGGATTTCTGGGAAATTGGATTTTCCCATTTGAGCTCGTTGTGTAATCGATGCTCCCCACTTATTCCATGTAGCACTGGTTGCAGGATGTGTTGAAGGGATGTTCCCTTTAAACATCCAGTGCAGCACAGGCAAACGTGGTGCCAAGATGAGACATGCATCTGTTCCAACAACTTCTGAGTCTGCTTGAACCCCCTCATAGGCTGCTAATATCTCCTTTTCAGTCAGTGTGTAGGGGGTTTACGATCCTCGATAACCATGGCTCAAAAACCCTAATGGTCGACCTCAGGTTTCTCCTGGTGTTCTCTGCCAGAGGCTCCAGGTGAGATCATGCTCCCCAGCTGCCATGTAGAGGATATTTAACAAGCTGGTCCTGTTTGAACAGGCCCCAGAGCTACTGCACAGGCTCTCTCCTGTTTGATCTGCTCAAAGGCCTGTTGTTGCTCAAGGCCCCACTCAAAATGGTTCTTCTTCCAGGTCACTCGATAGAAGGGGCTCACAAGCTGACTGTAACCTGGAATGTGCATCCTCCAGAAACCCACAAGGCCTAGGAAAGCTTGTGTTTTCTTCTTGTTAGCTGGTGGAGACATAGATGCTATTTTGTTCACTACATCCATGGGCACGTGACAGTGTCCATCCTGCCATTTTATTCCCAAGAACTGGATCTCCAGTGCAGGTCCCTTTACCTTACTTTGTTTTATGGCAAGACGAGAAGAATTTGGATTATTTTCCTCCCTTTCTCCAAAACTTCTTCTGCTGTCTTGCCCCACACAATGATATCATCAATATATTGCAGCTGCTCTGGAGCTCCCCGCTGCTCCAGTGCAGTCTGGATCAGTCCATGGCAGATCACTGGGCTGTGCTTCCACCCCTGGGGCAGTCAATTCCAGGTATACTGGACACCCCTCCAGGTGAAGGCAAACTGTGGCCTGCACTCTGTTGCCACAGGAATGGAGAAAAATGCATTGGCAGTATCAGTTGTGGTGTACAACTCGGCTGCCTTTGACTCCAGCTCATACATGTCTGGCACAGCAGCACTCAGAGGCAGCGTGACTTCATTCAGGCCACAATAGTTCACTGTCAGCCTCCACTCCCCATTACACTTCCACACTGGCCATATGGGGCTGTTAAAGGGTGAGCAGGTCCTGCTAATCACTCCTTGTTTCTCCAGTCGAAGCATGAGCTCATGGATGGGAATTATGGAGTCTCAGTTGCCAAGATATTGCTGTTGGTGCTCTGTTCTGGTGGCAGTGGGCACTTGTTGGTCTTCAACTTGCAGCAATCCCATGATGAAAGGATCTTCTGAGAAGCCAGGCAGGGTAGATAATTGTTTGATCTTCTCTGTAGTCACGGTAGCTACACCAAAAGCCCATCGATACCCCTTTGGATCTTTGAAGGATCTTCTCCTGAGGGAATTGATGCTGAGGATACAAGGGGCCTCTGGGCCAGTCACACTGGGGTGCTTTTCCCACTTTTCCCCTGTTAAACTCACTTCAGTCTCTACTACAGACAAGTCCTGTCATCCCCCTGTCACTCCAGAGATCCAGATTGTTCTGCACTTCTGTGCCTCGATGGCATCAGTGTGCACTGTGCACCATTATCCACCAAAACTCCATACCTCTGCAGATCCAGTGTGCCAGGCCATCGAATCCACACAGTCCAGCAGGCCCAATCATCCCTTTCCTTCTTCTGGCCAAAGGCAGGGACCCCCTATTTCTATTCCTTGTCAGAGTATTCACTGCCAGAGCAGAGGTCCCCTCACCAGGATCAGAGGAGTTGATCTCAGTCCTTTGATGTCAGAGAGGGTGCTGATTTCTTTCTTGGGTCTCTGCAGCAACAACATGGACAGCTTCTTAACAGTTCTCCTCCCTCTTAATTCATGTACTCAGGCTTCCAGCATAGAGGAGGGTTCACCATCCCACTTCTTCATGTCTTCCCACTGGTCACGCAGAAAGAACCAGAGTTCACTTCATGGCCTGCGCTTGGGGCTTCCTTTCCTTCTGACTGGGGCAAGAGGGGACCGATCTCTTGGGCTGCCCTTGAGATCTGAGATGCTGGACCATGGGAATGAAGAAGTGCCCAGAGTTTCTTCTACATTTCAGAGCCAGGAGGACATCACCTCTACAGTTGGTGGATCCGTCTTTGGGTAATATACTGTTACCAGGCTACTGGAATATGATGCAGGGGTGCTTTGAACCACCTTCCTCCACGTGGCCATTGTGCAAGGAACATCCTCTGGATCTTTGGGGTAGTCATCCCTTCTTAGGTTACTGTAGGTCATTGCCAACACTGCTAATTCTCTCAAGTACTGGATACCTTCATCTGCAGTGGCCCAGTTTCTCAGGGAGCTCATTAGATCTTCCTTGAAAGGATACCTTTCCCTCACGCTTGAGAGGAGCCGTTTCCAAAGACTGTAAATTGTTCTCTCCTTTCCAATTCCTTTTTCAATTTTGTGACCTCTAGCAAGGGATCCCAGCTGTTGGGCTTCATGACTGTCCAGTTGCTGAATATCAAAAACCCACAGTCGTGTTTGTGTGTACCCCTGTATACCTGCAGCACCATGCAAATGTATAAGCAGTTCTTAAACTGTGGTACATTGATTTGCTGGTTTTTTCCCTGAGTTCTCCAAAGCAAAATGCAATCTAGCAGAACACCGTGAGACTAATTCAGAAGTAGGCTTCTTGCTGGTTTTCGATTGCTCGTTTTATTTTCATTGTTTGTGTGTAACTGATGTTGACTGT
Organism: Platyrinchus mystaceus; assembly: GCA_035041135.1. NCBI lineage: Eukaryota > Metazoa > Chordata > Aves > Passeriformes > Tyrannidae > Platyrinchus > Platyrinchus mystaceus. The sequence continues at coordinate 59,046,675 of JAWWLV010000088.1, forward strand.
GTGGTAGTGAAACATAAATTGCTCTTTGAATTGCTGGCATGCCTGTGAAATGTTTGCACTATAAAGTAAATTTGAGTGATACAAATGGGGTGCTTCAGAGTTAGCATACCTCTTCAGAAGGAAGCAGAAACGTGATCAAGATTTATAAGAGCTGCAATTTCACCATCCAGAACTTCCAGTCTTTGCATTTAGAAACCCTAGGTGCTTCCATACCTCCCTGCGGCAGGAGACACATATCATTAGGATACTTTCATGAGTTTAATATAAGAAAGACATGGACACGCAGGAGCAAGTGCAACAAAGGGCCATGAAGATGAAGGCGTTGAAGATACTTGTCATATGAGGAGAGCTGGGACTCTGAATCCTGAGGTAGAGAAGTCTCAGGGAAATCTTTTCAATATGTATAAATGCCTGGTAGGAATGAGTGAAGAAGTCAGAGCCAGGCTCTTCTCGGTGGTGCTCAGTGACAGGACAAGAGGCAAGAGGCACAAACTAAAGTACAGGAAATTCCTGAGCAGAAAAAAAAGTTATATTTACTGTAAGGGTCGTCAATTACTGGAACATGTTACCCAGAGAGGCTGTAGAGTCTCCATCCTTGCAGGTATTCAAAAAACATCTGGACACAGTCCGAAGCAACCTGCTTTAGTTGCTCTTGCTCTGCATGGAGTGGGCAGACTAAGTGGTACCCAGAGCTCTTGTTCAACTTCAGATATTCTGTGATTCCTGGTTCTATAAAGTGCATGGTTTTTTTCTGTGTTTTCAAGGTTATGCCACCATACGTATCAACTTAAACAGTTTTTTCTCTATTAAACATAAATGTTTTGCGCATTATATAGATCAGGGGTGTACTCAAGGTAGGCTCTTGCTTTTCTTCTCAAAATGTTTGTTGTGTAGGTGTGTATATCATTTTATGTCTCCTTGCATTGTGTTGAAATTTATGACTAACACATACAGTAGCTCCTGTAGAAGGCTTCTAGAAAGGCATTTAAGACAGCCATTCAATATTCCTGCACGTAAGACTTAAATGAAAGCTATTATTGTTGACTTTTAAATTAAATATAAATATTGTTGAGTTTTGGAATATGCTTCATAGGAAAGAGCTAATTTATTATTGAACGTTCCCTCTTATTGTTTTGACCATCCTTGAATCAAATCACAAACTTCAGAATGAAGTAAATAAAGGTGTTGCCACCTGCCCCCACCCATCTCTCCCTGCCAATCCCTGATACATTTCTTTCTTCTCAAACAGAAGTCATTGTGGTAAAAATCTACCTGACGTAATATACGTATTAATATTGGTGTTATTGGTAGGTGCCTAAGAGACACAGCTTCTTGTTATAATGTAGTGCTGTATTTCCTGCTGCTTCCAGCCTTACCCCACCAGGTACAGCCATTTTCCAACCTTCTGATAGATACGATATAGCGATATAAGGGCAGTATTATCTCTTTGGTCTGTGTTAGGTGAACATGCCCTTGGTTTTCATGTGTGAATGCCCTGTTCTTCCTAGAGTGCCCAGAGCAAAGAGGGAGGGTGGAATTTGGTATGAAAGGGAGTCAGGAACTCATGGAATAGATCTGTTCCAAGGTGTCAGGAGAAAGGCATTAAAGACCTTATAAGTACAAGGTCATTAGGTTCACTTTAGAAATTATGAGAGTATTTCATCTATCATACCACTTCAAACTTCATTAGTTTTATATAAACTGTGATGTGATTATTTTGCTCTATTTTTCCTTGGTTTTGGGGGTGCTTTTCTTTTTTCTTTTTTCTTTTTTCTTTTTTCTTTTTTCTTTTTTCTTTTTTCTTTTTTTTTTTTTAATTTGTAGCTACTTTCATTGCATGTCATGCACTGTATTTTATTGGGTTTCATAGCTGGAAATTCAAATTAAGCATTTTCGTATTTTTCAGACTTTACACCTTAGATGGAAAACTTGTTCAGAATGGGTCAGACCTGGAGAATGGGCAAATTTATGTTGCAGTGGGTAGAGAAAAGTTTAAGAAGTTGCCATATGGTGATCTGCTGTTTAGCAAATCTACCTTGAGAAGACCACAGGGGTAAGTTCTAAAAGTGTGTGATATAATTTTTGTGTGTTTGTGTGTGTCAGTTTGTTTACAAAGTACCACCAGTAAAGTGCAAAAGATGGGTGAGTTAGTATGGATGCAAAACTTCATTGGTAACTTCTGGGAAAGTTGAGATAACAAAAACAAAAGCAAAAATGGAAATTCAGAAGACCAAGTCATCTCATAAATGTTCCCTTGATCATGTATCACAAAATTAGTGTCAGAGAAAGGATTATTTTGACTTGGCTTAATTTATTTTTTTCCTGGAAAAAAAAAATGAGTACAGCTGGATGAGACAAGGTGCTGCTAAAGCAGTTATATATACTTTTGCTTAGTAATGTTTTGTGGAATTTCTACTCCCTTGAGATTGCTTTATGTTTGGGTCTATTTCTGTAGGCTAGAACAGTCACTAATCAGAATCGTAAACTGGGGTGTCCATTAGGAGAAACTTGTGCTTTTCATATATTTGGAAAACATGAAAATTGGGAGCCATTTCTTTGAAATAAATGTAAAGAATGGAAATTTGTCCCATAAATCGGTGTAATTTAGAGAATTTACCCAAATTCTGCATATGAACTAGAGTGTAATGTATATTTCTTTTTTTTTTTTTTAGTGAGCAACTAGTCAAGAGTGTGAATAACTTGAAAGTATTTTGGGAAACAACATTTGCAACTAATGAATTTAGGACAGTGAAAAGTTACGTTCATCAATTATGTAAACAGTTTTGTTGAAATTGCCAGAACTTTTCATTGCAATAATTGTAAGGAGCATTCACATAATAATTCACTGAGTACTGCTCTGTAAATTCACTGCATATAAAATATGCATTGTGGGGAAATGCACTTGTGTGAATAAGTTAATAGTCTAGTGAACAGGAATGAGTGATTCTTAGTAAAAACATGCAATGAAAAAAACAATTAGTTTTGTCCCATATCCATCTTGGTGTTACCTGACTTGATTATTGATACACAGTGTCTGTTTTGGTGGCAGCGTACACAGTTCTAAGATATGGCTTATTTCTGCAGTTCCAAAGCCTCTGTACTACCTCCAATCGTGGGAACTCGAAAGTCTAAAGGCAGTGTAAGTATCAAGTTTCTAATTTCGCTGAATTCTGGAAAATGGAAAGTTCCTGTCCTTTGTGTTTTAATTAAATCTGTAAAGAAAAAAATTCAGAGCCACCCGGTGGTATGCTTATTAAAGCTTGATGAATCTGTAGCTATTTTCAGTGTCAATTACACAAAAGAAATCATAGAAAATATTATTGCAGTAACGGCTGCTTTGTTTTTTTATAAAATAGCAAAGATCAGCTACTGCCTTGAGGTCTTTCCTATAAACATGATCAGATATATTTGTATATTTATTTATTTATTCAAGGTATATGCCTAGAGGAAAAACACAGAACCTTTTACAAAACATCTTGCAGAAAATGGTGTTATTGCACTTTGAGTCCGAGTAAGGCCCTAAACTGGTTTCCAATCTGGTGTGTTTTGTCAAAGGTAACCATTAAATACAGAGCTTCATCCTCCACTGCTTTGTATCCTGTGTAGCTATTTTTACTTGTGCAAAATGAGTCATAGAATCAATTAGGGTTGGAAAAGACCTCCAAGATCATCAAGTCCAACCTTTGACCGATCAGCACCACATCAACTAAACCATAGCACTAAGTGCAACATCCAGTTATTTCTTGAACACTTCCAGGAGTGGTGACTCCACCACTTCCTTGGGCAGCCTGTTCCAATGCTTAATCATCCATTCAGTAATGAAATTTTTCCTTATGTCCAACCTGAACCTCTCCTGATCCAGCTTGAGGCCATATCCTCTTGTCCTGTTGCTAGCTGACTGGGAGAAGAGGCTGACCCTCACCTTACTACAGCAAGGGTCCTCTGTGAATTTAAAACAGAGGCAATCAATTTGTTTCCACCAATTCTGTGCAAGTGCAATTTACTGTACAAGACAGCAGAGAGTCCGACTCACAGTCTGTCCTTAAAATTGTAGTAATTGATCATATCCATTCATTGTTTACAAAACAAACAAAAAAAATCCCTGGAGCCACTAAAAAGAAATAAGTAGAATCAGTAGAATATAAAACTTCAGTAAAAACCATACTTTCAAATGTTGTTTGGTTTTAAAACGTGAACTTTGAATTTGTTAAAACAACTCATTAAGAGTTCTAGCTTCTTGCTTCTTCTCCTATTGCTTAACAACAGGTACAGAAATTTATTTAATATTCAATTCTGCTGCATTGGGGTTGACGCTTGATAACAAGTGTCAAAACTTAAAGAAATAGGAATATGTATTACTGCTCTTAAACATCTAATGCAACACTTGAACCAGTATGAATCATGCAATTGTTTGCTTCAATTTGATATCTACACTTCTTTAATATTATTCCTTGGGAGTAGCAGTCTCCAGTTTAAATCCGAAGAGATATGAATATTGCCATGTACTCGTTTCTCTTTATAGAGAAAAGATAAGTGGTAGATTTGATGGTATTGGTAGATAAATGGTAGATTAGATGGTAAAAGCAAGATGGTATTTAAGTAAGCTATTTTTAATAGAACTGATTTCTGCTGATTATGTGAAAACTAGAAGAATAACATAAAATGTAATAATGTATGCAGGATTTTTAAAAAAACGTGGGATTTTGTTCAGGACTTATTTTTCTGAAAGATTTTAGTTCTATATACTGTCACCTCTTAACTTTAGCACTGAGATGAAAGGAATGAAAGGCCTTTCTGGTGTGCAGTTTCTAAAACGGCATGAATTGTTCATGGAACTACACTAAATGAAACAATGAAGTAGAATATACTGACCTTTTGTCATTCAGATAAGTCTGTGGTAAGGTGAACTGTTCCAGATACTGACAAGGTTTTCTGCCTTACCTGCTTGAGTGTTTTGTTGTTAATATGGAGTGTTTTGACGGAACTGGATTAGAAAGAAACTTCTTAGGGGCAATGATGAGGATGTTCACTTGCTAAAGTCTTTATGCAGTCCAGAACAAGACAAACTGCACCCTAAAGGGCTGCTATATACAGTTCATTTTTTTCTGATGTTGACTGTGAGCAGATCTAGACTGATGAAAAATGTGCATAAATAATGAAATCCCTGGCTAGAACACCTAGGATCATACATATATCAAAGCTGTATAAATAAGGACCAGGTTTCTGGTTCTGTTTCTAGAAGAGCACAGAGCAAGCAGGGGAACTGGCTGATGTCCTTGAAGATGATTCAGAGGTGATGTGTGCACAAACCCCTTTCTTAGTGTCTACTTGGCAGTCAGCATTACTGCCACAAAAAGACTGTCATTCTCCTCCAGCTTCTCTTGACACTTAAAATAATGCCCATGTCTCATTTAAACAATGATTTATTAACAACTTACATGTTATGTCTTGTGACTTTCCACACATATGGAGGAGATATAGCTGTATATAATATGCATGCATGCATGCATATATTCATCTATCCATTCTTTTCATTAAATGAAGCACTATTTTCTTCTAATAAATATGTTATTTTGTCCTGGGAGTTGTTGCGAAGAATTTAATTAGTCAAATCATACAGTAAGCTGATGAGACAGTTATGCTTGCTTTTCTGAATAATTTAAGATGTAACTCAAATGTACTGCTTGTAAGTTAATATGCTTCTTTAATACCTGATACCAGTCCTTATTGAAATCAAAAAAATAAGCTTCATAATTTGCATCAGTGATAGTTACGTACAGTTCTTTTCAGGGAAATGATCGGCAATCTAAATCTACTGCTGGATCCAGTGACCAGGGAGAAAACTGTTCCTCACCTCAGCTTCCCAAAGGGAAAGACAAAAAAAGCCAGAATCCAGAGAATTCTGTGTCCAGACGACGCTTTTCTAACAACTCTACAGAAGTAAAACAGACAGAAACAGGTTGCACAGGAGTCCTTCAATATAATGGTTAGTATTGAGATATCTTCAGTTAAAATGGTGGAACAGTAGAATAATATGTTATATAGCTCTTGAATTGTCTATTTTCTGTGGCCAACTGAAATAGCAAAAGTTCTTTCTGCTTAGGAAATGCACCTGTGATTAACTGCTACATTCCTGGCTTCATTTACATACCACAGGAGGCTGTGTGTGATTTTTAGTATACCTTGGAAATTAGGCTGATATGGTTCTATCTTTATGCTTTTGGCAAAGCAAAATAAAAACCATATTTTGATCTTTTCCCCACTGTTCTGCCCTGCAAGAAGGAGAAGAAAAGGAGCTGGTTTTCTCCAAGGACACCTTGCTGTCCCTGATGATCCCTGGTTAGCTGCCTGGCTCTGTGTAACAAAATGACTAGACCCTGGGGGAATAACACAAAGACAAATTCCAGTTAGTGGATAGGTGCTGACACCAGTCATACAGCAGAGCTGCTACTAGTCCTTTCAGAATTTGCCCCCCAACTGTGCTGTGACAGCAATTTACAAATTTAGTTGTAAACATCCTATTTGAGAAACTGTATTTTTTAATCTTATGGTGTGATATTCCCCTTCACCCCCATTTTTTTTAAAGGCCCCTCCCCACAGATACTGCTGCCATGCTGGGATGGCTATTCTTCCTCATTAGTAATACTTCTAGACATCTTTAATACAGGCCAATTAGTATCTGTCAGAAGAAATAAATTATACATAAATAAATCTATATATATCATATATATATATGATATATATATAAAATATACATTTAAAATTTCTTCTCACTGCCATCTAAATGTTAATAATCAAGTGTACAGTAACAATTTGTGATTAAAAACTTCAGTATATGTCATGCAACAGCGCAGTTCTGTACCTCTGTCTAGAATCATGAGTTGTAAATTTGAGTTTTAAAAGATCAGTGAAATATAGTCTTTTTTAATATAATTGTGTTCTCAGGAGTTAGCTTGTAGAATTTCAAGTTTGGTACCATTCAGTCTGATACAATCAAATATAGCTCTAGCTGGTTAGTAATTTTAGCCAACTGGTTTTCAGTCAAGTTTTTTTCTTAGAAGAACAATGATTATATTATAATGAAAGTGACTGGAAACATTTGTCTTCTATTGCTCGTGAAAGGTGTGAATATATTCTTCTCCTTGAAATTGTCATGTCATGTTCCCAGTTCTTACAGATTGAGTGGTGCGTCCCAAAATCATAGGAGAAAGAGACTACCATAGCTGACCTCTCAGGGAGGATTTTGCATGCTTGGATTACAATTTTTAAAGGCTCAGGATCATTATCAAAGATGCAAAAAATGCAGGAAAAGGCTTTTATGTTTAGGCTGTTGTCCACCCTGGATATCCTCAACTGTTATTTTCTTTTCTTTTTTTTTTTTTTTTTGTTTTTTTTTTTTTTTTTTTTTTTGTTTTGTTTTTTTAAGACAGGTGAATTGACTGCTGTTAGGGAATATATATGACCTCAAAATCCATACTGTTCTGATCTACTGTTCAGACTACTGAACTGCTCTGAATCTCTATGTGCAACTAGAAAGATCTAAGCCAGATCTCTCACCTTAATAGCCAAGACACATAACTTTTTCTGATAGGTATGGTGCCATTAAGGTGATCTTCTATATGCTATTTTTTTGGGCCTAAGGGTATTTTTAAGTAAAGTTTCTACAGATGTTTTCTGGAAGCGAACAGCCCCCTCTTTCTGAGGTGAGAGAAATTCGTTCTTTGCCTTTGTCAGACTTGCATTAAGTTATCAGATGTTTCCCATTGCCTTCTTTCATTTCCCAGTGGAGGGAAAACTCCTAGTAGGATCAATTGTTTCTCTGTCCTTTCAGCAGGCAGTGACTAGGAGTCAAATCTTACTGTGGTAGGTAGCAGACAAATATAGGGAAATGTTTACCTCTCTCTATTCAATGCCACTGCTGCTCCACCTGCTGACAGAAACAGTTGGAAAGTCACCAAGTTTATTGAAGAAGAGACTGCTTCCTTCTCACTTCAGCTTTTCCATGCTTTGTTGAGTCTTGTATAACTAGGAGAAGCTCTTCAAGGCAGCAGATTCTCTAGTTTGAGCTCAAGTGTATGTTGGGAGAAGCTTTTTGTTCTTTCTGTGATCCTCTATTTTTCCTTCATATATAAAGACCAGCTAGTAAAAGTAGGAATGGACAGCGGTAGCCAGTAGGGTGTCAGTCTCTTCTCCCATGTAACAAGTAACAGGACAAGAGGAAATAACGTCAAGTTGGGCCAGGGGAGGTTTAGATTAGATATGAGTGAAAATTTCTTCACAGAAGGGTTTGTAAAGCATTGGACCAGGCTGCCCAGGGAGGTGGTGGAGTCACTATCCCTGGAAGCGTTCAAAAAAGTGTGGATATGGCACTTGAGGACATGGTATAATAGTGAACATGGTGGTGGTGCTAGGTTGACAGTGGACTTGATGATCTTGAAGGTCTTTTCCAACCTTAGAATTCTATGATTCTAACTCTTGAGAAATTAAAGGAAAAGGTCTTTTCACTTCTGACCCTATGTGGGAGCTCCACTGTAGTTAGAACTTAGGTAGCTTGTAGTGAAATAGTTAAAAGAAAATGCACTACGCTGACCACAAATGGTCATCTCTCACAAAGTTGTCTTCTGAGCACTCTCTTCTGGTCACACCTCAATATGGAGTAACCTGAAGCACAGGCCAGGCAGGCTGCAAGAGCTGTGAGCTGCTTCTTGCCTAGCCAACCCTCAATGTCAAAGATTGTTCTATATTTCTGTTCTTTATTGTTTGATGGAACTGAACTGCTGTGTGATTCATGACAATGTTAAACTTACTGCCAAAGATGTACTATTTTGTGATTTGATAGCCTATTTTGATATCAAGTTTGGTTCTTTAATTCTTATTAGCTGAATATTTTTCACCCATGGGACTATTTGTTGAGTTACATATGGCGCAGGAGCTTGATTAAGTATTTTCTAAATTGTAAATTATCTATCTGCAGGTGGTAAGTGGAAGTTCTTAGCTGGTTGATGTACGTTTTAGAATGGAGGTAGGCAGTGGAGTAGTCCCCTTCAAAAGCTGGAGAACCTCATCAGTCAAATCAGCTTTATGAGCCCACTGACCACAACTCCATCAGTGGGGGATCTGAGAAACAAGTAGATATGATGAAATAAGCAAAGCCTGAAATGTTCTGCCCTCATCAGCACTGGCATAGATTTTTTGGTACATCATAGAAGAGTCATCTCAGCAGCCTTTAGCTCAGCAGCTTTAGATATGTTATCAGAACTATCACTTGTTGGTTTCTTTATGAGGAACTTTGTCTGCCACATCCTCACCAGTGCCAGTTTTTTTCAGGAAACATTGTTTTTCACATCCTCTGAATGTTTAACTTTGGGATTTGAGACCAGTCAGGCTTGTCTCAGCAGTCTTCAACACCAAAAGCAGCGTGACTCCCCTTCTAGTGTTTTACCCTCACTTTAGCAGAGCATCCTGCTATGTCTTGTACACAGCTTTCTTTTCAAATTATTTGATGATGCTTTTCATTGAGTCCATGTGGCCCTTTATTAATTTTATCTGACTTCATCTGTTTACTTTCCATCCCATCTGTTGGTCTTTTCTCAAGTAATCCTTTCTGCCTGTTTCTGATTCACCAGGTTCTGGAGGTCTGGGTTCAACCTCTGTGTCTTAGTCTTCTTGGTTGACTTTGGGCAATTGCTTGGGCTTGGATACCTTCTGCAATCAGTGAAACATCTGCATAAAGAGAACTGTGTGTAACAGGAGGTAGTTCAGCCCTCCTAAGTTGTTCCCACCTCTCTGAAACTTCCTCCATGTGCTAAACAGTATGTCAGAGAGCAGCTGTGGAAATACTTGGTTTGCCAAGGCCCTTGTGGAGTCACTGCATAGGGTCAGAGATGATGAGTGGGAAGATGAAAGCTCTTCTAGCTTACTTCTGCACCTGGTTAGCACAAGCCTTTTCCTTTAATCAGCTTGGGAGCAGGGTGGACCTAGCATTTTTTGTTTGTCTATTTTTCTCATTCTTTTGTACTCAGACGTGTAGCTTTGCAAAGACATGCTGTGGTTTTGAAGAACAAATCGTCAAGAGACTGCGTCTCTCTAAAGTAACTTCATAGCTTGAAACGTTTTCTTTAGGCTTTCTTCAGATGGTAAATTAAAGAGATTGGCTAATCACCAACCATATGAAGTTCAACTAGAGGAAGTGTCAGATTGTACACCTTAGACAAGGCAACCTTGATTATGTGTCTAGACTAGGAAACAAGAGGCTGTAGAGCAGCCCTACGGAAAGAGACCTGGGAGTCCTGGTCAATGGCAAGTTGAATATAAGTCAGCAGTTCCCTGGCAGCCAGGAGGGCCATATGTGTCCTGGGAGGCATCAGGCAAAGCATCACCAGCTGGTAGAGGGAGGGGATTGTCCCGCTCTGCTCTGGACTGGGGCAGCCTCACCTTGAATATTGTGTGCAGTTTTGGGCACCACAATATAAGAAAGACATGAAGCTGTTAGAGAGCATCCAAAGGAGGGCAACAAAGATGGTGAAGGGCCATGTGAGCAGCAGCTGAGGTCACTTGGTCGGTTCAGCCTGGAGAAGAGGAGACTGAGGGGAGACCTCATTGCAGTCCACAACTTCCTTGTGAGGGGAAGGGGAGGGGCAGGTACCGATTTCTTCACTCTCGGGACCAGTGACAGGACCCAAGGAAATGGCATGAATCTGAGTCAGGACAGGTTTAGGTTAGATATCAGGAAAAGGTTTTTCATTCAGGGGGTTGTTGAGTACTGCAAGAGGGTCCCAGGGAAGTGGTCACAGCACCAAGCCTGAGTTTAAGAAGTGTTTGGACAATGCTCTCGAGCATTGTGGTGTGATTCTTGGGGTGTCCTGCGCAGGGTCAGGATGTGGACTCAATGATCCTGATGGGTCCCTTCCAGCTCAGCATATTCTGTGATTCTCTTACTTTATTCAAGTCATAATTCATAACTGTGTAACTTTCTTTTGGAATGCTTTTATTGCTCCAAGTCATTATGTGAGTATGAAATATAAATTTTTTTCTGACTAATACAAAGTTATTTTTTTGAATTTATCCATTAAATATGTGTCTTGATGCTCTTAAAAAAGTCTGTGGTGTATTTTTGATGGTTGATTTAAGGGCTATGACTTTTTAAAACAAAAGTATTTTTCTGCACAATCGTAGTATACTTTGTGTTAAAATAATGGAAGTGTGATGAGGACTCAACAGAGCAAAGAATATTGGTTTTTTACATTTTAAGCATTTTAAGTATTCATTACGAGTTAATGTTAATGGTGTGCTGCAGCTGTGGAACAGGAATCTTTAATTCAGTTAAAAGGAAAGAAAGCCAACAGGCAAACTTGTTAAAAACTGAAGAACTGTTGTTTAATTTTTTTTTTACAAAAAATGCTTCATTGAAGTTAATGCTTAAAGATACTGAGCCTCTGGGTTTCAGAATACAAATAAGTGGCCATGGCTTACACTGGCAGCCAGAAGTGCTGTGTGTGTGTGTTTGTACTTATCCTGTGCTTATATGCTTTATTTACACGTGTGCTGAGGACCCATCATGCTCCCCTTTGGGTGTGGAAGGAGCTTAAACCACTAGGACAATATGTTAGGATCCAAAGGGCAGATGAAGGGTACTTCTCTGCGAGTACTGCTTCACCTGTTGTTTTCAGTACTTCTGTTAACATCCAGTCCAGCTTGAAAGGGCAGAATACAGGCTATACAAGCTCTTCTCCTTCTTGTAATGTGTGCTTTTAGTGCCCTGAAATGTCTCTTTGTCAACAGGGTACCTCCCTTGCTCTATCCTGGTTTGTCACCTTGTCTCTTGGTGAGATGGACACCTGCAGTGGTTGTGTGACTAGTGAAACTGAAGTGGATGATGAAAATAGCTTAAAAGCTGGTAATGGTGTATTTTATTTTGAATTAAGACCCTTTTGTTTCACCTGGAGGTGCAGCTTCCCACTTAGGCAACTAGTACCATACAGTTGTAGGTGTAGTATTTTAGCTAGATTCAGTTAGTGGAAAGGAGCATTCAGCTTTCTTCCTAGTTGCTTGTGCCTTTTGAAGACTGCTTCAGATACATGTTTGAGGAACAGAAATTGAGAGGGAACTGTGCAAGTGGTGCTTTTGTCCTCTTTCTTCCTTCGCCCAGAAATGCCAAGATGAAGCTTTGCCCTTGCAGGATGAAGAGGAAAAGTAGGAGCAGGCACAAGCACTTCTCTTTTCTGTCTGTATTACTGGATGTTAACCAAAGTGCTCCTCAGGCTGATAGCATTCAAACTCTACATAGCAATATTGACAAGATGCTTGTTTGCAAAGACTCCAGCTGTAGTGTACTTGGCCTCACCTTTGCCATGTCCATTCAGAAGGCATGAACAGACATTCAGAAAAGGCTGTTTATTTGGAGAGGCTGTTCCAATCTGTTTCCCTGTGGCAAAAAGAAAGTTGCAGTAAATCCTAAGAGTTTCTTGACTGTGGTACACTTTCAGATCCCACCTGATACTGGAAACTTGTTGAGGGTGAGATGCATCTTGTCTACCTCCCTCCATATGAGGTTTAGAGGATCAATTCAAGCTGGTCTTCTAGGCTCCAGCTGTCAAGGAGAGACAAGTGCATCTGGAGATGCCCATTCCCTCAGTTGACAGTGAAATTAGAAATGTGGTTTAGACCAGATGCTGAAGTATTGGATGTATCATGCATGTAATCGCTGCCTTGAATTATGACAATTTCAGGTTCATTTTAGAGTGAGGAGTCTTATTCTGAAGTGGAAAACTAGAAGCCAACTCCAGTAACACAGTGATAATGATGCCTCCCAAGTACTGTTTTGATCAATACAGCTCCACTGTCTATTCTGAAGGCTCATTGCAGTTCCTCAGTTGGATCTGCAGATTTATTCCAAACAACTCCTTCAAATTCAAAGACTTTGGATTGGGTAAGGGAAGCACTTATCACTGTCTTAGGAATTTTTTTTTAATTATTATTTTATTTTTTACTGATGGACAGTGAAAAAGACCTTTGCCATTTTAATTGGCTGCATTTAGCTGTCACTGATAAGGGATTAATTTCTCTTAGTCTGAAACCAATAAACGGCACAGGGAGTTTACACGTGCACATTTTGGGGTGTATGAAAATAGATAAAGAGAAAATATTCATAATAGCGAATGTATCCTGTATTCTTTGCTCTCCTTTCCCCCTCCAATTTAGCAGTTATGTGGAATCTTTTCTCTTTTGAGTGCTAGACTGTTTGAAAGTGATTGTTTCCTGGATATTAACATCTGAAGAATTATGCACATAGTGTATTTAAAGCTTAACTTAATCTTCCAACTGAGTTTAGTTGGGCTAGCTGTGTATGTACTTTGAATTTATTTTTTTATGCACTGAGAATTTCACCAGCATGCCATTCAGATTACAACTTATCCGTGTCATAATCCTCTTAAATCAAGATGATTAAAGAAGTTGAAATCTTGCTCTTGTGCAAGATTTAAATTCACCACTTCTTAGGGCAAATCCAGTAGACTGTGGGCTTTGGTTTTTGTAACATATAAGGCATACTATTAATGTTATGATTGGGTTCTCATTGCACTGGTAGAAACCTTAATAACATGGAATATATTGTATTTAATTGTAATTGCAACTAAAAATGTGAAGTTTAGAGCTTAGACTAGTGCAGCTGGTTCAGCAGAATTTGGGTTTATGAAAGTGATACCAAAGGTACATTTAATTATCAGCAGCTTGGTTTAAGGTTTTAAAAAAACCAAAACCAAACCACCATAAACCCCCAAACCTATTAATTTTTTTGTTTGCATAGCATCCTGTAAAGAATATACCTAGGAAGTTGAATGGGAAATTCAGGAGTGTAGCAGAAAATTCTTGGAGGGTAGTACCCTCTTTTAAAGCCTATTCCATTCAAATACAATGGTTTAATTGTGATCTCATGGCTTGCAAAGTAACTCCCCACACAAAGTATAGAACAAGTTCTAGAGATCATAGACTGTGAAGTTTGAGTTTTCACTGTGATTTGGAAGTTATATACTGGACATGAGCTGAGTTGCTCCACAGTTTTTCAGATCTATTTTTGTGTATTATGAGGTCTTAGAAGTTAGCAGTCATTTCAATTTCCTGGTTTTGTTATTGCCTAAAAAAAAAAGAAGAAAAATGCCAACCCATATTTAAAGGGAAAGCTGCGCAGAACATCAGATATGGCAACGCTCTTGCTCTGAAATGCTTTCAGTAAAATTATGAACTTGCCAGAGTACAAACCTGAGCCACTGAATATCAACTGTGCATTGTGAGCTAAAACTTTTGTTGTTCATGTTTTCCTGCTGAAAACTTCTAGAATTAAAAAACCTCTCTTTAGTTAAAACATAGAACCATATTACTGTTGTATTGTCAAAGCAGACAAAAAGGGTGCTGAAGGAAGAGAGATCATTTTGTTTGCAGAGATTTTACAGGATGCGTAGTAGGAGACAAAATGGCAATCTATAGCAAGAAATAAGAACCCTTATTGCTGTTATTGTGTATTGTTGCAGTACTGAATTATGGTAGCCAGCGTTTACTCACTACAGTGGGGAACTACAGTGATGGTAAACCTTGCAGCCTTTTTCTTTGAGCATACGGTGAATTTCTTTGGGTTTGCTTTTAGTGAAGTGAATACTTTTTAAAATGGGCAAATATGTATTTATCAGCAGGAAAGCCATGTTGCTTAACTCCCTGAAGGAGGGTGTGTAAGTGTAGTGATGCTTGTTTTGGAATGACGACCAAGGCAGACATTTCAGGGCTTGTGCATTTGTTTTGTGATGGTTTAGCCCTTAGGACCCAGCTGTACCCAAGAGAAGGCTGAGTTATGGAACAGGCATGGAATTGAAAAAGATGTGGCTGAACGAGGACTGTTTCATTAATTTCAAAATGCAAGTGCTCTTAATGATCTATAATTTAAATAAATTAATAAACTACATGCTTAGAAACGTGGAGAGTAAATGAGGTGAATGACCAAGCTAGGGAGAAGAAATTAAAAAACCGTTGTATTATGACACAGAGTCCTTTATTTTTGTAGGTGTTGATGTGAAAAGATGACTGAGATATTGCAGTGTTTCCTTTGCTCTAACATTACCATATTTCCTATCAGAAAAGGAGACTGGTGCATATAAGGGCAACCCCTAGAAGCACCTTTTGCAGTTTCTGTTGAGGTAGTCAGATATCAGCATTCTATAATGGTGTCAAGTGGTATTAGGAATTCAATATTTTCTAAAGAGAGTATTTAATTGCTTAGCAGCTTGAGGCTGCAGTAGTATCAAGGGAAGAAAAACACGTATTTTTTAATATTTGCAACAATCTCATACGTATATTACTACTAGTTTCTTTTCAATTCCTTGCTTCTTGGTGATGGAAGTCACATGCAAGCTACCCTGAAGGCAATGGATTTTTGTTGGAAATGGGCCTTGTACAACAGTGATACTTTTGAATTAAAAAAAAACCAAACAAACAAAAAAAACCACACACAAACCCCCCAGAAAATAAGGTTATGTTGTACACAGGCATAAACACACATCCTCCCTATTCCTCATAACAAACGATTCAATTTAATGAGTGAATTTTTTCTTTTTTAATTGTTTTTTTAATTTGACTTGCTATTTTTATGAGGCAGCCTCTGTTGTAAGTCACATTAATTTTTTTATAGTAACATTGACTTCCCTCCTTACAAACAGGGCTTGCAGTTAGTAAGTGCCTCAGATTTCTACAAAATATTCAGGGCAGACTATTATTACAATGACTTTTTTATTTCCATTACTGAACTTCAATCAGTTTAAAATTTGAAATGCATTAATATCTGTATAATGTTGTAATTTGTGCTGGAGTAAATGTTTTACAGTTAATGTCATTTAAGAAAGGAGCTTATTTAAAAGCCATTAGTTACTATGCTTAATTATTTTAAAAATACAGATTTCTTATGAGTTAGTCTACTGTATAAATCAATTAGTATTTAATAAAGTCATATAACCTTCTTGTTTATCAAAGTGTAGAAAAGGGATTCCAGCTGAAGTACTGAATGGCATCAGACAGAAAATGATCTTTGCACTTTAGCCAAGGCTTGCTAAGTTATACATGCACCAATTCATGGCTTCTTTCTGTACATGCTGAATTGATTGACTGTTCAATCCACTGAATCTCTGTGTATTGAGACAACCAGTAACATGTAACAGGGGAACTGTTTCTAATCAAAATCTTTTGGGCATTTCCCTCTTGTGATCTGTTATTTGCCCTTCTACAGGTGGTTTTTTTTTCCCCTTTTTCCCGAATTACTGAACATGAGCCTGTTTTAAAATAATTAGAAATAATGGGAGATTTTTCTTTAGGTTACCTAAGTTCTTTCTATATAGGGTATAAAAAATAGTGCTGATTTTTGGCTCAAGACAGTTTGTTTTCACACAGTGACTGGGAAGACTTGAGAAAACCCAGTATTTTCTGGTTCTCTGGACACCATGGAAAACTATTCCCCCAGAAGATCAGGAGACTTTCAATAATATTTTGCTTGGCCTCTTGACAGAAGCAGCACTTGCTGTGGCATGGAGAACTGAGAACCTAACTGAAATAAATCCTCTGATTTATACTTGTCAGCAAAGCTGTGGGGAGACATTTTGGAGCTCAAAGTGCCCTTGAATCCCTTGCTATCATCATACTCTACTCAACTTCAAGCAAAAGGGTAGAGTGGGTCATAGCTTGAATGTAAGGCTTGGATGCACCTTCCTTTCTTACCCCCTTTCAGAGCTCTTCTGCCCCAGTCTGTGGTCAGTTTTCAGGTAGTATGAGGCACAAGAAAGTCAGTGCTAGCTCATACAAGAGGGGCATGTTTAATCTACAATATTATATGAACTGTTTGGAGTAGTCGTAAATGTTCCCTCT
>JAWWLV010000088.1:59065786-59101595 GCA_035041135.1 Platyrinchus mystaceus
TCTCAACCATGCCATGTTTTTATTGGTGATGTTGTAAAAAAAAACCCCAAACAAGTCTTGTCAATCTGTAATGAGATCCAAGATATATCATACTGCTAGTAAATATTGAATGTCCTTGGTTTCACCAGAACATGCTAGAGAGATAGAGTGGCTCTTTAAGTGGGGTGAGAAGGGTCCAGCAGGACTCATTCTCAGGAACTCAAGCTGCTATGTCCATCAGAAAATCTCTCTCCTAAGATGCAGCCAGCAATGCCACTTTGGAATATCATTGTGATGTTCCATAGGCTCCCCCATTTCTGCCACTTCCTTTCAAACTGTGAGAACAACCTTCATTTCTGGTTTTCTAGTCAGTCGCCTGTCAGTAGACTTTTATGGATATCTGGATGAGTTGGCACTTCCCCTTCAATTAGCCCTTTGCAGTGGTTTGCCTCAGAATTTTGTTTCCAGGGTAAACTCTCTCTCCTCGACTCTCATAGTGTTGAGAAAGTAACTGGAAAACTAACTTCCAGAGTAGTCAGTGCTAACTTTTTATGCAGATAGAGTCTGGATTTTTCTATGGCTTGGGGTTATGTCTATTATTTTTCCTCTTCAGTTGTTCTGTGAATGGTTCAGTTCTACATTGGAGCTGTTTATTTAAGTGTCCAGCAATGCAGATAAATTTGCATGGTCAGTTGATATTATCAACTTCACATCTTTTTATGAAGAACTAAGAGGCAGTCAAAACCAGCAGAAATATTTTTTCCTTATTGTAATTACATATTATGTTGGATATGGACACATTAGCTTAGGACCATCCATCTTCCCTAGGTAGATGGAGAGAGATGATTTGGGTAACACGTGCTTTTAGTTTCTGGGCTGTTTTCAGTTCAGAGGGGGGGAGAAAAGAACACGCGTCACTTGGAAGTTGTTTTCCATACGTACCAATCTTCCCTTTCCTAGTTAGCTGATATTGTAAGACCTGTATTGGAAACTTCAAAGACCCTTAGTTAATTCTTACACTTAGGGGAAATAAATTACTTAAACGAAATTGAATATCACTGTAACCATTAAACCTTGTTTATGGAGTAGTTGGTTTTTTTTTTAATTTTTTAATTCTACGTGCATGTATGCAAGGGTGGGGAGTAGCACTAGTAGCACTATTCCCAACTGTTTGTGTTAATTTTAGTCTTTTAATCGTGTCCTGGTTCAGCATGTTTGTTGCTGACTCAGAGCCTGAAGTTTTTGATAGATATATGTTATAAGGCTAATTGCTACAGGGTACTATAATTGACTGTAGGAACAGAAGTGATATGTTGTTGTTGTAATATATTATGGTCAGATTCACTCTGAACCTTTGCCAGAAGTGAAAGAACTTCAGATTCCAGGGCTTTGTTCAGTCCATGTTTCCTTTCCCTTTCCTTTTACCTTTCCTTCCTCTTTCCCCAAATGGTGTAGTATGTAAGTATTTATTGTAAAGAGGAAAAAAAGCAAATTGGAAATGATGGGAGATTGAAGTCTTCCAAAAGAACTGTATGATGGGTCAGCTCAGAAACGTTTTCTCAGAAGCAAAATTGAATGTGCATTTCAGTAGTTGAGCCACACAGTGTCACCATTGGACTTCACTTCCTTCCACTCTGTATCTTTCCCACTGTAGGTGAAGATATTTACAAAGCCAGAGAAGAGGGGTCTGAAATGTGGGGGGCAGTTGAAGTGCAGGAAGATGAAGATACTCTTGTAGAAGTTCCGCTGGACCAGGTATTGGTTGAGCTTTAAATAAATGGCTTTTCTTTTTTTTTTCAGGATTACAGATTGTGTGTTGTTTTTCTTTCCTCAATTTCTTTCAAGTGTACAGCATAATTCTGGGGATAACTGTAAGCTCAATGATACAGCTTCTTTTATGGGAGCTTTAGCAAATCTTGTTTTCTCTGTTAATATGTCAAATGTCAGTTACCTTTTCATCAGCTTCAGAACTGCTGTGAGTGCCCTAATAGAGGCTTAGAGAATCAGGACTCCCTACTGTTACAACATTCCAAATAGATTCACCTGAATTGCAGTCTCTTTATACCGGTAGAGCAGTATTCCTCTAGTCCTGAACCACAAACAGGCATGTATTTATCTGATTTTTGTTAAAGCTGATAGCACTTTCTTTTGTTGGAGCAATATGGTGCCTAATTGGCCAGTTTTTTAATCCTAAGACTTATGTGCAATAAACAGGTCTGGAAAACTAATAATAAGATTATATCCCCTTCATTTTACTTTGATTTGTTTTTAAAAGAAACTCCTGTGAACTGAAATAATACAGGAAATAGGTAAGTTGAAGCTTATTCCAATGAAGTAAAGAGTAGAACTGCTTAAGTTATTTGCTCAAAGACTACCTTTTTTTTTTTTTTCCCTGCTAATGAACTGCTCACAAGACAGCCCTCTTTTTCATCTTATGTGTTTGTAGGAATTTGCTAATTTGCTCAATTTTGTTTTCAGTCCACAAGTTGTTGCATTCTGATTTTCTGGTGGTCAGCTCAGTACAAAGGAATGGTTGTTAACCTGAGACTGTAAACAAATGGGAGGGAGTTAAAGATAGTAGTTTGTAAATACACTTCGATTACCCAGGGCAACCTGATGGAGCATAAACAACCCAGGAGATTTCTGAAGTGGGTTGGAGACAGTTTTTTTGATGTAGGTAATAAAAGACGTGATTAGGAGAGGTATTCTGCTGGATTTGCTACTCATGGATAAGTAAAAACTGGTTGGGAATGTGATAGTGGCAGCCTTAGTTGCACTGGCCGTGAGATTATAAAGACCCTGAAGAAAGCAGGAATGGAAAATAATGAAATAAAAATCCTAGACTTCGGGAGAGTTGACTTTGGCTTGGTTGGGAAACTGGCAGGCAGGATCCTGTGTGAGGCTGCCCTGAAGTGCAGAGAAATATGGGAAATCCGGGTGATTTCCAGGTGAATCTTCCTCAAAGCACAAGAACTATCCCCACTGTTCAAGGAAACAAGGAGGCATAACAGGAGACCAATTTGAACAGAGGATTTCTGACCTCATACTAAAAGAGAGAGAAGAGGGGACGAACTGCTAAAGAGCATTATAGAGACATTGCCTGGATATGCAGGCCAAAGCTTGTCGATAAATGGAAACTGATGCATGTGATTGGGAATAATCAACATGAATTTACTATGGACAAATCATACTTTACCAACCTCATTGCCTCAGTGATGAAATAACCGTCTCTGTGGGTGAAGAGAGCGCAGTTATTGTCATTTATCTTGCCTTCAATGTAGACTTCCATATTTATAGGAGACATTGGAAACAGCATGGTAGATTTGGTGAGACTTAACATATTAGCTGGTTGAGATTTAACTGGCACATTTTTATGGATGGTGGTCCTCGAGGTTTGTTACTGCATCTGAGACTTCTAACATGCTCATCAGTAACACAGATGATGTCATGGAGGAGACAGATCAAACTGCTCTCTGAAGCTACACATGGAGTAACAGAGAAAATGGAGCCAGGCTTTTCTCTGTGTTGCACAACAAAGGATGAGGTCAAAATTTACAGCAAGGCAAATTCTAATTGGACGTGTTTCCAACAGAGAGAACTGTAAGCACTTTTCTGTTCAAAAAGAGTGGGGAATCTTTGTCTTGAATGATATTAAAATCTAAACAAGATACTTTAGTTTTAGTGATGATAAACAATTTATTTTTGCTTGGAAGCCAGTGCAGTGGGCACTGGTCTAGATGACCTCTAGATCAGTAGTCTTCAAAGTGGAGTGTGCACAAGCCAGAGGGTGTGGAAGACACTCCACTGGGATACAGAAAGAAATGTTAGAACTTCAGCTGTACACAATTTATAAATAAACAAACATATACTGGCAATTCGTAGTCAAAAAGTTTTTACTGATAAGTGTATGCTATCTAAACCTTTTGGAGACCACTGCTCTTTATTCATATTGAGTAAAAAATACTAGACACATATACATTTAGCTTGTCTTCTGCTTTTTAAAAAAATACCTGAGGGGAAAATAGACATTTAATAACCTTCCTAGCCATTTTGAAGAATGACAGCATACCATCTAAAAAACATAACAGATACCCCCATTTTATTTTAGGCTCCTTTTTCTCAGATGGATCTTTCTCATTATTTATTCACTTAAATGGGAAGAAGTGTTGCTCAGCTATTTTATAGACATTGTTCTTGAAGACACATGAATCAGGTGATAGAAAGAGGCAACAAGACCTGTCCT
The DNA here is from genome assembly GCA_035041135.1 of Platyrinchus mystaceus. Taxonomy (NCBI): domain Eukaryota; kingdom Metazoa; phylum Chordata; class Aves; order Passeriformes; family Tyrannidae; genus Platyrinchus; species Platyrinchus mystaceus. The sequence goes on from JAWWLV010000088.1 coordinate 59,070,009, forward strand.
GGTCCCTGATATAAGAAATGCTACAGCTGTGTCTTTTCACAGCAAATACCAGCCCAAGCCTCAGAGACATATGCTAAACACCATTGGGTTTATCAGCCCTGTAAATTGAAGTTGTCCTTGTGAGGTGTTGTGATAATTAGGATGTGTAGTGTTGTACTGATAGTACTGACATTGGGGAAGAACATGCTGCCTGTTGTCTTAATCTTTGTTTCTTATGACATCCTGAAGCATATTCTGCCCTGATCTTGGCAGTGTAATAATCAAATTGAGAAGTGATTAGCCTGTTTATTGGCCTCTGAAGGTGCGTAAGGAATTCCTCTGGGTAGTCTAAAACATTTGACAGCGTAAATTGGGTTGTCAGGCCTTAGTTTTTAGGTTGACTGCAATTCATATGAAATCCAGCCCTGGAGACAGCTGCCTTACTTCTCCACGGAGATACTACAGCACAGGCAATAGCTCTGCCCATTCTGCCATGTGTCTCACCTGTTTGCCTCAGTCAGCACATGCTGACCATCCCTAGGGAGGGGAGAATAGTTAACTCTCCACTACCACTTCTGTGTTTGGCAGCGCAACTGTTGATACAGTTGCCAGTGACCATCAGATGTGCTGGCAAGCTTGCAGTACTCAGACCTTCCTCCATACATCTAAGCTCGTGTACCGAGGTACATTCATCATCCTAAAATGGAAATATTTTTCAACTGCTTCCAACAGATTTTGCTACCTGGACAGGGAACTGGAAGCAGGTGTGTTTGAGGGGGAAAAAAAAACAAAATGAAAAAATCAGTCATGCGCAATGAATAATCTGATTTTCATATTTTCATAAAAGCCAAATGAAGAACCAAAATTTATTGCAACTCAAGCCACGGCTTATTTATAATGTTAAAACTTCATATATAGTTTCCTAGGTAATCTGGCAAGAAGCTGTGTCCTGAGCAGCACGGACTACTTTTTATTCCCAGATAACTGAGGTCACTTAAACCTTGGAAGCATTTAGCACTGTACATGTTCAGGTTCTTATTAATGACCATTTTAAATTGTTTTAAATTCTGTGTTGTAAAGCTTTACAGCTTTTTCTTATCTGCACTACAGTTTGTGTTATTGCTAGAAACATGGAAAAGGACAGCCAGTCAGGGCTTGGCTATCTTGCATAATGCATAAATATTTACATGCCAGCTTTCACTAGAATGCTGACACTTCTGATAGGCTATCGTTTCCATCAGCCACATAATTGAGGTGGTGAAGACAGAGCTTCATGTTTTTTTCTTTTTATGCACCTTCTCTGTCTTGCTGTTTGAAGTACACAGTTGAACAAATGCCAGATTAGCCATTAACTAAGCTTAGTGTAATACTGGCTAGACACTCGCTTATGTCCTGCTCTATAAAATGCTGTCTGCCAGCTGAAAACACATTAAAAGAACAGGGTTTGCTGTACTCTAGACTAGCTGACAGTTGTAATTGAACATCAAGGAGGAAAAAAATCACTATTTTGCCTTAAACCAAACCAGACCCTTCTGTTCTATATTCTGTACCAAGACTTCAGCTTCCAAATACAAAATGGTTAGTTTCTTCTTTTGACATGCAGACTTACTCCAGGTTGGTTGTTTACATCACTCTGTCAACATTCGTGGGAACTGATGACAGACTATGAAATCAATTGTGCAAATAAAAAGGGAACAAGGTGGTTTTATTGCGGTTCTTGATAGGGAGGCAGCAAAACAATACAAGTTTCTTACTGGAGATGGAAATTGTGTTACTTTGAGTTTTCTGTTAATATAAATATATTCAAAGTAACTCTCAGATAGAAACTTTTCTGACTTGTAAGGCTTTCAGAAAAAAACTACTACTTTTTCTTCAGTTCTATGTAAGTTGTGAAATACAAAAGCAGCAGTTTGTAATAATAATATTGAAGTAACACTGCAAGTTTGCATTGGTTTATCCTTTTTCATAAGTATGGTTGTTCTTCTCCCATGCTGAGCCATTGGGAGGTGGAGTAAGGATGAGAGTTATGAGATTTGAAGTTATCCAGTGCATGACCCCTATAGGGAATCCAAGCACGTTCTTGTGCCAGCCTGCTTTGCCATGGGGTATATGATACTGGCTGTTAAGATGTAAGTTATGTAGAGTCTGTTTCGGTTTTGGTTTTGTTTTGCTCTTCGGGTTTTTTCCCTCCAGATTCATCATCCCCATCTCTTCCTCTCTTTCTGTGTTTCTTTGTAAAATCACTGCATGATAAATTTGTCTAACAGGCACTTTTTTAGGGTTTTTTTGTAGATGTTCACACTCTGGGTTCTTTCATTAGCCATTTGCTTTCCATTATTAGAGACATGTCCACTGATTAATGGAGTCCTCCACTCATTATTCCCCATTTCCTGGGCTGTGATGTGATGTGAGATTGTGTATCTCCCCTAGGTGAGCTGGAGCTGGAGTGTATCATCAGTAGCAGAAAATTTGCACCTTTCACTTGCAGTTTTCATTATGGAGTATATATTTTGCTTTAGAGAGCCAAGATTCACCTCAATGAGCAGAATAAAATGTTTATCTTCCCTTTTGCCAAAGGCAAAATGTTAAAGTTTACGTTGATTTAACATTAAAACAGACTGTCTGCTTGAAGATACATTCTTTCATTAAAAGGGCTACAACTTTTCATGAGGAAACATTTCGCACTAGATGAGTACTTCAAAATGGCATTTGGAAAGAACACATGCAGAAAAAACGTTTTATGCTCAAATTTTGCTACAAATGATGCAGCTGTAATTTAAACCTTATGAATTTTGAGTGCTGACAAGCCAGCAGATAAGATTTTCCACTGCATGTTCTTCTTTCAGCTCCACTGATTTACACTTAATGTTGTTATTGTTTGTCTGTGTGAGATAGGGAAACTTACTCTGATTGGTTCCTTGCAGTTCAGAATGAGAAGAGAGATTTTCCCTCTGTTTCTGCTCTGGGTGACTGATTGCTAAGCTATAGCAGCAAGGTCTTGTCTTAAGAGGCCTGTGTGGCCAACAGTTGGAGAGTGTGGCCAACAGTTGGAGAGCCTTCACTTCTGAATGAATGAAGCCTGTAAACGCAGTTCTGTTGTAAAACTAGTGTCTATACCATTTAAAAAAAGAAAGGTTTCCTCTCTCTGTATATACCTCTGTCTTGAAAAAAATCCAGAAATCCTAGAGGACACAGTTTCTCAGCTTGCTTAACTTATAGGGCATTTTTAATTCATTATGGAAGAATCTGTTTCTGGAAAAAAATTATTTCTGTATTTTTGCAGTCTCAGTAGGACTTCTTTTTAAATGCTTAATGATCTTATTATCTGCAGAGATGCTCAGCAGATCATAGTGTATTGTAGGAAGTGAAGTTTAGGCAAATTTGAACGTACACATGCAAAACATTATGGGAAAAAATAAACATAAGTGTCAGTGAAATAGGTGGAGAAGAATATTCTTGAGTTAGGTAAATATTAGAAAATTAAAGATCTGATCGGATCATCAGATCATAAAATCATAGAATGCTTTGGATTGGAAGGGACCTTGATCATCTCAGTTCAACTCCCCCATCACAGGCAGGGACACCTTTCATTCACTAGACCAGGTTGTTCAGAATTCCGTCCAACCTGGCCTTGAACACTTCCAGGGATGGGGCATCCACAGCTTCTCTGGGCAACCTCTTCCAGTGCTTCCCCACCATCACAGTAAAGAATTTCTTCCTAATATCCAGTCTAACCCTGCCCTCTTTGAGTTTGTGGCCATTCTCCCTTGCCCTGTCACCACATGCTCTTGTGAAAAGATCCTCTCCAGATTTCATATAGGCTTCCTTTAGGCACTGGAAGATGCTATAAGGCCTCCCTGGAGCCTTCTCCGGGCTGAACAACCCCAACTCTCTGAATCTGTTTTAATAGAAGAGGTGCTCCAGTCCTGTGATTGTTTTCGTGGTCCTCCTCTGGACTTGATCCAGCAGATCCGTGTCCCTCTTATTTTGGAGGTCCCAGAATGCAGTACTCAAAGATGTCTTCTCTGTCATGTCTGTCTTGTGATTAAGGAATTATGTATGCTTCCAGTTAACACACAGTGACACTGATGAAGGGAGTTTTGAAAGACCACTTTCTACACTTTCAAGTTCTTTAGTTTCCATTCATTCTAGTTAGACTTCTGGGTGCTATGATGTTATGAAATATTACCCTACTGACTCAGGTGCTGCATTTGTTGTTAAAAAAAAAAAAAACATCCATCTCATAAAAATTTTGGAGTTTAAATGTTGTGGGGATATAGACTTTTTGCCTTGAGGAACAACAGTGCACTTTATGGGAATGTGGGAACTATGTGGGAAATGTAAGACGATTGAACCCTTAACTATTCATTTGCTTGTTTTTAAGAGCCTGGGTTTTATAAATGATGTGGAAGAGAAGAGGGCTGCTGTCACTTAGCAACCCTATCTGGTTCAGGAACAAAATGTTTCGCTGTTGGAATCTGTGCAGTGCTGCTACAAAACATTCCTGACTGAGTAGGATCAGGCGCAGCTCTGTTCTGGAGATGTTTGATGCAATTGAAGTTAAGTGTTCCTGTTGCTGCATTTGTGAGATGTATTCATGCTGGTATTTGTGACCATTAAGATTTTTGTTGTCTACCTCATTGTTTGTCTACTGTGACCATTAGCCAAGTAAACATTTCCAAATTATTTCAATAAAGCAAAATTATGTTTTACATTAATGGTACAAAGTAATTTCTGCCTTAAATGATTTGTGATACTGTACTTTTCAGTATCAGTCACATACAAACCTTCTGAGAGGTTACTTTAGCATCCCTAGAGGCAAAGAAGCCAAACACTTCAATGTCTGAAGATTTCCTGACTTACTGCTTTTGAATGATGATGGCATTTGGTAATGTAGCTCTTAATGAATGATAGCATGATGAGTGCAATTAGAATGTATCTTTCTTTTAAAACACACTGTTTTTGCTGAGATTAAAAATGCTGTCAAGCAATCATATCTCTTGAATGCGAAATGAAATTGGCTCTGCTCCTCATCAACCTGTTAGTTAAGTCAGGAGGTTTATGGAAGGCAAGCTGGGCCCATGTTTCCAGCATAAAGTTGAGAATTCAGTTTTTCTATGTGCCTTTGATTGAATATGATTTTCTATATACATATACAAGTCTTTTGTCAGCGAGTCTTTTTACTGCTAGTCCATGATAAGCAAAGAATTGTTCTCACATTCCTGAAGGTTTGGTTTGAAAACTAATTATTTTAACTAACATGCTTTCAAGTGTGAAACTGCACAAGCATGACCTTCACTTAAAAGATGCAGCCAGCAATGCAGAAAAGGTTGCATCCTATTTTCTTTCAACCATACAAAAGGCAAAATTAAAAACCTTATTAGGAGTAGTTCTGGCTATAGGAGGAATGAGCATAATCCAAGGTGTACTTAAAATAGAAAATTATAATTTATGCATAGCTAGTAGATCAATAATATTTCAGTAGAAAGTGTCACCCTTTTTTTTTAATGTAAAGAGAAATGTATGATTTGGTGTTGATTTTGGCCTTCAGTTCCCTCCATACAGTCTTGTCTTAGGCCTTCTATGCATTCTGAAATGCATACTCTGTGGTCATATTCACATTTCAAAGCCTACCTATGACTCTGCATGCAGTGGGAACAATACGCATTTTAGAGCACCTTGTAAAAGATCTTTTCCTCTGGATCAGTATTGATTTTTAACTTGTTTGAAATGTCCAGTCTTTTGTAGTGCAGCTTGAAAGGAGATTAAATGAAGAATGCATTTTGCTTTTCAATTATTAGCTGAAAACATTAGTCTGTAGCAGTAATAACCATTGTAGTAATATGTTCAGCTACCTTGAAATTTTCAGTTACTATAAAAGCTTTATACTTGCACTGATGGGATTTGTTTTACTGATCCTGTTTTGTACTATAATTTTTTCAGGCAATCTAGCTTGACTGGTCAAGTTAAATTAGTTGAAGTTTGAATGTTATTTCATGGCAGTTCCCTGTGAGCTTCCAGTGAGTTTCTGGGTATGGTTCAGTAATGCTGTGTTTATCTTCTATGTTGCTCAGATTTAACTCTTAAAAAATTTGCATTCACCCCTGTTTTAGACAGATAAGGTCAAATGAGTCTAGCTAGTGTAGCACTTCAGGAAGTTACTGCCCCTCAAACATCCATCCATTGTGCTTCCATGCTAAAGACTGCTTCCACAGCAGTGAAACCAGTTAAAGCATATGATCAGCATACATATGCTGATTTTACCCCATGGCATATAGTCTACACACTTCTGCAGTCCAGAAGCAGACACCATACTAAACCAGTGCAGGCAAGGGCACATGTACTCTTCTTTTTGTACCCACTATCAGGCAGCAACAAAAAGCTGGAAATCAGAATATCTTGGATGACTACAACTGTTAACTGAGAAAGTCTGTATTGACTTTTCTTCTTTTCATATCTTCTCTTCATTTGGTGTTTGTAATGTCATAGCAAGCAGGTGTCACTAAGTAAAAACAAATACACTCCTAGCTAGGGGTGTCTGATGTGTTTAATTTGTCCCACTCTCCCCTGTTTCTGGTCAGAATCCAGAGCTGCTGATTTCCTTAGCAGACTGAAAACAAATCAGTAGATAATGTCTAAGACTAGCTGGTAACTTCTGAGAATTTATGGATCTACAGATTTTTTGCTATCTTTATGTGCTGGGGGTTACCAAGGTAGTCTCAGGTTTGCTTTGGATGGTGCCTTCTTTGAAGGTTTCTGTAAAGACTTGGCATGTTAAATTTTTATTTTAGTGGTAATAAGGCCAGTTTGATGTTACCAGATGAAAGTGAGTCAGGAAGGCTGGAATAAAAACCACACAGAAACGAGTGCACTTCAAAAATCACTTTTGGAACCATTATTTACCTGGTCAGGTGACCGTGTAGTGTTTCTACTAATTTGTCATTCTATGGATTATTACAACACAGTAACTTGTGCTTTTTGAAGCTGTGCCAATGTGGCATTGTGCACTGGCATATTAATGTTGTCTTATGTTGCTACTTAGATATTATAGCAAGAGCAAGGTGTTTCATCAAGAGGCTTCAATCAATTCTTGGTCTTGCTGAACTGACTTTTACTAATACATTGAAGGTGATGAGAGATTTCTTCTGAAATGTTAGTATTAGTGAGGAAAAGAAATTTTTAGAAGACATAACTTACATGTCTGTAGCAGATAGCTGCCTGCATAAAGGAGCTACTAATGACAGTAAAATTCCAAATAGTTTTGATTAAGAGATAATTTATTGCTCTCATCTTGTTTGCTTTAGAGTCTGATGAGGCTGTGTGGGACACAGACACCTTGTTTCTCCTGTGGGATTTTTTTCACTTTATTTTCATTCATACCTTAGCACAAGCACATAAGTAGTCTTGGCAAGTGGGGGCATTGGTTCACTGAATAGTCAGGTGGCTCTTCAAAGCTGAAACTGGAAGAAAAATGACAAAAACTAGACAGTATGTGCATCAGGCTTCCAGGTTGTCATGAAATGATGCTGATAGCAGCTTTATCTGTAGTGGGTTTCTGATAAGTCTTCTACGATATGAGACAAGATCTTGTTCCTCCTGTCTGGTTCCTCTGACTCTGTGTAGGAAAAAACTGCTGCCAAATGTCAAATCCGATTCATGCCATCCCACAGAGGGGTCTTTGGGAAGGGGAATGTTAGGAAGTGACTAGTTTTAGGTCTACCTCATCTCTCTAGCTACTCTTTCTGTGTATGTGAAGAAAACAGGTTGCACAACAGGATCAAATGACATGGCGTGGCTTGGTCCATAGGTAAAATGCTTCTTGGGGAACAGTTTGTGGGCTAGTGCTGTATGATACTTTATTGTGACAGGATTTTATAAGTAAGTATGTACTAAATGCTAGAAAGTCAGAGAACCTGGAATAACTGCAACAGCTGTTGCTGTGTTGATAAAATCTAGGTAATTCCAGTTGTTTTGAGTGTGTTCAAATGGATTGACCCAGTATAATAAATTTAAATCTCACCAACACATTTTTAAAAGGTAGAATAAAAGTGTATTATGGTGTGTAAGTACAGGAACATATTTTTCTGTCCATGTAGACAGACCTCAAATTAGCATTATTCCCCAGTAATGATGTAATTGTGAATTTGATGTCTGTCATAATTCAGAATTGCATGGAGCATTCGGATTTAAAAAATCTCATAATGCTGGTGCTTTTCCTTTCACCAGAGACCAGCAGAAACTGTTGATGAAGAAGAAAATGTAGAAGAGGAAAATGACAGGGGAGAGGAGGAATATGAAGGAGAGGAAGAATATCCAGAAGTGAATGGAGAGAAAAGTGGGGAAGCAGAGAATGTTGACCAAGCGGAGGAAGAGGAACTTACCCATTTAAATGGCAAGAACAATGAAGAAGATGGTGAGGGAATGGAGCACTTGAACTACCAAGGTGATCTTCAGTCTGAAGAAGAAATAAAAGAGGATTCTGGCAGTCAGAACCAGGTGAGCATTTATTCTTTCAAACTGTTGTTCTTACATTATTGTTCCTTATTCATCTCAGCCTTACACTTCTCAGCTGGTCTCTCAGTAATTTGCCTCTGATAAAGTCCTGAGAGTATTTATGAGAACTTTGGGTTACAGAAAAATTGGTTTGCATCTGTATAGATCAGTTACATCAATAATTACATTATATGCCTTCCAACTGAGAAAGCAGGTGTTTCTCATTATTATTGACTCTGTATCTCCTGCTTTCCTTAGAATGCTGAATTTTGAAAAAACTAATGAGAAAAATTCTTGCAATTTCCAGAAAAGCATAGTCATTATATATTTCCACACTAGTTTGTCTTTTAGGACAGAGCAGAAGAGCGTGTTTATGACACCACAGTGCCTCATTATTTTGATGAATTGACTTTCACAGAAGTTGCATTTCATAATGGGCTTTTGCCATTTTTTTGTGGAAGTTTCATCTCCTTTTCTTAGAAATTGGAAAATACAGTGGAGATGAACAAGATCTTTGAAGCAAGGGGCTTTAGTCAGTTTAAAAGCAAATATCCTGTTAATTTAGGATACGTGGTATCGTGCTGGCTTAGATGGAGGGGTGCAACCCAGAAAAATAAAGTGTACTGCCCTGACTGTCACATGAACTGACCAGCTAACAGAATGTAGGAAACAAAGTGTTTTGTTTGATAAGGAGAATCCAGATCTGGGATTCTTGAGCATCAGAAGTAGAACAAATTCCACATATTCCCTGCCCATAGGCTGCTGAAAAACAGTCTTCCTCTGCTTGTGACACTTGTAGTGGTTTCTTATACTTTGTAAGTGGGCTTTCTTCTTTTCTGTATGACACAGGAGAACATTTTTCAGTTAAGAGAGCTGAGTAACATGACATTTTCTTGGGTCCTGAATTTCTTCTGTGCTTGATATATTAATTTTTTATTTGTTTTTAGAAAACCTGAAGTTATTTATGGAAGTGGAGAAAGTGGTTGAGCATTAACTTTAAGTGGATATGTGGGTAACTGGATGTTTGATGAAAGAACTGTAGGGGGGAAACCTCAAATTTGAGTGCTTTTTCCTTTGGAAAGTATATAAGTATAATGTAAATAAAAATGTTAACATGATCACTCTTGGAAAACATTTTTTCACATTAAGGATAACTTGTGGAAATTTCAATATGATGTGCTAATACTGTATTGAAATGAAGGGAAATCTTTGATACTCAATGATATTAACAGTACTTGTCCTTTTTCTCTAGGTTGATTCTTGTCTGGAAAAAACATCCACAACTCCAAGGGTGACAATCACCAGTCCACAGGAAAGTGAAAAGAATGACCAGACCAGTGACTATGCAGCAGTTGCATAGATAGGAAAAAAGTAGTGAGCAGAAAATGAAAGGTTATAATACTTTAAATATCAAGCATGTTATATTTTGTGATTGATAACTAGTAATAGGAAGGCAGGTTGAGTACCTGCGTAATGAGTATTGAGATGATAATGCAATATGGACTGATAGAAAACAAGCATTAGTAGCTACTAGAAGAACATAGAATTATTTTTACAGGGTGAGATTTTCTGATAGGATTTAAGGGGGGAAATACAAGAGTACTGCATAGTAGTATTAGAAATAATGAATTAACTATTCTGTGGTATGACATAGTTAGCATTAATAGAATAACTACAAAAATTACACTGTCCCAGGTAAAGAAAAAACCCCACTCAAATTCAATGTCAAAATTTCTTTGCATATTTTTTCAGAAAAAAAGAAACAATTTTTTACCTTTTAGTAAGGACATATCTAGTTTTTCTTTAAAATTCCACATAATATGTATGATTTTTAGGCATAACATTAAGATATAATTAGAATATGTTCCTCGGTTAGTGGACTTATGCCCACAGAAAATGGTGTACTATCATGAGGTGCCAGTTCCAATGTTACTAAATAGTGGATTTTCAATATATTAATAATAATCATTAGTTTTTGCATACATATGTAGCACTATGCCTTTATGTAGATAGCCTGCAATACTACAGGTAGTTTCCATTTAAAGCACAAAGTTTTGTTGATTGTCCTGCACTGATTCACTAAACAGTGAATTGTTATCATAGTGAACAAAAATTAGAGTATGTAGTAGATTAGTTTAAAAAGTTAAATTTGGATGAATTTTTAATTCAGTCTATGTGAAATTTAATTTATTAATGAAATAAAAAAAAAAGAACAGGCCTGGATTCAGACTGAAATTTCCATGAAACCATTGCTGTCCATGGAGGCATTTCAGTATGTGACACATTAGAATGAGCCCACCAGTTTTCTGTGAAAGTCAGGAACAATTGCTGCATTTATGAAGCCTTTGCATGTCCTTAATTGTTGGAAGCGTGTCATCATCCTTTTGAGCAGGAGTTGTTGCCTGCTAGGCTGTGGCTTAGTATGCATTAGTAAATAAGGCATTGATCCACAGTATTAGTTCTCTTAGTGACACCAACTCCATTGCTCTTATCATTTCTCTGTTAGTAATGGGAATAATTTGTATTTCGTGGAAATACAGCCCTGAGCATAATTTTAAATATACAAAGAAATATTGGGTTTCCTGACCATTAATGCTAGTAAATTATTACTACGAGGAACTGTCATTTTTGTTGATTTCATGCCATTAAGACAAGAATTACATTCATGAATAAATTGAACCTGAAGCACTGTTTGAGGAATGTGAAGAACCACTTGTCATAGCTGAAACTCATACAAACATCTTCACTTTTGGTACTAGCTAATAAATGTATTTTTCCAATGGAATAGAAATACATAGAGATCCTTCAGCATATTTCTGTGTATTGGCAGTGTAATTATAAAAAACATAATGTTAAAAACCGTATGAACAGGGTTAGAAGTTTGCCCTGTGGTATCTCTGTGAGATGTCTGTGAAACCTGTGTCTTTTCTTGAGCTGAGTGACAAAGATTGGAGGGAATATTAAATTTGTGATCAGTTCAAAATAAGCTCCTAATTTAGCCAAGCTCTTAAGGAATGCTTCCTTTGTGTATGCTTCCTTTATTGGAGACAGCAATTAAGCCTATGCTCTAATATATTTGATTTCACTGGGATTTAAAAAGACAATTATAATTAAGCAGAAGTAAAAGAACAACCAACTCTCCCTCCTTCAAAAAAAACCCCCAAAATAGCACAAAACTGAATAAAATAACTGGACATGATAGTGAGGAGAAATGACACAGATGCCATTATAGTTAATCCTGCCCTGGAATAATATATGCAGTAGCATTAAAAGCCCTTAAACAGTACTTAACCATCCAAAAAAGGTGGCTCTGTCTCCTCGGGGAGCTTGGGGGAAACTTGCCTGCTGAATCTTCTGTGCAGAGCTGACCAAGGAAAATGGCTGATGCTGCATCACTGCTCTCTTGGAGCTGACCAGCTCATATGCTTCCCAGTAAGCTGGGCTTCAATGTGTTGCTGAATCAAGACAAATGACAGTAATCTTGTATTGACATTACTATGAACGGGCTCTTCTCTAGAAGCTAGTGGGTGTATCTTATTGCAGATAAGGAATAACAACCTCTGACATGTTCTTCATCCTCAAAAGTTTGAAGTTAAATCAACACCCAAAAATATCTGATGCTACATATATGATATATATATATATAATATATATATATATGCTTCAAAATGTGGCATCTAGAAACCATATTTAGAAAACCTGTCTGGATTTGTATGGTGATACATTTCTCTCTTTGGTTTCTATTTATAGCTTCTGTCCGCCAACAGTTTCTGTCATTTCTTCCCTTTCCCCAAAAGTTTGGTGTTCTCCATGCTCAAAAGACTTACAGATATATATGTATATATATATACACAATAAGAATAATTTAAAAGCTTAAACTAAATTCTAATATGATCTAATGTTATAATTTTCTTTCACAGGAACGCAAAATCCTGTGAGGTGTTATTCAGCTTTTAAAATGTTTTCCTCTCTATTTTCTTGTAAGAAAGGTTATATTTCTTCAGAAGGGCAAATCAGACTTTCTCCAAATGGAGATATAACCATTTCATCTTTCACTTTACAACACTGACAAAATGAATTTTGTATTTTATGCCTAACAGATAATTCTGATGTTAAAGTAGAAATTAAACAAGAAACATACAGGTGGTCTTGCTAATAGTTTTTCTGTCTGGATCTGCTGTGTGTGATGGCTTAACTGTTTTACTTGAGAAATACATTATTTTGTTAAGCTTATATAATGTTGTTTTATCAAGCTTATCTGCAACAATTCTGAGGGTTTTTTTAAGACTTGTTTTCTTGTTTTGGTTTTATTTTTAAAATAATTTGCTATTAAAGAGAACTAGCCTACAGATATTCCTGTGTTTTCTCTTGTATCAAGGCCTATTTGATGTTAAATTCGTCTTTGGGTGACTGACTTGAACCTGGTGATTTTGCAGCTGATAGGATTCTCCAATAACTAAAACTTAAGAAAACGCCAAACAGCGTTTCATATTACATATGAAAACTTTCGTATGTAGCTTTCATATTGCATATGATTGTAAAAGAAAATATGCTGACTATTTAGCTGTTACATAGTTATAAATCTAAGACTAACAGCACAGTTGAACTTGCCATGGGTTTTTATGTCGTCATTCAGTTTAGGTCTGGGTTATTGGTATGTATGTACTGTTCAGGCGATACTCAGCAAATAACAGGAGTTTTATCTGTCCACTGGCAAGTCTTGAGAACACTACCAAACTTCTACATGTCTCACTGCTGAAGTTCCTAATTTCAGCAAAGCATTAAAGCATATGCTTAAATCCCACAGGACTGCAGTTGTCATAAAGTTTTATCTAATGCTTTGGTGCCTTGACATATCAGAGCCAAAATAAGTTCATGGAAACAAAAGGGTGAAAATATGGTAAATATAATCCCTGCTCAGTCTGATTTGAAGTAAAGCAAAATAAACCTTCATGGAGAAGAATAGAAGAGTTAGTGTGAGTATTCTGATTACCTGGAAAGATAGGGAAAATATTGTTGCCTCAGAATTTTGATTGATTACCCCAAATGTACATTTAAACAACCATTAGATAATAAATGTAAGTACAAAATGAAGTATCTTGAGGAAGGGTGTATTTATTAAGTAACTGCAATCAGAATGATTGAATGAGATGCATTCAAGGATGTTTTCTTTTGGGTGGACGACATCCTTCAATCTAAGTTTTAATCAAAAGAATGTTGTGGACATGGCAATAGGCATTGAAGCTGTCTGCTATCTATAGATTATTGTGCCTGTGCGTATTTATATGCATAAAAGTACAGACATGTGTGGATGCTGTAACTGAAGGCATTTGCTGTGTGCTCACACATACTGCACACATAAATCATGTTCATATTAATAATTTAATCTTCTTATATTGTTAGTGATTGGAAAAACATTATTGATTGTAGGTGAAATTTTCTGTAATTATACAAGAAAATATATCTAAATCTAGTAATAACCTTATTAAAAGGGTGACATATCTTCTTACACCGTGTACACTTTGGTACTTCGCTGAACCAAGCTCAGAATTCTTGAAGCCCTCAAGTAAAATGGAAATGGTGACTTAAAAGTGACTGGGAGATACAGGGACTATCAGTGTAGAAGATTTGGAAAATTCAAGGAAGAAAGTACAAATCTTTACTACAACACGTGATACCAAAACATTGAAAGGTGCAGGGAACATCTGATTTAAAGAAAGGGGTATTTTAAAACATTAGGCAGACTTCCAACAACCTCTGTGGTTACTAAAAATGCCCTTAAATGTTTGTATTTTTCTTGCATTCACCTACACCTGTGATGATACTTAGCTCTAATGAATCCCTCTAATGAAGGTCCCTTCTTCAGTAGAGTGGGGACCCCTCTGCCCGGCTCTAGGGGCAGAGCCGAGGCAGGCAGCACCTGGAGCACTCAGCAGCTCTATTCTTCTGCAGCATGATGGGCACTGACTTCCTTCAGGTGAAGGTTGGCAGCAGAGGCAGCAGCAGTTGTGCAGACGTGCTGGCTCAGGAGAACATAATGCCCTCCCTGCCTTTCTTTCCAAAACTCGCCTGGTGCACAGCAAAGTCCCCCACCATTGGCAGATGGGGCTGTCGGAGACTCTTGCTTGGGCCCATCCTGCAGGAACCAGGCTGTGCTGAGAAAGCAGTGCCACAGTAGAGAGGCAGAGGTGAGCGTCCACCCGGCACCAGCAGCCTCAGCACGGCACAGTTGGGATCCTCTGCCCTGCCAGGCTCTCTGCCCTGCAAGACAGGTTTCCCCCCAGCACCGCCAACATGGGCATGCTGGTGTTCCTGGTGGCTCCCAACCTTTTCTGCTCCCCCAGTGGCACTGCGGGATGCTTCCTCCCTCCCTCACTCCCTCCTACACAAGCTCATCCCAGTGGCCAAACATCCTGGGGGCACAGCCAGAGGAGCCAGAGGCAGGTGAAATGCAGTGATTTTCATTTCTGCCAGACCCTCCACCAGCCTCTGCAAGCTCCTGGTGCTGAATGTTCTCCACTGGCAAGGGAGAAGTGGGAGAAGATAAGCTGCTTGGCTGGAGGAGCAGTGCTCGGGGACAGAGCCCAGACCAGAGACACACACGGAATAGTGGCAGCTCAGCTCCTTCTCCATGAGTTTTGTGAAGAGAGGACAGGTCACCCGGGCTTTCTCAGGTCCTTCTGGTGTCCTGTGCAGCAGAAAGGGACAGGGACAGAGCTGGCTGAGCCCTAAGCTGCCTCTTCCTTCCAGTCAGGTGGCTCTGCCCGAGAGCTGTCCACAGTCCTAAGAACACCTCTCTCTCCCCCGCTGGGGAACAGAGAGAGCTGTGCCTGGAGCATCACCCCAGTTGGCTTTCCCCAGCAGAGTTCCTACCCATAGTTCCTTCAGAGCCCGGGAGCTGCAGAAAGCAAGGAGAACCAGCATTGGGCCCCACTGCCCCCCAGCCCCTGGGCAGACATGAGCACCTGCATAGCCCTGCCCCGTGGGGAAGGACAGTGGTAGAATGAAGCCCTGGGAGTGCAGGGATCAGGACAGAGGTGCTGCTTCACAGCTGGCTGTGCCCCAGAATCTACTGTTTGAACTGCAGGAGGTTCCTGCCAGTCCCTTTCTCTTGGTAGCAAAGAGTACTTTGTACTCATCTTTTGAAATAACGTGACATTTTCCCCTGTAGTGGAGTACTGTGCTGAGACACGGAACAAAAGGATGAGTCTAAGGAAAACTACTTTTCTTAAGACTCACTGCATTACTTTCACTTTTTTTTTTAGTTTACGGCCATTCTTTCTCTCTTCTGTCTCATCCTATCTCTATCAGAAACTAAAAAAACCTGTTCAGATTTTCAGCTTTCAGATATGAATCTGTTTAGGTTTCCTCCTTTTTATAAAGATGTTCAACTCTGTAGAATGAAAAAGAATTGCTAGAAATGCATATTCCAATTCAAATGCAACATCTGGTAAGACAAATCTTGTCAAAATGCTGAAAAAAACCCCAATATTGCACTATTTATTTTTAAACAAGTGGGGTTTTTTTCTTTAAAAAGAAATTACAGTTATTTGTCATTAAGAAATACAGTCCCAACCCTCTTCTTCTCTCTAGCCGAGCAAGACTTTCCCACACTGTGAATATCCCTGCGGCATGTTGGTGACTGATCCTGCAGACTGCCTGGCTTCTCTCCCTTCCCTTCCAGGGGAGAAGCAGCCTCCTTCACTGTACAGATTTCAGCCCTGCTGTAGCCATAACTCTTGTGCTGACTGGCTCTCCTCCTTACCTCCCACCTTGGCTTACTTTCCTGGTACAGATTAATTGTTTGAATGAGGCTCAGACCCTCTGTTTCTCACAGCTGGAGCCTTGGAACCGCACATGCTTGGCAGGAGATAAGAAGGTGGGAGTGTTTGGGACTGCTCCTTGAGAAGTTGGGAACAGCCAGCACTGCGGGGGACTAAATACTCCAGCCTTCAGCTGAAGCAGTTTTGTGGAAGAACCAGTTGAAGCAAGGAGCTAGGAATTAGGATACCCCAAAATCAATGCTTGAGGCAGGAGGCCATTGCTATTTCATTAGCTGGTACTCAGGGGGTGCCATCACTTTGGGTTTCTGTTCACATGGGTGAGTGAATTCTCCTGCTCTTGAGAGAAGGAAATATATTCAGACTTCAGTGATATGTAGACTTTTCTGCTTGTATTAGTTGGGAAGGACTTCTAATTTAACTAGAGATTTGACTGATTTAAACTCCTCTGTCTCTGTGATGAAGTGGTGGTGTCAGAGTTGAGCAGTCATGCTGTCACTGCAGGTTGGATACCCAGCTCAGTATCCTTATGCAAACGTTGCCCTTGCCCTTGTTTCCTCTGCTGCCACGGACTGTGGTTTTATCACTGCATACCATTTCCTCATCCTTCTGTTTCTCTGCTGTGTTTGCTTCTTCCAGTTCAGTTGTGAGAAAAGATATTTCTAAAAATAATGCCTATGCTCCATGTTATTTCTCCCTTAGAAATTGTTGATGCAAGGCTGGCATCCTTAGAGTAACCTGAGCTTTACACCTTCCCCTACCATTCCCTTATTGTTCCCACTGACACCCCCGCCCCCTGCCAAGTTAGCACCAAACAGAAATGAAGTTGGTGAGCCAAAGGTTAGAACTTGCATCCACTATTTAGAAGTAGTCTTCTTCTACAGAGAAGGAGATATGGATGAAGACTATTTATCCTTTTTCATGCAGCACAAAGCTTAGTTCAAGATGACCAAAGGGTTCATTGTTCAAAGTATCCTGGTTGTAGGTGGCTTGTCCCAGGACAAGCAAGGCAGGCTACCTAAGCCTCTTGGGTGCCTCTGGCTGGGGGCCTCACCCTCAAGGACATCTGTTGCTTGCAGATGGTCCTGTGTGTGTGCAAAGGGAGGCAGACATCTGTTGTGGTAGCATTGTGCCTGCTCATGGGGATTAGAGCCTTTCCCTGGAAGAACCTTCTCAAGTGTGATTTTCTGTGGGGAAACTGAAGCAGAGGTTTTTTTGCATAAAAGGTGTGGGTTGGTTTTGATTTTTTTTTGCAGGGGGGTGGGGCTGGGTGTTCATCTCAAAGGCCTTGGTATTGGTGTCAGATTTTTTCTCTCACTAGCACCTATCCACACTTACGTAGTCCACTGCTGCTCCACAGCAGGGAGAGCCATGGTCCTGCAAAGGGCCCCTGAACTTGGCCACGGGGGGGATGGGCAAGTGCCAGGCTGGTGTATGAGGGAAGCAGATTGTGGTGTGCTGACTGACCTAGTAGTGTTTGCTACTGCTTTCAGACAAATGCCTACTTCTCTGGAAGCCTCCAGCAAAAGAAAAAGACTATGCACAATACTGCCCTATAAGGGATCCCATACCAAAAGGAATGATGTATGTGTCAGGTGCTCAGCAGCATGTGGGTATTGGGCTCCATCCAACCATAGCTCATTTCCCTGGCATGTGGTGCTCCCACCAGCTTCGCCCCCTTTGCTGCTCAGCCCTTCTTACAAGCAACGAGCCAGTGCTATGTTAATTCCCTTACACATGGGATGCAAAATTTAGTCCTTGACACCTCTGCTTTCTGCACTTTGCTGTGTGTGTTCCTCAGCACAGGTGTGACGTGCACAAGAGACACAGCCAGCAGCCTCCTTACAGAGCAGATCTGGAGATACTTCGGTGTGTGCTTTGAGTTTCTTCGAAACCAACATCTGTGTGATCCACAGATGGGTATTTTAAAGACAAGGACTCAATGGCCTGGTCTACACTGCTGTTGGAGAGTGGTTTGGGAACTGCCTTGTGTATACCTGCTGGCTTGCTTGCAGACAACCTGGATGAGGAGACTTGGCAGCATACCAGACAACTGGAGGCCAGAGTCTTCCCAACATAGATGTCATGAATGCATCTGCAGAGACAAAACAATCTGGCTATCAGGTCTGGAGCTGCTTTTGACCTGAGGCCTTCAAGGTCTATGCCAGTGGTCCAGGCAGGTGGACTTCTATGTGATCTAGAGAATGTTTTCCTGTCATACCTTAGGCTAAGCATGTGTGGTGCCTCAAGAAAGAGCAGATTGGTTCAGGGAGCAATGCTGAGGCACTCCTCAGGGGAGTCCTTGATGCTGGAGGGATGGTAGAACAGCAGAGGACCCACAGAATGCTCCATGTCAGGGGCAAAGATTTGATGGCAGCTCATGTAGGTATATGGATAAACACAAGACACATTTAAACAAACAAACTCAGCCTATCACTTTCCACAGTTACATTATCACCTGGAGGTTAGTACAAGCTATTTGCCATCCATTCTTTTGTGATTTTGAGCTACACAGGGCATGATTACCTGTGCTGCAAACATCTCTCTTTAACTGGTGTTCACTGCACAGGACCAAGTTTCTACTACAGCCCATGTCATAAGATGGTGATATCTCACTCTGGGGAAATCAGGCTCTCAGGGCATGTGGGAATTCACATGTTGCTACGGTGGTTTTCAGAAAAATGCTGGAGCTGCCTCTGCCCTAAGAGCTGATCTACAGGCCAGAGCTAAAAGTAGCTGGCACTGGCTTCTGTGGCTGTCCTGGGTCTTAGTGACTGACTCTAATTTGCTTTGCATTGATGGTGTGCCTTCCTCTGGGCCTGCTCAGTCACCTCTGATATGCAAGGAGAAGTGCAGATGAGCCCACTTGTTTGTGGCCTTACAAAGCAGTGAGCCAGAGACCCAGTCAGCCTGTATGTGAGGGATGATGGGGGACTCTCCAATACATGCTTCCTGGAGACAGTGGCTGCGTGTGGTAGTCTTTGAAGTGAGGGTTTTTGTCTTGGCACAAACTTGCTCCAGTTTCAGGAGAAATGCCTTTGCAGGGGGTCAGTTGAGAGCTGAACACAATCTGAGCAAGAGCTATCAGAAGAGATGTCTTTCTCATAGTCTATTAAAGGAAAAAATGTGTCCTCACACTATAGATACTGCACTTGTCCAACAATAAGGTACTCATGCTTGTCTAGCCATCTGTGGGGGACAGAATATTGGTGTTAAAAGATGATTTGTTTTCTTTAAATGAAGATTTTAGCCACTGTATTTATGTTGTTCTGGTCATAGATTTTAGACCTGCAGCAAGTTCTTCTGTCCTTTCAATATTCACTGACTGTCTCTTCTGATATTTATTGACAGATGACCAAACTGATGCTTGAAATGCTGCGTTTCGCCACCTCTGCCCTAGGGATTCCTTCCCGTTCACCTCTCTCTCCCTTCCTCTCCCTCCTGCCTGTGCTGCAGACTTGCCTCCCCTGTGCTGCTATTTCAGGCAGGCACATTTTGCACCCCCTCCAAGACGTTCCTGGGGCAGGCGTCCTTCTCGTCTCACCCTTGCTGTTCAGGAGGCTTAGGAAGGAATTGTCAGGGCTCGAGGTTCCTGAAAGAGGCAGGGAGGGAAAGGGAAGCAGATGCTGAAGTCATTAGGTGAGCAGAGGCAGGGAAATAATGACATTCTAGAAAGGCTTCTCGCCCACTGAGCAATGCAACCTCTTACCCTCAGACTGAAGGATGCCTTTAGCTAGGAAATGGCAGGAAACCATGAGTTTTGAGACTAAAATTGCTGGAGCAGCATAAGTAGTACTAGTTACTAACACTATAACTAGTATTAAATTGACTAGCTTATTAGCAGTGTTTAAAACTGATCTCCCATCTTTATTTGCAAAAGCCCATGAATGGCAAATCATGGAAAAAGGGGGCCTTCAAAAACCAGCTGCAAATGATTAGGAAAAAAACAATAAAAGAAGCTATTTGATGCCAGCTCTTTTCTCTGAAGGGCTGTTAGAAGTATTTGCCTCAGCTACTGTCAATATGCAGAGATTATTTTCATACCAATACCTCTGTAAATTATCTGACAGCAAAACTGAGCTTTGCCCTGCTTAATGTGCATCAAGTGAACTGATGCAGGAAACGCGCACTGTGTGGTCTGCCACACGTTCAGATAAGAGCTGAAGAAAAATGAGGGCGTGGATGGATTGTTTGCCCAGAGACAAGAAGGCTCCAGAAAGATCACACCCAGTCTCTAAATATTGGAAATAGGAGGAGACTACATGTATCTTCCCATTTGCTGGTGTTCTTCCCAGACAAACTGTGCCATGGGGATGAACTGGCAAAACTCAAACATCATTTCTCTAGGAGGTGCATGGGCATTAAGCTCCAATGACTGGTGCAGGGTAATGCTCTGTAGAGGTGTTGCTTCTCTCAGCTGTGGAAGTGGTAGGACAAGGAAGGAGTGAGGCTGTGCCTTCAAAGTCTGCTTTTGCAGCATTGTATTGTAGTGTCTCTCTACCCATCATGCAGCGAGTTGAGAGAGCAGCCTGCTGTGTAATGGCAGGACGGCCGGTCAGTGCTGAATAAGCCCAAGTGCTAATTCCTTTATTTTACCAAAATTGTTCTGTTCCTAGCTTTTGTAGAAAGCTGCTGGCAAAGTGCATCCAACTAAGGTACTTGCAGTCTTTTGCTGTCTTCTTTGCATTTCATGTCCTTGGGGGCTGAGCAGTCTCCCCAGAGTGCAGGTTCTGCTGCCACTCTCCCCCTGCCAAACCTCTCTCTCTGCCAGCCACTGCTCAGGATGCTGCAGACTCCCCACTCTGATGTTGCTGTTACTGCTTTCATGAAGACCTGATGTTTGCACTTGCTCATGATTAAAAATCTCATACTTGGAAATGGCAGGCTGAGGCTGCAGCAGAAACTGGGAATTAAATCTCCTTACAGGTAGCTCAGGAGGAGCTCTGTCTCTGCCTTTTGCCTGTGATTCACTGTGCCTTGGGAAAAAAAGGAAAAATTAAGGGGTCAAGACAGCCTGGAGAGAGAAGGACAGAACAGATGCTAAAGAGAAGCCTTTTCTGCACAGTGTGCTGGAGAAGCAGAGCTAATAGTCAGGAGAGCCTGTATTAACCAAAATGAACCCAGTGATTACCACTCAGCCTGAAAAATGTTATTTTTTTTCACCACAATTGCAGAGAAAATAGTGTTGGGGTAGGAGGGGTTTTTTTGTAGTTTTAAGCCAAATGAAGCTAGAAGAGGTGCAAGAAATAAGGTGACCAGGAAGAAACTGAAAGAAGTCTCTGGGGCAGAGAGGCCAGAGGGTTGGAAAAAGAACTTGGCTGCTTAAGCCATATTTTATTTGCATTAAGGTCTCCATAATGTGCCCTTTGGAAAGGTGATGGCAGTCAGTGCTTGGAGGGGAAGTCCCAGGCAATCCTGGAGTGAAGTATGCACTGCAATTTGGTGGGGATGAGAAAAGTGAAAAAGTTACATGGTAGGAAAATGATATGTTCAGGGATAGATTGCCCTCAACCTTACTAGAAGTTTCCCAGGGAGCTTGGCTGCCACTCACTGCTCCTCAGCTGGAGGCTGAATAACAGGCATTTCCCATGAGAACAGCAGAAAGCACATTTTCACTGCTTTTTGCTGATGCATCAGTTCCTGCACCAAAGGATGAAGGTGTTAGAACATTACAAGAAAATGGATCTTGAAAATGTTTCTAACATGTCTTAATCTTTCCAGGATGTGGCTTCTTAATAGTAACAGAGTAATTTTCTGCTCAGTGTTTCTACAAAAGCCCTGTGTAGCACTGATTCTCTGCTGTGAAGGATTGCAGCCTCTGGAGGTCTCAACTCCGGAAAAGCTCTAAGCAACCGAAACAAGGGTTTAATGAGATGAAACGTGTGTTATCAGCTTTGCTGCTGCTGATAAATCCCAAGTGCATTTCCCATCCTAGCAAGCTTCGGTAAGATCCTCAAGGGCAGTTCTTTTTCCGTAACACCTGGGTAATGCCATGCCATGACTCATCCTCTGTTGTACTGTCAAAGCATGTTCAGTTCTGCCAGAGCAACATGCAGTGTGACCCAGCGCCTGATGCTTGAATCAGGTCTATCAATGTCCTGTTGGGTCAGTTGTCCTCTGGACAAAAATATAGCAACACTTGCATGTGTGTATCTACATGAGGGATGTGTTTTAAGGAGAACTATATACCCATATAGGTAGTTTGGGTAAACAAGCCCAGCCTCTGCTTTTCTTTTCCAGTTAGATTTTCAGTCAAACTTCCAGTACAGTGTTAACAAAAGGCAGGTGGAGAGAAGGGAGTCAGTAAGACCTACAGGAGCCCTTGCTCTTATCTCCTTTGGTGAACATTTTTAAACTTAAATTGTCACATTGCCTCTATGCACAATTTTTAATTAAAAACTCTCCACTGAAAAGGTTAGGACAGCTTGACTCTGCTGCCCACACACCGATAGCCTGACAGCAGTGAAAGCTAATGGCAGTAAACAAAATTCCTAGCAACCTGAACAGGAAACGCTGAGGACTCTCTCTACCTGGAATAACTAACAAACAGCAGCAGTGACAGCCTGTCCCAGTGCTGCCATGTAACTCACCCCTGTTTTTGATGGCTTTCTTTATAAATAAAACACAGCTCCTCATCTTGCTAGTCTTCTCATCTTGTCTTTAGCACTGCTTCATCTATTTCTCCCCTGAGATTACAATCTTATTTTTAAGCATTGGGTGCAATGTGCTTTTGCATTTCTAATCTATGGGTGCCAGTGAATTGCCAGATGCCTTAAAACCTACTTTGTTTCATTCTCTGTGATTGCACGCACGTGATGAGCTCTCAATTGTCCATCTTTTCAGTGCTAGTGCTTGGACACTGCAATTGCATTGCCAAGACAGGCGCCTTCTTTGCAGAAGAAAATTTTACTTCCAATGCTCTTGTCAGCCACGATAACTATTTCAGATTCAGCTGAAACTTCCAAACACGAATGATCTGGTCTGTTGAAGCTGTAAGCATGAACTGAGTGTCACAGACCACAAAGCATCTTATCAGCAAGAGAAAGAGCACAGTTGTTAACACATACCTGTCATTATTGAGCCAGAATCTGTTTTATTTAGCACCAAAGTGGCTTCCTCACCTCTGAAAGCTGAAAACACAGACTGCATTAAGAGACCAGCAAATTTCAATTGCTAATTTCTGCTTTCAAACTGAGTTATTAAATTTAAAGAGAAACCTGTTTGACTAGAAAGAGACTTTTCACAAAATTCATGGTTGGCTCACGCCTAGAATTTTATTCAATCCATTCAAAAAATAGACAGAACTATAAGGTGGCACATATTGTCAGAGTACAAATGTCACATCTTTCTTTATATAGCTTAATTTAAATCCATAGATTAAGACAGTGAAATAATTGCCCTGGGTGGGAAAATAATCGGGGTCTTCCATGAAAGGACAAGTCTTTAGGTAAGCATTTACACAAATGTATCTGGTTAAGCATAAGTTTTTCTATCCTCTATAAAAATATAAACAGCATTTTAAAATGTCTTTAGACATGTATGTTAAGGTCATCTAATAGGACATCGATGTACTGACAGAATGCAGGGCCTGGGCATTTATTACAAACCACATTTATTAACCCACACCCAGCCAAAACTAAAACATTTTGTATGAGCCTCAAACATAATACAAGATGATGAAAGAAACAATATCAAGCCAAAGACATACAAGTATGATGTTTCTCCTCCCATATGAATTCCTTCTCTTTACTTTGTAGTTTTTGTTAATACAGCAATGACTAAGACAAAAGTGGCACCTTAGCAGAGGTTAATTGCAACTCAGGATCAAATACAACTTCCCTTTCCCAGAAAGTAACATTGCTGGGAAGTGCATGTGCCAGGATCAAATTAAGGGCACTCACTATGTGAGTATGTTTTACCTGTGCAGTATTACTTTGATAAAGACTGTATGTAGCATGTGATAGGAGGACAAGTGCAAATTACAAGGGCAGAATCTTGGCTTCCCAGACAGCAGAACCAGGCAGGAAAACTAAGACTAAACAGTATTTTTAAAGCAAGAAGAAAGTTAAACAAAAAACCAACTCATCTAAACGTCAGTAGTGGGATGTACGGTGTTCCCGGTACAGTTGTCATAAATGCACCCTAGGTTTTCCAGAGATGCAATCCGATAAGCTAAACACATTGTTGCAAGAACTTACTTGTTCCACACAGACTAAAATATTCAAATATACTGATACATTGGTCACAGGTCTAATCATATAATTTTTTTTTCCCAATCCTAAATTTTTACTGTAGCAGCTTCCCCATTAGCTGCGCGTTTATATAGCAGAGCACTGGATGTTGTCATTGACTAGCACTGATGCCAACAAGGTTGGTATTTTCCAGTTAAAGTGATCAAACAAAACATAAGGAAAGGGTCAGGTTTCAGATAAAGGTTGGACATTTTGAACTCTGGACAAAGTGACAGGTATCTTTGATTCTCCTGGTGCTGGCGCTTTTGTGACTGGGTTTGCCTGGGCTTTTATATCAGCTATTCTCTCTTTAAATCTTTGCTGGAGGTACTTCTCTTCTTTGGAGTAACTTTTAGCAAAAGCAGACATCAGCAGACATGCTGCCACGGTGGACCCTCCAACACAAAACAAGATTGCTCCTACCAACTTACATATATCAAGGGACCCATTAAACTGAATGGCACGGGTATCCACCACAACAAAATCATCTTTCCCAAGAGCTTCGATTTTCGGTGGCACAAGAAAACCCACTACAAGAACCGTTACACCTATCAGAATAAAAGCCGTCCCAGAGATGAGTCCGACCTGGAAAATAAAAGAAACAAACAAAGCCCCAGTTAATATGTCTTTCCAATTTTCACGTGATAAGTGCTCCCAGGAGGCATTTAGCTTTAACTGTGTCTTGCAGATTTAGTTCTCTCTTCTAGGAGAAGGCTGGTATTTTTCTCTTAGGTCACATGAGGCCCTACTAGAACTACAATATATGAAAAAACTGTCTTTTTACACTTTGTATTTATATAATTATTGACATTTCTGGAAACAATA
Organism: Platyrinchus mystaceus; assembly: GCA_035041135.1. Lineage (NCBI taxonomy): Eukaryota > Metazoa > Chordata > Aves > Passeriformes > Tyrannidae > Platyrinchus > Platyrinchus mystaceus. The sequence goes on from JAWWLV010000088.1 coordinate 59,095,318, forward strand.
GAATATATGCCTAATATCACTTCATGTTGAAAGGCTCCATCAGAGAGAATCACAGTTTAACCCCAGTTTTGTATAATGGATTATTTCTTTAACTTTAGGTGGTGGTTAGCACCAACAAATCAGTCCCTGCTGATAGTCTGTGTCATATCCACTACTTGCTTTTAGTTCATGAAAGTTGCTACTGCCATGAACAGATCACAGAGTATTTCCAGCATATTTCAAGTGTAAGTGCAAAATTTGGTTTACACAGAATGTCCCTGGGGGACGGTAGGGACTGGATGGCCTCACAGGCCCCTTCCAAACTTTGCTGTTCTTCAGCCCTGTCAACTTCCCTGACCTTAATGGGGATCTTTTGGTTTTCTTGATCTCCTGGTCACTTAGCCCCAGAGTTACTGCTCCTAACCTACCACTCCTATTCCCAATCATCTGGCAGGACTACTGTGGGTGCAGAGTAGAGATAAATTACACTTTTAAGATATATGTGGGGTTCCAAGACAAGACACTGCTGTTTCAATGACATTATGACAGACAAACTAGAGGATCCAAAGACCCCAGAACTGCCTTGGAAGCTGATGTATTTTGGTAAGAGCACCCTGCTTTCAGACATAGTTATTTGGTGGTCTTGGGTAAACTGAGCAACAAAAGGCCTTTCTGAATGAATATTTAAAATCATTAGTTACACAGGGGAAGTCTGGAAATGGGAGTTTCTCTCTCCAGTAAAAAGCAACAGGTAGTACCTTCCAGAATACAGAGCTCCACCTGCTAGGCGATCTCTGAATCTGAAAATCATCCTCATACTCCCAAATTGAAGCTGTGCAGTCCTCATAAAACTGATGCAGGTAGGACCGAACTCCATAGCGTTGGTATCCTCCCTCGGTGCTGCCCTGCGCATGCTTGGACCCGCAGATGTCAGCATAGGAGCTCATCCTTCCTACCTGCAACGAGAGGTGTTATGCAAAGCAGATCATTATCAGTGTGGCAGGAGAGCAAAAATGGCTGCAAACTCTCCAGATGACAGGAAAAAAAGCAGCGCGGGAGAAACCTTTCCTTCAGTTTTTTTCCAAACTGAGAAATGAGCCGGGTGGAGTTGCATGCAATGACTCAGCTTAAGTAAACCCAACGAACTCAGTGTCCTGGCACAGAAAGACTAAAGGTGCTGAAGGGAACAGTCCCTCCCATGTACAGGGTGCTCACTCCACATCTTTTGCACTAGTATGCTACTGTGTTTCTATGGAGATCAAAAAAAGCAGAACATGCCAGATTACAAAATCCAGCATCTCTCAAGGACTCATGTTGCCTCTCATCCAGACAGCTTCTATTGTTTAACCAGAGTTTGCAACCTTAGGAACTTTCCAAACTGCTGCATAATAGGTTTTTTTTTAATGTGTGGTTTTGTTTTTGTTTTTGTTTTTTTTTCCCCTGAGCTTCTGAAGTGCAGGACTACACATTGACATACCATTCACAGCCATGGGAAACAGAGGCAAAATAATTCCTAGACAAATTTAAGCAGTACAGAACTTGTACTTAAATATGGATAGTTAAAAATAAAAAAATGGAATGCCACAGCAGCACCAATCTGCTCAATGAAGAATGATAGGAAAATATTAAACTTCTGGCAAAGTACTGCTTCCTTGGAGAAGTCAATATCCAAGCTCCTGCTGACTTCAATAAAATCAGAATTTTGCCTGCTATAAAAACTACCAACAAAGTTTCCTACTCTTTCCACTTCATGGCATGGAAGTTCTCCTAGCGTACAAAATCTGGATTTAACTGTGCAACTCTAAGGCCTGAACTTGCTTGCATGGGTGTGATGCTACTGAATTCAATGAAATAATACTAGCCCCTAAAAAAAACTTGAGCAATAGGTCAATGTTTCTTAAGCTGACCGACTTCTCTTTAAAGAAGTTCAAAAAGCTTTAGTCCAAAGGGAACTGTTAATCAAAACTTGCATCTGAATGTCATGGCTCAACTTATACAACCTTCAAGCAGTCCATCAGTTTGCCACAGCAGGACCTCCCAACTTTGCAGCCCTTCAGATCTTTGCCCTCACCTTTGTGAAATTCAACCTGTCCCTTCCCCCCCCACACACACTTGAGTTGGTCTAAGCCAATAATTAATATAATAATCCAGTGTCTCACAAAAGCCTGAATGAAGCTCTTGGCTGGCTCTGAAATCACTGCTAGTATAAACAGTGAATTTCCAGCCTTTTGAAATCTGTTTGCATTCTTGGCTCAGGAAAAAAGAGGGATTTGCTTTTTCCTCTTTACAGAAATCAGTTATCTTGGGGTTTTATTTATTTTGTATATCTAATATGCATTTAGTCTGGAATTTCATGATCTCAACTTCTTATAATTGCAAATGTCTCTCCTACAACCTGTGATGAGGTTTGAAGGCCCCCACAGAAGTCATGACCCAGTGGAAGGAGGTAGCCCACATGTTCCTGGGGGACCTGCCAAGGGCCAGAGGGAACATTTGCTGGTGGCTGACCTTTGCAGAACAACAGGGTTAGTGCCAGGCACACCTTCTGTCAAGAGTCCTTTTTTTGAACACTAAACTGACTCCATATCCCCTGCAGATTTCCCTTTTCCACTTTAGGAAATCAAAGAATCACTCTCTGACTCTGTGGACGGGCTTGCTATCTGTTGATAGTACAGCACCAGTGTCCTTCAGAGAGAGCTCAAGCTGGTGGCCTTCCCAGGCAAGGCAGAAGAACAGGCAGGGTGGACAGAGACCTTGAGACAGCAGGAAACTCCTGGGCAGCAACAGCTGCTCACCAGGGGAGCAGGGAGAGCCTGGCCCCAGGGCCAACTTGTGTTAAGTTGTACCTAGCTAACACTTATGTTTCCAACTCCAGTTAATATACTGAAAAACATTAATTTCTGTCATGGCTTAAGCCCAGTTGGCAGTTCAGCACCTCACAGCCACTCGCTCACTTCCAGCCCCCACACCCATTGTGGTAAAACAGGGAATAAAGAGTAAAGCTTGCAGACTGAGATAAGAACAATTTAATAATTGAAACAAAGTAGAATATAATAATAATAATAGTAGTAAATAAAAAAGGAGAGATAAAACCCAGGAAAAACAAGTGATGTACAATACAGTTGCTCACCGATGCCAAACAGTTGATCGATGCCAAACTTCATCCCCAAACTGCCGTTGTCCCCTTCCAGGTAACTCCCTCAGTGTCTATACTGGGCATGAAGTTCTATGTTGTGGAATATCTCTTTGGCCAGCTCGTGCCAGCTGTCCTGACAGAGCATGATACATTGAAAAAGTCCTTGGCTTACAGTAAGCCCTAAGCAACAACCAAAACATCAGTGTGTTATAATGCTATTCTCACACTGAGACCAAAACACAGCACTGTATTGGCTACTGAGAAAAAAAATGAACTCTATCCCAGTCAAAACCACGGCAGTTTGTTGTGCTTTTTTACAATGCTATGAGGCTTTGAACACTTACTTTACACCATTTATATGGTGTAGTTTACCATAGCTGCCCCAGCTCTCACACACAGGGTCACACCACCTATACCTCAAGGATAAGATCACTTTACATCCATATCCCTCAACCTGTCTTTTAGCTGTGAGTAAGCAAGGAATCCATCTCCCACATCAGCAGGAGAATAAAGTAAAGAGGTCAACCAAAGCTCTGCAGAGACTTATTCTACCGTGTCCTTACTTAGATCTTTATTCTCACATCAACCCTACCTCCTTAACTAAATTATACTTAACTCCTTGACAACTTAAGTCATTCAGGTAAACATACTTAGCATCATATAATTAGCAGAACACAAGATATTTTCCCCAGGTGCAACTCTGTAAGGTCAACACAGGGATGAACCAGAATTAACATGACTAGATAATGCGGCCTGCCAAATCTTGCTTGTATTACTCCAGCTGCCACCAGGAGCATTCAGAAAGCAAGTGAAGCACATTGCTGAGTCTGAACCAGTAACTTTAGTTATTGTAATTTATTTAAGAAAACTCAATGTGACATGACAGAAAGCTGTATAAACACTATCTTGCATTCACTGCACTGTCTGTAGGTTTAGTCAGGCTACAAAAAGGAGGATGCAGTGCTTCTAACAGCTTGATAAAGAATTGCCTGTAAGGGCTACCCAGCCTGGAATCACTTATATGACACATAGATTCTTTTTCTTTAGCAATCTAAGAGGCTAATAGATGGTTTTGGTCAGGCATATGAGCAAAATGATAAATAAGAGCTGGGAGGTGGAATAGAAAACAAAAGAATTATCTTTTGCTTGAAAGAGTTGTGATAGCATCAAGTAGTATGACCTTTTAAAATGGAAGGGGGGAAAAAAAAGACTGCCAGCATCATTAATTCTTTTCAAGCACTGCATAATATTAGTCCTACTGAACATTTTCTTCATGTTTAGACTCTTTCACTTATAAGCAACCTCCTACCTTTTGCAAAATAACTTGCCCTTTAGAGGGAAGAGAAAGAAGAGGAAGAGAAAGAAGACTGCTCAGCCCTGTATGAAGCATCCTGGTAATTTGGCCTAAGACGGTCTCCTCTCTCAGCTGCTATGTAAACATACAGTTGTTCTTGCTACTTATAGATGGGGCAAAGGAACTGAAACAGTCAGAGTATGGTGGGAGAAAACAGTTCTCCACAAATAAGAAGGAAACTTTTGTCACAGCATCAGTTTACATTGGACAAATAAATACTGCAGCAGCTATGATCTCTGGAGTGTTGATGTGTATTTGCATGTCTTGCCTTCACGGCTGAGAAATTAAAAGCTGAAATGTTGGGAAACTTTTGCTAAAACAAGTGTCGCTGTTACCCATATCTGTGTTATGCATGAGCTGAGAATATGCATCCAGGCCGCAGGAAGTGGTTTAGTCATTAAGTTTTTCCGTGCCTAAACCCAAGGTGCTTAGGAACGTGTGGGATGTAGGATCACAGCTTCAGAGCACTGCGTAGTGGCAATTTATCCCCTAGCAACTTTTGTTTCCATGGCGAAAGCTGTCCTGTTTACTTTGAGCTTTACTATTCTCTGCTAATCTGGGGAGATGGGACTGGATTGGTGAACAGACAGGTTAAAAGATGAGCTAGCCCTATGAAAAATTACCCAATAAATTTTCCAACTACTTTGCTTTCTTATGGAAGGGTTGAACACATTTAAAAAAAAAAATGTAAGGAACTGGCATTCGAAAAGCAGAACAAAAGGAAATAAGGATGTGCCATTGCTCTGTGACACCACACAGCCTCCGAATGCAAGCCACAAATGCTGATGATTGGCACAGGTGAAGCCCCCTTCCCCCTTCTTCAGATTTAGATACTTTGACCCTTCTGTTCAGAGGGCCACGTTTGCAGTCCTTACCTACAGAAAGCGAGATCCCTGCTAAGGGTGAACACCGCAACAAATAACCCGTCTTTTACAGCAGTATCCGAGGTGGCCCTTCTGATGCCTCCCGGGCTCCCGGCACTTTCCCCGGCTGCTCCTGCCCCGGTGCCCTCCCGCCGCCGCGGCTCCCGCCCGGCGCCCTGCGCTCTCGCAGGCGGCTGCGGCGCTGCCACGGGCATGGCACGGCCATAGGGACCTGCTGCCGCTCCTCTGAGCGCGGACGGAGCGCACGGCTGCCCTCCAGGGCCACTTGTGCACCCCTGCCATGCACGGCGGGGAGGGAGCGGGGGGCGTGCGGGCGAGCAGCGCCGTCTCCCGTGCCCCGGCGGGGCGGCACCGCCCGCTCCGCAGCCGCCAGGGGCCGGAGCGGGATGCTCTCTGGGTCGGAGCGGGAGAACTCCGCAGCGCCCGTACCCCGGAGAAGCGCTCGGCGCCCGCCATTCTCCCGGCCGATGGAGCTCCGGGGACAGAGGGAAGCCCGGCCCGGCGGACCCTGCCCCTGCCCCGCAGCGCCCGGGGCAGAGCGGCACCAGCCTCGCCCGGGAGAGCCGCATTCCCCCGAGCCGGGAGGCAAAGCCGTGGCCCCGCTGTACCTCCCGTCCCCCGCCGCACGGCCGCTGCCCTCCGCGGGATGCTCCGCGCCGGCGGTCACAGCAGCCCCCGCCGCGCCCGCCGAGTCCCCAAGTTTGCGGAGCGGGCCGGCGCCGCGGGTTTTACCTGTCCCTCCTGCCGCTGCCCTCGGCCGGCGAGCCCCCTTGGCGGCGGCGCTAGCTGCGGCCCTCCCGCCCCGGTCCCATCTCCGCTCTGCGCCGCGCCGGCCCCAGACACCACGTATGTAGGGCCCGGAGCGCCGCTCGCTCCCGCGCCGTGCCTGCGCACTGAGCCGCCGCCGCCGCCGGGCGCGGACCGG
>JAWWLV010000088.1:59121866-59144152 GCA_035041135.1 Platyrinchus mystaceus
GTAGAGAGGTTGGAACTAGATGATCTTTAAGGTCCTTTCCAGCTGAAACCATTCTATGGCATGAGTAGTTACATAGACGTAGGTAGCTTAGGTAGATCCATCTATGCGAGATTGATGAGAAAATGTTGTCGTAAATGCGTATGCAAGTTTTAAACGGCTACAGTATACCAGTTTAAAATAATATCTTGGATTATACAAAACAAATTTGATCTTTCATGTTTTGGGGAGCTGAAAATACAGCCTTGTAATTATCAATGATATTATCAATTATGGTAATCATCTTCTTGTTCTGGTAAGCAGTCCTGAATGCAAAAATGTTAAAATACAACCATTAGCAAGTCTCCATGATAAAAACTTTTGAACAAGGCTTGATGCATCTACAGGCATATAACCTGTAAATCGGCAAGGATTTAGAAAGGAGGAGCATTTTTACAGTGACCAAGCATTCCAGGTAATAGTAGAAAGCATTCAGATGAAAATATGTAACCTAAAGGGAAAGGTTGTCCAACGGTGGCTGAGGATACTTGATTGTTAAATTAAGGATATAAACATCTGTGCTCTGGGTCAACAGCTATCATAAATTGATTGAAGGAGCTGAAAAACTCAGTAGTTGAGCAACATATAGCAGCCAGGAATAGACTTTCTTGTGCCTTTCTCTAAAGTGCATATAGATCTGGACTTGATTCCCATGCAGACCAATGTGGACTTCTTCTCTGCTGCATGCTGAGTGTTTCTCTGTCCCCATGTGGAGCCTTCTAACAGCATGCATATCTGTATTTTATTGCATTCAATGTCTTCTAGTCTAATTATAGTTTGATTGCTTCCCAAATAAGGCTGGGTCTGCTACTCGTTCTGATTCACCATTGTAAACTTAATTATTTGATGTTCTCAGTAAACAGACATTCTAGGAGGCAATTGGTGATTGTTTTATTAGAAGTCACTGCAGGATTCCAAGCTACCATCACTAATTCTTTGGAATGTGATTTTGTCCCCTTTCATCACACTTTCATAACAAAAGTTGCTTTTAAAAAAATACAACCAACCTCCCCAAACCCAAAAGTCAGATGCCTAATTGTTGAAAATTTTAAATATTCACCATGCATCTTCAAAATTTTCCAGTATAAAAATTTGTGTGTCTTTCTTCATGAGGCAGACTGTGTGTTGTACATCTTTATCAGAATAATATCTTTGATAGCGTGGTGACTCAAGTATTATTTGATGGCTAATGTGAAGGTAACTGTTTAGTTGAATTTATAGTCCTAGAATCTTTGAACATGCCATTAAGGTGCATCCATATGCTTATAAATGGAAAAAGGCCAGACAAGCAGTTTACCATATTCACAAATTGGTCTGGCTGCCACAATGTGCCAAGGATGTGCAAAAGAGTGTGAGAAATACTGTTGTGCTTTTTACTTCTGTGTCACATCTTTTATTTGTGATAAATGTTGGCAGGTTTCCATTGTTAGGGAGCTGTTCATGGCCACTGTCTAGCCTGGTGCTATTTCTGTGGATGTTTCCATGGGCACTGATGGAAGAAAATTCATATTAAATGAAAGACAAACATGGAAAAAAGGCAGGATGCAGAGAAGGAGTGACAGTGATAATTGTGTTAGAGGTCAGGAAGGTCTTGTAACTGTGGAAGAGCTGTGAAGCTATATTGGCATCATATAGTACAGAAATATTCAATGCTGCCACTATGGAAGGTGAGAGGAAATAATGCTCCCAGCCCAAGAGCAAATCTGCAGCTCTCATCCTAATCATCTACTTGCTGCGGGTCTTAAGCTCACAGTGCTAGAATGAGAAAAAACATGTCATTCTCTGTAGACAATACAGAGTGAGTGTGTGTCCCTAATTCTCTCCGTTAGGAGCATGATGCCTATATATATAATCACATTTATTTGAAGCATGGAGCATGTCATCTTGGAAGTGTTACAACACCTAGACAGCTTCACTGAGCAGCTGTCTTGGCTGGGATGAGTACAGCACATTCGGCAAAGAAGGTTAAAATAAAACACCTCCAACCGTCCTCCCACCCCCCCAAAAAAGCAAACCCAAAACCAAACAAGCCAACTCCAACCAAACAAACAAAAGCCAAACCAACCAACCACAATCAAAAAAACAACCCCAAAACCAACCACATGGGAAAAAAAATTTCCATATTCTTGCACATTTCCTTGATCCTGTGCATTGTTGATTTCCCCATATAATTTAGATCTCAGAGTTCTGCTAGCATTTGGGATATAAGATGTAGAATCCCTATGGCCATGGACCTTGGCAATTCCCTTGGGCAAAAGTAATCATCATGGGATTGGGTGTATTGAGATGATCAAGGCCACTGACTATGATTTCTGCTGTGCTCATTTTCAAGGGTAGAAATGTATATTACCAAGTTTCAGTTCCAAACTACCCCTGTCTTTCATAACCAGCATCTCTTCCGCCTTCAGCTTTTCCACTGCTGTCATCTTTGTTTCCTGACTCAAAAGCAATCAGCTTTTTTGTGAGGTGTCAGGAATGAGAGCTACTCTTAATGTTTCCTTCTTGAGCACCTACGAGATGAGTTACTGTGAAGGACATGAGCTACCAGTGAAGAATGTTGAAAGCACCTGTCAGCATGGGTGGTTAATGTGAGGAAAAGCTGGGATGGGATCCAGAGACTATATACTGGGAGGATTTTGAAAAGTATATTCTAAGGGGGAGAGGTGGCAGATGGTAATCATTCCTCCTCCTGCATTTTCACTCTTCAACCACCTACTTTTTGTTCACAATGAAGAAACCTGAGTGGTGCTCTGACTCCTATTTTCCTTCTGAACAGTTTATAAACCTTGTTGTGTGAGCCAAGTGGACCTTGTTTGCTGTGACTATTTGCACACTTGACTCTCTCTCCTGCCTTTTCATGAGTGGCAGTTGACCTACTGCCAAAGGCCTGATTAAAGTCTGGGGGAAGGAAATTATTAAATGATTTGCAGTGGTCTAAAAAGTAATCTTGTGCATCTTTCCTAGAAAAGAAATCACAGAAATGTGAAAGTAAGAAAGCAAATTCTGTGTCTCTTTGAAGATCAAGGAAAAAAATGTGTTTCAACAGGTTTTTTTTTTAATTTATTTTATTTTATTTTATTTTTTTACTTTTTATTCAGTATTGCTATCCTTAAGTTGCCTTAAGCATGCCACACACATGTGCTTCCTTCCTTCCTAAGTTAAGCTCTCTTTTGTCCATGCTAGGAAATACCAAGTCTGTTTGCCTTATCATTTATGCTCTACCTGGATCCTTGGGGATATACAAATCTATGTAAGATTTTAGAATGGTGTTTCACATCCATCTTTCCCTTCTGTAACTTAATAAACAAACTGTAGCACAATGATGAATGGATTTCAGAAGCTTTAATAATGGTACAGCACTTCTGCTTTAAGAATTATTGTTTTAATTTGAAAGTGTAACGTTTTAATGTGAAATCTCAACAATTTTTACACCCTTCTATGTAACATCTATTTGTTTATTTTTTCCTCTCTTGACAAGGAGTATTTGTGACATACTACCCTTCTTATTAAAGTTTCCAATAGCAGGAGCTAGTCATTGTGAGCAAGTGCATTGTTTTCCTGATAAAATCAAGTCACAGCATTTACTCTAACTTATTTAGAAGGAAGGAAGGGGAAGAGAAGATTGTTCTTCTAGTTGGAAGCTTTATAGTGGCATCTTAATAGGCCAAAGAAAAGCAAAATAACATTTGTGTTTACTATTCTTGTCTGGTTTTTTTTTTGTTTGTTTTTAAGAAATAATATATCTTAGTGCTCTTTGTGAAACAAGTAAGCATCATTCTGTCTGCAAATTGAGGCTAAGAATACATTTTCTGATATATTTCAGTCTAAGGGAAATTGGGGAAAGTGAACAATTTTGCCTTGAGGTATGAAGTGCCACTGTAGCAAGCCTCGTACTTGCTGCTGTAAGATGGGGTAGTTACTCTCAAGATTGTTTTCAGACTTCTCATGTGAAGGGTTTCTCTTTGGTTTGCTGCCTTTATTTCACTTTGTCTTGCTTTATTGCCCCCTTTTTTTTGCTGTTATATATGCTCATCATTCCTTGTATAAAAATGAGTACTGATATCAAGCTACAGTCCTCAATAGTAACAAAAATGTGTGGAATGAGACAAGAGCCCAGGAGTGTGTGAGTGCATGTGCAAGGAGTGAGAAAGTGACATTTTTATGATTTCTTTTCAGACTAAGACACTTGTATCTGCAGCTTAGTAAGAGATGGGGCACTAAATATTTCCCTTCATGTTGGAAAACCAGTAGATGGAGGCCCAGTGCTCCGTGCGGGCAGATACACTGGGAGTCCATGATCCCTTAAGTCCCTGCAACACTTGCTCAAATTATCCTTTGTCACAATAAAAACAATGCTATGGATGGGGCAAGAAAATAAAAGTAATCAGAGGGAGAAAAAACACTTGGGTTGGGAACAAATGAATGTGGAATAGGAAGAACTGGGGGTTGCATTGCTGTGGTCACAGGTGACCTGTCCAAAGGAAGGAAAACTCCCCCGGGAACAGCAGCAGGAGAAAAAGTAGGCTAGCTAATACTTCTTCCTTCCTGGCTGTGTCTCTCTGAATACCTTTTCTGAAATGTACAGTGGCTCCCTCTTTGTTATGTGGGGGAGTAATGGGAACACCTGTTACACCTTGGCCCTCAATGTTGGGCAGTGTCCCACAAAGCAATTGTGCTGAGACTGTAAGGACTTTCCAATTCTTGATTTCCCTATCCAGCCAAGACTGTAGAGTTTTGAAAACTGCATTCCCAAAACTTAACCCAGGGCATGGCTGCTTTGAAATTTTTTTTTTTTTGGTTCTCATTTATTTACTTATTTAAATGGGGCTTAAAATGTAACAATAGGTAGTACTCACTGACCCAAAGTACTTCCCAGACTTCTGTTGCTAGACATGTTAAATCTCTTATGTGGTTTTCTTGGGCTGTTGTGTGCTGGAATGTGACTGAATATTTGCATAGTGTTTGGTTACTAAAACAATTCTTGGTATTGTAATCATGGTAGTGATTAACTAGGAACCTGCATTCTAAATTATTCTTTTTTCTATTTGGATTTGTAAAAGGCATAATTGTTTTAACTACCAATGAGTCATGCATGTGGTCTGCCTCTGGGTCTGAGATTTCATTGTGTTCGACATCAAAATGAATGGTACCTATATAAGATACTGTCTGTGCCTCTGGGAGAGGTGGTAAACACTTAGAAAATGTGTAGAGATGTTTTCTTACTAGTGGAAATACAAGCAAATATGTTTTTTTTTCCCTTTAATTCTGTAAGAGTAGAGCCATATGTTAACCATTTTCTGCCTCCTATGAATTAATTAGAGCATGACAGTGTTTCCTGACTAATGAGGCAGGCACTCTCATTTAGGTTCATATGTGGAAAGGTTTCTATCATTGTGCAGATTTTTGCATGGCAGCAATAGCAGTTGCTGCAATGTGATCAATAGAAGCTACATTAAGATCAACAATAATGCAGGGTGACAAACAGACCTAATTGAGAATTAGAGGTTTTGTAAACACAAACTCACTTAGCTAGTGATGCATTTCTGTTGTTACTGGAATGAGTTGTGAGGTTTTTTGGTTGGTTGGTTTGACTTTTGTTTTGTCCTTAATGAGAGATCTTAGTGTGTGTATGTATCTACTACTCTTAGTTCAGGATCTACTACATATAGATTGCTCTGAGGAGCAACCCTGATGTACAGACAGTCTTGAGGCCTGTGGATTCAGAATGTGGGTTAATAGGATTGCAGAAATATTCACTTCCTTTACCACCTGTCTTTTGCAATCTTGAGCTTCTTGGGAAGGGATGCTTTTGTCTTACTTTCAGAATTTGAGGTCAGCTGCAGCAGCCCTAGAGCTGGTAGGACGGGGATATTCTTAATTGTGATAGACTAATGTTATTTGGCTTGCAAAGGCCACACTGCAGAAACACTGCTTTGTGTTATCCATGTTATGATGTATTTTGCTGTTGGTTTTTTTTTTCTTTTTCCTTTCTTCCTTTCCACACCCTCACCTCACCCAGTAGTTCTGTCTGGGATGAGAGCCTTGGGAAAATAATTTAGTTTTTCTTTTAAATCAACAAAATTTTCTTTTTAAAAAGTCTCTGTGAAATATTTAATTTGTGCCTATATGGCTGCACCTGTGGGACAGTGCACTATTGCTTTCTGTGTTGTGGGCCAGCATAGGTGCTAATGGCTTCCAGTTCCAATGCATACTGTCACATGGAAATGACTTCAAGTTGCACCACATTGTACACTCTCTGAACTATGGGTGGTCCAAGAGAGTTGGTTAATACTCAAGCATCACTTCCTTCAAGCTCAAGATTGATGCATCCCTGTGAGTAAGAAATCAAGAAAAGGGGGCAGAAGACTTGCATGGATCAGCGAGAGGATCCTGGCAAAGAAAGTGTACAAAATGTGGAAAAAGAGGCAGATCACTTGGGAGAAATACAGGAATGTTGTCAAGGTACGCAGGGATGTGATGAGGAAGCCATATCTAGGACAACAGAGTAGGTGAAATGAGAGCCTCCTACTGAATGAGGTGGGTGGCCTGGTGACAAAGGATATGGCAAAGGCAGAGTTACTGGATGCCTTCTTTGCCTCAGTCTTTACTGCTGTGGCCAGCCCTCAGGAATCCTAGACTGGGGAGGCAAGGATGAAAGTCTGGAGAAATGCAGATGTTCCATTGGTTGAGGAAGATGGGGTTAGAGATCATTTAGACAGACGTGACACCCATAAATCTATGTGCTCCAATGGGATACATCCATGAGTTCTGATGGAATTGGCAGATGTTGTTGCTAAGCCACTCTTAAAAATTTTTGAAAGGTCATGGAGAACAGAAGGGGCGCCTGAGGACTGGAGGAAAACCAGTGTCACTCCAGTCTTCAAAAAGGGCAAGAAGGAGGACCCAGGAAATTACAGACCTGTCAGCCTCACCTGTGTTCCTGGAAAGGTGATGGAACAACCCATCCTGGATGTCATCTCTAAGCATGCAGAGCAAAAGAAAGTTATTGAGAGTAGTCAACATGGACTCATCAAGGCAAAATCATGCTTGACAAATCTGATAGCCTTCTATGACAGAATGACTGGCTTGGTAGATGAGGGGAGAGCAGTGGATGTTGTCTCCCTTGAACTTCTGGCAAGGCTTTTGACACTGTCTCCTGTAACATTCTCATAGGTAAGTAAGATCAGGAAGTGTGGGTTGGGTTAGTGGATAGTGAGGTGGATTGAGAACTGGATAGATGGCAGAGATCTGAAGGTTGTGATCAGAGGTGCTGATGACACAAAAGTGGGAGGAACAACTGACACACAGAATCATTCTGCTGCCATTTAGAGAGACCTGGACAGGCTGGAAAGTTGGGTAGAGAGAAACCTAATAAGTTCCTCCTGCACCTCAGGAAGAACAACCCCAGGCACTAGTACAGGGGACTGACCTGCTGGAAAGCAGCTCCGTGGAGAAGGACCTGAGGTCCTGGTGGACAACAAGCTGTCCGTGAGCCAGCAGTATGTCCTTGTGGCCAAGAGGACCAATGGTATCCTGGGCTGCATTAGGAAGGGCATTACTCTGCCCTAAAGAGGCTACATCTGTAGTGCTGTGTCCAGTTCTGGACTTCTCAGTTTAGGAAAGGGAAGAAACCACTGGAGTGGGTCAGGGAAGGGCTACAAAGATGACTAGGGGACTGGAGAATCTCTCTTATTGGGAAAGGCTGAGCGAGCTGGTCCGGTTTTCCTGGAGAAGACAAAACCAAAAGAGGATCTTATTAGTACTTACAGATATATTAATGTTGTATGTCAAGAAGATGGGATCAGACTCTTTTCAGTGGTGCCCAATGACAGGATAAGGGGCAATGGGCACAAATTGAAACACAAAGTTCCATCTGAACACAAGGAAAAACTTTACTTTGAGAGTGACAGAGCACTGGAACAGGCTGCCCAGAGAGATTGTGAAGTCTCCTTCTCTGGAGATATTAAAAACCCACCTGGACACAAACCTGGTCAACTTGCTCTAAGTGAAGCTGCTTTAGCAGGGGGTTGGACTAGATGATCTCCAGAGGTCTCTGACAACCTCAACCATGACATGATTCTGTGATCATACTTGGTTAGACAACATGGTATTTCAGCTGGCTGTGTTTTTAGTGTGTTAGGTGGTACCCTTGCTTTTACTTTTTCAGATGTCTCTTTTATATCTCCTATTTAGCTGTTCTTTTCAGCTACCCTTGCAACATATTAGAAGGAAATAAACCCATCTATATAACAGAAAGAAAAGTTACATTTAATACTGTTGAAAGGTGTACATTTAATACTGTTGAAAGGTGCTAGCTTTCTTCTCCAGCCTACCTCATCTGGCACAACCAATCACCACTGCATGACACTGCCTCCTAGAACAAACCCTGACTTTGTTCCCTGAAAGCTTTGATTGGTAAAAGGATAATCCATGGAGAAGTGTGCAAACTGCTCCTGTGGGAGAGTCACGTGGTGCTGTGTTTCTAGTGGTGCTGACAGTTTCCTTACAGATAATGAGAAATGTGTCACAGAGGCTATTGGTTGACTGAAAACCTTTTTACTTGAAGCAATGAAGAGTATCTGGGCTTTGAGGTGCCATTTGACTCAGATCTGTCAAAAAAAATAAAAATAAAATCGGTGAGGGTGTCTCTATCCCCTTCCACTACAAGAAGTGGAAAGCAACTTCCACAGAGGTCTCATACTTTCCTGCACCCCATGAGAGATTAGGATTGTCAAATTGAACAGAAGACTCATAAACTAGCAGAGAATACAGTTAATTGGGAAGATTTATAGGCTTGTTAGCTGGAACGTTTCTTAATTTAAAATGTCAATGTATTCCCTGAAGGAAGACATTACTTCTTGTTGAAGCCTTAATTGGAAGGGGCTAATTTTCAGTGCTGGGACTACTACTACTACTAATAAAAATCCCCTTCAATCTCAAACAGAAAGAGAGCTATTTAAATTTCACAAGCTGTAAAAGTGTCAGTAACACTTTTAGCTTTCTCTCCCGAGGCCACAGAGGAGACTAAAAGGTGAACAGCAGCACTGGGCAGTAGTGAGAGGATGTTTTCTTCAAATGTTTTTGCCGAGAGCTGACTTGGAAATGTTATAACTTTTTTTCTTCCTTCAATTACACTGTGATACTAATGGTCTTATACTGAAATTGCTTCAAATAGGATAGGATAGGATGGTCTTGATAGGATGCAGTTTTAATGCTTACAGGCTAGGTAAAATTGAGAAATCTTTCTGGAAATGTAATTGTGTACTTGTATGAAGAATAATCACTAGGATTTTTTTTTTTTTTTTAATGATTTCAAATATCACCAAAGGTCAATGTCTGCAACTGGGTCACGTCAGTGGAAGTGCTTTTAATGCCCTGCATGTGTTTGGATGGTATAATGGACTCCTGTTCCATATTTCTTCCAATAAGCTTTCTGAATCCTGTATTTTCTAACTTATTTTAGGGCCTTGTTCCTATCTTCTGTATTAGGAAAGAGCCATGTTTCTCATTATGCAGAGATTTGCAACTGCAGAGATGATGCAAAAAAAACCATCTGAAGTTCTTCTGTTGCTTTGGATTGGGGCAGCACACAAGAAACAGCCAGCCAGCCAACAGTGAGGGTGTATAGAACAGCCCTCTGGATAGAAAGCATGAGGCTACCCTGTGCTACTTCAACTTGACTGGCAGGTCTGTTGCTGGTGCAGAGCTTCCCGGTGAGCATGTTCAGGTTCCCTCTAACCCAGTCCATTCTATGATTCTTTCTTTGTGATTCTGTTAGGAAAAGGTACTTCACTGAGATGCTGGTTGGTCACTAGTACAGGCTTCTCAGGGAAGTGGTCATGGCACCAAGCCTGTCAGAATTCAAGGAGTGATAATTCTCTTGACTACATGGTTTAGTTTTTGGTAGTCCTGCAAGGAACAGGGGATTGGCCTCTAAACCCTTATGGATCCCTTCAAACTCAAGAGATTCTATGACTCTGTGCTCATATGCAGTGTGTGCTTCCCTCTGTCTTTCAGACTTTCGGGGGGTTGGCGTGTGGGTTTTTTTTTGTTTTTATGTTGCTTTTATCTTGTTGTTTTGGATGTGCCTTATGACCTCTGTCACTGAATCGGCTCAGTGAATGGCTTTCCCATGAGAAGGAGCAGACATAGGATATTGTATCTCTTTCCTTTCTCTGGGAACAAATTCTTGTTAACTGGCTAGGACTTCCTACTATCTTAGCAGCACAAAAGGGCATCAGTTTCTATGTTTATTTCTGTGTAACACTAATTAATAATAAGACACAACTTTAGAGATCTCTGTGCAATAGAATGTAAGGTGGCAAAAAATGTTCATTAAAGTGTCATAAGCCTAAAAATTCACTTTCTGGACCTTCCTATAACTGGAAGTGCCAAACAGGGTTAAATGTGCTCCAGTCCTGCCAGCAGCTGCTGCCTGCCCAAGCTGAGGGACCCATGGGAGCTGTGGCAGGCAGGGATCACCAGGGATGCAAAGGAGGATCTTGAATGGGAACAAGGCAGAGAGTCATAGTGTGAGATTTCCATGGCAACAAGGTGTCTGACTGAGGGTCATCTGTGACTCCAAAGCAGAAATAACTCCTGGAGCCTTCTGTAAATAAATACATGCCCGGAGCTCAATCCTTCACTTGTTCAGACTTGTGTGGTTGCTTTTGATACATGACTCATCATGTGAACATGTAGCCTGTGGAGAAAGAAAAAATAATTTGCAGTTCCCTGGTGGTTTTTTATGTTTTTAGAAAATCTGTTTCTTTTTAGTGGAAATTGCCTTTTTTTGTGTTAATATATATAAACACAGGTTCCTGAAAATATAATTTGTCACATAGAGATCTGCCATATGTACTATGAAAATCTTTCATAACTTGCAGTTCATAAGAGCAAAGGTGGAAGAATCTCAAATCAAATGTCTGATTCAAAAATTCTGTCTTCTGGTCAGCATTTCCAAAGTAAAATTCTATTTTGCATCATGCATGATGATTTAAAAAAAAATCCTAGGCTACACAGCTTAGAATTAGAATGACTCTTTGAGCTAACTTCACTGTTTTGAAATAAAAGTAGAAAAATTACTATGAAGTGATGCTGAGAGGTCAAACCATCTGGAGTGCATAAAGCCATAAGAATCTGATTTTAAGAAGAAGTGTCAGAGGGAAAAAAGGAAAAAATCCTGTCTAGTTCTCTTTTCTGTGCTAATACTCAAGGTAGCTTTTAACTAACTTGTGACATCATCTTTTCATGGCAAACATTTTCTAAGCTTTTCAGTGTCATAGTATCCATTAGCATCATCCCTTTGGTTTCCTTAGCAACTGAGACAATCAATTCAATGACAGTTTCATCAGCATAGCAAAGCACCAGCTTCCAGAATTATGGACAGAAGTACAAAAAGCAGGTAGGCTGGAATCTATTTGTCTGCAGAGCAGCTTTATTTCTTTCTCTCCTCCTTTCTATTTTATGGGTTGCAAGCCTTTAATCGCAGATTAAGCACAAATCTCTTCAAACAGTGCTGTGTTTGTGCATCAGTGATGCTTGATGCTGACTCTAAAGGATTCTCAGATCCACTCAGCCTGGCTGTGAGTAGCTTGATATTTGAGCTTTACAGCTGGAAACCTTCTTAATTTTCATATATTGGACTGTGTATATATAACTTGCTTTTTTGAGTATTAATTAGAGACTTGCAACATCAAGGTCATGCCTTATTTCAGTGGGTAGAAAAAAGGGCCCTGGTTGCTGCTGCTTTCCACATTCCTGTCCAGTTCAGAGGGATCACGTGCAGTTTGTGTTTCCTGACAGTCGCAGCCTGTCTGAAGGACAAATTCAGAAAGCCAGTAGGAGTGGCAAATGGTTAGTGTCTAAATTATCCTGCAGTCTCTACTTGTGAAGGAAGGTGATATGTCTGGAAGATATATTCCTTTTGAATGTCTATTATAATTATATATATTTTCTTATTTTCTAGAGGAGCTCCTTTATTGTCCTGCTAAGGCTTCAATCCAACCCTGTAAGTATGCGTCTGTCTGCAGAAAGGCTTACTTCTCTTAATTTGCACGGCATTGTCAGTACCAAAATATCACTAGGGAGGGAAGTAGTGCTGTGGTAGTGAGGTATTGGAAAATATCTATACTATTTACAGGAAAAGTCTTTTTTTTTTCTTTTCCTTCATCTAATTTTTCTTCATTTTTTCAAAGTCTGACAACTGGATGTATTCTGAAGAAATACAGCATAAGAGATGAAAACTTGACTGTGTCATACATAACTGTTACAGACAGAATTAGTGCTTTGTTGCTGCTGTTAATTTAGATACTTTAAAAAAATATTTTATTAAAAATAAAATTAATATCAAGCCTCTTGAAGTAGGTGCAGAAGGTTTCCTGTGGGAACTGACCCAAGCTAACCAGAGAACATGAAAATTTATTAAGCAATAAATTCATTGCATGCTTCCCTTAGTTCTGAGGACCGCTGCTGCTAAACTCCAACAGTTTCTGTATCAGTTCTACCAATCTCTAAGCCCACAAGCATGAGTAGGATTTCTTACAGGTTTCTGAGTTCAGTGTTGGAAAAAATCATATTGACGAGTCAGGCTTGCTCACCGTCATGAGTGCTGGTAATAGTGTTCGCCCCCTGAAGAAACAGGACACTGTAGAATGAATCACAGGCTTTTTTTGGATTCTGCTTTCCCCCAGATGCTTCGTGATTCAGTTGCTATAGTTGCCCTGAAGTAGCTGTGACAGAAGTTCAGACTGATGGCCACAGAGAACTTTAATATTCCAGCATAACTGAGGCCATGAACTTTTTAAAAATGTAAGAATGTCTTCATAGTTTTGCTAATCTAGGTGTTGGAAGCTGTTCAACAGTCTTCTAGCACCTTTACCTTAGTTCTAGTCAAACTCAAACATGGCACTTGCCTGTCAGGATATAAACTCATTTGATCTGAGATGGAGGGAAAAGGTGTGGTCTCTTAGGCATTTTAGAGTTGTTGATCAGCATCTCATGTGGCTACTGATATTTGTCAACAATTTTGGTTTGACCCTGGCATAAGATATAAATATTGAGTGTGTAAGCAGATTTTTCTTTTCTCTGAGCGTAACAGACCAACGAATTTGCATCTAGTTGAGTGCATAAAGATTACCTCTCATGACCCTGAGTCCCTCTTGTGTCTGTGTAAGCATTTTCCCCCTGCCCTTTTTCCTTTTTTTTCCCCCCCTCTTCCTCCACGTTTTTATCTATTGTGGTGTTTTTGGCAGAATTCAGAATAACAGATCTCAGTGCAGACTCTTTTGTTTTGTCACTCCTTTCTATTGGACATCACTGGGATGAACAGCAGCTACAGGAAACTGCTTGTTATGGATTGATATTTGTATGGTCAGTGAGCAAGTTAGGTGCAATTGCAGGCTAATAGAGAGGATGAATGCTTGGCTGACAAAAGCAGGTATCTCTCTACTAATTACCATGCCCAGAATTAGATTTTTGCTTCTGCAAAATCTCAGGAGGCATTTGCAAATTCAAAACTTAAAACTGTTGTTTCTCTACTCAACACCTGTTCTGTTCACAGGGTTTGATGGGGGGACATGGAGGGGAATGCAATTTTAACACTCAAATCGGGCTATGAACACAACCACTTTAGACACGTGGGAGCTTTTGGAAATTTGTTCATGGACAAACTTCCACATACTTGAAAGAGCCCAAATGATACCTGGCTGAGTCTCTTTGTGAATGATCTCTCAAAATTCAGGGAAACTTCCAAAATCTAATAATTATTTTGAGATGAAGTGTTCTTGTCTTCACATGCTTTAAACAAAGCATAGTAGCCATCACTGACACTTCAGTTTTCTGCACTGTTTCTCTTCCATGGTGACAGGAAAGTGCAGTTTACTGATAGTTGGTACAACAATGTAATATTGGCAAAAGCAATCAATGTTCATTTTCACTAGACATAGATACCCTAGTGATTGTGCAATTCAATGGTCGCTCCTAACAAATATCTAGGTATGAGTTAAAATGAGTCTTGACCTTCAGTGCAATCCATATGCTCAATTAATACTTTTTAATTTCTAATGCAAGTTTAGAGGGTGAAAATGTGAGCAGTATAACCACAGGTGACTCATTCTCTATTGACCAAGTGACATGGGATTGTGTGTGTATATCTTTGTGAAAATAAAGGCTGCAGAAAGAACTTAAAACCAAATCGAGCTAATATTTTTCTCATTCATTTAAAGATGTGGTTCATTAGTCAACCATCACAATACTCACAACTTCTGATAATTAGGACAAACCATACATAATAGGTGTTCTGTTACATTTAGATACCTAGTGACACGGAAAAGAATTCAATTGGTCCAAGTAGTAGTGAAGTTTAAAGGACTTCTATGGCAGGAGAGAGAAATTTTCAGTGGTGGCTGTGGAAACAGCTAGGGTGAGTTCAAACGCTGAGTCAAAGGCACTTTTGGAAAACAGGAGGAAAAGCTGAACTCTCTTTGACTTTCATCATTAATGCTTGAAAATATTTTTTGTAGTAGCTTTGTATAATATTTAGTTTCCTTACATTATAAATATTTATTATGTAAACAATTACATACCACATAAAATCAGGACATATACATTGAACTGGTGATAAATGATTTGTGTTCCTCCTTTCAAATGGTTTCCCTGCAAAGAAATAAAGTGCAATAATCTTATACCACATAAACATCAGTGGGAATGTGTTAGGTGTGTAAGGACTACAAAAATTGAAAGAATACTTCAAAAGTGAAATCTTTGCCCAGCAAATTAATCTGCAAATATAGTTACATTTGCTGTAACTAAAATGATGTGTATTTGAAAAATACCCACAGCATCAAGAGACTTCATTGGACTTTCAGAAACAGAGGAATGTTGATATTAGGTTTCATGTCTTGTTCCACTCCTCTAGCCTTAGTAAGCTACTTTGTATGGCACTACTTGTGTCAACCACCTCAGTATAAATTTGATATTAAAACAACATCACCCTAAGTGCTTTCAGCAGTTATCCTTATCATGAGAGGATCTGTTAACTATCCTGTGAGATGAACTAGTTGGAATAAAAAGTCTAGAATAGGGAATGAATTCGTTGCCTGCCATCAAGCCTTCTTTGACATGGTACTCAGGTTGAATTCTACTCTGGCAAAGTGTGACAGAAATACACAGCTTGCTTAAAGTGTTCACAGCTCCTCTTATCTGCAAGCAATGATCCTCCAAACTGCTTTTTTCTTCTAAGGCATCTCCTATGTTCATCTTTAAAATATTTTAATGAAAAATAAAAAAATGTAGTGAATTTAGAAATAACAAGAAAGGAAACCTTTTTTTTTCATATCAGGAAGTCATTACCTGGCAAAAATGGGGGTTGTTGCATTCCTACTGTTAAGACCTTTAAACATGTTTTACTGCTAGGTGAATGAGCTGTGTCCAGGTACCAGCAGATACATCCTGTTGTTTCTACTCTCTCCAGGAGTAGCTATCTTGCAGTAAGAGAGCCATTTGCTGGGGTGTGTCTGCTTTTAGCTTTCATTGCTTCCTTTCTATTCATCCTGTGGTGCTGGGTAAAGATTTCCATATACCACCCTGATCTGTCTGGGGTAGGAGCAACTTGTCAGCTCCACTGCTTCCCACCTCACTGTGGAGTGCGGTGTCTGGCATTTTTATAAACACAGAGAAAACAGAGCTAGGACAGTCCCTTGTTACAACTTGTCTTGCTGTCAGACTGTCAAAGGGAGTTTTAAAATATCCTGTCAATTAATCTCATTGAAACTGCTAGAGAAGGTTCAGCTAACTCTGTCCTTGAAGCTCTGTTAGTTCATTCACTTCTGATTTGATGATAGGTTAGTAGAAGTGGCAGTGGCAAATTGCCTTCCTATCACTGTAACACAAAACGTAAAGTTGGATGAAGGCTCATATACTGCAAGCTAGGTAGCCTTTTGCTGAAGAAAAACCAGGATATTTTAAATTAATATTTTGACCCTTAAAATCTGTGTGCCATATTAATAAGGTGATTTCATTGCTACCTATCCACCATCAGCCTGGTCTGGAGTTGATTACTCAGGACCTATTTGACAAGCAGGAACTGAACAGGGAGACTTTCCTCATATGATATTGGTAAAAAAGATGAAACTGGTGAAGCATTCAGGCTGCTAATCCAATACTTACTCATTGCAAGATTCATCTGTTTTGGTTTCAGAGACCTTGGTTTCCTACGGATAGTGTTAAATTTAGCATTCAGCTTGATTCCATTCCCATTCACCTTCAGCCCCCAGTGAAATATCATTGCCTGCCTACAGGTACATTTAACAGCATGAAACAGCAAAATGATCCATTTTCAGAGTAAGTATTTTAATTTTGGATTGCTAATAACCATAGCACAATCATGACACGGTGATGTGAAAGTGCCTGTGGTCTCAGCAAGCCACAGAACCCATCAGTGTTTTGTGAGTTTACCAGAGTGCTAACCTGTAATTTCCACACAAATTTCCTTCTCCCTTCTTAGAATAGGATTTCGAAGAAGATAGGTACTCATATTTAGAAACAAGTTTGGCAGTTATTAAGGGAGGGAGGTTAGACAGGGAAGGCTATTTCATTCTGGGTCTTAGACCAAAGAGGAGTATTGCAAGTCTATTATTGCTACCTTTCAGCCAGCCTGAGAATGTAATGCTCTTGCTTGGACTATATCAGGGTTCATTCATGCTTGTGAGCAATAGGGACTTGGTTTGAAGAGTAACTTGAATGAAATGAGGCATTTTACAACAGAGATTCGTAACAGTCCTTTCTGAAATAAATAGAATGGCTGATGACTCTCAGAGCTGCAATTGGTGAGACACAGTGTATTTTAACTAATGTAATGATGGGCTATGCCTTTGTTTTCTAGTACAAAATCTCATCACACTGAAGTACTTTGTCAAGAAATACTTAACAAGTATCACAAACACTGTTTAATCTCCCCAGCCTCCTTAAGAAACTTGTATTTATTATGGCTGTAAAGACTGGCTGATATACATAGATGTTTTTTGGCTAACACGAGAAAATTGCTTGTTGACTATTCTTCAGTAGCTTTTTCCCAAACAGAAGCCAAGATGTGTCTACTTGGACATTTTCTGTGAGTGTAATACGTATTTTTACAAGAAAGAATTTTTAGCTAGTCCTCAGCATTTCTCAAGAGCGTTAAATCTTGTTATGTTGCAAGCCATTGCATAAGTGCACCCTTCAGATCATGGTATCTGTTGCCATTTGTTTATACGTGCCTGTGCATCTGTGGCAACCAAGAGGCAAAGGTGCCTCCTGAGGGCTATCTGGCAATGCACTGTCACGGGCACGTACAAACGCAGTGACCTTGCTGTGCACATCCTCATGGCATTAGACACAACCCCAGAGTATGAAGAGTGAAGACACTTCTGCCAGGGGAAAAAACCCAATTTTTTTTTTTTTGAGTTTATGTGTACTCTTCTATTAGCTTCTAGTATTGTTTTCATAGGTAACTTTATACCATTTCTGTAAAACCTAGTAAACTTGGTTCCTAAAGGCTCCAAATTCCACTATTCGACAAGTTTGAGTTACAGTTTACTTCCATATAATTCCTGGATGCAGTATCTCTGTTCATGCATTTGATATCATGTTTGTAGCCAGTAAAGCAAAGCAAGAAAGAATACAAAGTGCTAGGTTCTATAGGGACTGCCTTGATGTATGGAGGGGCCAAAATATATCCTGTTGGAGAAAACTGTATTTCAGTGAGAATCTCTTTCTCCACCTGGAACTTGAGGTTAATAGGACTGATCTCTTTTGTGAAGTACTTTAAAACATCCTAATGAAAGAAGTAGGATAATACATAGGCTGCTATAAAACTTTGGAGTGAAATTATGCCTCAAATTGCAAGTGTTTCTTTTGCCTTACTGAGTATAAAAGTTCTGTTGAGGCATAAGCATCTTTAAAGGAATAGATATGATAGATCATTAATTGCAAAATTAAATTTCACTGTTCAACACTTATTTTTCCATTAGCTCAAGCACCTAGTAAACACATAAAATGTGTTCTTGAACAAATGAGTTCTTGGAAGTTTTCATGTTTCAGCCAATGGACCTGTACCTTATTTCAGAATGGAACAGCAAATTGCAGCTCCCCAGGCCAAAAAACAACAGGGAAAAAGCCTTCAATTGTTTGATATTTTTTTTTCCCAATGTAATACCCCTAAATATTTTTAACATTCTTGCATTGTTTCAGAAAAAAACAAACTCATGATCTGTCTGTATATTTGTGTTTTGTTTCTTTTTTTTCTTGTGTGTTTTCGGCTTGTGGGTTTTTTTTTGTTTATTTGTTTTTGTTGTTGTTGGTTTTGTTGTTTTGGTGGCTTTTTTCAAGCGCAGGAGAAATTAAGTAAAATAATTATATATCAGTACGCAGAAATTGGAGTTTTAAATACTGTGGAGTCACAAGTGATATGAAAAGGGGAGTCATCCTGTTTCCATCAGAAATTCTGGCTGACCTAAGCCCTTATTTCTTTAGTGATGTTAGAAATGAAGTCTGCTCTAAATGTTATTTATGTGAATTGTATCTGGTGAAATCATGTGCCATTCAACAGTGTTTTAGCAAGTGTAGCTGCAGAGGAATGTAGTCAGATAGTTGGGACTTAAGAATCTTGTCTACTGGAGCTGTTAGGGAGGAAAAATTAGATGGAACATGTTTATAATAAGCCTTTCATCAGTGCTTTTATAAAGCCATAGCAAACAAGGTAAGAGTGACATAGAATATCACAGCCAGTTCAGATTGTTGATGATGTCAGATGTGGGAGGTCTGAACAAGAGCAAACCTGAAGTGCCCGTGGATTATGTTAAGAATAAGTCTTAATCCATTTGCTAGGAAAATTTGGTCTCTTCTATTTGGAAGATATGTAAATTCTGAACACCTTAATGAAACTTGTTTAGCTTAGTTCAGTCTTTCTGCATCCCACCAGGCTCCATTCCAGTACAGTAATCAGGTCCAAAAGATTCCTTCAGCTAACCACAGTCTGAAGTGAACTTTAATCACCCAATGCCTCAGAAAACTTCACAGTATGCTGTAAAGTTTTTCTTTGAATTTTCATGTTATTACTTAGTAAAGTACTCAATTCTCTTTGCTTCTAAGCACTGGTAATAGTACAAGACTTGAAGCTAAGAAACTGGTCTGGTTATTTTTGGAGCATTCTGGGTCTATTATAAATAGAGGATATAAGATTGTTAGATTCATTATAGCATAATATCTTTTCCCATCATAAGCACCGGAAAATAGGATAGTTCTGGCAGTGCACATCTTGTACTAAGGAACTGTCAGGATATAGAAAAAGATTGTTTGGAAGATGGTACCTAATTTTAAAAAATGCAATATTTTTCCCCTAGGCATGTGTAATAGTATCTTCATGATCCAGATTCTTTTTTTTTTAACCATTTTAGTTCCCCTTTTCCTTCTCTACTTTGGTGTTTTCTTAATGTGCTGCTTCAGACAGAGTACACAGTAATAAACAAATTGCTGTTTTTAAAGTACATTTACTATATAGGCTTCCAAAAGTGATTAAATTTCTGACAGGACCCCAACTCCTCTCCTGTCTCACAGGGCTTGCATGCTAGATTTTTTTCTTTGTTTTGCTTTTGTTTGTTTTCATTTTGTTTTCTTTGGAGTTCTTGGGGAGGTTGGAGAAGGGAGAGGAATTTCATTAAGCACACTGTTCAGTTGAGTCAGGGAAAGAGAGAGGATCATACAACATTGTTCAGTAAAATGGGATCTGGATGTTCTAATGCATTTTGAATCACTAATTAGCAGTAATTCGATGAGGACTACTTACCATAAAGAGACTTTAGGATTTTCTTATTTATCTTCTCTTTAGCAGGTATCTTTTTAAGCGTATTAGCCAACACAGAATTCTAGTTGATGTACCTAATTGCCCCAATTATTTGGTCCCATCCTAACCTATGACCTTCATTATATTTACAAAAGCATAATCAATTTTAATCACTAGCTCTATAGGACAACTCTATAAAATAACATATTCTCATGCCCATTCAGTCAATAGCAGCATAAAGACAGTGGTATAAAGATAATGACAGCATAAAGATTAGTGATAATTATGTTGTATGGGAGACCCTGAAGAGGTATATCTTGTCTTAAACCAGGTCTCTGCATGTTTGGTTCATGATGTCATGACTCTTGTGTTAGTTGTCTGGATTTTGGCTGTCTTATTAGATGGAACTTGCTAACCCTTTCTATGCAAATGTGAACAGCTGGGATGGGCTACAATGCTACTCTTAATAATTGTTTTTAAGTTTCTGTCATGAAAACAGTTAATTATTCAAAACCAAAATTTCATTGAAGAAATTCAGATATAGTATTTTATTTACTAACCTTAATTTTTATAGCTCTATTTTTTTCTGTGTTTAAATAGTAAATAGGGAAAAATGAGAAACCAGAGTTTAAGAACCAACAATGATAGTGCAAGATCATCTTTGCTACCTTATTTTTAGTCTGTTGGGAATAACCTGTTCAGTTATCAGCATCAGGGTGTCTGTGACCTGTCATGAAAGTAAAATTGGTACTGCTGATAGGACACTGTGCTTCAGAGATAGAGACAAGCATAGCTGAGTGCTGAGCAGCTACTGGTCTGCTTTTGTGACTTGAGCTAGAAATTCTGCTCCTTGCTGTGCTGTGTCCTATAGACATACTGACTTGCTCCCAGGGTACCCCTGAAGACAAGGTTTGGGGATGCAGCAATATTAATCCAGCACCTAACTAATTGTAATTAAAAAAAAAAAAAAAAGAAAAGAAAAAGTAGTTTCTTGTTTCTCAGATTTGTTTACGCCAAACTGGCTGCAGTAAGCATGCTAAACCAGAGAAAATTTAGATTTGTATGTGTGAGCAGTGACTCCCATTTACCTTCCAGCCTGTGGCAAGGAGATAAGAATCTGTAGCCAGGGATAAAGGATGGGAGAATAAGGGCCCTTTTCATGGCTCCTTGCTACTAGACTGTCAGGTAGAGGTAAAATTGCTCTTGAAAGGCTTAGCTCAGAGTGCTTGCTTGCTTTGCAAGATGCAGAAGTTGCAACTAACAGCTTGGCTTCTTGGTGTTTTCTCCATCCTCTGTCTTAGTGGTTCCAGCACACAGTGCTCCAAGATCACAAACTGAAGAACTAGCCTTGAAGGTGAAGTCAGAGTTTGTTTTGTTTGTTTGTTGTTTTGGTTTTTTGTATGATTTGTTGTTGTTTGTTTGTTTTTGTTTGATTTGGTTTGGTTTGGGTTTTTTTGTCAATGTCAGTTTTATCCTTATAAAATTCTTGCAGTAAGGGCTGATTAAGGGGTCTGTATATCCAGAATAGTCTGATAAACTACAGGCTATGGGACTACCAGATGGTTTTCTTCCTGGTAGGAAACTTTGTCAGGGAAAGTTACAACACACGTGGATATGTTGTGGTTCAGGAATGGTATTCTCCAGTTTAGTGTTCCCATTGAAACCACTCCCCCTTTCCTTCTACTGAAGTGGGCTGGAGAGGAGAATTGGAGCCACAAAAGGTAAAGATGATGGGTTGAGATAAGAACCATTTTCTGGAAACAACGAGATCAGAAAGTAAACAGTAACAGCAATAATATTAATAACAAACATGTGCAAGGGAGGCGAGTGATTCACATGCTAATGGTCACTACTGTACCATGTGGAGCCCCACAATACACCACCACCACCATGCTACCCTGACCTGGAAGGAACCTCTTCACCCATTCTCAGAAAATGATGTGAGGTGATATAGAGTAAGCTCTGGGTCTTAGCTGTGGACCCTCCTGGCTACTGCAAAAATTAACTGTGCTGTCTGGAACTAGGACAGGATATTATTTTTCTGCAAAGAGTCAGGTACATAACCTTGACTGATCAAGTAGGTTTTCTGAAATTGTCATATCTAGTGTCACTAGAATAGGTTGGCAGGTAGACTCTGTTCACAGAATATTCCGAGTTGGAAAGGACCCATAAGAGTCATCAAGTCCAGCTCTTAAGTGAATGGCCCATATAGGGATTAAACCAACAACTTGTTATTATTAGCACCATGCTCTAATTAGCTGAGCTATTCTCAGGGTCATCTTTTTCTCTTCCAACCCAAACTATTATGTGATTCTATTATTCTACAGTACAACTTGGAGTCATGAAACTCTAGGCTTTCAGACATTGAGGAATGTCTTAATGTCTTGAAAAATCTTTTGGTATATACAGTGTGGGGGTAAAGTCCACCCTT
>JAWWLV010000088.1:59150875-59177113 GCA_035041135.1 Platyrinchus mystaceus
CCAAGTAATCTGCATTTTTTCTAGATTTTTTCCAGACATTCACTTATGCCCTGAATAATATGAACATTATACTTTTTTCCCCTATTGAACATATTTTACATGTTCCTATTAGGATTAGATAGTTGTATAACATATCTGAAATCTTCTAAATCTTGAGCTTATTGATCTATTTTGTCACCTGATTTGGAAGACAAATTGCACAATTTTGCACCTTCAAAAAAATCAGGGTTACACAATTGTTATGTTTCAGCAACCTATGCCTCATGCTTGCTTGAGTCCCGTAATGTTAGTTTTCTTGTACTTTATCATGTCTGTTTTCTATCAATATTTATTAAGCCATATTTTTCTCTGTTTTGTGTTTGTGGAGCATGTGGTTTTCTAGTGCTGAACTCTCTACTCTGAAGAGGAATTGTATAGAAACAACTTCAATTATAAGGAATAAACAATCTATTTCTAGCCAATTGCCAGGCTAGGCACAAGATATTACGTTCACCTTTAGTCAGAAGCTTAATGTGTGTCCTGGCAATGTCTCAATCTGTATATACCCTAATAGCACAAACATCTTTAATGCATGTTTATATCTCAGTCCTTTGGGAGGAGAAATTTAAAATGTGTATTTTGGTTAACAAAGAAATGTATGTTTTATAAGGGTCCTGTGGAAGGGTGATTTGACTCTTGAACCCAAAGGAAAAATTAGATCAGAAGAATAGGTGGGTCTCAAATTGACATCTTTGGGATTGAATCCCAACAAATAATGTTGAATTGGGCCTGCAAACTCACTCTGGCAGTACATTCTCCAGCTGGTGGCAATACTTACGGGAAAATGTAAGCCCACCTTCAAACTGCTGTAAGAACTTGAGGATGTGAAGATACTGGGAGAGTTTAACTAAGCTACATTGGCTGTTTTCAGAGCTGATAATATCTTAAGAGTAGAATCACTGAATGGAGTATCCATAAAAGAGGTTGTATCAACATGCAGCTAAAAAACCAGGAGTTGTATAGAGGGAAGGATACATCCCTCAGTTCTAATTTTTTTTTTTTTTTAATTTTAATTGACTGTAACACTTAATAGCTACTGTCTTTACTTGGAGTACTTGCAGGTATAGTGAGAGACTCTGTATACCCTGTTTTGTATAGTTGAAAAAAAACAGAAAAGTTCATGGTGGATGCCTGTCGTTTCTCATCTATATTTATTTAAAGATCAGAAACCAATGCAACGTCCTCTAACAAGGATTTCAGAGCATGAATTAACTCAGGTTATGGTTTTCAAATAAATGTTTACAGATGAATTGTCAGATGCTTTTATCTTATGCCATTGGGGGGTTATGTAGTTGTTCAGGCTTCTTGATTTCTGTACTAGTGCCATCTGGTGACTAAATGTTATTATGGAGGCCTTCCTCCTGCAGCTGGAAGGATGCAGATTGAGTTTGGCCAATGACTGAATTTGAGGATCAGAAGAAATCCCTCAAGAAGGTGCCTTGGATCTTTGCAGAGGGATTAAGTTAATGGTCCACTTTTGGTAAAAGCAGTGCTGAAATGGATGCTTTAGAGAGGCAGTGAATTAATTTTAATGCTGGAATGATCAGCTGAACTACTGAACTACTACAGTTTGTAACCTGCCAGAGCTGAAAAGGCTGCCTTCAAGGTAATTTGGGCTGAGGCAACAATACAGTTTTGGAATCAGTGGTCATCACCTTGAATTTCAGCTTATTGCTGTCAGGCAGCAGGTTCAAAGGATGGACTCCTTGCCACACGTTTGTGGTATGTTTTTGCTGTAGGAGACAACTCTCTAAGCCCTTTCAGATGCCCTATTTCACTCATCAGTTAATAATGTAATAACTCAATTAATAATGCACTGTCCAGCAATTTCTTCCTGAAAAAATCCTTGTGAGTTTATAGGTCTGTATTGTGCAAATTCATAATTGTAGGAGTATGGACATATGCACACACCTTCCTAGGAAAGGCCCAGAATTTCTGAGGTGAAAGCCTAGCCTGAATTGTGAAGTGCAGGTGCCCAGTGCTTTTTAAAATCCTCTTCT
The DNA here is from genome assembly GCA_035041135.1 of Platyrinchus mystaceus. NCBI lineage: Eukaryota > Metazoa > Chordata > Aves > Passeriformes > Tyrannidae > Platyrinchus > Platyrinchus mystaceus. Next base: position 59,152,915 of record JAWWLV010000088.1, read on the forward strand.
TCAAATACCTCAATCTGAAGAGTCTTGGCCTGCAAGCACTCAAAATCTTTGTGCATCTGTGGAAATTCATGGCCCCAGATCCATGGGGCTCATGCTTGAACAGAAATTGTGAAAACCATATATAATATCTTGTATTAGTAGTATGTGCTGTTTCAGCATCACGGAACGAAAATAGAGACCAGCCTGGAAAAGGTGTCAACTGGTGAGGGTACTCCATTGGCCAGAGTTGTGAGCTGAATTCAAAATTAGAAATGTTCTCTTCCAAATCTAGTTTGAATGTAGCCTGGGATAATGCAATAAGTATGACTGTCCTAAGTTTCCTGACTTTTTAAATAATTTTATGCTAAAAGTTCAAGTAAGGTTTCTATTAGTTTTCTATATTGTTTTTAATAAATCTTAGCAAACTGATGATACAACTTATCCAAGAAGAATGTACTGTGTTTCTTAGTTAGAGGGGTTCTTTTCACAAGTTTACCATCTTTCCTTAAAACATAAACAGAGCTTATTGGATTGAAATCAAAAAACACAATTAAAAAAATGCATTCAAGTGTGCTGCTTAAGGCATTACAGTGGGACTTTCTATTGCACACCCTATACACCAGCTTAGTCTGATCTAAATTTCTTTGTGCTTCTGCCCTATTTAGATTGTAAGGATATAGCCAGAGTCATCAGGGGTTGAGTTTTGGTTTTTAAGCCACTGTGTTAGCTATACACGACGTTAGTTTTTCAGTTGAAGCCCTTATAAGAGACAGTTGAGGGTAAAAAAATCACATAGTGAGAGGACTTTGTAAATGATAATGATATTTGATCCCTTACGACATGGAGGGAATGCTAGAATTCTTTGTTTCAGGTAAGATGGTGTATTTAAGCACACTGAAGAGCCATCCAGAAATTACTGAGGTGCAGGGTTTAGGAACTGCACAGCCCAGTTCATCTTCATAAAGGCAAAGAAGAGGTAAAAGTGTGGGAAAAGTGCGGAAAGGCTGTTGTTGTCAGGGGAGAGGCAGCCACCCCTGACAACAGCATTAATCATACCTGCCATCTCTTGGTGGTGGCAAAAGCCATGAGTCCAGCTCTCCATGCCAGTCCTGATGGGTCTTGTTCTTTTTCATGCCTCTGCTTCCTCACTCAGGCAATGGCCCAGGGAGAAGACCAGGCTACCTCCAGGGTAGAGGAGGTATTTTGGAGGCAAGCATGTGAGGAGGCAGGGTCTTTAAGACAAAGTCAGCTATAGATAAACAAAGTTAATGAAGGGAAGAGGGAAGCAAAATATATGTATAGCCCTCCTGTGATGCCTGAGGTCTCCCTCGTACTCCTATACCCCTAATGGCTTTTTCCACTCTGAGCATTTGGACTGTGAAGACTCCAAATTCATGAGATTAATTAAATACAAGGAGTTAGACAGAGACTGGGCTACCTAAATTTGGGCTTTTGTGCATCTGCACCTGTTTCCTCAAAAAAATATGGGAATGTCTTACCTGATGGCCAGAATTGAAAGCAAAAGATACCGTGATAAAACAGTTACTACAAGTACCTGTGACATTTTTGATTCAGCTTTGAGAGATTCACCTGCTAGCCTTTGGACAGGGATCAGTGGAAATGCTGCCAAAGTCCACAGCAAAATCTTCAACTTGCTCTTATCCAGGCTGTTTGGACCCTACTGGTGGAGAACAAAAAAACCAAGTAATAAAAAAGGCAGCTTCCAAGGCATGGTTAACTTTTTAAAATGTCTTTGTTGGGCTGACAAATACCTATGACTACCATAAGTCTGAACACAAAGGTGTGACTCATTATACTCCAACGTCTTGTGGGTCAGAGTAGATGAGTTGTACTTTCAGAGCATTGTCTTAGATGTGCCTTTTATTCCTAATTCAGGCCTGTCTAAAAGTAGAAAACTCAGACATGGAATCATAGGATGGTTTGGGTTGGAAGGGACCTTAAAGATCACCTAGAAAGTTTTGTGTACTTATTTAGGGCTTAATGATATCTTTATTCAGACATGCTTGAACTTTATTTACGTGTTGTACATCGTGTGAATAGAGCTACTGAAGATGACAGTCAGGAACAAGAGTGCAACTATGAACTTTTCTTGCCTTGCAGATCTAATGAGGTGGAAATTCTTTTCTTGGAGTTTCCCTGGCAGCTTGTAACTCATTTTCCATAGCCCTTATATGAAGTAGGGACTTATGTTGTTGAAACCCTTGTGTGAATGCCGTATTAATCCTGAGATTGGCTCAGTTGGCTAGAACATGGTGCTAATAACACCAAGGTTGTGGATTTGATCCCCATATTGACCATTCATCTAAGAGCTGGACTCAATGAGCCTTGTGGGTCCCTTCCAACTCAGCATATTCTGTGATTCTGTGAATATTTCATTTGAATGGGCCATATACCTTCTGCTTGCAAAGGTTCTTTGTGAGGAGAGGAAGGTGCTCAGAGATGCAATAATACATTTGTGGACTCAAGACCCATATTTTAATTTAGTGCTGCAGCAAACTAGCAGTTTGTATGTAATTTCAAATCACATATGGATAGGATGTGGCATATTTGAATGACCATTCTCCTGACAGTCATCTTATCCATAGGAAACAATTTTCGTTTCGTGCAAAATGAAGAACACGGCTTTTACACTGGGTTTTTTCTAGCTGTGCATCACCTTGTTCCCATCTGCAACTGCCTAAAAAGAGATAGAACATAGAACTGTTTACATTAAAAATGAGTTGCTTGTGAAATGAAGTGGACTGAGGATATATGCTGTACCTGATTACTGGTAGAGGCTAATTATGCATAGGATCCCTTCCTTTCTTTTCTCCCTTTCTCCCCTCCAACAACTTCCCACTGCAGAGTTTACAGTCATTCCAATATTATGTCTTCTGACTGACCATGGGTGAGCGCAGAGGATGCCCTTTTCGTTGTGCATCTCTCAGTCATTACATTCAACTGCCTGCTTTTATTAGGCCATGTTGGCTGTGGCAATGTGGGACCCAGCCTGTGTCTGTCAGATGAATTTCCTTCACGGTTCCCTGAGGAATCATCAGGTCACAGCGAGCATCTGTAACGCTGCCATCCCTGCTGCGCTGACTCACTCCCACTGCTTTTCAATGGAGACCTTCAATGACAGTCAGAGGGTCATGGGGAGCTGTTGCTATTTTTAAAATATTTGCAGTATAAGTGAAATGTATGAATAAATCAGTATCTATACAAAGAAAGAATGAGAGCGAGAGGTTTAACCCCAGTTTTGCATGTATGTCCCATTTCAGGTTTATTCTTTCTTTTATCCATGCATAAACAAATAAAAAGGGGAGGAGCTTCAACAGACAAGAATAAAAGAAATATACCTTCTGCTTGACTCTGGGCAGATTTGGGGAAGCAGCTTTCTACAGTGGAAATGCTCAAGTTTAATCCTGTTGTCTTTATCTTTTAGGCCAAAGGATTTGAACTTCCCTCTGTGACAAATGTCTTTTTAACAAATGTATAGGTGTTTCTTCTGTCTTATTAGGTGTGGGGTTGCCTCTCATACCTGGTATGATATTTTGACCCAAAACTCCTTTAAACCAAAGAGACTTTTTTTTTTTAATTTTTTTTTTTTGTGTGTCTGAAGTCTTTAGTGGGTTTCAGCAAAATGTGTAACTGGATAAAGTCCTCTAGTCTTTCTGTGTGGATAACTAGGTCTCTAAGTTAGGAACTCTACAGACAAATTCTTCCTTCTCATAAAAGAACAAGATTCAGCTTAAATTCAGAAATATGTCACATGAAAAGGCATCAGTTTAAAATATATAGTTTTATGATAATTAACTCTTAGGTCTACTTCAGAGCAATTTTAAAAGAGGCAGAATGTGGGCAGGTACCAATTATCTGTTACAGTTAACGTGCATCTTATTGTACATATTTAAGAAATTAATGACAGTAGGCAGTTAGAACTGTCTCATTACTAATAATTAATATGATAAGTCTTCAGTAGCCCATTGGCAAAGTAAGAATACAAATTAAATGTGATGTCAATAGCAATATTAATTATAAGAGAACAGATATACTTGAAGTCCAGTAACAATAGTGGGAAACTGTTTTTTTCAAAGCCATTTCAGTGCATCTCCTACTTGAAAAGCAAGTTTATGTTTTATCTTATATATTTATTTAATGGAAATCATGCCTAAGAAGTGCATATTGTTGTTCTTGCATATGAGAAAATGAAATTTTATGACTGCTCAATAATTTTCTAATCCTTCTTCCTGTATTTGCACAGGACAGTATAAACACCTTTTTAAATGTTTTTACCAGTAGGAAGGAATAAGATATTTTGAGAGTCTATATGCATAAGGGTCTAGTTGATATAAACTCAAGATAATGTTTCTCAATGTATCTTCAGTTATGATCTCCTCTTCCTAGTATTCATCTCTTCTTTTTCTATAGTAGGATGTTTTCAGGGTGGAAGGAACAGACCTATCCCTTCATTGGACTTTTGGGAGAAGTATACCTACAGATTATATAAATAGACCAAATATGACAAAATCACTGCAGATATAATAAAAAACAAAGTCACTACATTAAGGTCAGTCTGGAGGAGGTCAGCTAACGTGCACCATCAGGAAAGATGAAAAAGCTATTGAGAGGATCTTCATAGACCCGGTGGAGATGTGAGTCTGAACTCCCAACTGCACAGAGGAGAGGCAGCCAGAAACTGGATGGAGAAGACTGAAATTGCAGCAGGGGAGTGGCTGCTTCTCCAACTGCTGGTGTGCAAGTGCAGGGTAGCACCAATGTCTGAATGATGAATGAAGGGCAGAAAGTTACATCTGAGTAAGTATTGAAATCACCTAAGACTGAGCCAGGAAGTGGAGCAAGCACAACCAGTATATTGGGGAAAGTGATTATCCCTCTCTACTCAGCATTTGTTAGGCAAAATCTAGAGTCACATTTTCCTGCTCCCCCTCAAATATAAGAAAGGTGTTGATGAACTGGAGCAAGTTTAGCAGAGAGTCCTTAAGATGGTTAGACACTGGAGCACTTGCCCTGTGCAGCCTATTAAAGACAACTTCACGAGGACCTAATAGCTGCCTGTGAATACATCTGAGGAGCTTATCAAGAGGATGGAGACAGCCTTTTCTGTAGTGAGTCACAGAAGGACAATACAGAAGACATAAATTTACTAGCGACCTCCTGATGTCTCTTCTGATCTTAACTTTTCCATGATTCATTTTCTGTAATCGTAATGAACTTCCCTCACCACAGTGACCCATCCTTGACATACAATGAAATTTTAATTGAGCCTCAAGCTGATGTACAAAGAGCCATGGTGGCTTTGAGAGTGTATAGGTAACTTGGTTTGGGATGAAGGAGGAGAAATATTGAGACAGGAACAGAAGGGTGAAATATGAAGTTACAGGGAAAAGACTTGTAAACTCTTCAGGATTTTGGAGGTAGGAATGGAGTAGAATATTTGAAAGACATCCAACAAGGGAATGGAAATGTTTCCTTTTGAGGAATACATACTGCTAAAGAAATCCTTTGGTCTCCGTGAGGGTCATAATAATCTCAATTGTAATATCTGAGAGTGAATTATTAATATTCTGCTGGATGCAAGTGATTGGACATGAGAGAAATAACTGAAGAACTGCAAGCAGTGTTTCCTGATGGTGGTGGAGAGGCTGCCCATTAAGCTGCATTCCAGATGGCCATCCATATTTTATGAAGGCGTGGTTTCACATAACAGGGAGACTTTTGGATTTTTGTCAGCTTATTTCATAATTTTATTTTCATTATAGAACCTTCCATTTAGCTTGGTAGCAGAGTAACCACCTCTCCCCTTGGGTTTCTTACTGCACATGCTGTTGCTCAAATATTGGTGCCTCTTGTATTAATAAGGTTTCTTCTGTGACAGCAGTCAAAGTGCTTTTTAGTATTTGATTAATTTTTAGTATTTGATTAATTGTCAATCAGGGCAAAAGCCAGATTTTCCAAGGGTTTAATGTAGTAATCCTTTTCTATGTTAAATTACAGCAAAGCTATTGTTATTGAAAGAGCATCCATAGTTTTCTCCCAACATTTTCAAAAGTTTTTTTCACTTCTCTGACCAGAGCTCCCACCCTCAATGGGACAGGTTTTAAATGCTCAAGTGTTGCACCACTTTCACTTCTGCTGTTCTGCCTTCAGTCTGATGGCTGCAAATATTCCCAAACACTTGCAAGATAGATGACTGGTGCCATGCAAGAGGTATGAAGTGAGAGAATCAGTGAAAGCAAGACATGATTAATTTAGGGCACAAATGAAAGAAAAATATGGACTTTCTGTTGTTCCTGCAGCTGAAAGCCCTTCTATCTGTCTGAGTTCAAATAAAGGCATCAAAAGTGGAAAAATATGGCATAGCAACTGCAGCTTTTGTGACCACTATGGAGCTTCTTTCCTAAGGCAAATAGTGGGGTAATATCAGGAAGCAAGGCTGGATGTACAGAATTTTAAGCAGAAAGTCAGACTCAGCTGAAACTATTTCTTAATGAAGACAGAAGCCAGTGGACAGCAGTTGTTGTGGTTTTTCTGTTTTGTTTCTGTTTATTTGTTTTTATAGTTTTAGTTTGGGTTCTTTTCACCCCCAGACTGAAGATTTGTGTTTGGAAATTCAGTTTAGGCAACACTGAAACTTTTCCCCAATAACTAACAGTTTCAGTAGTCTCTCATGTAGTCTTAGAATTCTATATATGAGATTCTATTTTTGTTTAAATGGTCTCAAAAAGTTTCATCTGAGATTTATATGTCTTTGCACTATAACACCACATAGGAGTAATCTCTTCTGCACAATTTTAGTGTATATTTTTCTGCAATTCTTTTCTTATGAGTCTGCGATGATAATTCCTCCTGGTTTCCTCAATTCACCCTTCCTCCTTTTCTTCCTCACAGCCCAATGTATTTCCTAATCCTACTAGTCATTTAGGTAGACAACAATGTATTGGGGAAAAAAAGGCATTTTTGTCTCAAGATTGTCAAATATATCTTTGATGCTGGCATAATATGTTTCTGTGCAGTATTTTGGATGGGCAGCTACCTGCTGGTCTCATGTGCTTGCTTTCAGCCACTTTCCAGGATACACTGAGTTCTCTTTGAATTTTGACTTACAAGGTGATTTGGTAACATTTTTCACTTCCTTCACCTCCTCCCTCGCCTCTGTAAAGGAATGAACACTAATGCTTGTATTAAGGTTTATGGACTAAAAATAAAAATATTCCTGTAAATTCAGGTTGTATATACTCCCTCAAGTCTTTAAATATTTATTGCGAAGGTACAGACTCAGTTTGGGTTACTTACAGTGTAGTGAGCTTTCTCTGGTTTATGGACAAGATTTCTGGCATGTTCATTTACATTTACTGGATTTCTTTTAATACTCTTTTCTCTACTTTTCTCCTCCTCCTGCCCCAGAAGATATAAATTTTCTTACTTAAACATCTTTCTAAAGTCAGTGAGTGATAAGGCTTTCAAAGTAACAATCTGTTATTGATTAACTCTCTTTCAAGTAATTCAGTAGCAAATTATAGCTGGCATGGGGGCCCTGGATGAGAGTCGAAAGGGGATCCTCTCCTCTGTTTCAGCTGCTGGCACTCATCCTCCTCCCTGTTGTTTTTACTTTAACCTCTCTGTTCTGTGAACTCTTCTAAAATTCACTAGCTGCAAAGCTGTGCTCCATTATGTTGGTATGCGCTTTAGTAGAGACGGACAAGATTCCCTGAAAAAAAAGACATTTCCCCATAAAAAGGACAATTTTAATAGCTAGTATTGTTCAGAGAGAAAAATATCTTATACATTGGTACCTTAACTGTTACACAGTTTTCTGTCTGCATTCAGGAATTCCATTAATCTTTTGTACCAAGTTAGTGCATAGGAGATGAAGGAAGTTTTGTTCTGCTGTGACTTCAGAGGATGCATATAGTAGCCTTCAATTGTGATAGAGCCCAGTGTAGGTCCAGAGAACAGTCTGTGGTAGGTTGGTCTATGGCAGGGGACCAAAACTCTTGCTGTCCTTTTAGATAGACTCTGGATTTAAGGTCATAGCACTGAATTGTGAGCAATGATATCGGAATGGCTGAAAGCATAACTCTGGAGTAGACACACCACTGCTTTTGCAGATACCTATAGATGGGAAAGTGGAATTTTGAATGTGACAGCTGAGTCACAAGAGGAACATCTGCCCTGAGCATGAAGGGAGCCAAAATCTGCATATGTTAGCAGTCAATGTCTACTGAGCATATCTGCAGGGTGGCTGTCAGGTTTGTATGTCCTTTTCCCTGGCCAGGGAAAAACTAGAAAAGCTTGTAGTGAAGCCAAAGAGGGGAGAGAGGGTTGGTGGGTGACGTTTGTATTACTACAGATATGGAGACACCACTGTATTATTACTGTGTAGAGCTGGTAGAATTAAGTAGGATTTATTTTCTGGAGGGGAAAGGGAGAAACACTTTCAGGAAATGATTTCTTGTCTGTGAAGAATGTGTGAGAAGTGTGTCTGGGTGAGTTAGAGAAGTGAGAGAGATGTTTAGTGATGGGACAAGCTAGGGAAACCTCTTCTTTCCTGCTCGGGGAGAGAGAAGAAGACGACCTCCTGGCAGTTGGCAAGATTGAGATCCTGAACAATAATGAGGAGTCTGGTATAGAAGAAGGTGTTCCTGAAAAATGAGAACTGCATATTGATGTCCTTCATAATTGCATCCCAATTCATTGCAGATGGTTCTGATTTGAAACTTGGTTTTATGTTTTCCTTCTTCCTTGTAGTTTAACAGTCACCCGGGATGACTTTCTAAGGTAGTTACTTTAAACAGAACTGTTTCTTCTCTACTTTCAGCTCAGAGTGGGAGGTCTGCCATCCTGTCGTATGAATGCTACTGCAACCTCTAAAGAGTGCTTGCCATGCTATATGAAAACTGCACCAGAACAACCTTGGTGCCAGCAAGCTGCTCTGAGAAACTATGCTCTGTGCTGCTCCTATTATTCTGCTCTATTTGTCCCTCTGTTCCATAGATGCATGTTGGCTTTATCTCCCTACATTTTTTCCTGCCTTTCAGCTTTCACTGTACCTACTTGAGCTACAAAGACTGTGGACCCAGCAGTGCTACAGGTTAGTCAGTTTCTCCTGTTGGCTGGAGCACCATAATTTTCCCTTCTTGGTTTTAAAAGCAAAATTATATGTGTGTGTGTGCAACCTACACATGTATTGTCCAATGCTGGCACGTTCACTGATAGCTTTGAGCTCTTGAGCCCATGTCAAGACATTTGTGTGCACAATCTCTGGGTCTGTTGTGAGCCCCTCCTAGAAAGATCCTTCTAAGCTGACTTAGTTATAAGTGAGGATTTTAAGCCTCTATTAAGTGACTTTAATGCAACTTTTTCTAGTATTACACAGCATTTTTCCCTCATTCATTAATCAAATACTTGCTGCCATCTACCTTTCATTACTGGATTTCTTAATTCCCTAGTATTTGCTTACATAAGTCAATCTATGTACTGTTCTGCTGTATGAATTATCTTAAAATTCTTTTAAAGCCTTCTCCTTTAAAGTCTGCATTATTTTCTCCTTTCTCAGAAGGTTCTTCTGTTTATAAGCTGAGTTCTTAGAAGCTGCTAATGCTCACTCTGACCTGAGCTTTCAGTGTTTTGATTCTTAATAAAGTCAAACCTATGCTAAATATCTAGCTAACTGGTCCAGTGATGCATTATGGTGTCCACCTGATATTGTAATCCAGAAACCTTTAATCTATTTAGCTGTTTGTACTGATGGCCAGTAAAAGATATCCCTGGTCTGCCTTTTTCTCAGTCTTTGCCTCCTTACATGGTCTCATTACCCTTACTGAATTGCAGCGCTGAGACTGTGAATGCTTTTGATCCTTGCATCCTATTATTTTGTGCTTGTATGGAGCTGCTTATGTATAATATAAAATTATTTATAATATGGAAGTGGAAAACCAAATCTTGGACGTCTTGTAAACATGACAGTTATATAAATGAAGTGATTTAAAGGTGGTCTCCCAGGTCATCTAGGGAAGTTTTTTTCCTCTAGGTCTGTATCACGTCTGTCCAATCCATGTTTTAAGCTTCTGTCTGTGCAGGCTGGGGGAGCCTCATTGGCACAGAGTGCTGTGTGACACAAGCCTTTGGCAGGGGGGTCTGACATGGTTTCTTCCCTTGCTTTATATTTGCTCACTGGGCCAAACAAGGATGGTTGCAAGGCATCCTGCTCTGTGCTGAGCTCAGGGAGAGCTATCAGAGACCATAAACACATCTTTGAAGGGACACCATAGAATTTTTTATTCCTCTTGCCATGCATGTAGTGTGGCTCCTGACCCTTTTGGTTAGTCAGTTTTTCCTACTCTAAAATGAAAGACTCTTTTAAGTTTTCTTTTTCTTCCCCTCATCAACCAGAAAAAAAAAATCCAATGAAGGTAGAACACTGTTAGCTAATATCCTCCTCTAATGGAGTAAACTTACTAAATGGTCTAGAGTGACATGGTATTTTATTTAATTTCTGCATCCAGCATCATACTGTTAATCGTTTGACTGATGGACAAAATAAGTTTAATAAATTCTCTCTAATGTTCTTTCTTCTATAACTGTGCTTTCTTTTTTTTTTTTTTTTAAGTAAAGATATGTTCCCTTGTGCTAGCCTGGAATTCCTGGGTGCCTGATATAAGGAACTGAATCTGCTATAGTCCCTTCTCTACAGAGCTGTACTTCAAGTCTTGGACGAATATTGAAGATTAATCTAAAAAACAGTTAATAGTCTGCATAATATTAATTAGTGAGTGTTATCAGATCCTTCTGTTTCTGTTCATGGTCTGTTCTTTTGGCACTGTTTTATCTCCAGAAGCTCTTTTAAACTCTCCTAACTCTAAAAGTTCTATGAAGGGCAAAAACTCCCATATCCTGGGCTCAACACTCCCCTTGGCAATTATTCACTGAGTAACTCTTGTAATGGGGCCCTGGGTTAAAAAAGCACTTAAGCATTATTCATATGCTTGAATACTTTCCAAAACAAAAATGCTCATCAGGAGCATCTGAACTGAGAAAATAATCTTTGGCTTGCTCACGAGCTGTCAGCACTTCATCAGCGCTCTGGATGTGAGGGGTGTAGCTGGATGCACAGGGTACGTGTTGCTGAGGAAGGTGCAGCCTGGCAACTGCCTTGTTTCACTTACTAATCTCACAAATATTCTCTGTTGTTAACTAGAGTGATGGCAGACATGGTAGCTTGGCCTTCTGCTTGCTATTGGGAATTCACCAAGGCAAAACTCGTTTTGGTGGTGACTGATTTGCCCAACTGATCCTGCTGAGTTGGAGGGAGTAGGCAGGGTTGTTATCTCTATGGTGACAACACTGGGGCATGAACCAATCATATATAATAAATTATTGGATTCATATGGGTGCTGAATACAATGCTCGACAAGATTAAGATGTTCTATTACAGGAAGGCAGCTGCTCTTAGGGCAGCTGTAAAATATCAGCCAATTTAACCTTTTCTTAGGAAGTAATGCCTGCAAACATGGACAAATTGACTAGGAATACACTTAACAGGTGATTACATATGTAATTGTGATTCATTGGTCTTTGTAGCTTATTGAAATTATATGATACTTTTACAGGAGGAAGTTTGAAGTTCCCAGAAAAGCAGAATGAGATCTGGGATAGCGTAAATTAACTTCAGTCTTTTAATCAGTGTATGACATTCACTTCTGGATAATGTTATCTCTCTTTTTAATGCCAAGTGATTAGTAAATGCTAAAATTTTCTTGACTGCCCTAACTTTACTTGGTGCACACTATTTCTAGACTGCAAACAAATAACAGGCAAAGAACACATTCTACACGCACATAATTGACCTCGTTTGGTATTAATTAAAACTGGTGACTGAGCTATTGAAATACTGTAGTGTATAGAAGTCACATTAATCTGTTTACACTAATAGCTTTGACTTCTATGCCCATAAGAGGGCAGAGACAATTAAATCTCTGCATAAATAGTAACAATTTTTACATGAGTACATATAAAATTGTACAGTAGAAGTTGCATCAATTCTGTGTGCTTTAAAAAATTTCTTAACCTTAGAAGCTTTGCACAAAAGAAAAGGTGAGTCATGACTGAATGGGTTTCTACCTCTGCTATGGCATCCACAGATACCTATTCCACATCATAATAAACTGTGTTTCTTGCACAATGTGCCTGACATATATTCAAATGTATTAAAGGAAAAATGATTGATTGCTGACCTTGGCAACACTAAGCCATTATTTAAAAAAAAAAAAAAAAGGATAGGTGAAAAAATCCCCAAGAGTGAAATGTCTGGTCGAAGGTAGACGAAAACATGATCTGCTTTCAGCATAGAAATTAGAGAGCAGATAACCTTTCCAAATGAAATTACGTTCCTTGGTCTGGAATATCGCAGCCAAGTTGACTCCCAAAGGAAGTTGAAAAAAAATTACTATCTGACAAACATTTGCAAAATGCTTAGGGAGGCATGATAGAAGATGGTGACTGTTGTTGGTATGTTGACAGTAGAAGCTCAATATTAACCAAAACCCATGGCATCTCTGAGCTCGGAATTGCTCTGGAGCAGTGCAACTAGTTCGTACTTTGCTGAAGGTCTCTTTGTTCTTGATGTGTATCCACATGCTGAAAAAATAATCAGAATTCAATTTCAAGGGAGCTTTTGCAGCTCTCTTCCTTTTTTTCCTACTGAATGCACAGAGAGGAGGAGAGGTGGCAAGAAGGCTGCAAGCGTTCAGGAGGAGGCTCCTTTGGCTCACCCTCCTGCAAAGGACATTGGTGTTTGGAAGTGCTGCAGCCTGTTTGCGACTTTCATTGAGGACTTTCAGCAATCCAAAACACAGCTTTCTGCTATTTGAAGTACTGCAGAAAACTGTTTAAAGCACACTTTTATAGCCAGAAAATGTTATTGTACCAGGACATACAGTCTTTTATTTGATCCCTATTTGTAAGTGATTTAAGACATTTCTTTTTACTAAGGGCATCCAGAGCACGCATTATTTTTAAAAGCATCTGCTCCTGTAACAGGAATTCCCCGGTGTGCTGTGTAACTTTTCTTTAGGTGACAGAAAGATTGCAATGGCTGCCATGGCAGAGAAAGCCCAGCCTTTCCTTTGCTCACTAATAGTGTGCTCATTCTTCAGGTGTTGTTGCTTGCGATGGATCTGTATTTTATGGCTGCCTTTCACATTCTTGTTTCAAAACCACTGTTTCCCTTGTGTGGTGAGGGTGGGAACTAAAATTTTGAGTTGTTTGGTGTTTACCAGTTTTTGAAAAATGATCCAAATCCATGTGCTATTTCACTGGGTACCAAACTCCTCTGGAGGCCAAGCCTGACAAACAAGCAACCTGAACTGCTGCATAAATCTGAGAACTATCCATTATTATCCATTTTGTTCTTTTTTTGTGGCCTCACATCTCTTTCTTACTCATACTATCTGTCTCACACTTTAATATTAGAAAGAGGTTGTATATTGTTTGGGTATATTTGAGCATGGAGGCACTGTTTCATATGAACTGTCATACAATTATATGCACCTGCAGAGACAGCATTGACTGTCATATGTGAGAACTCAGTGCATCACACTTGACCCCCAGCTTTTGTTGCCCACCCATGTCTTCCCTTTCAGGGCCAATGTTACTGCTGGTGGCAACTGTCTGTGCATCTGTGATTATTTGAAACTTTATGTTCTATTTTAAGACTTTGCCACAAACCACTTCCATTGTACCAGAGCAAAGTTCCTTTAATCTGGCATGTTCTCTGAGCACGCCATGTGTGCTGATGGAGCTAGTGGAGTAACTAAGGCTTCATCCTCCTTTCTCTTTCTTATACTTGATATCATGTAAGCTTGTTTGACTTGCCTTCTCATGCCCAGGTATGGATGGATGCCAGTTTGGAGCCCTCCTTCAGCTTTAGTGGGGACTCTGTGGTTTCTGCTACTCAAATTCCAGTTGTGTGGTCATGTATTAAAGTTACAGCTTGGAAGTGATCTGCATATGAGGTCTGCCATGATGGGGTTTCCCCCAAGCATGCTCATTCCCTTTCCTCACTCCCTTTTGCATTTGTGACATACGTGCACAAGCTCTGTAACCCTCATGTCTGTTTTGCTCTTATCTGCTTTGTGTTTCCTCCAAAATGATTTGTTTTCTGGTAGCATGCAGTACTCCTCAAATTCCTGTAATTCTGCTGCATAGTTTTACCTCTCGCCTGACTTAAAAAGCTATTAAGATAAACAAGACAGATCAAGCTTTATGCACCAGCTAGTATCAGAAAATAATTTATCTTGGTTTTGTTTTTCTTCCTGCTTAAGGACACGGCACTGTTCTCAATCTGCTTCTGTTGTCCTGTATGCTTTCAGAGACCTTCGACTCTCATGAAGCTTTTTACTGCTCAGTTACTCTAATCAAGCTGTTTCCTTGGCTATGTCTAGACTGTGCAGCAGAGAGATGCCTCAGAGTCCACCTGTCAAAATGAGACTGGTGACATGGCATACACCACGTCCCTTGCTTGACCCAGGAACAGGAGTTTTTCCCAGCTTTGAAAATAAAGGAGTGGGGGCACAGTGATAAGGGGAGGATGTTACAGCCTACCCCTGAAGGCAATGGTAACTGAGGTTGTTGTTAACAAGTTGCTTGGGATGGATTAGAGCGAGCAATGTGCTCATTGCTTCCCTTCTAGCAGTTACCTTCTCAGCAGTGTCTGTGATGCACTGTTTAGCTCTGAGCAGGTGCTGTAAGAAGCCAATGCTAGTGCCAGACCACAATCATCAGTGAAGAGATTCCCACAAGGTTTTTCCTTCTCTTTCACCCAGAAACCTGTTCTCCCACACCTGCTGCTACTTTCCTGCCTCCTCAGAATAACAGCCCGCTCTTGCTGTTAATTAATGAGGATAAATCCTGTATCACATGCAGTTGTACAGCACTGCATGTGCGATGTGCCAACTCTGTTGATGACTAATGGTCAAAATGAGGTTTTGGTTGTTTTTGTTGTGGTTTTTTGTTTGTTTGTTTACCTTATTAGATTATAGTTCTGCTTAAGGCTGAGAGCACAGAGCAGCTCTCTGATGCTGAAAAGAGGAGGTCTAACTTTTTCTGGATGTGCAATTTATCCTCATCTTTCCTGCAGCAGTCCTGGTGCTCCCTGGGTTCTTTGATGACCTAATTTAACTCACTGAAAGGGCAGAAAAATATATCTTTTTCCTCTTTCTCACAGATCAGTTGTAATTAAGCCATTTCCTTAATGGGAAGAGGGGAGAGGATGAGCAATGCCCTAACACCGTATCTCATGTACTCTGCAGAGGGTTTCATTTCCAAAGAAGTGAAGAACAGTGGGAAAGCATATGCATACAGCAAAGGAAAATTTTTTAGGTTATGAAACCAATTTTCCAAGAGTTATGGTATTTAAAAAGGTTTAGCCCTAATTTCAAAACTTTTCTCTCTTGTGTGTATGCAGTGAGAAAATTGTGTGGTCATATACTCTGTATGCTGAGGCCTACTATCTCATTCAGGACGTGGAACAGGCTAGGTAATATACAACTATGGTACTGATGCATCCTTCCTGCTACAGCAACTGTTTTCTGACAGGAAAGCTATCACTTAAAGCACACACTGTCTGTTGTATCCCCCAAAATCTGAGCTTGTTTGCTGGCTAAGTTTGCTCCAAAATTGTGCTAACCCTTATAACATTGTTTACCAAATAAAAATGGGTAAAGGCATTATGTTACTGTCTGCTCAATGTGTTATTTTATATCTTTCACAGAAAGAAGGAAACTACTGCTTAAACGTAAAAATAATTCTTCTTCCAGTGGATCATAAACAGCACTTTTGGGGAAATCTCAACTATAAACCAAGTTCATAACTCACCTGCAAGAGATGCATGTTATATTTTTACAGTCTAAAGTTAGATTCAGTGCAGTATGCACTCATAGAATATATCACCAATTCTCCTTACTTGCATATAATTTGCTTATGTGTAATTGTTTTAAAAAATTAATCATGTATTAGAAATCATCAGAAGCAGACGATATTTGTGACAAATATCTCTCAAAGATATTTTGTATTTCTTATTTTTCTTAAGAGCATTTTGATATGAAAGTTATCTATATAAATATTTCAAAATTCATGAGTCAGGTTCATTCAATGGCTCTGACGTTTTTAATTTTTATGCAGTTTTCCAAAAGCAATGAATACCTTTGGTGTTATGGTGTATTCAGGCTTGATTCTTCTGCTTTTCGTCATTTAGCTTTTAGATGTCTGCCTTCAGAAAACATGACACAATGCCATATATCTGTTTTGGTTCCTTCCACACAGTTCCTGGGGACCATTTTGCTGGCAGTGGCAGAATCAGCCAGAGAGACTGCATCACATTTGCCCTGTGGGTCATCTCCACTTTTCTGTAGATGTTTCCTGCCTGAGAGCTTCTCTAAGCCATATGTTGCATTGATGCTTAGAGTAACTCTACCAGGGCAAACCTTTGAAATTTAGGTGTAAAAGTCCCCTGAATTAAGAAGATAGGTAAGAGACAAGTCCTCTCTCTCCTCCCAACCCTCTGACTTGCTACTGTTGTTCCCCACTCCCCAACAGACTAATTCTGGCCTTGTTCTTCCTATATCCCAAACAGCTGGTCAGGTCTTAATCTCCCATGAGAACATCTGGGCTTTTTCCTCCCCAGCCTCCAAACAAAGTGGTGCTGCTGTGTCTGGATCACCAGAAATTCCACAATCTGCTGTTTTAATTGAGTCAGGAATGGTGTGTAGAAGATTAACAGCAGCTGCTTCAGAACTGAAGGGGACCACTGTGGGGTTTATTGCTTCCTTTTGCTATGCAGAAGCTCCTGGTGCCAGAGACTCCATCTCTGTTCTGCAGTGCACCCATGGATGTTGCATACTGCTATTAGAATTGGGCAGCAGCTGGTGAGTTAAAGACTTCATCTGCCAAAAAGAGAATAAATGCTTTTTTCATTTCCTTTCCCCATTGCTTTGTGGCTTTTGAGGAAAGAAGATACAGCAGGTGCTGAAGCCACTACTGCTGCCTTGGGTCCTCTTGTCTTGCTTTCGTTACTGCCTCTCTTGCTGTTGCTTTGTTCCTGCTGCTTGTACAGCAGAGCTTTGTGATTTGCTAGGAAATGGTCTAACACATTTTTGGGGGTGGAAAGCTGACAGTATTTTGGAGCTGACTGAAAGGCAATAAGGGTAGTAGCCTTCTCCTCTTGTTTCTGTTTGGATTTTTTTTTTTTTGTCTTTTTTTTCCCCCATATGTCTCCACTTGTTTTTGTTGTCACTAGACTGTCTCACAGTGTCCCCCGCCAAATTCATGTTCTCTTTAGATTTACCCATCCAGACACAGTAATGCAATGGAGAAAGGCTTCTTTATAATTTTGTTTTCCCTCTGAACTGAAATAATTTTGAAAAACTAATATCAATGCTCACGCGAAGTTAACAAATTAAATTCTATATTTTCACTCCCTCTTCAATGCATGTTTCTGAAATGTTTCCCGATATTCTAAACAAATGCTGCCTCTCCTTCCCTTCTTCCTCTCTGTTTAGGCTAATGGTTAAATTTCTTAATTCCATCCTACCAAAGTATCTCCAGTCAAGTAAGATTTTTTTTTTTTTTGAGGAGCAGTTGTCCAATTAATTTGGCTGACGATAGCTATAATTATATTCTATGGTCACAGTTACAAGCAAGTTTAATTAGATTTCCAGTTTCATGGTATAAGTTCATCACCATAGAAATGAGGAAAGGCTTCCTATATGTAGGATGTTGGGATTTTATTAAAAATTCAAATGTGGTGATTCCTGTCCTGTTGCTATAGTTGGTGCACACATTTATCTTACAGAGTCAGATGCAATACATGTTTGTGGTGGCATATTCTCCAGCAGCCTTCTGAAACCTGTTTAGTTGCTAATGATCATTTTGGATTGGGATTTTAGAGTTTGCTTGAATTGATGTCCTTCTAACATCATCTTCCATGGGAAATTATTTCTGATTAGTAACTGGTTTAAGTTCATAGAGAATAAAAATAGATATCTGTGGGGCTGGATTAAAGGGGTGGAAAATGACAGGAACTGTCAGAACAGAACAGGAATGACATTTCCTTTGTACTGTACAAGCATAGCTTTTTCCTTGTGCAAAGGACTTGTCTGGACTTGACAGAGCCTTGTAGGCATCAAGAGTATAATGAAGAATTAAATCAAACCTTCCTATAATCCAGCAGTTCTGGGATTGAACTAGATTTGTATATCAAAACCCTAGTGATGTTCCGATGAAGGATTCATCCCTTTCTGTCTGTGGACAGCAATCAAAAGCACTTGGTCAAGTTCTTTTTGAAATTAAGAAGTAATAAATTTGTAAGAACACCTATTTTTTCAATAGCTCTGTTCTAAACATGCAATTTCACAACACAGCCTTTGCTTTATTTCTCATACTCCACTAACTTAGCCTGAGACTAAAATATCCCTTGAAACATGAGGGAAACTTTTCTGGTCTTCATTCACTGAAAAGGCAGAGAATATATTTCAGAGATCTCTGACTTAAACACAAAGCAGTAAAGAGGTAATTTATACACAGTATATAGTTTAATGTAGATTTCTTCATGTTTTAGTGACTGAAGTTTTCAGATTGTTATGAGAGCGAAAAATGAGCTCTTATCTTTCTCAGGGCTCTGTTTCTCTGGTGGGATGAAATTCCATGCCTTTTTTGGCATTGGTTTTGCCAATGTGAAAGCAAAATAAGGAACCTGAAGCCCTGTCTCTGGAGCTGTTCCAAGACGGTGTGTCTGGGGGTTTCCTCCTGTTGCAGTGATATCGTTTCCTATCTATTCCTGATATAATTCTTCAGAGTTTTAACATGCTGGTGGTAGTGAAATTAATGGTTAATGACAAATCATATGCACGAAGGATTTGTAAAGCCCTAGAGCGTAATTGGTCAGATTTGTTAATTTAGGAGTACAAAGTGATCTCTTGACATAAATGTACCTTCCAGTGAGAGTATCAACAAAAGTAAAATCTCTTTGGGCTTAATTGTAACCTGTTACACCCTGAGGAAATTGAAAAATAAATAATAAATTAGAGTCTCTGTGAATCTATGTCTGAGTACTTGGATCTGCTTCAGCATTGCTACCTTGCTTTGTGAACATGAAAGTTGCCAAGCTGTAGGGATGATGGCAGGAACTGTTCCTCCTTTCCCTTGCTCCAAGCTACCATGTCCAGCTTTGCTTTAGTGGACTGCATGGTGGGAGTGACTTGTGGATGAAAGGTGGTGTCTGGTTAGTGAGGGTACAGGGAAAGGAGGCCTAAGTTTGGTTCAGCATATCTTCTCTTCAGCCGATGAGTACGTGTAGTCTCTAGTGGATAGGTGGAAATGTCCATCCTCATCTTCCTTCCTGATGTTTGCAGTTGTACAAGTGACATGGTGCCACTAATGGCTAGAGATCTCTTTCCTTGGGCACTGCCTGGGATAAAGGTCATCTTGAGGGAACTTCTCCTGTGGGCAGAGGGAGCACAGAGCTCTACAGTACTGTTATCAAAAACAAAGAAATCACTTGATCAGAAAATGGCATCTTGATTCAAGAGTTTTCAATGGTCAGCAAAACCCACCAACACTGCTGAGCTCACCTGCATGTGCTGAGGATGGCATTTATCCTCCAGGATCAAAAGTTTTCATAGAGCCTAAAAAGTATGTGAGTCATGGCAGTCCAAGGAATGGGGATCTGTGGCAAGTTCTGGGAAAAATATGCTGTAGGCTCAATAATTTTAAATTCTCTAGGAAGTTTTTTTTTTTTTTATTTTAGTTTACTATTGAGAGTGGAAAGAAAAAGGTGTTTTAGGCTTCTCAGCTGCAGACCTGTGACTAGGAGATATAAAGAAAATCTCACTGATTCAAATATGGTGATGATGTGGGATGAACAAATAAAAGAGTTATCCCGCTGCAGTAAGACTAAATTGATTTTGTGGTAAATATTCAGTATTTTGTCCTGATTAAATATGTTATTCTTCCTGGTGTCATTTTATATAAAAACAAAAAGCTGGATTCAGCCCTATTTTAAATATACTCCACTACGGGGTTAAAGTGAAACAAAAGTTTGTGTAATATTTTTATCAAATATAAAAAGGTATAAAAAAGATTAAGCCACTTCTCAGTAAAGGTAAGATTATCATCAAGGAATATAACTCTTTGAGAAGTGACTTTTGATTGATTAAGATACTTGCAATTTAATGTGATGGTGTATCAAATTTTAAGAGCTCAATAGACTGTAAAGCATAGATTATTGTTCAGTTTGTTGGCAGTTCTGAAGAAACAGAAAAACATTTAGAAATGAACATTTTAAGTGCATTACAATTTGTTTCAGGTCCATCACCACTTCTTTGGAGCTGATAGGAATTTTCTGCTTCTGATTTTCCTCTTGAGTACTTTTAAAAACAAAAAGTGAGTTGCTTGATGTGAAGTAACTGCTATTTTTGACTGCCTTTTTATATATATATATATGGATCATTGAACAGTATGCTTGAACTGTTCAGTTTGTTCTGTTAAAATTTATAAAGGTATTCTCTGCTCATTTGCTTCTGTGAACAAAAGAGGTGAAGCCAAAGTGATATAGTGGTGTTTCATATCAAGTGTTTATGGAGGATTACGTTTTTCTGTGCTGGTTGCAAAAAAAAAAAAAAAAGACAACAAACAAGAAAAAAATCTTCTTGTTAGATTTTTTTTTTTTTACCTGTATGAAGATTTTTAAACAGTACCATGTTAGAATATATTGAAAGGATCAAGACAAGGGAGTTGACTACTGAAAGAAGTGAAGGGCTTTAAGAATACCATAGGGGAATCCTCTCACTAGAGTCGTTTGTGTTAGATTTGCAGGTCTACTCAATGTTTGGGAACTGGGGAGTTTGGTGTTTGCTCCTGAAAAGATTTGGAACAGCAGCCTTTTATGAGTGAATGGAATGACAATGATCATATGTGTGTATGTGTAGCAAATCAGCTTATTTATACTGCTTCAGTTTTGTTTCTGCTGGAAAAAAAAGAAAAAAAACCAACCCAAAACCAAAAAACCCCCAACCCTTTATTTTCTTGATTTAACACCCCTTTACTTATAGATGTCCTGACTTTCAGCTAGACTGCCCAGATTAACTGTTCCTTCAGTGTGAATGCCATGTATATACTTGTAGCAAATGTACTTTAGAGCTATAAGGATACACAATATAATTTCAGTAACATTTATTCACAAAGTATCTATAACTGTTTGGAAACAAATTTTCTATACCTTGTAAGACATAAAATCCATTCCTACATGACGTCGTGAGAAGAGCATGATGACAATTATTTTGTGTGACTTGCCTGTTTTGCTCATGTACCACTTGTGACTTATTAAGTGGTGGTGAGTCATCCTGTTCCACATGACCATTAATTACCTTTTTGGAGTGCTGTACTCTGTTACATGAGCCAGCTTAAATATGAACAGCTCTATCACTCTTTCACTGAACCTACCTTAAAACCAAATATAACCAGATTTAACCACAAGTTAACACAAGCTGTGTTAAAAAAGATCTGGAACTTGGTTGAAACTTTGATAAGTGTTAGAGGTCTTAATTTCACATGACACAGCCATTTAGATAAACTGAAATCTCAGCTGTAGCTTTCCCTATATCTCTGCACATCACTCTGGCTGTTCAAGGTTGTCTGACAAGAGGAGAACCTCAGCTCCCAGGATCTCTGCTCAGTAAAGGAGAAGTTGGTGGGTTGGTAGGAGTCCTGTCACAGAAAGGTACTTATACTGTGTTAGCAAGCCTGCATATACATATTTGTATACACACACACACACACACACTTTCTCTCTATGTATATTTAAAAACGTACTTCAATTTATTTATTCCAGTTACAAATAAACCATTTTTGATAACATAATTTCAGACAGGTGAATTAGAATTATGGGCGTCCTTCACAGTACTCAGTGTCAAATGGAAAGTAATGAAAGTCTTCTGATATGTCAACGTTACCAATGGCACATAATTTCTTCAAAGGATTTGTGATTTCAGAAGCAGGGGCTGGGGAGAGGGGTATTTTTACTGGGAGGGACCCTAGGGACAATCACGTGCAACTTTTCTAGGAAAGGGGGAGAAAAGGGCCATTCCATTGAGTTTTCTCCACTATCCTTTCTTTAAATGTACCTGCAGTTAATCATTGTTATGTATTGTTTTAAAACGATATGTAATTCATGCAGTGAAGGCTGTTTTTTCTCAGCTATATTCTGTGACATTTAATTTAAAAACAATTTCATTATAATTATTACAAATGTTTTAAAGTATATCCTTCGTAAAATTGAGAACAGATACAAGAAAATGAAGTTAAGTGCTGCTATTGCATTTTCCATTTGGTTGTAACTTCGCTGTGTGCATTACTCCCGTGAGAATACACTAAATGGAGTGGAATTTTCAGTTCTCTTGTTATGATAGACAGTCAGTTCCTCAGATACTTCTCAGTCTACAGTATCTTTTGTTTTACCAGTTGGAATTACTTCATTGCTAGAAATAGTGTATTTCATTTGCAGTGTGCAATACAAAAATCATACTTGAGGTCAAACACACTGCTGCTGAAATGATTTTTCTCTTAAAATCCATCGTCAGTAATGAATCCTCTTTCTCCCACAGAGTCTTAAACAAAGTCTCAAAAACCTTTATGCCCCAAAAGCTGAGGAATTCCCTACCTGGCTTATGTAGTGATGACCTTAATTCCAAATATGACTCTGTTTTAGCAGGATGAGCATTGTTTGTCCTCCTTGGTCAGCTACTGGGAAAATCACCCAATTATGTGGTTTCAGATAGGTTTTAAGTTTAAATTGTGAACTTAAATCAGTATCTTGCTGCATTTGGAAGGAATGCTGGTAGTCACAGCATTTATTACCTTCATTCTTCTGAAGTGGTGCATAGCCTCCATAAAATAGATTCCCTCTCTGCCTACCTTTGTGTGCTGTAATAGCTCAGATGAAGTGGAATTGTATAGACGGTGTACCATTGCATGAACAAAGCACTTTACAGAGACAATATTATCATTCTGTACTAATGGAAAAGTTCTCAAAAATTCAGTTGTAAACCTTTATGAAAGGTTATTTTGTAACCACTTCTTTTAACTAAGCAGAGGATTTTATCTCTTCTGTGGAATGGCTCCAAATATCTTGTAAAAGGAATAAATTTTGCAAAAAAATTCTTAATCCTTGATTAATATTTTTATCCCAGTGGAACTTCATTGTCTTAGTGGAGTTATTCACACTTGTGTTGTGATAGAGGTAACCTCTCCTCAGAAAAGCTTTCATTTCTGTGGAAGATGATGAGTTTCCTCCTTGTTAAATTCTGCAGGACTTCTCCCTAAGGTGTGGAGAAAAGGGGGAGGAGAAGACATTAGTAATTCTATTTCACACTTGCAGTATTAAGATATGATGCTCTGGAGAATACAAAAGAAACATGTTCTGCATGTCTTCTCTGCCTCAGAATACTGTAACTTCCCCTGTCTAGCTGATCATGACCTGTCAGGTACCTGCTTGGGTCAACAATAACAGGGAAGGACTGATGGGCCTGGATAGACAGACAGACAAACTACCAAGATGCTAGCACTTTTACTGCCTCTAAATATAGATATTTTATTTCCAGTCTGTGTAGAAATATGCCTCTTTGGTGTACATCAGTGTTCTTAGTTTTTAATGTGAGAGAGGAATACTGCGCATAGGAAATGAAAGACTGTCTCAGCTTGATGCAGTTCCACGCTGTCCATCTGACAAACAGTGCAGGAGAGTCTGCTGTCTTACAATGTGCTTTTCTGAGTCAAATTTGGTTCTGATCAGTCTCTGACATCTCCCATCAATTTCCCTGTAATTATTTAGTAAGCAGAAATCAGTGAAAGCAAGGGGAGGAAATAGGACTACTGAATTAAAAAGCCTTTGCAAAATATGTGCTGTGAAAGTATTTCTCACATTCTTGACTTACTCTCTTCATTATACCTTAACCTCATTGAAGTCACTGTAAGCTGGGTAAAGTAGCAAATCTTATAGTATGGAGTGGTATTCTGTGCTGTGATAAAGAGAAGATGATGATGTTGTGCACTCCCTTAGTATCCTGGAAGCTGCCTGCTGTCTGATATTTTTTAACAGTTAAGTGATGAAGATCGCTACTTTTTCCTCCAGCTTTTCTTTTATTCT
>JAWWLV010000088.1:59177213-59209756 GCA_035041135.1 Platyrinchus mystaceus
TCACTGTGTGGGTGTAACCCAAACTGTGTATTCTACACCCTCTATGTCATTTCCCAGAAACTGTTAACAATAGACCAGCAGCTACTCAGAGCACACCTGACCCCTCAGGCTATAAGCTGAGTGTTAAGAGGCCTGTGAAATAGGAGGATGTTCCTGTCCTCACACCCACAACTCACAATCACCCACTGTGGAACTCCCTGCCCTGGGGGAGGTACTGGACATTCCTGCCCAAAACAGAATGTATATAATCTTGGAGGCCTGGGAATTCTGGTACCACTCGTGGGATCCAGAGGAGGACCAGAACCTCGACCAGAGTGCGACCACTGCTCTCAACTGTACTGTGACCACTGCTCTCAACTGTTCTGTGACCACCGCTCTCAACTGGACTGCGACCACTGCTCTTGACTAGACTGCGACCATCACTCACACCAACAGGTTTTTCCTCTCCTTTTACTTTTGGACTCAAGGGGACCATGTGGGGCTCAGCATGGAGGCCAATGAACATCATTCTCTTCATGCCCCAGGATGCCAGGTTATGCATCTAGGTTTTGTGGGTTAAAACCAAATGTTCACCTGTATAATTGTATTTATTGTATTATATTTATTGTAATTGTGACTTACAATCTCTTCTGAGTTGGGTTCATTTCTTCTGCCAGTTTACCTTTAAACCAGCACAGGAAGCATTACTTAACATGGATGCCTTGGGCAAGATGCCTTTTAAAGAGGGACTTCTGAAGCCTGAACCCAGACTCCTGGTACTGTAATCATCTCCCAGTGCTTTATTGCAAGGACTAATTGCAGAATGATAACCTGATGTGAATGTAAATCTTCATGAAATCACTAAAAAATGTTTTGTTTTAATGTGGGAACTGAGAAAAAAACTAATAAGAATATTAAGGTGTTCAGAAACCATGGCCTGATAGGAAAGACAAAGAGAACAGGGTTTGTTAGCTAACAGATCCTTAGCTATTTCCAATTGTCTCAGTTTGATTAGACACAAGTGTTTTGCTGAGGTTGAGTTATGAGGAAGACCCAATCTCCTCCCTCTAAGCAATTGTAAATCCTAAATTAAGAGGCTCCAATTGAGAAAGTGTGGAAAAAAAGAAAAAATAACAACCCCTTATTAAAGGATATATGTGTATTGGCAGAACAACAAAAGGACACAAATAAAACAACCAAACAATAATCCTATACCCAAA
The DNA here is from genome assembly GCA_035041135.1 of Platyrinchus mystaceus. Lineage (NCBI taxonomy): Eukaryota > Metazoa > Chordata > Aves > Passeriformes > Tyrannidae > Platyrinchus > Platyrinchus mystaceus. The sequence goes on from JAWWLV010000088.1 coordinate 59,178,413, forward strand.
AATAATCCCCTTCAAAACAAACAAACAAAAAAGTAAACAGTTCAGTTTGCGCCCTTTGGTGCAATTCTAACTACAGTCAGCAGGAGATGCTTTTGGATCACTGGAGATGCAGAGCCTGCAGTGTTCTGTGCCAGCCAGCAGGGGGCACTGTTGGATCACTGATGGTCACCATGTGGGGGCCTCCGGGTGTGCTGGAGAGGCCAAAAATTGAGGTCTTCCCTCCCCCTCATTGGGAAAGGGGAAGAAAGGAGGGAAAACAAAAAAAGTTCTTCCCACCGGTAACTCACTCTGTCTCCATCTGGACTGTATGGCTTCCCCTCTCCTTTGGTGTGCATGAAAACCACTGCCAAAAAAAACACGTGAATGGAGGAGGGGAAAAAAGGTCACCTCCTTCCCAATAGCTCCTCTCCGATGAAAAGCCAAGCGGATTCCCGGGCTGGATAGAACTGAGCTAGCCAGGCAGCCGGGCTGAGAATAAAACCCCCTCGGAGTTCCTGCCACCCAGACTTTTTCCCAGCTCAGGCAACAATGAAGTCCGTACCATTTCCCAGGAGAGGGAAAAAAAAAAGTACAAAGTAACTCCTCACCCCTCCCCACAGACAAGATCTTGAGGGCCATCAACTTGGAATGTGACTTTGCCAGCCACTTCTTTTGTGTTAGTCCATTGCCCAAGGCGCAGCCAACCTGCTTATTCAATATCCCTTTCACACAGTGGGCAGGGGAAAGGGAAAATTCCTGCTTAGTTTCCCAGAACAAGCAAAACCATGACACCAATATACACTATACAAAGTATATCAGGATGCCATAGTTTCTTACTGCTTGTGAGAGGGAGAAATTAATTTATGTTTATATAGTAAAAAATAATATGCTTTCATTTAGTTCTGATATTAGGGAAAAAAAACCTTGCTACCTATTAGCCTGATGAAATACTTGGGTTACTTGGAGAGTGTTTGGTAGATGCTAAAAAAATTCAGGATCCGGTCAGACAGACATTTTCTGTGTGCTGGATGCTCCCTCAGATCAGGTGGTGGCTTGGTTAATGCTTTAATGCTTTTCTATTTCTCTGAGTCCTTATCTTCCATAATAATTTGGCTGAAGGCAGAAAGATCTGTGTAGGAAGTCTTTTAAAGAAGACACCACAAAACCTGAATAATCAACCAGAGATTCAAGATGAAACTTCTCCATCTGAACTGCTGTTTTGTTTGGGATACGCTACTGCTAGAAAAAACATAATTTGTGTCATTTTTCTCATGAAGTTAAATAAAAAAAAAGAGTGTCTGTAATGTTTTTTTTCCTTCCAACAAAATTTAAACAAAATTTGGATTAGTCTTTGTTTTCAGAGTCTTTCTCTTCATCCAACTAATTGGGCTATCTGACTTGTTTGCCAGATGGTGAAAAAGAGGCAGATTGTGTGCTTAAACTCATCCATTTAAAAAAATAAATTAATAAAAAGAGAAAGAGAAAGGACATTATTAGGTCTCTCAAGAAGAAGACAAAGTAATATAAAAAATGCCACTTGCCTATAAGTTTTGAAAGGTGAGTGCCTCACACATTTCTGGCAGATAAAGTTTGAGGATGAGTTGCATCTAAGGTGTCTCTGGCAAGGCTTGCTTGGGAAGATTATCACCATGTATCAGATGCTCTGCACATTCAGGATTGCGCAGCTCTCTGGAGCATACAACAGGACACGTGGGAAGGCATATCAGTGTGTGGATTGCTAATGGTGGCAGAAGAAGAGATGGGGAAGAGGGGATACAGGGAGGAATGATGCAAAAAGGGACGACAAAAGCCTGTAAAGAGGCTTCAGGTAACTCAGCAGAGTGTGGATAAAAACCGAAGGAGGAAAATTGCCAGTTCTCTGGAAGCAAAATAGCATTTTGAAGAGGCAGACTATCTGCTGCTGGGATACAGCCTGACATGAGTAAATTGCAAGCTGAGATAAATATGCCTGGTACTATCAAATAGAGAGCTGTACAATATGCACAAGGTATGATTAGCCAACCATTACAATTCATGACAGTCCTGCTGGCGTAAGTACTGAAGCAGTGAGAAGGGCACGCTGCTTTTGCAGTCAGTCTTATTATGGGGAGCAAAACACTAGCAAATGCTTAGTAATTTTAGCCTCTGTATCTATGTTAAAAATACAAGGGTTTTCCTACATGTGCAAGTGGCTTTTGTCCACAGTTCGATAATAGCAAGAGAAAATAGCTTATACCTTAATTCAAAATGCCCTGACATGGACAGATTAAACAGATGAACTTTTAGAGCAGCACAGAATGCTTGTACTGTCTACATAAAATATGGCAACTTATTATAGAGAGCATCATGTAGGTGTAAGTATCTGGGAAATTATTTGGAATTGAGTGATGACTTCCACAGGTTTGTAATCAAAAGCAAATTGACTCACAAAAAATCCTGCAAAAAAAGAGAAGTCTTTTGCTATGAACTTATATGCCTGGAATCAATGCCATTTTGAATCGATGGTCTGAACACTTTCAGACTCTCTTCAGTACCAGCCGTGTAGTTCAAGACTCAGCAATGCAGTTCATTTCACAGCAACCAGTGAAAACTGAATTGGATATTGCCCCCACTATGGGATAAATTCTTAAGGCCCTATAGCAGGTGAAAACTGGCAAGGCAGCTGGGGTTGACGGAATCCCACCAGAAGTCTGGAAGCATGGTGGCCAAGCACTCCATGCTAAGTTTCATGAGTTCATGGTGCGTTGTTGAGAACAAGGTGAACTACCATCAGACCTTCATGACGGAGTCATCATCACCTTGTACAAGAAAAAAGGAGATAAATCAGATTGTTCAAATAACTGAGGTATTACTCTGCTCTCCATTGTAAAACCCTTACAAGAGAAGCAAAGGTGGTAGGAATCATATGACTTCTGGAAAATGGAGCAGGATAAAGAGTGGGGTGCAGATTGCTAAGTTGTTACTGAAAGCACTACATAGAAAATCAAATGTTTGGCACATAAATCACTTTTAAAAAATCTTATTGTTTTGTAAACTTGCTTGTAGAGAATGAAAGGAATCTGAAATAATCTCAGTCTCAATCTCTTACGTAGGTTATAAATCTGCTGCCACCAGCTAAAGGAAAGGCTTCTCAGGTTCCCTCTGGTACAGTAATCAGATGCTTTGGGTCTAGACAGAACAAGTCAATTTTTATACTAACAGCTTGGAGATGTTTATTTTTCCATTGGATGTAGTAGTTAGAGCTGAAGAAAAACAAGGTTTATAATTCATGGGGGAACATTGTAGTAAATTATTTTTCTCTTAATTGATGGCAAAACAGGTTATCTTCATCTTTTGCCATCCTGATGCCTGCAAATCTCAGGTTATCTATTGCTTTTGGTGCAGTCTTTTTCTTTTGCTTGACCCTCTGTGGTTTGGAAAGTATTGCCTGGAGCAAACATTAAGAATTTAAACTTCTTTTGTACTAGAAGAGTGGTATCTTGGCAGCAGTGGATAAAAAAGCACCCAATTTCCAAAGGCTTAATGGATTCTCAAGAGTTTGGAATCACTCCAGTATTGGTACAGTTAACCATCAGTGAAGTAGTAATCACTTCATTTTATGCAGGTGCAGATGAGATGTATGTACTTGCCACTCAGTAGCTGATATGGAGAGCTATGAACTCTGACAGAACCAATTTTACTTTATCCAAGTAGCTGAGTTTCTTACCATGTTAAATGTCTTATCATGTTTAAATGTCTAATGTTTCCCGAGTCTCCTTCAGTCTAGTTCATGAGCTAAAATTGGAATACCAGTATAAGGGAAATCCAGTCTCTTACTGACCTTTCCAGTACGTTTACATGAAGTACTGGAAAAAGCAATCAGGACTGACACAGTTTTCTTGCCTTGTCATATGGCTGTCCTGAGTCATGTTAGCTGTCAGGCACCGTAGGTGCTACTGTAACCTATTTTAACATTCTAATCCTGAAATAAAAATTGCCATATGTAGTCTTTTCTTTAAATAGCCAAGTAAAATTTTGCAGCATGAGCAAAATGCTGTTTGCTCACTAGGGCGGGATACTGATTTTTCTTCAGTGCCCTATGCCCTGTTTGGTATAACTGAATATTTAAGAGAGATGAACTCTGAAGAAATTTGTGTGGTAACTTCACCATGAATCACTAACCCATCAAGCTGTGAGAGCAAATTTTTGAAACGCAGGGTCCTGCTTCCTCTTCCATAAATTGTGTTGCAAGTGTTTGAGATGCAGAATTTGTGGGCAAGCCCCTTGGTGGTCTGTAGGTTAGGGGACAAATTCTCTGGAAAGCAGGGACTTCCAAGAGCATCTGTGTAACGAGTAACTGTACCTGTTTGGTTTGGTTTGTGACTGTTTTGCTGTGAGGGCATGGCATTCAAGTTATAAATAAAAAAAAATCAAGTTTGTTCTGTTATAATCATAGCCAGGGATGTACCTGTATGTACACCTGCACTTCAGTCTTTAACAGCCTGTGTGATCCAGGAACTTCTTGATTAGTCATCTGCTCTGAGGAGATAATGGACTCATCTGGGACACTGAATTGATTTGAAACTCAGTCATTGACTGAACTTTTAGATATTTTCACAGCAAAGTATTTGACTTATACTTGGAGTATTATTTGATCAAATATTTGGAGCTCTCCATGTGGAACTTTAGACTGTCCTGACGATTTTCCCTGGGCAATTATTCCTGTGTTTAGACCAGTTCCTCTAATTAAATAAAATTATTAGCATGCTGACTGGAGAAGCTGTGTGTCCAAGCAACACCCAGATGATTCCTGCTGCAAAACAGACCAAACTTTACACTGATAAAATGCCTGTGAGGTCAGTTGAAACTGTTCCTACAGGTGCAGAAGTGGTCATGTAATATAGTATTTTATATGTAGGTAAGAAGGTTAGGGGGTGTTTTCTATGAAATTTGAGATAATAGCAATGGATTCCAGCAGGTTGGAGTGGCCAACTAGGCCATGGGGCAGCTGGATAGAAGGAATCTGTAGAGCCACAGTTTGGGGTGTTTCACCTGACCCAGGTGAACGCATCACTTGCAACAGACTCCCATCACTGAGACTCTCATCCCTGCCCCAAGTGACTGACTAGCACCTTTGACAGATTTTAATCCCCAGGTGCAGATCACCTTATGCCAGTAGTAACTTGGGTGTTTTTTTTAACAAACACTCTATGAGTGTCTGAGTAACAGTTTTTATTTTTTTTCAGTCTCCTTGAATTTCTCAAATTCAGATCAAACCCACAGTTGACAGGTTTGGGATTTTTTTTTTTTTTTTGCATCCTCTTGTCTTGAAGGGAATTATCAGTGTAGGTTCCAGAGACATTGCTCTGAATTTTTTTAAAGAAGATAATACCCTCCGACTTCAAAGTAGTAGTGAATGGTTTTAAGCTTCAGATGGTAATTAAGGAGCAACATTGTGCAGGTGTAAAAATAGGTCTCAGGCAAGAAAAGACATAATAGTAACTGTTTGTCTACACAAATGCTTGCTTAAGTATTCATATATACAGGTGGCTTAATGAAAATCATGAAGAATATGAATTCACTCCATAAGCAGCATTATTGTGTTTGTTGTTGCAGAGATAGACATGACTGCCTAGAGAAAAAAGTGAAATTCTCATATCTCCAATTAATTTTGTACCTAGACTCTAAGATGTGTGTTGCACTATTTTTGTCAACCCTATATAATTTAATGCAATATTGGTTTAGTACAATTGCTAAATACATCTCTGTCCACTTCTAAGATCTTCTATGTCTTCCTTGTATTCAAGTGAGTGCATTTTCGTGTGTTCTTATTTTGGTTTAGATCTGGTTTCTATTTGTCCCATTTTAAAATTATAGATAATAAACCTTAATTATTCCTAATGGCTCTAAACATGACAAAATTATCCATTACAATGGAGCTCGGCAAAGTTTTTGTAAGCAGCAATGTGGAAGGTTAGTCACTCAAGTTTTACATGGACAAATCATGGAGAATACACAATCCCATGCTGCTGCTCTTCCCATGTGATTCACTGCTCTTGCAACAAGCTTTATGTTTTTGCCTTTTACTAACCTCAGGTGCATTCATGAAGGTGGGAAGAGAGACTTTTCAGACAAAGCTTGGATTTTGCTTTAATTCTCAAAGCTATAAGCTCCTCAAACTAGGTACAGTGTCTTCAGCCAGAATAGTCAAGGACTTTATGTAGGTGTAGGAGGTAAGGGCAGGATTGGGCTGGAAACTGTAAAACCTGTTTCTGTGTCTTTTCTGATTGTCTTTCCTTCAAAAAGTCAGTTGTTGAAACACAGTGACGTTCCGATAATAATACTTGCCTCCAAATTGTACACTTATCCTATTCTGTTAACCAAAGTCTTGGTAACAAAGGCAGTTGACATAAATTGCAAATAGATTAAGGTATTTTTAGAATGTTTTTCTATGTGAATTATTTGTAGACAGACTCCCAGCGTTCCTACACAGCAATTGTAAAGCAGATGTGCACTAGAATGTATGGGGATAGGCTACAATTTTTTTCATCTTTTTTAGTGCCCTTTTTTTTTTAACCATATCTAAACACTACTTGTGATTTAAACTTAAACCCTATTTGCATAATTCTGTAAAGTAGGTTTTTCTCTGTAATGGAAAAATCTAACTTTTGAAATAGGAAGAGAAAAAATTAAAAATCTAAATTAAAACAGCCCCACAGTGGTTTACATGTAAGAAATGAACGTTTCATTCCTGAATTTGTTGGGTAGGCATGTTGTTAACAAAGGACATGCACGTTTCCAACCAGATCAACTTTTTGACAGAAAACATTGCTTTCACACTAATAAAATATTTTTATAAGTGTATGGCTGCATCAGTGTTGGTAACTGAGACAAAAAGTCTTTTCTTATCTGTCAAAAATGGCATCTTACCAAAGAAACAAGAAACATATCAACCTCTTTTCTTGGCATTATTTCATCATGGGGCTGGGATCAAAAACCTTCTGCAAGTGCAATGTTTTTCACTGGAAGGGGTTTCCTTTCTCTCGTCACTCCTGCTGAACAATTTACTGGTCGTGTAAGTGTTCAGACTAGTCAGGCATTGACTCTGGGGTGAGCCAAAAATGATCAAATCTCTTGAGCAGATGTCTCACATGGGACATATTAGTTGTAATTTTTCAAATACAAGAATTTTTATTGAGTGCTATCTCTTTTGAATAATTCCTCAGAGATTCTCAACCTGTAGTATAACCTTAACAGCATGCAGTGAAATTGTTTAACTGTGTATAAAACACAAGGACAAGGAAAAAGAAATACTGCAGTTCTTACATGTAGTTTTGCCTCCTCTAAAATATTTTTATTTCTCTAGTGTGGAATCTCAAATCTATTCTTTTTTAACCATCTGCAAAGAGCTTACAAATATAAGGTAAAAGGAATTCAGAATAGGAAAACAACAGTATTGCTTAGACTGATCTGTTTTCAATAGAAATTAATGCTGGATGCCTTGGAAAGAGTCTATGAACTGGACCAGTATATGATAACAACTCATTGGTGTATTCTCCCAGTCTCACTTTAGCTCCAGTTTCAGATTTATTTCTATTCCTTACATGCTTATTATTTCCACTCTGATATCTGATATCTTGAGAAGGAATGCATCCCCAACCCAATAATTCTGTTCAGCGTAGTCCATGAGGACTTCAAGGTTTTTTAATCTTTCGCTTTCAGTTGAAGTGGTTCTGCTTATTTTTATTATTTTTTTATTATTATTATTTCTGTATTTAGGTATATCTGTTTCCTTTACTCTCTAACAACTTTTCTCATAATTTCTGCACTGTTAGTTGGGATGTGTTTGGTGTGAAGTAGTGTGACAGTGTATGCTTTTAATGTAGTCTTCCCTATTATGTTAAGCTCAAGAGACTCTCTATCTAAAAGATGCTCATTGGGAAAGGGCAGCCAATGACTGGTGTGTGTGTATGAGAGAGAAACTTTTAACTGTCTTGATGTTTGAGACAGTTGACATAGGTAATAAAATGAAGGGGGGCCTGAAAGCAGAGAAAAAATCCAGTCCCTTATTTACCATGGTGACTCTTTAAATGAATAAAGGACCAATATGAGTGTGTCAACATAACAGTCTGACAGTTCAGAAGAAAACTTCTCAGTTATTAATGAGTATTTTGAAATAAAGATCCAGGATTGAAGTGCCCTTAAATATAATGGAGTTCTATTAGTGGATTCACTGTGTTACATCTGTGTTACCATCCTAGATGTGAGGTGTTTTTTAAGCCTTCAGTTTGACTATATGTTTATCTTGTAGTGCATTGATTTATTGCCTACAGCCCTGGGCAAAACTGTCCCCTAGACTTGGTCTTCATTTTATTATGCCAGTTCTATTTACTTATTTATTTTAAAATCATTAACATTTGCAAAGTGCTTGGAAGGATGAAGTGCTATCAACTGAAAGTGAGAGGCAAGCAAGAACACTTTTGAAGGTGTGTAAATGCACTGCTACATGTGACAGGAGTCCTACTTCATTGTGAAATGGTGTGACTTAGTGATGGCAGTATTAGTTCAATGGTCCCATGATGATTTACCTTCCTATGTTTTCGTGTAGCTCAACAAAAGCATTCTGGAAAGGTGGGATCCATACCTTTCTTACTCCATCAGATAGAAAGGCTTCACAATGTTGAATCTACTGTTTCTGTCTTTGTCCAAAAAGTGCAAATTCCACTGCTGGCAATGCAATTCCCACAGACAGGCTATCCCATGGGAGGTGAAGTGCATACTTTCTCATTAATGGTAACTTTGTGGTTCCTTGGGTTTTGATGACAGCTGAAAACACCATGGCATGTGCTTTGCATTTTGTCTTGATGTATTGTCTAGTTACCACCTAGGGCTGTGGACATGTCATTTTCCAATTATGTTGACTGTAGAGGCTGTTGCTGCCAGATATGTACCCTGCTTGTTTTCCATATGCCACCTCCCTCTGATTTGTTGATTTGGTGGCTGTGCTTAGCCCTGCCTAAACCCACTGTAGTCCAAATGAGACAGGTTAGCAGAAACTTGAGTTCAAAACAGTCTTGGTAAACCCGGCTCATTTGACTGAAACAAGGTTAAGAAGCAGATGAAAAAAGTAAGGATCTCTTTACTGATTCTCTTTCCTTTCTATATTTCTCTTTCTTCCCTTTTTTTTGGCCATGATTAATGAGGATCGAGATGAATCTACTCTTTCTTTTAAAACTTATTTATTTACTCTCAACAGAAAATTCATATAGGACCAGAGAAGGTTTTGATCTTTTGAAAGAAAGAAACAGATACTTTTTTCCTCTGGTAAGTTTTTATGCCCAGGTCAAACGTTTTGAAAGCAATATTGCAGCTGTTGAAATGCATCAGTGGTGGGAGTGTCTTTTTCTAGTTACTTGATGCAACAGTTGCTTTTCCTTCATTACTTTTTATAACAGATTTTGGTAAATAACAATTATAAACTCATTAGTATCATTATTCTAAATGGAGCAGATAAATGGATATTTCTTCTGACAAGAATGCATGTAGTAAATGACTGATAGATGGAGTTTAGGAGAGGTTTTGGTTGAGATATTTCATAGCAATTAGTCTACTCAAGAAAATAATTTACTCAGTCATATTGATGGGAAATTGGAAGCTTCCATTCTACTAATCTATAATGTAATACACTTAGACATGTTGATTGTGATATTTTGCTTCAAGTGTTTTCTCTAAGCATCTATAATTAAATTGTGCAGTAATGTGCTTAATGACAATCGTTGAAAGAGATGACCCTTTGCAGGCCAGTAAGCAGAATGTTTTAAAAATCTGGGTCTTTTGACTCCTGCAGAATTAGCAGAAACTGGGTCATGCAACTACCATGAGTAAAGGGATGTGCAAAACATCTTGTGGAATGTGAGTCTGTCTTTCCTTGAGCTTTGCTGGATTTTAATGGCTTTAAATAGACCCAAAGGACAGTATTCTCACATTTTGATAATTCTTCATTGTTTTAAAACATACCACAGCAACACTTCTGGGAAGTGTAAAGTCATGTCTAGTCGAAGAGCAGACACATATTAAACAGGAGTGATAAAGGATTTTGCAAAATATCTAGCCAGGGTAGCCAACTATTGACAAGAATGGAAAACATTTTTTGAGGCGGAAAGAGCAGAGAGACTATTTGGATAAACAGGCATAGGAAAGGATCAGCAATAGATTTAACCAAGGTGGCTAACAGGGGTTGCACCGTTCCATTATCACTGTAATATGTAGGATATACATTCCTTTACCACATATCATGAACATGTCCCTGTAGGTCCCATATACATTTGTGTTGACCCTGCCTATAAGGCTGAGCCTTTTGATTGATGATTTGGTTGATTTAAAATTTAACTATCTTTATTGGCTTTACATGAATGGAAAACTTAAACTACAGAAATAGAAAAATAGGCTTTCTTGAATTTACACACAGGCCTGCAGTTTATGGGCTTCAAAGAGCTACTATATGTAAAAAGATTGCCATAAATTGGTGGGGTTACGGAAAGTGGCTTATACGGGGAATAAAGCACATGAAACTGAAACCAAGTTGCATATTTTCTCTGAGGCAAGGCATTTTCTATCTTAGCTTTCTTTCATGGCTACATGTGGAGGTAGATGTCATGGTACGGAAGGTGGAATCTGGACATGGGCTGGAAATCTACAGACTTGGTGTTTTGTCCCAGAGCAGACAGTGCAACTGAAACCCAGCCAGCCCCTAGTCTGACTCTAACCATTCCTACTGGAGAATGGTGTGGATGATCCAGTCAGCACTTTTGCTTCCTTTGGTGAGGATACTGTTCATCAGTGTAGGACTTAATATAGGACTGTGCAATGGGCAGTTATGCACTCAGTCTGTAGAGACTGAAAGATTGAAAATGTGGGTAGATTTTGTAAACTGGGGAAAATGAACATAAATTATTGATTGTATCCAAAATAAAAGAGTGGTTTCATCCCTGCGAGTTTGCTGTGTCCTGAAGGAGAGAAAGAGGAGGGTCCTCTGCTCTTTGGGAGGTGACCCAGGGCAGGATGATGGATACTGGACATTAGGGAGTGCTAGCCTTTGCAGTCAGCCACCTGTGAGTGAGCACCATGGAAAGCATTCAAAATTCATCCCTTGGGGGCAGAGAACAGGGAGGGTGCTGCCTGCCTGTTTCTGGAAACAGATAAGTTCATGTCAAGCTGAGCATTTTTTAATTTGACCATTGCTGACCTTCTCTGCAAGTGTGTGTGCTTGTTTAAGAGGATTGTTTTTGCTCTAGTCTGCCCTGACTTCCATTTCCACAGAAAGCAACATTAGCTATGTATCTATGTGTTTATGAGCACAGTTTCTTGGTCTAGAACAGGTATTTTCAAACATTTGCTGAAGTGATGTAAAGATCTCCACACCCTTAATGGATTCTAAAAACTTAGATATATGATGTAACTTAAGGGCTGTGGACATTTTTCCCCAGGTAAGTTACTGAATAATGTTAAATGCTCTTAAGGAAAAAAAAAAGTGTTCTGTAACATGGAAGAAGGCTGCATTTCTTTCAGTCTGGGAAATTCCAAATTTTTGGTGCTAATTGAGGAAAAAGCAAGTATTTTTCATTCAAAATTACAGATTTTCACTTTCTAATCACATTTTTAAAATTAGACATTTGAATTTTTAGTCAATTTTTATACAGTTTTGTTTAAATAGTACTAGGGAAAAAAATAAGACTTTTCAAAGGTCTTTTTTCCGTTTGCCTGTAACTGAACTGGATTCAGCTAATGAATAATCACTGTGATTTGCAGGATGCTTGGAGTTGCTGTATCCTTGATTTGAGAAAATCACATCTGGCAGTGAAAGGCAAGGTACCAGCAGGTCTTTAAACTGCATCTCCTGAGCACCCTTTGCTGCTCTACCCTGGGAAGATAAAGGGGGGGGGGGTAGGTGTCCTGCTCTTTGGACCCTCACAGCCCCCAGCCTCTGGAATTCTTTTTGGGAATGCCGCTGGATGGCAGCATTATCCCATGCAACTCTGAAGAGAGGCAGCGAGAAGAGGCTCATTAAGGGGAAAAAAGGTTAAAGGAAAAAATAATAAAATAAAGTGAGTGGGGAAGGAAGAAGCCACATTGAAGGTTGTCACTTTGAAGACCAGCATGCATCTTTGCTTCAGTGTAACTTATGCAAATCTCCAGTATTTGCCTCTCTTAATTCCCAGGCAGACAGGATACATAAATTGAAATGAGGAAATCAAAAGCAGGATCTGACTTTTTTATCAGTACTTTTCTAGTTAGGGGGATCTATTCAAAAGTGGAAAGCTGGCTTCTGTCTCCGAGAAGATGAACGGTGTTTGTGAGTTTTCTTCATTCTCTTTCTTTACTATTAGAGCCAATACTTTTCTTGGCTGTTTTGGCTTGTGCTTCAGAATGCAAGTTGACTTGCTTCTCTTATGGTTTGCCCATAAGAGAATGAGCTTTAACACAAGCAGCTTTGCTCATTTCCATCAGCTCTTGTGCTTACCTTGCAAATGATGTGATAACTTCTTTCCTACTTGTGACATATATGGGGGGCATGATAGCCCTCTTCCTTCTCTGTCCTTTGGGAAGAAACATCTTCAATATGTCCTGCTTCCAGCATCTCCTTGGATACATTGCAGGCTGTTACAGAAGATAACTCAGGGTCCCCAGGAGGCAATTCATGGCAGCAGTTCCTTTGTGGCTGGTTCCTGGTTTGCCTTCCAAGGCTGACCCAGCTGCTTCTGCTGAGCTGTGTCTAGCTTTTCTATAAGCTCCCTATCAGGTTGTGAGTTGGGAGGCAGCATACAAACTAGGAGAGGGCTCAAGCTTAGTAATCTTAACAAAGGATTGACAAAGTAGGTTGCCATATTCCACTGAAGATTTATGGAGAGAAATATATCAAACCGACTGTTGTAAGTTAATTATTTGAACTAATTAGATAAGGGGATGTGTGTGTAATGTATATAGATAGATATATATGTATGGGTATAACTAAAAACCAATAGATCATGTATGCTGACCCATGCAATGGGAAAATAAGTAGCCTCATGAGGAGTTTGCAAACTTTCAATACTAGAGGGTTTTTTTAATTTTTTTTTCCCTCTGTATCTTCTTGTAATTGGGAAGGTGTCATTTGGTCTAGTCCAGCAGGGGAAAAAAACCCAACAGTCAGATCAGCTCTGATGGCATGACATGAGGTGGAAATGGCCATGGCTAATCATGGGTATTTCAGAATACGTGATGTTCTCTAGCTTACACCCAAGCTAACTCAGTCATGGATGCTTAAGCAAAATTAATTTTCTTATCATCAGAGAGCTAGAGCTCGTGATCTGTTTCCATAGTTCAGAAAAAGTGCTCACGCCGTTTTAAGGCTTGTTATTTTGTTTTTGTCGTATCTCCCCTCATCGCTCATCATGGCCTATGCTTGAAAAAAATTGGTATTAAACAGTGTGGTTTCATTTGGGAAAGGTTAGTGTTGTAGAGGAATGGCACTGTTTACTTCTTCAAGGGGAATTGGAAGGTCAGAGGGGGGGATAAATTGTCCTTCCTTGCAACAATTGTCATTTGATTTTTATTAATTTTTCTGTATTCCTGTAAGTTACCTTTGCATAACCAAACTCTGATACCGCAACGTACACTACTGATAAGTGTCTGCCAAATGTTCACTCCTTTGTCATCTCAGAAAGGCTCTGTTTCTTCATCGTGGACACCTACCCTAATTTTAAAGAAAGCTTTCCACATATTACAAGTTTCCAGGTTATGCTGTTCTGTCTGGTGTGGAGGGCACTTCTGGCATTATTGATGAGCATTCAAGACTGTCAATTTAGGTTCTCAAGCTCCTTTTGTTTTCTTCTTTCATCCTCTGACATGTATTTGGTCTCATTTCTTTTCTGTTCTCCTTTGCCTTCTCTCCAAAGATATGCATGTTGAGCTGGCCAGACATTATTCTGCACCTGACCTTATCTGGACAGCTATTGAATCACAAATAGCAGAGAGAGAGTGAGCAGCAAATACCCTCAACAGTGGGCCTCTTGCTTCATTATTAGGATGAAAGGAGAAATGGGTAACATAACAGTATGGGTACCAGCTTTAAAAAGGAGACTGCAATGTATTTCAGGCCTTTTAAACGTAAAGAACAGCCCAGGATTTTTTTTTAATTTTTAATGGGAATGGCACTTGCGAATAGAGAAGCCCTTGAGTGATGTGTCTGCTGTGCTGCTCAACAATACAGAGAGCTGGCTGACAGGGTTGGTGGTCCTCAGCTCCTTGAACACTGCTGGCCAAATAAATACCATTTGTAAGGCTGTTCCTGTGCCATGATGGGCACTGGCTATTGCAGAGCTTGACTTGCCTTAGAGAGACAAAATAGCTGACAAATCTGGGGACTTAAAGCAGTTTAATGGGTCCTTGGCTCTTATACTCTTAGAGTGGGGCAAGCCACTGGAGGTAAAATTAATGATATTTTGGCTGGGCCATTTATAGAAGTGTGGTTTGTGGTGAAAATAAAACACCAAATTAGCTGTAAGAAAAATAAAGTTGTGGAGTTTAAAAACATCTGTTTTCTGTGTAGTGCAAACCTAGCCTGTGAGGAGAAAATAAAAGGTCTGATGCATCTGAACCAGTACATTCTTGTCTTAAAGGTTGCTGTTGATGTTTAGGGATCAAAATTATAAACCAGTACACTAGACATTTTAAAAGAAAAACAAACTGTGCTATATGTAGATCATTATTCCTATCACCCACAATGCTTTATAAAGCAGGTAAATTTGCTCACAGTTTGTTAGGGGACTCCCCCTCTCCTCATCTTCCTCCTGTTGTGTTAGGGAGGTGTATATAGGTGCCTTGCTCGCAAGGCACACAGGGAAACTTTAAGTGTAAAAGCAAATGGCTTCCAAAAAGACTGTAGGCTTTGATTATAGCTGCACAGCTTCAGGTCTCTGAGATAGCTATCCCTGAGAGGATGGTCTGTACATACAGTCAATACTGTGTAGACATTGTACCTTAAGTACAAGTGTGATATGCTTAATATTTTTGAAGCAGTCTTCTCTGCTGTTTGTGATCTGCTTTCCACCCCAGGATTTATGCAGGGTTAGTGGCACATACTGGGTTCACCTGACTGCTTGCTGCTGGATGGGATTGTAATTGTCCAGCTTGGTGTAATTCATGGCCTGTGACTAATGGATCCACCTTTGATTGACAGTGTACAATGTTTTGGAGCAGGGCGAAACTGTGTCTCTGCCCTGGTTGAATGGGAGGCACTAAGTAGAGTAAGAGCACACTGATCTGTGTGATGCCAAGGCAGGTTTAGGTTTATGGCACTGGATACTGTGTAATTGAGACCCTGGTTTATCAGCCAGGTAATCATGCATGTGATGATGTCCCCTGTTATGAGGCAGTGTGGAATTAGAAGTTCCCTTGTTTTATCCAAATTATCAGCCAAGGTATGGATGTGATAGTATTTAGACAGAAAGTGGTAAAGCACTTGCATTTGCTGTATTTATGCCTGTTTTGCCTGTGTTTTGTTTTTCTCAGTTGTATGAAAGATAGAAGCAGAAGACACAAGTATTCTTAAATGGTAGAAAAATGTAAACAAGGGAGAAACTTATCCAATATCACCATACTTACCCTTCTTACTTGTCTCTCAGCTTTTTACATATAAATATTTAATTGTCTATGTCTAAGAACATACTTTCTAAAGATTTTCTGGGGTAGAAATCCTATTTACTGATCTTTTACATATCTCCACTCCTGTTTTAATAGACAGGTATGGTAGCAAACATCCTAATGTGATAACATTGCAACTAGGTGTCACATTGTTAGCAGAATAAAACACAAGAAGTCTGAACAGGAAGGCAATGTCACAGAATTTACAACTTGCTTCCCCTCATCTCCACTGCTTTATTTAGAATAACAAAGAAAATGAAACAATATGAAAAACCCAACACAAAACAAAACAAAACAAACCTGATGATTCTTATGCAGCGTGACTCGTGACTTTGACCAAGTAAAGCAAATAACACTGGAGCAGGGGGGAGCTCTTCTCATAGCATCCATGTCCCTGCATCCCAGGTATCCTTGTCTGTCAAGGACAATGTTCTCCCCTTGCGGCACCTTGAGCCCAATTGCAGATCCTGGCAGCTCCTAGAACCATTCACGGTGTGAAGCAGAGGTGATGCTACAAAACCAGTGCCTTGTGCTCCTGCTCTTAGTGCTCAATGGTGCTCTTTGCCTCTAGCACATGTTTTTCTAGCCTTTTTGAAAGCATAAGCTCAGTCAACAAAATATAAGTACTGAAGTGACAGCTGACCTCTGCAGTTTTATGCAA
The DNA here is from genome assembly GCA_035041135.1 of Platyrinchus mystaceus. Classification (NCBI taxonomy): domain Eukaryota; kingdom Metazoa; phylum Chordata; class Aves; order Passeriformes; family Tyrannidae; genus Platyrinchus; species Platyrinchus mystaceus. The sequence goes on from JAWWLV010000088.1 coordinate 59,194,713, forward strand.
AGGCAGAGGTGTCTTGTGCAGCCCCTTTACAGTACATCTGTAGTCTGTGCCTGAGAGTAAATCAATAAGTGCACAGATGTAGTAGCAGAGCAGGCACAAATTCTGTGATTTACTTTCAATCTCTGTTTGCAGAAAATTCCTGTAATGGTCAATTTTCCTAATCTTATCATCCTACCTCCTTCACTCCCCTTCTGAAATACTGAAGAGAGTGGTTTGGAGCTTGCTAAGAAAAGTTTGCTAGAGGTGAATATGCCTGTGTCCAGTGTCTGGGAAGTAGCTTCAAATGGGGGCTGCCCCTTGTACCAATCTCCGTGCAGAGATGCAGCAGCCAGACACCATGCAGCTCTTCAGAATCTGTCCTAGAGGTAAAGGTATATGATAAAATAACTTTCAGCCTTGCTTGGGGTCCTAAGACTCCAATAGGTGTCAGCAACTAGCGAGAGACAAATTACATGTTTTTCCAGTGCTGTCCTTTATAATGATTATGCCTTAACAGTGGGAGGAAAGGGGGTAGTTAAAAGTAGGTTTATTCCCAAAGGCATGGTTCATTTCCTCTAACCACCACACTTGCCAGTAGCTCTGTTCTCCTTCCCTCAGCCTCCCTCCTCTCCTCTCCTCTCTTTCCCCTCACCCCATCCCTTGACAAAGTAACCTTTGCAGTCATGGCCTGCTCATGGCAAGGATTAATGGTTTATTGGAGTTTGCATACCTTACAGTATGTGGCACATATCCTTATGAATGCAAAGCACCACAGTATATAATTTCATTAAACTGCACGTATTATGGTTATTTGCTGTCATTCCCAAGACCTCTATATGCAGTTTTATCAGTCTCAAATGGCAATGAAATAAAAAAATAAAATAAAATGGAATAATGCCTAAATACATGCAGAGAGGTCAAGGGATCCTATATGCTGACTACAACAACAAATTTATCGTCTCATTTATGTGTGGGCAGGGAAAGGGAGCAATTTCTTTACTGTATTTTAATTAACTGTGTTTCACTGTGTGGTAGTAAAGATAATAACCATAACATTAGTGCGACTACTACACTATCAAATGCTTGTCACAGCCTAATATTCTCCAACAATATAGTTTCACAATGGAAACATGCACAACAAAAGAGCATCTTGTTTTGTTAATTTACTAGGGCTCTGTGTTTTTGGAAGGCCAGTATATATTTCTGTGGGACTGATTAAAATAGAAAGAAGTGTACATAGTAGAGAATAATATTTTTACTGGTGTGGGATTCATTTAACAAAAGTGTTCCTTCAGGAAAACAGAACCAAGATGCTAATGTTATACCTCATTTATTGCCAGCATATTCAGTGACATTTCATAATGTACATCTGTCAGCCAGAGATATAAATGAATGAGGTGAACCATGCAATTTACCCTCAGGAAGTTCCATTAGAGCCCCCAAAGTATAATATTTATGAGGTCAGAATCAATTAATCAGATAGCTGTATTTGCTTTTCAGCTCAGCATGCTCTTCTGAACCAAGCTGTTGCATTGAGAAAGTCTTTCCTATTTGGTAAGAGAAATCAGTTTGCATGTGCTGCATGTAGTCTGTTTTGTAAATCAGTTGCTTTCCTTACACAGTTTATGCTCCATACAAATACAAACTATAAATTAAGTGAATGCAAAAAAAGTCTTTATCAAAATACATAGAAGACTTGTCTATTTCCTGCTCATTGCTGTAGCTGAGCCCCCTACAAGTCTGTTGAAAATGAGAAAAAAACCTGGGAGTAAATAGTGTGCCTCAACCAAAGATTATTCCAATAAAAAGAAAGTCTTCCTGGGAAAAGAAGTAAAAAATAGGTAATTCTAAAAGGTTTAAAAATACTGATTTAATCAAAAGAATTCAACCTTATGAAGAAAACTCAGTACATTTGAGATGTTTTACCAAAATGTTTTTCCTTTGTAACCGTGTTTGGAATGCCATTACTGTAATTCCCCTTTCTTGGTTCGATTGACCGTGTGTTTGCCTCCCTGAGGATGTGTGTGGTATTATTTCTGTTGTAAATCGCAGTCGTTTCCTGGGCTATTTTCAGATGTCTTAGAAACCACTCCTGGCACTGTGACACTGGTGGAGGAGCAGGCTCTTGGCTGCCAGGCGGCTCTGTTGTGTTAGGGCTGAGCTCCCAGGAGCTGCAGGTGCACTGCAGACCTGCTGAAGCACCGCTGACTGGTCGTTCTGGCTTCTGCAGGGTGCTGGCTGCTGCGCTGCCTGCCACGCATGAGCCTGGTCACTGCCACCGCTGTAAACTCCTGGTTCTCAAGCGGAGTCTTCCTTGAGAAGAGATTTTAAAAAACGTAACTGTAATTTAGATCTGGGGAGGTTTCGCTCTGCATACGGAATGAATATTGATCATATTGTGATTTTTTTATCTTTTTTTTTGGTAGACAACAGATGCAAAAGACAAATTTTGATTGTAAAATCTGTATCAGTGTTTGCACTGTCATAACTGATGCCAAGATGTGATCCAGCATTTCTAAGTTTCTTTAAAAATGAGTTTATTTAAGATGATTCAAAAATTGACTGTTGTTCAATAAAATGACTTTTCCTAGAACATTTCTTGAAAGCAAGAAGGGCATATCTGAAATCACTGATAGAGTTATTCCTAGCAAAGGATTAACTGGGAAAACATCCCAGAACAATGCTTTGCTTTCACAGTTTATGAGTAAAATCCATAACAACTAATGTATTTTGTATGTAAAGTTTTCCATTTTGTTGTGGAGAGTTGAATATCTCATACTTCAGATCTGGTCTTTTGCTCTTGAAGAATGTGGATGGTAAGACAAAGCTGGGATTGTTTTCAACCAAACCTACTGTCAGAAAATGCTGATACATCCAAAAACTCCTCAGGATGGGAGATCTGGGCAAGAGAAGAAGGAGGGATGAGGTCACTGAGTACCACATAGCCCCGTGTTTGTAAGTACTCACTTCAGAAATAAAGAGCAATGTTCAATGTACATCCGAAAGCCTGGAAGTGGCCTAGTTTGGAAGAGGAGCTAGAGTCTCAATCTTGTGGATCTAGTGTAAGTGCACTCAACTCATTAGGTCCTTCTGGCCAAATGGAGAGTAGGAGGGAAGAAGTTTTATAGTTTCAGCAGCTGAGTGGGACAGAGAGCTGTCAGCCATAGAAGAGATCAGTGGTCTAATTTATCAGGAATATAGAAAAGCAAGTTCGAGTATTTGTTTTATAAAAGTCAGTGCCAGTGACTTCAATGCTGCTGCTTCCATTCCCAAGTGAGCATCTCAGCCATCTCTTAGGGAGTTTCTCCTTTCCCTCTGGGCTGTTACGCATCAGAATGAAACGAATGAATGGCAGCCGAAATCTGCCTGCCTGTGAGGCAGCAAAAGGCAGAGCTAGGTGTTCGGGCATTCTTCACTGTGGTGGACCATGACTCTGACTCAGTCTTTATGAAACAGCCAGCTTATCAGCAAGTGCAGTATTTCTATAAGCATGAAGTGTGCAGAGTCTGATTTGTATATATTTATTCTCAGTACCTAGTTGCATTAAAACATAGTGAACATCAGTGTGTTTCTGTTTGCTTGTTTTTATTTTCTTTGGGCTAGAAGCATTATTGGTGGGATATCACTGACCAGCTGGAATTCACGATATTTCTCTTCTGTGTGATTTTGCTGCTCAAACCTTGTAAACAGAGGGCAAACGCTTCTGGAATAAGACTGAATACCCTTGTTTGCATATGAATGAGTATTTGTATGGCCCTTATTCTCAGCATTTATGCAAATACAAACTCATACATGTGAATGGGTGTGGAAAAGGGAACAAAAAACCAGAACAAAAATGAGAGGTTGGATTCATGAAAATGTTTGTTTTCCGTTATTTGTCCTGCTCCTTTCATCTCTTCTGTTGCACAGGGTTTCAAAAATGACCCACACCAAGTATGAGACTGTTTTTGGGATAAGGCTTTCTGATTTAACCAGCTAGCAGGAGGAAAGAATAGCTCATCTGAATGGATCACATAATTTTTTCCAGTCAGTACTCTAAGTTTTCCTGCATCTCCTACCATTGTAGGACAACTCAAGGGACCAAAATCAATGATGATTTTAAAACAAGACGAGGAAGTATTAGTTTCCTTGTTAGAAGTATTGTTGCAGGCTACTCTATGTCAGAAGATAAGGCAGTTTAGATTTTGCCCTCTTTTCCTGAAAAGTAAGTAATATGCACAGTAAGTAATTTCTTATCTGACAAGGGGAACTCTCCTTCTGCAACCAGACATGACTATCTCATCTTGCTGTCTGTCGATACAGTCCCTGTCACATACTACCCTGCACCGTGCATCTGGGAACTGCTTGGGATACTGCAGGCTGGCTAGGACTTGTGCTTGATAAATAGTTTTTACAGATAACTGTTCTTCCAAAGTAGAGCAAGAGCTACAGAATTATGAATTAGCAAAGGCATAAGAGAAGCTACAAATGACTATTTCTGTATTTGCACAATGCTTTGTGGCAAGACCTGAAGCAAGTGAGGTAAGGTGTTGCCTTGTAATTTAGTACAGACCGTTCATCTCCTACAAACCCACATCCTGGAGGCCCCTTATAGACTGACTGATATGTGCCTCCCTAGGTTTATGCACATTTATTATGGAAGTGTTGAGGTTTTTTTTTCTAGGCCTGCCTTTTAGGGTTCTACTTTTAAAATTTTATCTAAGTTTTCATGTTAGCATGGGCAGCAATTATTCACTGACATACTGTGGGATTACATCCAGTAAATTAAGATAATTCTTGCTCTGTTTAGATCTGTTTCCCTTCACCATATCAAAATCCGCTGTTTGCAGTTGATATGTCCTGTGACTGGAGATCAGATGTCCATTACTCATGCGTGCCATGGCCCCTTTTAACACTTAGAATTACTAGTTAGCTGTTTGTGTTACAGGGAAAGCTGTGGCACAGTCACCTTAGCAAGTGTCCTCCAGAATCCCTCTTGCATACTGTGAGCCGGTCCTGGTGGTTACTGCAGACCATCTCAAACTGTATCCTAAACTAATATTTGGCTTATGAATGACAAAGAGGAGAGGCAAAAATGAAACCTATGTAGAGGGGGAGGAAGATGGGAAAATCTGATCATGACACATTCTTTAAACAAGACCCCAGAAAAGTTAATCAATTTAATTTTGGTTGACTGAGAAGATTTATGATCTTTGTGTAGAAGGAAATCTTAAGAAGACCTTGGAAATTAGGTAAGAACAGTATTTCGGGTCATGTTTCATTCTGAACAAGCAATGCAATGCTAGAAAGTTTGTGAAGGTAAGAAAAAGAGAAAGAAAACAACAAAGTTATTGGAAATGAACATATTTTTTGGCCATCTGGAATAGGGAATGGTATCACAAAAAAGTAGGATCTGAAGATTGAAAATCAAATCGTATATGACAGCAAGCTGAAAAGAGGAGTCAGGGAGTTGTAAAGAACAATCAAGCAAATGCAGGAAATCTAGTTACTACATGCAGAGAAGGATGCTGAACAACAACAAAAAAGATATTACGCAAAGATTCTTTTAAGTGAGTATAATAAAAAACCTCCTTTCTACATCTAAGGCAGTGTACAGTGAGAACTAGGGAGATTCATAGGAAAAATACATCAATGAATAAATAAACCAAGGTAAACTCTAGAACAGAAATATCTACCAATAATTTTGTGGGGAAGATAGTTCATCAGACTATTAAAAAATCAAATATATTAGTAATGTAAGGAAGGATACCACCTCAGTCCTAATGTTACTGAAGATGGTTTGGGGGCTCTAAAAAAACCCTGAAAAACAAAAAAAATCCCCCATGGAGCAGAGTACATGATCTGCCCAACATGAAGAACATAGGAGAAGGTTCCTGTAGGTTCAGTGGCTTGTCATGGACATTGTGTTTAAGAGCTGGAGACACTTGGCTGGAGAACAGTGCTGCACTAGTGTAGATATGGGGTTTCTGTGTTGGAGGCAATATGTACCTCACATAGGGTAAACTAAGTCTATATATACAATTTGCAAAAATCTGTATGGATAAATGTATCTCTATTTATCTAAGAAAATCCTGAAAGCAAAATACAAGGGAAGCTTTGTCGAAGTTGTGCAGGAAGTTCGTCTCTCTTTTAAGTTAAACAAATCTTACTGAAACTTACTGTTGTGAGATTGGCATATTACATTGTTCAACTGAAGTAAAAGTGTCTCCCTTATGCTGATTTATTCAAATTGGGATGTAAACAGAGCTATATGTTTTATATACAGTGAGATGAATTCAGATTACCCTGTAGTTTGACTTTATTTCATATTCTTTACTGATTTGGTAAAAGAATGGCCGTATTCCAAACTAGCTTAATTCTCTTATGTAATTCCATAGCTGAAAAAGCTTGCATTTGTATCAATGTAGGGTTTTTTGTTTTGTTTTGTTTTTTCCAAAAAATTAGACATCATACTATATATGAGCATTTCAATTGTCAGGGGTCAGAGCAGGGTCATGAACAATGAAATGATTTATTGCTGCTCTCCCAGCTGAAGATAATGTGAAAGGATCTTAGTAACCTAATGAAGTTTTTTATAAAGACACAACTTAAAGCCCATCAAAAAGTGCCATTATTTGATAGCTGATTGAATGAATGTATTGTCCTGTAAATAGAATTGTTTGCTAAGAAATCAGCTAGGTTTTCTATCACCAATCCCTTTTCTTTGAAATTAAGCTGGTTTTAAAAAATATTCTCCTTTCAGGAATATATCTCCTTTAGTTTTGTTTATTTTTTTAGTGTTTACCCTAGCAGAAACTCCACTGAACTCTAATGAGCCTCTGTATTTAACCTGATGTAACTAGGCAAATAGAATTGGGCTTGATATTTTGATGTGTGCATCATCTGAGTCCTGTACAACTTGCACCATTGTGTAATACATCAAAATTTGTCCTGCTAGAAAAATCAGGAGAGGGGAGAGGAAATAATATAATAGATTTTGTGTTTCAAATCTGCATATCCAAATGCAGGATTGCCTTGCTGGACTGGGTTTTTGTACCAGAGCTGTAGTTGGGTAATCCAGAAGGCTGGTAAGCCTCGTTCTCTCTCACAGTATTTTAAAAGAGAAGTTGATGTCTGTGCAATGATGCCTTAATGAAAGGGACAGTTAATTATTTTTGACAAAGGCAGAGGAATGGGGAAGCTTCAGTGCAAATGGTTGTTTGCCATGTTTAGGTTCTGCCAAAACCACAAACTCTCTCTCTCTGTGTATAACATTTGGGAGTGAATCCTACAGCCAGTTCATATCAGCTCTTGTTAGCCACTGAATCTTTTTTAAAAAATGTGAAGTGCTTGGAAAATTTTACAGCATAAAGATCTTTTGAGAGTTATCATACATTATTCATTAACTGCTTTATTTTTGATTGCTGAGTTCTTTACTTCGTATTATATTTGAAACAATTTCTTAAATAAACCTGTTCTGTACCAGAAACTTCTCCTTCAACTTGACTTGCAATATACATTTTTATATCCTACCATATTTATCCATTTCTTTCACAAACACAAACAGTTCCCCTGGCTTTCTAATAAGACTGAAGTTTCTAAGTAGATGGAGCTTAGACACTTGAAATCATTAGGACTATAGGTGTAGATTCTGCCAAGCAGTATCTTAAAAGGTTGATTTAAACTTTTTACAGCTTGAAGCTGTGATGTAATGGTTGTAGTCCTAGTCTCCAGCTCATGAATGGAGCCTTGTTCTCTCTCTCACTTGCAGGAGGTGTGTGTCACACCTACAGTGACAACTCCCCTGATTTCTAACAAAATTTTATACAGAACAAAGTGGGTTTTGAAAAGTATAAATGTAATAGGATGAGACTGTTGGTGATTTGCTTTTTGTGCAGCCTCTGGAGCCTGGGATGCTACAGCATTGCACAGTTAAATTGAGAGGGGACAGGAAATTTTGTGAATGCTTCAGTGATACCAGCTACTGTGGATCATTCTGTGGTCTCTGTACCTTGCAAAAGTAACACATAGCCCAATTTGTGTGGAAGTTGTGTGAGGAGGAGAGTAACACAGAAGCTGAGAGGTAATGGGTGTAGGAAGGATTTCCTGCAAGCTTTTCAATCTGGGCTGTGTGCTGAAGCCCGGCGAGAACAGTAAATTGCCAGATGGTACACTTGTCACCATCTTGTCCTCCTTACCCGTCTGACAGGAAGTCTTTGCAGCTCCTTGCTTCCTTGATGACAGGCTCCTTTGATTTGATCCAGTCTGTTTTAAAGGAGTAGGATGTCTGGGAGGTGGGGTGTACATGCCTCTGAGCTGGATTTTAGGGAACCATATTCAGCAGTATGTCAGTTATAGAGAAGGAAAGACCTAGAAGCATGCTGCTTGATGATTAAGCCATGCTGCAGAGGTTCAAGGAACCTTAGCCTTTAAAATAAATTATGTGAATGACATGAATGGTCTCCAGCCTTTCTAAACTTAATGGAATAAAGGCCCATGTGTGCAGTGGCTAGAGCAGGGGGTCTTCATTCATGGCTCAGTCTCTTGTAATGCAAACAAGAGATATTAATCACAATCTGGACTGGATGTGTTTCAGACACTCGTCTAGCCCATCCCTCACTACCAGTTCATAAAGTTCTCCAGTGACAGGGATTCCACATGTCAGACATGAGTCTGTAGTCAGGTCCTGGATGAAGTGCCCTCTCTACTACTTTACCTTCCCATCTTTTGGCATACCTGCTAATTCTTGCAGGTCAGTATTTCTTGCAGACATTCCTGATTTTTCTCATTCTCTTGCAGGGCTGTTTGATCTCTGTCTGATTTAGGAGACCCAATGTACATGTTTTATACAGTGTGAAGAGCTCAGTGCACTTTAGTGGTCAAGATCATGGAACTCTTTTGTAAACAGGAAGAAAAAAGAAAGAAACAAAAAAACCTCACAATGATTTTTATTTTCCTTGAAATGTGTCCCAAAAAGGATAATAAGTCTTTTAGTGTATATAGCTACCTTACAAAAAAAAAAAAAAAAAGAAAACACATTCTTTCTAATCCCTCCTTTATCCTTGGAGTTGGATGATGAGTATTTCAAAGTGTGTTCTGTCAAAGCTTTTCTGACAAGAGGTAATATTTGCTGTGAATCCTAAACTTCAAAAGACAGGAGTATGCAGTAAATGAATTAATTCCAAAGGATTAGACTTTCACTGCAGATGTTTTTGTCTCTTATTTTCCTTGAATCTTGTAACTGCATCTCTCTTCTCTACCTGCAACACATTAATAATCCTCCTTTACTTTCATCACACTCCAGTAGCTTTAGTTTGTTTTTATCAGCTACTTTGAATCATTTTGACTTTCCTTCCTTAAATCAGAAATGGAAGCATCAATGGCAAGGTAATATAGTAAATGATAATAATATGCAATGATGTCTTCAATATTCTTTTTTCTCACCTACCTCCCTTGCTCTAATGACATTATGAGAGCAAATGTAAATGAGAGCAAAAGTAAACAAAGAGCACATATATATAGAAAAAGGGAAAGATCCTTATGTTTTGCTGAGCTTTTGTATTGCTGAAATGATAAATGCTAAATAATGCTGGACTCTGTGTATGTGCTCAAGCAGTGAGCACTCAAGGAGTGAGATGGAAGAGTCTAGAGATTAAGGGCTGCAAGAAGATGCTCAGTCTCTATAGTCTGACCTCCCGTATATCTATTGACATTCTTGCACTGGCCTGGGGAAGGTGGTCACTGGGAGCATGTGTTACATTTTTTAGAGTTGTCTTTTTTTGGTTCTTCTTCTGGGCATGCCAGCTGTACTCACCATCAGGGCATTTCCAGTGCCCCTTGCAAGTAAACATGCTGCAGCAGGAAAGGTAAACACCAGCTAAGGTCAGCTGTGTTTTGGTGCCAGAGTAATTGGCAAATCTGTCTGTCACAGAAAGAATAGCAGTACCTTTTACCACTTAGCACCTCAGAGGGACTGCAGATCCTGTGGGGGCCCTGGGGCTCCAGGCCATTCTTGAGACCTGTATGGGTCCTTGATTTCTCCTTTGGTTTTGCTGAGCTTGTCTTCAGTTTAACTTCTCCTTTCTGTTCATTTTTTTGTGAATTCTCCGGTAATTTCAGTGGGTGGGTTTCTTTTCCTTGAGGAAAGGGAATTTACCTCCCATTTTCCAGCCATCAGGAAATAAAAGAACAATTGAATAGGAACACTATCACAATAACCTGGAACTGTGCTAGGTATAGGCAAGGTTGTTACTGCACTTGACCTTATTACTGGATGTGTATCATGGTTTAGGAATGGTGTCCTCCAATTTAATACTCCCACTAAAAAAACCCCAATCACTGCTGTTCCTCCCTCCCCTCCAAATGGAGAACAAAAGGTGAAGATCAGGATTTGAGATAAGAACAATCTACTGGAAACAGCAATGAGATAAGAAAAGAAACAATAATCACAACAATATTAATAATAAAAGGTATTACAGTATAAGTTTGTACCCCAATTCCTGGCTGAAAATGAGACAACACTTTTGAGAGCCAGAAATTAAGGGAAAATCCTTTTTCTCCTCTTTTGAACTTCACACTGGTATAAAGGAGTATTGAGGACTGAAAAGTGTTCATGCCAGTAGAAATGTCTACTTCAAGACCAATTAACCCTCTGAAGACAGAAGTCCTGCTACGCTACAGGATGTTCTTCGAAGCTTTTCTTTGGCAAGAGCTATGACCTGTCCCAGGAAAGAAGGAATAAAGGGAGACTTCCTTCTACAGACAATTCCAACAGCCTTATTTATAAATGGTCCCATTGATTATTCTGGTTGTTTTTATTGCTGTAGTTCCTAGAAACATCGATCATTCAGAATAACTTTAAATTTAAAGAGGAGTGTTTTAACATCTAGTTCCAACCCACTGAAATCAGGATAAATTCATCTTAAATGCACACCTAACAGAATGGACATGATTTAGGTATCCAGTGCTTCTCTTAGCTAAACAAAGAGACATGGAACATTTTCAGTTTGGGAGCTTCAGGAGAAAGTGGAGTTAATTTGTAAATATCAGGATATTATAATCATGACTTAACAATTCTCTGACAAAGTTTCATAAGAAATTTGTAGCTAACATAGAATTAACTTTGTTTTTGTAGTGGACTGCAGAATTCTCTCTCTGAATGGGTTGTGCTCTTTTGTTTGGCTGCATACATGTCTTTAAACCAATACATAAATTCTGCTTGTTTTTACAGGGACAGCGTGTTGGGAAGTTAATGTCAAGTGTTAGTATAAACTCTTTACAGTATTTCTGAACGGATTTTAACAGTATTTAATTAAGGAAGACATTTCTTATCTCAGACACAGGGAGATTTCTTATCTAAGATGCATTGCTCCTATTGCATTGTCAAAGAGTGGATTGAAATATTGTACGTGATCTCAGTTAGTTTTTTGTCTCTATCTGGAAAGTGGATAGCACAATGACAAAATATATCCCTTAAGAATTAACTTGAGGAGAAGGAAAGAGAAACAAGGTCTTTTAAGACAGGTGAAGCATAAAAGAGGTGTTTCCTCTGTGCTTCTGTATAGACAAATTAACTGTGTGGATTTTTCAGTATTAAATAATGAACACTACAGTCTGTCAAGTATCAGTTTTTATAAGGTTTGTATGTACTCGTTGGATTGACTTACACCATTTCCTAGATAATAAGTTGACCTGGACTGTAGAGAAGACTCAAAGGAATGTTAATTTTTGTCTTTTAGTACTGTGCAAGCAGGTCTGAAGCTGAGCAGGCAGTGGGATGTTATTTTTATTACAATGTTGTTTTCTCCAACATATCACAATGACAATCACAATATGTCTTGCCAATGCATCAGTGTGATGGATTTCTGCTGCTGAAGAGGGCTCCAGGTAGGAAAAGGAATAGGCAAGTGAAGGAACTGGGCACTGACTACAGGCAGTGATCTGAAGTGCTGTAGCATTGTGCTTTGAAAGTCTGGTGCTTTATTGTTTGTAAATGAAGTCTTTTGTTCTCTGAGATTTACAGACATGTTTGGGCAAATAAAACATCTAATTTGAATTATCTAATTGCTGACTCTAAAATGCTGTTTGCACATTACACTGCTTAATTACTTCAGTCTAGTAGTTGTCTAGCAATGTCTCAATCTGTTATATCTGCCAGAATTAAAGGGTGGAAAAAAGGATTTTTCTTGGGTATCATTCATTGTGCAACAATTGTATAAAGCCATAAATGGAGAAGCAATGTTTGTCCATTTTAATACTATTTGTGACAGTGGCACAATAGCATAAAACAAGGGAAAAAAACCCAGTTCAGCTTCTCTCTAAAGTTTAGTGGTTCTTGACAGCAGTAATACGTCGTTTGAGAATGCAGTTCATAAAATAAATGCTAACAAAATACGAACTGGCATAGTCTCTTCATTTTCCAACACAGCTCTTAAGATGAAAGGAAATTGTATGGGAATGTAAAGATAAGAATAAATGCAATTAGCCACATTGTGCACTCCACCTAATTCAAATAGTGAGAGCACAACTTGTATTAGGTTTATATATAGCCCCATAAAACTCACAACTCTCAGCAATCCTGCCACAGTTATGTACATTCTTTACAAGGGATGAAAAAACTAACAAGGCTGACTATCTTTTCAGGACATCACACTCCCTAGTATACGTGTGCTTGCGTGTTTGTAATTTGTTGTCCTCTTGGTAAATTTTGTCTAGTAACAGAGCTGGAGTGGAAATAGAGTTTCTATATAATATATATAGAATATTTCTAATATATTCTAATATATAATGTATTTCTAATAAATATATATTTTTAAATCCTTGTGTGTTTGTAGTTTGTTGTCCTCCTGGTAAAGTTAGTCTAGTAGCAGAGCTGGGGTGGGAGTAGAGTATATAAAGCTGTGCATCACAATATTTTTAAATCAAAGACTACCTCACCTTGTGGGGAAAAATACACATCATTACTGCAGAATTTTCCCTCTTCTGACTCTTTATTGGTTATGAACATTGAGTGTTCATTTATTACTTTGAGCCTTTCCAATTTTTTGCCCAGTGAGAACATGTTTTCTGCAAAGGTTTCATGAGGCGTCATGCCTCAAAGTTTACTTGGTTTGACTAGGACGAGGAACATTGATTCTTTAGAGAGTGCTTTCTTGAAGAACAGCATCTCACATAGGCCATGAAGCTATGAAATATGATGTGCTTGAAGTGTCCCTTTTTGCCTTCTGCATTTAATATGATCACCATGCTGGTAGGCACAGAGAAAGCCAAAATATTTCTTTCTTCACACTGAGTTGAATCTCAGAGTTTCCCTCTTCTCTGTATAACTGGTTTCTGCTGCTCCTTGGGAACTTTGTATATGAAATTATAAATTCTGTGGGAACTGTATTATTTATATTTTTAAGAGTACCATGTGGCACGGGTTTGTTTTGAAAGAGCTGCATGTGTAAGATAAGCATCTGACCTTTCTGTAATTTCTCAAATCTTTACTCCTCTCCTCCCCTCCTTCCCAAACCTCATCTGTTCACAGCTGAAATCCTAGTCTTCACTATAAGTCACAGTCTGTTTGTTTCTGAGGGATCTTTCCTGTGCTGCAAGTCAAGAACTAGCAGAGATGCAAGCACTGAAGTATACTCCCTAAAGCTTCTCTAAAATGTTTATGCCAGTGGCAAAGATCATGTTTGACATTTTAGCACAACGGAGTTGAATGTAAGAGCTGCAGGCGACTGCCACACATGCTGCTGACATTCACTTGCCTCCAGTGGTTGGAGGAGGACAAAACTCCCATTGCACTTGGTCTCTGCTCCTAACTTGCCAGACACTAGTCTCTTGTCTTTGTTAGGCTCTGCTCTTGAACAACTTAAACTACAACTTGTTCAGAACACTTGGACTGCACCTCAGCTAGCAGATACTCCTGAGCTCCCAGGTTATCTGTCATGTGCTGCTTTGTGCCTACATCTGAATTCCATGCCAGGCTACACTCTCTACATTCTAGATGTGATAAACTCTTGCTATCTGTGAAAGGAAATTTGGGAGCACATCCTGGAAGAAGTGTGTGGGAGTTTTGATCAAATCTCCCATCTGGAAGATGAAGAGGCAAGGACCCCTGAACATGCTGCTGCATCACATCAATACAGACGGTGCTTTTAATGGGTCCTTCTCATTTCTCTAGTCTAACTCATACTGACATAGAACACACACACAAAAAAAAGAAAGCTGGATATGCACATGAATCTTCTGTGAAAAAAGTAATCATCAGTGACTTGTTAGGATAACTTCAAAGCACTCACACTCCTTGGATATATTTTATATAATTTTGACTTGACTGCTGCTTGCCCTCTTAGACCTTTCCTGCATGTATCCATATCCCTTCTAACTCTCCCCTGCACAAAAAAACTAGTGCTTGAATTGGCATTGTAACCAGCTACTGGTATGACCACTACATTCCGTGTTTTATCCATGCTTTTTTCTTCTAACATTTTTTTGACAGTTGTGGGTGGCCTTTGATCTAAAAGTAAAATATATGCTGATCATGCTGTCTCCTCATCTCACCTCTAAATAATTTTTGAAAGCTGTAGAAGTTTCTAATTGGCAGAGGAGCTGAACAAATTAGACCATGACTTTTCAGATCTGGTAATACTGATGCCTTGGTTCTTATTCTCTTAAAGCCTTTGAGTCTCTTTGCAATATTAATTGTGCAAACTTCAGTATCAAATTTGGACTTTATTGTTTCTTGTGTACTTACAGATTAATGGTACTCTTTTATTACCACACTCATCTACTCCTGCTGTTGCAGGGAAAGGTTTTTCACTTTCCCACCTTCTCTTTCCTCTCTCTAAACAAGTTTCCCACAGCATACTCCTTGAAAAGCTGTCAGCCTATGGCTTGGACAGGGGCACTCACTGCTGGGTTAAGAACTGGCTGGATGGCCAAGCCCAGAGAGTGGTGGTGAACAGGGCTGCATCCAGTTGGCGGCCGATCACTAGTGGTGTCCCCCAGGGATCAGTTTTAGGCCCAGTTCTGTTTAATATCTTTATTGATGATTTAGATGAGGGGATTGAGTCCACCATTAGCAAATTTGCAGATGA
>JAWWLV010000088.1:59210223-59222201 GCA_035041135.1 Platyrinchus mystaceus
CACTCTCTACAACTCCCTGAAAGGAGGTTGTAGCCAGGTGGGGGTTGGTCTCTTCTCCCAGGCAACCAGCAGTAGGAAAAGAGAGCATGATCTTAAGCTCTGCCAGGTGAGGTTTAGGTTAGATATCAGGAAGAAATTCTTTACAGAGAGGGTAATCAGGCACTGGAATGGGCTGCTCAGGGAAGTAGTGGATTCTTCATCCCTGGAGGTTTGTAAGATGAGACTGGATGTGGCACTTAGTGCCATAATCCAGTAACCACGGTGGTAGTGGATCAATGGTTGGACTTGATGATCTCAGAGATCCTTTCCAACCTGGCTGATTCTATGATTCTAAGCGGAGGCATTCTCAGTTATTTGCATTGTGGTCAACTATATTTATTTTTATTGCAGTATTAGGACTATTCTGATTGGAAAAACATATTACAAAAATACACTGTTGTTCTTTAAATGAGAATTAGTTTTAAAGTCTCTTGCTGTTTATGGTTTGTTTTTGCTTTTCTATTGAGCATAATTTTAATAAATCTCCTCTTTGTCACTTGGGATTTTAATAAGAAATTAAGATATTTTCCATTCTGACTGGGTTAATTTTGAGGTCTCGTATACATTATTATCAATTCTCCTATAGCTTTGCCAGTGTACAAAGAAAGCAGATATTAGAATCCTGCTGCCACGAGTGAGAGGCATCCATCATCTCTGCAACAAAGAGATGTATAAGAGTGTTTGCCATGCAGACCACTCCAGTGGTGGTGTGGTGGTCATTCAGCTGCTGAAGATCCTGCTGTCCCCAAGCTCTATGAGAGCTTCCTCTTGGAACTGATCATGTTTGGTCTCCTGTGCTCATGCTGCGGCTTGGTACTGACGCTCCTTTAATTGTCCTCCTGACTTTCCCTTAGTAAAGTGGTGGGCGAGATGGTTCTGACTGTGAGAGTCAGTCTCCTGAATTTCCCGGTGATCAACATTGATTGTGACATAGCTGATTTATATCTGTGGCTGGTCTACACTGCAGAGCTGAGGGAGGGATTCAGCCTTTCTATCTTTAGCCATGCACAAGTTTCCTGACTCAGGTGCTTCTATATTAAGTGTGGAGAGAGACAGGCACTTCTAGTCCCATGCTAAGATAAGAGGAATGACTCACCTTTCCACATGCCAGCCTGATGCACAATCAGCACCGATGCATAATATGAGATATTTAGCTACTGAATGAATTAAATTTTGTAGGATGATTCCTGTGAAGAAGGCTGTGTCTGGAGAAGTATGCAGCAAAGTCAGCCTACAGGTTAGCTCTGATTTTTTTTTATGCTCCATGTAACTGTATTCAGGGGAAATGACAACAGCATCAAAAAGTGCAGGTAAATATTGGCATGTTTGCCATAAGGTGACTTAAATGTGTGCCCCCTCATCTTTCATGGTTTGGCACATAAACAGAAAGCAGAGTAATAGGTCAGAAAGTTAACCATTAGCCAAGTTTCGTCTCTTGCTGATGAGTGATGGTTGGTGTTTCCCTGGTCTGGCAACTTTCTTATGGTGCTGGTAAGGCAGGTGTTGCAAGCCAGTCATCAGTATCTGACACAGCTTTTAGATAAACTCATCTATCACAAATGTTCTTGTCTGGGCAGCAGTTGCCCAGCTGTGCTTAGACTGTGGCACCAAGCACATCAAGTGTCACCTTGCAGAGACAAGCTCAGGAAAAAGTATCCCCAGGGTTGTTAATATCCTTGTGAATTCAAGTCAACAGACATCTTCTGACAAAGAGGGGGCAGGCGGTGAGGGGAAGAAAACGCACTGAACGAGCTAATATAAATTCAGGTTGTGCAAAATCCCCATGGGCTCCAAGGCAGAACCAGTGTTTGAAGAGGATCGCAGGTAGTCCTGTGGTGATAGAGGATGAGAGGGATTCACATCTGACCAGGTATAAAGGGTTTAACAGATCAAATGCTTTGCTTCTGTCAAACAAAAACCAACCAAACAAAAAAGGCTTTTAATTAACAAACTACTTAATAAAGAAGCACAGAGAACAGAAACATTAGCATTGAACCCCTGCCCCCTCGTGAGGAGTTTTGAGCCTATGTGTGTTGTTGCTTTATCTCCTCAGAACAGGCATGTTTTTTTCATAGAAAAACTCTGGAGATGAATGCTGACTACATTAAAATGTCATCTCACAAGCAGGGGCTTTAAAATGGGATTTTGACAGAGTATTGCCCAGGCAGGCCATGAATAGTAAGCAGAGGTATAATGCAAAAGGAGACCATCTTACTTAAATGAAATGGGTTTCATTAGCCAACCTTTAAACACACTATTACGGGTAGACTGAAGTTACATGTAGTATTCACAAGATTGTTTTTCCTAGTGGGTAATTCTGAGATTTCTGCTACAGATTTGCACTTAATGAGAAGTTTGCAGAATCACTGCAGGTTTAGATGAAGCATTTTTGAGGGGAAATAAAAACACTTTTAATTTAAAGGGGAGTATGTCTTATTGGCAATAAAATATAAAAACCAAATTATCATGGAGTTGATAAAAGTGATATCAAGGTAAATAAACCTGAATATTCAGTCAAACTTTCATTTAAATAGTCTGTATCTCGATGAATCCCACACATGGTACCTCTGGTCAGTTTTTTGGTGTTTGGGGTTTTTTTTCCCCTTTTTATTAATTATTAAGAAATAATTATTTTGAAATATTGCCTGATGGAGGTCTTAAGTTCTGTTTGCTTCATTTCCTGTCCTGGGGAAGATGGTGGTACATCTGGATCACACTAGGGCACTCTGAAGATAAATTAACTAGAATGTGTGATCTAGACTATATCACAGAAGCCACACAGACCACAGTATGATGGTACGCAGCAAGGAACCTCTGGATGGTGATGTCCTAATACAGAAACCTCTGCAGTAGTTGCAAAAGCAAATTTCACCTTTGCTGCACTGTTTTCCAAGCTGTTCACTGTGGAGGCACTTGTTTTTTTCCTGTGCCATTTCATAGACCCTGTGCCCTTCATTTATTTGAAGCTTCTGTACTATAAAGTGCATGTTGCTAGGGGTGTGGAAAGAGTGAGAATCAGGGGAAGGAAGAGAAGCATTACAGTGTTTTACCAAGTGCACTGTGCTGTACAGAACTAAATGTACTTAGCTATCATCAGAAAAAGATTCTTTGTGCCAAAGTTTTTAAGTGAAGATCTGAAACTGCACTTTGAACTTGTCTGATAGTAGCCTTCTTGTATAGAAATTTGTCTGCTTTTCTTCTGCGTGGGCTTTTTCTTTAGGATTTGTGGATTGATTAGGCTAGAATATTTGATCTGTTATCTCCTTTTTACATGAGTATTTGAATGAAATATATAGGCCTGTATCTCTAAAATACACCCCATCTGGGACCATTTAGGTCAGATCACAACCACTAAAGGTGCCCTCAGAATTTATAATCAAATTTGTCTTTGGATTACAAAACATCCCCAGAATAAAACTTCCTAGAGTTTAATACATATGGTAATACATTCATATTTACTTGAATGGCAAGCCCTATTTCTGCCCTTGGGCTGAGCCTTAAACCAATAATAAGGCTAGGGGATTAGTGCTAGTGGAAGAAAAAGTATTAGCTACAGTTAACACAGAAGACTGAGAACTGTGAAATCTAGAGGAAAAAGCTTTGTAGAAGTATCATTTAGGAACAAGAAGGGGACAGGAAAAAAAACCCCTTAGCAACATTCATGTATTTTATGCATAATGCCATGTCTTCTCTGGGCTTCTAAAGCCTTTCTTATATTCCTTCTGTTCAGATGTTGCCTAACTGCAGCTATCAGTTCTGATTTGTTGCTTTCACCAGATATCAGACTTAGATATCAGAATCTGGCTCAGGTTACCTGTCTGAAGGTCCCTGTGGGTGACACTTCCATGAACTTCAGAGCAGATCAGACCTGGACCTGTTGAAGAGGCTGGAAAATGGAAGTCCCAATACCTTTTTTCTGCTGGTATAAGCAAGACCTAACTCCATCAAATTAGATAAATTAACCATTCTCTGAAACTGCAGATGAAATGAGAACCAAAAGTAGCTATTTAGTAACAACATAGATAATGGATAATTCGAAGTATGACAGAATTCAATAAAGGGTGAAATCTAATTGCACAGTCCCAAGAAAATAATAATCTTTTATGATGAATGCTCAAAGAGAACACAGTGATATAAGTTGCTTGCATTTCTGCTGAGGTATTAAGATCCGTTACTGAAAGTGTAAATACTGTCTGTCTGTAGGCATAGTGCAGTTTGCCTAATTGAAACACCAGAGCGGACAAATTTTTTTTTAAGGAATTGACAATGATACAAATTGTTCAACCCTCAATGTTTAGAAGCTCCTGAAATTGGCTTAAAAGTCAGACTTGACAAATAATCAGTTTACTTACATTTGCTTTCTGAGCCATTAAATTTGGGTCACAAATTGTTTTCCCAGTTACAAAATCCTTGGACTTTAGTCCTTGCAGCTTGAAGAATACCTGTTATTGTCTGCTTGGCAATGAAACTGTGAGAGCTAGCATTAACCTAAAAGTGACACTGAGTCTTAAAAAGATAGAATCAAATTTTATAGTTTGTCAAACAAAATTGTCATTCAAATCAATGGGTCTTCAACAGAGCAGTTGAATAAAAGGGGGGGAAATATCTTTTGATAGCTGGAAACTAAAATGGATGCTTAGAAACAGAAGTACAAGGGGAATTTTCAGTTAGCTTTCAGCTGCAGCCTGTCTCACATCTAATCCAGTAGCTGCTAATTCATGAGGATAACCTCTGAGAGGATTAGTCTGTATGAGCCTGTACAATGACCAGGAGTAGCACTTGGTGCCCTGGTGCTGCCTGCCAAAAAAGGCAGAGTGACTGCAGCTGGGGTGGGTTTCCAGGGCATCCCACATGCCGGGGCTGCCATCTTGGCACAGAGCAGATCAGTCTTCCTTTTGTCTTCACGAGGGCTGCACACTCCAGGATGAAAAGCCTTGTACTGGGACCTCCACAGAAATGATTGGGAGGCATGGTGTTGCTCCCTGCACCTGCTCCCTCCTTTTGCACCCTAGCTCCACTGATCCAGGTATCTCTTCTCATCCTTCTGTTCCCTTCCACATCTGCTGGTTTGTTTTTTTTTTTAATTTAATTTAATCCTTCCAAAATTTGCCCCAGCTTTTGGGGACTTGTAATAAATGGGAGTGAAAAGACGGCTTTCTAATTTTAGCTAGGTTTGGCACAGAACTTCAGATGGGTTATTAACCAGGAGCTGCTGTGTTTGCTAGGGAAAAGGCAAGGATGTGCATTTGCAATGACAATCTCTTTGCAAGTTCTGGGCTAGATATTTTTCTCCCTGGGCATGTAGGTGGATTTCTCCTGACATGATTAAAATTTGATCCAAGCTCTTCAAACCTAATCCCTTTAACTGTTTGAAGCTGCTGCATTTCACTCTCCCTGAGTCTATTCCACACTCTTTTAAATGGATGTAAGCTCAATGCATTTCTGAACAATATTTCTGCTTCTTTGATGTGTCAGAAAGCGACTGTTAAGGCTGGTGAAGTGGCTGACCCAAAGTCACAGTGAGCCTGAGGCTAGCACCTAGCAAGGTTGCTCTTCTCCTGTTCCCGTTGCACAGTAGAGCAGAGGGCCCTGAAGATGCAATCCTTGTACAACTCCTGTACCAGCAGCAGTGCGCCCTTGTCTTCACTGCAGCCTAGTCACTGAGCCAGCTGTTGTTCCATGTCCTCCAGACTGTTGTTGGCTATTTAGTACCTCACCAAGAGGCAGACTACAGGCAGCGATTGGCTACTGGTGTAGATGGGAATAACTTTTCAAAACAGAAATGAAGAAAGATAAAAGATGTAGTGGCATTTCTTTGTCAGTGTTAGATGGAAAGCAGGCACAACTGTAAGGAGGACTGAAGTTTTGAAGGCACTCAAGGACATGGATTGTGGTTACCCATTGGGACTTGGCAATGAAATGGGAAGTAGAGGGAACTTGGATAAACTGGCTTGCGTGGGCATCATGGCAGGTTGACTGTGGGGATGAGAATCAAGTAAGTACTGAGGGGGAAAAATAGCAAAGGAGCCACTCTCAGACTGTGAGAACAAAGTAAGAAATTTAGGCTTTGAAGAACAAATGGACTGATGGTTTAAAGCTATTCAACCTGAGAGGTAAAGCCCCTTCACAGACATTAACAACTGTTCCAAAATTCAGTCCATAGAAGGACAGAAGGGACTTTCATTTTTATGTGAAATGAGTAAGTATCTGACTAATCCTCTGTTTCTTGTGTTTTCTCTATTTTGAGGCTAGTAGTAGTAAAGTTCAAAGAGAAAAGTTTTCAATCAAATCACTTTTCTATTATTTGCAATACATGTTTAGGTACCTAGGGCTACTGTTGGCTGTATGCAGTTGCAAAAATTCAGTGTGCTGAGAGGATAAATAACTGACAAATGTGTAACTTTGCCTGTCTTCTTCAGCACTGTGTAAATTATGTATAGCAGAACAACATTATTCCTTGTAAAACATTTGTGTCAAGATATTGCTCCTTGTAAATCATTGGAGAAGGTGACAAACAGATGCTTGTGTTGCTAAGACAGGCTGCACAGGTCCCACTTAAGGAAAGATTGCTCTGGAATATCTTGACACATTTGGGAAATTTCAGGTTTCTTAGTACCTTGTGCAGTAAAGACACGGTATTATGAGTGTGATCCACTCTCATATAAAATCATTAGCCTTCTTGGTTCATCCTAATGGGAATCTGGTGTTGGGGTCTATGTGCTATAGCTGTGCCTTCAGCATGGCTCTGGCAGGAGTCTCTGCCTCTGCTCAGATTCCCTGCATTCACTGATGCCCTTTTCCTGCTCTGGAGGAGGAGGTGTTTGCAGAAACAAGCTGTCTTTCCCTCCAGCCCAGCCTTTCCTTAGTAGTCAGCCCTGTAAACTCCATAAACAAAATATTGCCTGCTGATTTTAAACCTGCTCTGTGCAGAACAACAGCAGGCACCCTTCATGCAAGATGTTTTAGCTCCAGCTGATAATTTTGCTCCATTGATTTTTACATTTGATTTGGGGAGAAGCACTGGCTGCACCACATATATAGTCTAGCTCCCTATCAAGAGCAGTGAGAACACTGAGGGAGAACAGCAGTGGTTGTTGTGCCTTGTGCTTTTATACTTTTTTTTAATAATAATAATAAATCCATTTTCAGGAAAGAAAACAAACCTGGTAGGACCCTCTTAATGGGTTTTCAGTGGCCTTACAAGGCAGGGCAGATGTTGCTAGAATTCTTCCCCCTTCGGCTCTTTCCAGCTCTTCCTCTAAGCTGTAGTGGTAATTATCTGTTTAGGATGCCTATGATATTCATAATATGAATACATATCACTTTCAATACAAAAGAGTTCCCCCTCCTCCTGGCTGAATAAACCCACGGCCAAGTGCCTTGACCACTGTCACAAGGCTGGCCATCCAAGAACGATTAATTTCTAAATGTTCTTGAACCTTGGGTGACCTGAATTATAGCAGCAAGTATTACAAGCTGGGACATCTGGTGGACAATAAAACTTTTTTTTTTTTTATTTGTTTTTACATGAAGCAGCTGTACGTGAGCAGATGACCAGGGGCTGTGCAATCAAAGTGTGAATAGCTGAATTAGCAAATTACGTTGGGCTTCTTAAGCACTTATTTGAATGCTGCATGCTCTTTTTTAATTTTGCTTTATTAACATCTACCAAAAACACAGCAGCGTTGGCATTAGGGTTATTAGTGACTTATTTGCTTCATTAAAATTTACAGCACGTTTTACATTTACCATCTGGGACAGCTTCTCGAATGTTTATGGTTAAAATGTAACTTAAATCCAGGCCTAATACTCTAAAATAAAAGATTTTATAGAAAAACTCTTTCTTTGGATGCCAGTGTTACATCTTTTTGCTAGTGTGCAAACAGAATGCTATTTTGCCCAGTTACCGCGGTACAACTTAGTGTTAGGATGCAGACAAATATTTCTGCTTTCAATAAAAGATGTTGTTGTATGTAAGGAAAAGGTCGATCAAGCTATTACTTGGAAAGCTGCAGTTTATGGAGTGTGGCTGGGCAGGAATTAGACTACTCAGAGGGACTTCAAACTAAAGGACCTTCTGGGTCACTGAGTCTAAATCCCCGTTATTGCAAGTAACTGCCTTGGATAATCCCTTTCCAAAGGACTGGAGCAAGAATAAGCAGTGCAAGAGAAATGTGAGAGTGGTGAGAGGCAGCACGTAGGAGCACGACTCTGAACTTGAGCTAATGTTTCCAGATTCATGTTGCCTTGCTCCTGATAATTTCAAAGTACTACCAGAATATGTTTTCACTTAATTGCTTATGGATAGCTTTTAATTCTTCCACCATTTTCCTGTTTTGCTTTACTGTTGAGCAAAGAGCATGGAAAACACATTTTCTTGTTTATTTGGGCTGGGAATGTGGAAAAGAGGTTGTGTGCTGAGAGGGCAAAAATGAAGGGAGACGGAAAAGTGCATGCGATAACTAGTACTAAAAACATCTTGGCCACTATTTTGAGTCTGAAAAAAAAAGTCAATTCAAAATTGAAAACAGTATTTTTTTGTTGTTGTTGCTCCTTTGGAGTCTAAACACTGAAAAATTAGTCACTGTTTATTCCCCTCCCTCGCCTTTTTTATTCTCAAAAAGAGATTTCTATTCTCCACAAAATAAAAATTTGGAAACAAAAAAAACATAATTAAAATTTGATCCCTTATCAGCTCTGTGAGCACACTGTCCCTCACTGCGTCACCACTGGAATGTGGGACTTGCAGACACATTTGGGTATTGTAGGATCTTATGGGTTTAATATGTGCACTTGTGACTTCCTCATTTCATTTGGAATTAGATGAATATCTTATGTGATGGAAGAATGACAATAGCCTGGACATTACTGGAAGTCCATATCCTTGGGTGTTTGGGTTCAAAAATCTTGTGTGTTTGTGATTTCATACTTGCTCCTCATCATGAGAAATATTTGCAGATCCTTTAGTTTTCAGCATTATCCTAGAAACACTTATGCGAGTAGACCTTTCTGCCTCTTCTGTTATGATGCTCTCGTCTTCAGTGTGAATTCCATGCTATCTCTTTTCTTCTTTAAAACTGTTGTGTCTAATGGATGGGTATTTTTTCATCTTTTCTGTTTTGCCTTGTGTGTCACAATTAAGACTCTTCAATTTATTGTTTACAAATGGAGCTGCCTGGAACTACTTTAGAAGGGAGAAAGTTATGAATATAAATGATTAATAATAATCTGATCAAAATTCCTAGTGATTTTCTCTTTGAATTGATTTCCTACATTATTACACTTGAAAATTCTCTTACCCATGTATCATGAATAAACAAGAATGAAGTGTGTAAAATACATGTAATATTAATTGTGGTGCATAAATTTAAATGGAAAGCAGGTTTCAAATGTAACTTCATTTTTTCTACCTTCTCTGTAGATTGAATTTGGCTGGAAAACGGATACATAGATTCTTTAGTTTTTCCCTTGCATATGTGTTTTCACATATTTAATTCTCTAGTTATAGTGCTTGGTTACTCCCACTACCTACAGACATGTCAGCTATTGATATTTCTTTACTTCTTTGTATTTTTTGTGACTCTAAATCATTATGAAACTTTTTTTTTAATATAATAAATATCAACATTTTTGACTTCTTGGCAGATACACTTTGTCTCTGCTTCTCTTCTCTTTAGACTGCTAAAGGTGATTCTTGTGATAACTGCAAAGCACTGCCAGTTTCCTTTTTTTGTCATTCTGGTACCTTTACATTTTTTTATATGCATTCCTTGTCTTTGTATTGAAGGTTTCTTGGTTTCTGTCACCTCTAAGTTTCTCATGTTCCTGTTCAGTGCTCTGTTTTAGAATGTTTACTCTTTTACCATTTCCTTTCTTTTCTTAACTCTATGTACCCACAACATTTTTTGCTTCTCAGTGATTGGAATTAGAGCAGACAGAGGCCACTACCCTTGTTTTCCTATTTCTCTGCTTTTTACAGATGCTTTAATCTAATAGATTTGGCAAATGAGGGTTGCCTGTTTGTGTGCTGAGTTTGTTTGTGGGTGGGGTTGTTTTCCCTTTCTCATGCTGTATTAGTCTGTGTGTTGACAGTGTATGGTTGAGCTGCTCAGGAAGTTTAAACCCTTTAATGAATAGCAAAAACAAGATGAAAAAGAGTTGTTACTACAAAATCATCTTTAAAATCCTGCTGAACATTTGATTTTTGGATGTGCTGGTCCTATATACTGGACAACAGGTGTGTGAAAATAAATGGAGTTTTGTTTATATGTGATGTGAAGCACTGCAGATCGATAGATCAATACCTACAAAGAGTTACAGGCAGAGCTGAATGCTGAATTAAGTACAGGCTTATGAGGGCTATAACATGGATGTTGCATTATGGAAATGCAGTTCTAACATATTGCCCTGTCTTCTGCATTCTTTCAAGCAATATTGCTAGGCATATCAGTTTTAAAGATCTTCCTTTCTGGCCTGGGCAATAATCCTGTGTCAGTCTCCGCTCTGAGTCATCTAGAACTGAAGTTTGTCTCACTGTAGTTGAGTTACATAACATGTTATTGCACAAGGAGATGGACAGTTCCCATTTAATCTTTGTTTCAAAACAGTTATTAAAAATGTAGAAGATACGAAAGAGGAGAAAGAACATCTAAAAGTAGGAAGCAATAGAAAGTCATAATCCTAAGTAAAACTTCTGCAAGTATTCTTTTTAAAAGTGAAATAGTTCAGTGTACCTGGTTCATACCTGTTGTTGTCATTCACAGAACAAAAAAACAAAGGTACTTTTCATCTAGATGATTTTGAATATGAGTTAAAAAAACCCCTACAGCAACAACAACAAATAGACAGAGAGAATGGTCTTGTCTTGATTTCTTTGTTCCTAAAATTCTTATGATAGAAGCATTAACATACAGTGGTCTGGATGAGAAACTAAAGAAAATGTAAATTTTCAGTTTCATGTATAAAGGATCCCATCTCTTTCGAACACGGATTTAAGCAAATGTTTAAATTTTAATGTGTGGCCCCATTGATCTCCCATTGTAAAATTGTGTGTATATGTTAGATATTCACTGAATAATTCTGATGCTGTTTGACAAACAATTGCTTTTATTATTTCTTTTTAAGATTCATAATCCTATGAACTCTGACATTGTGACTTCTGGCTTTGTAAATACCTGAATACAGCAGAAATCTCAAATGTGGGCTTTATATCAGAATATGTGGTGTTCACAGGCTCTGACATCCATCTCTCTATCCTCAGATGTGACTGTTTTCATTGACAAGTTCATCCCCCCTTCTCTCTGAAGTAATATGTAGCCTTTCCAGTCATAACTCACTTTTCAGTGAAAACTTAATTATTTTAGGATATAATGCATAAATTGTGCTTGGCCATACATAAGCATAAAACTGAAGGGGAATAGATGTTTTATTATTCTTTAATCCCACTTTAGTATTACAGAAAGCACTAACTGATATATGATGCCCCTCTTCAAGCAATGTAATGTTTACCTGTTTTGTTCCAAACCCCTCAAATTCCATCTTCATGTGAACACTAATTTTAGGGCCAGGGGAAAAGCAGGGAGGAATGGCCATATGGGAGAAAATCAGACTAGACCTGACCCCTTCTCCTCAAGGTTTGGTGTAGAATAGGAGCCAGCAGGTTTCAAGTCAATCATAGACAAATAGTTTTCTTGCTCATCCTTTCTCTTTTCTTCCACTTCTTCCTGTTTCCTTTATTTTGACTCTGATTTCTTTGGTGAAGAGGCATTGTGTATTTATTTCAGAATGACATAGACATACTGAGGCAAAGTTTGTCCTGTCTCACAAGTGACTGTGATGAATGTGCTGTTCTCCTCCTTCATATATGTAAAAAGTATATACATCTTATTTCTGCTGTGACCTTCTGGCACACTCCTTAAGCTGTGCCTGTTTTATTCCCT
>JAWWLV010000088.1:59222301-59251460 GCA_035041135.1 Platyrinchus mystaceus
TATGTAAAAAGTATATACATCTTATTTCTGCTGTGACCTTCTGGCACACTCCTTAAGCTGTGCCTGTTTTATTCCCTTTTAAAAGCTCCAATGTGTTTCTTTTTAATACACAGATTTTAAGAAGCTCTTCAGTTGATATATTAGTTTATTTTCTTTTCTGGTAGTTCCAGAGCTGTTCTGATACTGAACAGGTTAAGAGAGAAATTATGAGCATCTGCTGAAACCCCTGGACTGAAGAGCCTGTTAAGACGCTCACACATTTTACAAGAGAAAAAAACCCCAATCCCTGATGTCTTGAAAATCTTATTCTTTTAGAGAGCATCAGCGATTTTTAATGATATTCAGAATTGAAATATCAAAGCACCAAGGCACAGAGGCCCTTGTGCCTGTATCACAGAAGACCTCAAGAGAAAGGCTTCTGAGCATTCAGAAGTTCAGTGGATGCCAGAAAATGGCAGTCTGCTTATGGTCTAAGGTGAAATTCTGGTTCAAGTCAGGTCAATGAGAATTTTGCAGCAAAGAGACAACAACTAAAAATCACTGTCACTCTTATCCATACTTTTTCTTTAAGCAATATTAGACTTACCAACAGAAATATAGTCTGGTGCGGAGGGAAAATATATTTGCCTTTAGAGAGACAAATTTTGCTCTGCCTTCTCCTCATTGTACCACAGATAACTCTTTTCCTATTACAGGTTTTTTTTTCCCCTTCTTTCCCCCATTTTAGCCTTTGCTGAAGGGTCTTTGAGACTGGGTAAGGGGAAAATAAATTGTGAGGTTCGTTGCCATTATTGTAAAATGAAATATTGGAGAACTTTATGGGGACTACCAACAGCTGTTAATGAGACTTTATTAACCTCAGACTATATAGAATGAAATATTATGGTATAAATAAATGTAGTGTCAGAGCCAAGCTGCCTAATAAATGGCATGATATGGGGGATCATGTGCCTAGGGGGTTATGACATACAGCCTTTCCCCTCTAAGTCACTATTTTAAATTCACCATGTATTGGCAGTGACTGAAGGCCATTATTATCCAATGGCTCTTAAATAGGCTATGTGAAATAAATTGGAGGTCTCGGTTCATTTCCTTAGGGAAAGAGGCCTATGTTCCACCTGACACTAATTGTCATCTAAGTTCAAGGCTTGGCACAGGGACTGCGCTCGGAAAGGATGTGGCCACAGAATGGCTCTTTTGCCTCATACCTTGTCCCCTTGCTCAGACTCAGGATCATTGCCATGCTGTGGTGTGAGAGTTAATCCTGTGGGTTCTTACTGAGGCTCATTCTTCGGATAAGCAAAAAGCTTTGTTTCAGACCATTACCAATAATATCCTCTAAGGGCTTCTTTCCATACCCCGCTCTGATAAATTAATGGTATACTTAATAGTACTCTTGGTACAAATAAATGAGATAACTTATGGAAATATGTATAGCTATGGTGAATATAATGAAAAATGAAGTCCTTTGTAATTACTAAATTCCTTTAAAAGGAATAATGATTTATTATAAAGTCTTGCTTGGCAGTAAGAAAGAAGATAGGCAGTTTGTAAGTCTATTTCTAACTTTTAAGTGGATTCTCATCATCTAGTCTAATTAAATGGCATGCTATTAGTTTTTAATAACCTGGGAAAATGAAATTACAATTGTATAAACCATTGACTAATGATTTCTTAAACAACCCCAAGAGGATTGAAAATATAAACCTATAAGAAAACTAGTTTAAATTTAAAAAGGAAGAAAACAGAAAGGTACACTCATGAATGGACTCTACTCAAGAAATCAGAGGTAAAATGAAAATATTACAAAGCAAAAGAACTGTCTTTTTTTTTTTTTTTAAAAATTTCAAGTAGTGTATTGGCAAATGGAAGAATAAGGAGGAGTGGGATTGCTAACATTTTCCTCATGAAGCAAAGTAAATAGGAGCAGCTTTAAAACTTTTAGTTTGAAATGTCATTGAGTATGTAGATTTAAAAAAATAAATTTTAAAATTTGTCCTTGGAGCTTTATTTTTTTTTTTTTTTTTACAGGGAATAAAGTTTCATTAAAAATACCAAGTAGCAGAAATCTGTAGACAGCTCATACCATTAAAAAAAAAAAAAAAATTCTATGGTGTGAATGCTGTTGATTAATTTCAAAATTGGCCAGCAGATTAGATAAAAATAATCAACCAACCTCCTCAAATAAAAATACCCACAGATCCCTCCAAATATCTGGTCTTCCTTACTTGGAGAGGAATTAAACTGTTTGCATTTATTTATTTATTTATTTATTTATTCCCTCCTCTCCCTTTGAAATTGAGATTATGGACCTGAACGGGAGACCTCAGCTGGGACTTAATTAGAGGAGCTTGGACTGGGAAATGACAGTCTCAATGCTATTATGCTGCTATGCCACAGCCTGTACTTCTGTTTCTGCTCTGAATATAATTAATGCCCTGCACCTACTCTTAATAGCAGCAGTAACTCTAGTGCAGAGACTTTATTGCTTTGTGGCCCAAGGAGAATGATCGTGCATTTCTGGGCTCAGTGTCATCTGTCAGGCAGATTGGCCTTGTCTCTGTGAAGGGGCATTACACAGCCGGTTAAAGCTGTTGTTCTCACACGTCTTGTAGGAAAGTGAACATTTTCAGTAATATATTAGATGCATTGACTCTTTTTGTATTTTTTTTTTCCAGTGCTCTATTGCTCTTTCTCTCTCCCTGTGTATTAACTGATGTACCATTATGGCATTCCTAGTCTCTGCAGAGGCCACAGGGAATCTCTTATTATGTCTCATACGCTACATTTTCTTCATCTGGTACACAAAAGGCAGGATATTTTCTCCCTGATGTAGAGCAGCAGCAGCAGCTGCAGAACACCTGTCAAGCCACAGTAAATGGCAGCATGGCAAGGTCTGGGATACTAGTAAAAGAGCAGTCTCTGTAAGCCACTTCAACATCCTTGTTGGAAAATTAGCCATGAAGCTCTGAGCCTCATTCCCTGATTTGTCACTCACCAGAGGAACAGAGAGGACATATGTGTGACCTTCCCTGATTTCCCCTGATACAGCAGCAGCAGTAGTTGGCTTGTATCAAGTAGGGACTGTTCAGCAGGCTGGCACGGTTGTTTATGTGTATGGTTAGTTGGTTAGGTTTTAGCCACTTCCAAAAATGTGGTAAGTCTCCAGCTTTGGAAAGCTTTACAGTGTCAAGTAAGATCATGAGCCACGACTGCAGATGTCAGGAGGTCTGGGCAGAAGACTAGAAGCTTTCATTAGCAGCATGTATGTTTTTTGAGGCAACTGAAGCCAATTCCTACCATACAAAGGGTGAGTTGTGGTCTGAGGGAGAACAGGAGTTTGTTCAGCTGTAAAGACTATAGTTGGTGTAGAAAGAGCTGGGCTCAGAGAAGTAATGGGTGGGTACTTGAACAGCATGCATATACCAACAGTTGAGCAATGAATGGAACAAATTAACAGAATCACAGAATATGCCAAGTTGAAGGGGATCCACAAGGATCATCGAGTTCAACTCCTGGCCCTGCACAGAACCATCCCCCTTGTTCCTGAGGATATCATCCAAATGCTTCTTGAACTCCATGCTGGGACCACTTCTCTAGGGAGGCTGTTCCAGCATCCAACCACCCTCTGGGTGAAGAACCTCTTTCTAATATCCAACCTAAACCTCCCCTGACACAACTTCAGGCCATTCCCTCAGTTTCTGTCACTGGTCACCACAAAGAAAAGATCAGTGCCTGTGCCTTCTCTTCCCCTCATGAGGAAGTCTCAATGAGGTCTCCCCTCAGTGGCAGTCTAGAAAACAAAACTAACACGATCCCAGTATGGGGTAAACTGGAATGCTTTATTGGACGGAAAATGCATTTTTAAGGGCCTCGGGGGCTTCCATGTTAATGGAAGGATGGGTTATGGTAATTAGGAAGTTACACAAATTTTTACTACAGTTTCCAAATAGGTTAATTTTTCTTCAAGCAGGATCAGAGGAATTAAGGGGTTTTAGACATAGTTTAATAACATAATCACAAGAAGTCCTTTCTTGATTCTGCTGGAGCCATCGTAATCCATAAGGCTGTACATTGATAGATCCTGTGACAGGGGTCCAACTTCTTAGATCACGGGATATTTGTCAGCCTCTGTTTTCCAAGGTTTGCTACTCAAACCCTGCAAGCTTCTTTCTGCTGACAGCTTGGTTTGGACTGCTACACCCCTCAGTCTCCTCTTCTTCAGGCTGAACAGACCGAGTTCTCATATGGCTTCCCTTAAGGTAAGCCACATCCACATGCCTTTTGAACATTTCCAGGGATGGTGACTCTACCACTTCCCAGAGAGCCTATTCCAGCGCCTGACTGCCCTTTCAGTGAAGAAGAGATTGACCCCCACCTCTCTACAACTTCCTTTCAGTTAGTTGTAAAGAATGATAAGGTCTCCCCTGAGCCTCCTCTTCTCCAGACTAAACAACTTCAGTTCCCTCAGCTGCTCCTCCTAACATTTGTGCTCTAGACCTTCAGCTATGTTGCCCTTCTCTGGTTACATTAATGTTGCTCTTCTCTGGTTACATATGTGTATGTAGAGATTATCCTGGCTAAAAAGATGTGTAGTTGTGGACAACCATCTTGTCCCAGCTATCCTCACAGTCTAGGTGGGAATGAATGGTAAAAGTAATACAGATGAATATATATGTACAAGGTAAAAGCTGTGGCAGTGTTTCTGTTCCACTTTAATAAAGAGAACATTGCTGCTTCACACTGTTAAATGTAACTTCATAAATTGTGCGTGAAATTGCAGCATTTGTATGCAAAGTTATGAGGACATCGTGGACGTACGGCTGGAATAACAGCCAAGATACCATGGTGATAAACACAAGATTTGTGCACAGACAGTAGCTGTTTGAAGTTGATAGGAAAACTAGCATATTCTCTCTGAACTTCAAACAGGTCAACCTTAAAATGCTTTCCAATGTATTTCTTCTTGACTGTTGCACCAAAAACTAGTCTTGAAAATATCTAGTATTTTTGTAGAAGTAGATGGTCTACCTGTAAAACCAAAAAAATTGTCTCAATACTCATGCTAACTAAAACATTTTTCTTCTCTTACAGTTTTATTTTTTCTTGAAATACTTGGGAAGTAAGAATGAAGTTTCTTATATGGTAAGCCAATACTTTCTTTCTCTGCTCATTTTTCAGGCAGTTTCTGGTGGAGTCACATGAGAATTTGGCCCTTTGCTGCTCGTCAGAGCAGCATTGATCAATTCCCATGGACGTATGCTACACATGCTACTTTGATGCTCTATTGCTGCAAAGTATTGGAAGTCTGAATCAAAAGAATTAGCTTGTTCTCGTAGAAACGTATAACACCAACTTGTGTTCTTATTGCTCTCAGTTAATAGGAACATATGAAATCTGTATTTTGCTTTTGGGCTGTGGTGTATATTCTTTTTCCCCAAACCCAAGGCATGACCAAGAACCACAAGATAGTGTTTTCAAGGCTAATATTTAAGAAACCAAAGTAGTTTCTCCATTTCTCTTTGAACTAGAAGTAAGCTATAGTTTTTTTACAGGTCCATACCACAATGACTGATACACCCAAGTGTATACAAGCCAAGGAGGTGATACTTTCACCTAGCAACCAAATTTGAGACTTATTTGCCCTCACAGGTTTTTAATCATCAGACTCCAGAAGGTAGTTTGATGGAGGTGAAGAGGTATTTATGGTTTATTTAAACCATTTAAACCATTTAAAAAAATTATGTCCATATTCTCATATTTAAATGTGAATGTCATGTTTGCATTGTTAATTCTTTTTTTAATTAGTTTCACCTGCTCATGTTGATTTATATTTATGTTTAATAGTTTCTTTACATCTTCTCCATTGTTAATTCTCTAAATAAATGTTTTTAACAATGCTGGGACTAAAGCACTGTGGAAAATTTCTTTTGAGAATAAAGCAGGGGAAATGGTCAATAAATTAATCTTCTGTGATCTCTGATAAAAATAGAGTTTTTCCAAGTGACTTTAGTAACAACTAGGCGACATAGAGAACTTGAGAAATAAGCTTCCAGAGCCAGTCCAGCTGTAATGCCTCTTCTACTCCATTAATAATTTTTCAAGAGTATTTACTCGTGTTTTTCCTGGTATAATCACACAATTGCTTTCAGCCTCCTGTTAGGCCTGACTCAAAGCAGATTGACAAAAAGTGCTTAAATTATTAGCTTTCTTATTTAGCAACACTTGGCTGAAAATATATTGTCAAACTGCTGGCTTTGTGCTTTAGCATAGCCCAGGAAAGAGCAAGATTTTTTTTTCTCAGCTGAAGCAGGGGATTTCAGAGGTCTTGTCAAGACTGCTCACTTTAATGAAAGTTGTTGCAGGCAGGTTTTTCTATTAGTTATCATCAGTGCCATATCCAAGCACTTGCATGTTAGGTTTGTGGCTGTAGAGCTGAACACTTAAAATAGCCTCCACTGCTACCAAGTCAGTCTCTAAATTAATATATCCAAGTCATGAATCACCGTGAATTTAGGTAGGAATATCCATAATGACCATTTCCACTTCCTATTTATAGCCTATATTCCTTTTAGGGTTTACATCCTGCCCTATATTCCTTGTGTGTTGCAGGAAATACATATCTGTACCAGAATTTACTGAATCAAATACACCCTGTGTGCTTAGTTATCTATTAAATGGAATATATACTGCATTTTTAAGCTGGCTTCTCCATTTTTATTTAAATCAAGCATAAATTTATATTGACAAAATTAGCAGGCACACTGCATGTTCTACAGACTCAGAGGTCACTGTAAAACCTTTTCAGTTTCCAAATATGTGTAATATTGGTGCATATCTGTTGCAACGTTGTTTAACACTTGTATGTTGGCCATATGAATACTACAAAATTAAACTTCTCTTGAAGTGACTGACCATAAACCATTTTTTAGACATTTTATCTCCTTGGTATTGATGGTAAATTAAACAGATACTGGACATTCTTTGTGCTGGTAGAAGCATTTAGTTGCAATTTGGAAGAAGGTGTAGTCATTAGCTAATAAGTTTTTTAAACCATGTTGTTTTTTCAGTGCTTGGCTCTTCATCTCAGAAGAAGGATAGATTTTCTGTGGTAAACGAGAATGGAAGTACTACATCAGTTTAAATTAAACAGTATGTACACATGAGACAAAACTACAGTGTCCAGGAGCACACTTTCAGTGTAGCACTTGGAGGGCTGCTGGAAAACCTACAGAATAAATGCAGACGGAAATGTAACCAACAGTGTGGTTCCACTGAGCCCTATGGAGTCTGTATATTGCTATTGCTATAGAGAACATACCTGTGAGATGTCATTGTAATTTGGAAGAACATATTACCTCATCAACTGCTACACCAAAACGATGGGTGCACAGCTCCCCCTGCAGACCAGCACCTTCTCTTCAAAAAGCAGTGGAATCACAGGAATGGATGCTTCTGGCTTTTGATGACTTTGTCATTCGAAAAGATGTTTTGTATCTGAGCCCTTCTCACCAGTGGGGACTTGTTCTTGTCTGTAATGAACTTGTAGATTTACATCGTTGCTCTCAAGTGCATTAGGGATTTTATTTCACTTTAAGACTTTTTTTTTTCTTTATTTTTTTTTTTTTTTGGATCATTTCAGTAAGTGTTTCAAGCCAAAGCTGGCTCCCTGCTGGTTTCTTATTGGAGCTCTTCCCGGGCCACCTCATGTTTTTCATAAATGAATATATTCGTAAACTTGAAAAGTAAGTATGAAGATAGCTAATGATTCTCCTCTATCCCCCATGTTTTTCATAAATGAATATATTTGTAAACTTGAAAAGTAAGTATGAAGACAGCTAATGATTCTCCTCTATCCCCTCTCTTCCTTCACCACGTTGTACCCTCTAGTTAGTTCAGTCTAACTAAAATAGCACAGACAGGATCCCCCTGTTTCTGCTTCCCATGGAAATGACACTGTGTTTCTTTTACCTGTGTTTACTTTTTGGCTGCATTCCATCCACTTCTTTAGTTTATTCCTGCTTTCTCCCCTAATTTCTGAACCTCATTTGTTTTGATACGTATCTTTTTCCAGGAGAAGAGTGTCTCAGAAAGTGGAGGTCAAAGACAGGTATGTAGAATTTGGGAATTTAGTCCCCATTGCAGTGGAATTGAAGGTCCAGGAAGCAGCATGTGGATGGAAAACTGAGAGCCGTGCTTTTGGCTGCTCTGAGTTGTTTCATCAAGCAACCTGCCCTGATCCTGAACTTGAATGTATAGGAAAATTGTCTTGGACACTAATTAGTGGACTGTTAAGGTTTGCCTGTGCAGGCTAACAGAGGTATAAACTGAAAGTACTGTAGGTAAACCATATTACAGTCCTGTGAAGCCACATGTTTAGAAAAAAACCAAACAAAACACATGGCCTAATTTAATTTTGCTTAATTTGTTACTGGAACAAATTAAACAAAAACAAGTTTAGGTTGCATTTTTGCTAGGCTTTCAGTGTCATTCAACTGATCCACGTAAAAGAATAATTCAGAAGAATTTTCCTGAGTGTGCCATGTGGACAAGTTGTGTCAAACAGCACCATGCTCTCTGTCAAGTTATATTCCCTCAGGAGACCAAAATGTATAGTTATGGCAATGAACAACAAGTGACATACAGAAAGAAGATCAGTTAATCAACAGGTGTGGGAGCACTGGGTGCCAATCAGAATCAGGTGAGGAAGAGGAACAGTTATAGTGTATGTTTTGCTGGGCAAATCTCCCACAACTTGCAAGCCCACAAAAAGGACTGATTAGTGATCAAGTATTTGCTTGCTAGAAGGTGGCTCAGCTGAGAGAAAGAGCTAAGAAAGTAAGGGTCTGTGGACAGATGCTGGAATCTTTGTTGTGACCAGGGGAAACCACTTTGCACAGAATAAGTAAATAAAATATGGAGGGGTGGTATTGGCACTTTCTTTCCAGCGAATGAAAGTAGTTTGCGGGAGTTTTAATTATTTCCAACATCTCCACTCCCCTTTATCCTACCAAGCTAGGATGTGGACAAAAACCTTGGGAGCACTACCTTTTTGGAACACCATTCTTGTGCATTCAGCTAAAGGTACTAAATATAAACATTGTATTTGTGAATTGTATGTAATTGTATTTTGATGGTACTGTGTTACTAGTTATTACAATTTCTCCATCTTTAACTCTGCTGTAGAAAGGGACCAATTTAAGCACACTTAGGTACTCCTGTAAGAGGTGAGGACCTACCAATGTGACTTATCAGAGAATTATGATAGTCACCTTGTATACTTTTTCTCATATTTCTGTTAAGTTTGCCCCTCATCTGACATTTGAGATACACTAAGAGGAAAAGAGGAAGGTTTGTTGTGGTTTTGTATCAGAAAAACAGCAAGACATGTACTTATAGTTAATCTTAGAGAGGTGACTGTTCAGGATATCTTGCTTTGTACACTTTTTTAATACTGAGTTAACCTTAGCACAGCAATCTCTATGATGGATGAAAGATGGGATTCTTTTTTTCTCTCTGTGTAAACTGTATAAATTTTTTGCTTCTTTCAGAGCTTTTGCTTTTCTAACAAAGGACGAACAACAGAGGACTAGAAGGTTTGCCAAAGCTGTTGTCACAGCATCCTTGAAAGGTGCCTGCTGGGGAGAGACAGGGGTTTGGAAGACATGTCTGACTATGGGATCTTCTGCTGTAGGTCAGCAGAAGACCACTTCTTGCCCACTTGCCTATCATGTTTGCTGGACCGAAAGGACTTTTTTTTAGTTTGCACAGGTACTCTGGATGGGTGTAAAAGTCTACTTTTCAATAACTCATGGTAATAAATAAAATAGAAAAGCAGGAGTTAAGCCTGCTTGCAAATAAGGTGTAGCTGCAAGTACATCTTAGCAGTTGGATAATAAGCAGAGTATGCTTTCCCTGCAGCCTTAAGTGTAACAATGTGAGAAGACAAGACAAGACAAAGCTACATGCATCTGTAATGCTAAAAACATCAAGTTAGAGTACTTGGGCTTTAGGACAGTTGTTCAATAGCAGTTAAAAGGGAATCCCTTCCCACCCCCTGCCCCATATTCTGTACGAATGGGTTCTTATACACATACAGAACAATGTGATGCCATGCCTTTTAGTTGGGGCTTATAAATCAAAGTCAATTGCCTTTCTCCAAGCAAGTAAACTATTTTCATTGAAGAATCTACTAAAAGAGGAAGTTATATAGTCCACCCTCTGCAACTAAACAACTAAAAGTGCAAGAAAGAAACGAAATCATGTATGAAAGAGTTAGAATGTCCTGCTCTTTGATGCAAATACATTTTTGGGTTTTTTTTTCAGAATTCTAGGAATAAATCTGAAGACAGGAAAGACCTCAAGCACTAGGCTAATTGTATTAACCTCTTCAACTTTTTATGTTTTTTTCCATAAAACAAAAGTCTCTTTTCTCCTCTCTTCATTGAAATAAATAGCTGCATTTCTTCTTTCTACAGGCAGGAGATGGTGAATTGAAACAACAATAATGAGAGTGGCAGCCAAAAACAAGGGCATTTACAAAGGATAATTGTTGCTTAGATTATGAATATCAAATTTCTATTGACATGAAAAAATTACATCTTACAGAGATATTATAAGCATTGTCATTCACAATGAAGCATGACAGAAAAAGATTTTACTCTCAGCTGCCTGTAGAATTAAATCACATAATCCAGTCTTTCTTCAGAGAAATGTGAAGCTGAAACTCAGAAGGATGCATATTTTTATGTAAAAATAACATCAGTCCCCTCCTCAGATTTGGTTCAACACTAGCATGGAGAACTGCAATACAGGAAAGACAGATGGGAAATGTAAAGTTCTTTGGGCACTGAAAGAATTTCCAGTTTCCCACCCAACTGTTATCTTCAGCCTCATGTGATTAAGAATGTCCCTTCCAGGTAAGAGGGTTAGAAAGTTCCAAAACACTTTCTCCAATGAAGGACTGTCACCCTAGATCTGTAATAGCATTCGTATTTTAAATGACAGCAGCAGTGGCAATCTCAGAGTCCTAAGGACTGAGGAGGAAAAAGATGCACATGCATAGCCTTATCGTCCAGTTGAAAATAGTGACAGTATAATTACTATACTACATCTTGTATATGTGTGGTATTTGGACACTCCTTTTGTCTGAAAAGTAAAAATAACACATTTCCCCTGTTCTAGATGTACTTTAGTCTTGCTGTCACTGCTTACATAAACTCAAAAATTATTCCAGCTTAAAAGATGTTTTTAAAGGCTGTTCCTAAGAAAAAAAAATGCTGAATGTTGTCATCCATAACAATCACACACAAAGTTTGTCATAAAGTTTACAGCCTTTCTCTGTCTAAAGCAGCATTCTTTGTGTACTGTGATTGATAAAGCATTATAACTTAACTATGATGTGAAGGAAAAAAACTCCCAGGAAATTTGTAGGTTCATCAGTTAAAACAGAGAAAGTAATAATTGAACATTCAAAGCAGGGCCTAATTTTACTGAGAAATGAGAAGCAACATACCTATACTGCTTAAGATGGACTGGGGTTCCATTTCAAAGATTTAGGTGGTCTTTCAAATGAATATTGAGAAATACTGGCTTTAGTTTATTTGTATTCACCACTTGTGTTATTTATTTGTATTAACTGCTTCTAGTGCAGCCTATTTTAGCATTTCCAAGAAATTTAATCTGAAAGGTTAATTTTGATGATATATTCATTGCTGGAAATTTGAAACCTTGCAGATCTAGAAAGAGATATGCAGAAGTTTCTCTCTGGTTAGTTTTATTCCACAGGTTCTGCACTTCTTGTCCACTACTCAGAAGCCCTTGGGGAGCTTTGTGATCTTTGGATGCCCAACGCACAGAAACAACCAATAATATATTTGTTAACTGTGTTTAATGTGGTCCTGATATTTAGGTTTGGGGTATCTATCTTAACTAAGTAGGACATGCCTTTTGCCACCTCAAAAATATTTCAGTATATTATAGTATTGCTATCTATAAAATTCACCATAGTTCATCTGTGGGCTCCACCTAAGTCTGTGTCCAACAGTAAGTAGAAGTATTCTCCCTGCAACATGCACAAGAAGTGGGAGCTTATGTCCTGACAGAGCATAGTGGGATCCCCAGCGTATGCTGTTTCTTTCTTGGCATAGTGTTTTACAGTGCTGTAGACCGGCCTGGGAAAACAAAGGAGTGGAGCTATAATTTTCTTTCTAAAGGCGCTGTTTGTTGCAACTCTGTTTCATTGATTAAGTTTACTTCTAGTATGTATATGTGGCCAATTCTGTGATGTGAATTTCTGTAAAGGTTGGCAAATATTTTTCCCATCCTGTTTATGGAACTCATTTTCTGGACTTCATGGTTATTAGCTGAAACTTCACATGGTGTGATGCTTTAGATGTGGGACAAAGAAGATCTGCTTTATTTGCTGCATAATTTATTTCTTTTTTCCTCTTCATCATATGTATCTTTCTATAAATGTGCCCTACCTTTGCCTTGTACTTGTCTGAAGTCTTTAGGGAGCAATCACTGTTTATTTGTGAATTTCTTGTAGTGACTATATCTCCTCCAGTTTACATTTCCATCTTAACTTCTTAACCAATGTGTGATAGGCTGCATCACCTTTACATTTTGCATTCTTTAGTATGTTTACTTTCTTTGTTTGCTCTTGACTATTTAGTAAGAAAAGTGAAGCAATTTCTTTCTGATGAAACATTGCAGTATTGGGAATAGTTTTTGATATTACCGTGCTTCTTAAACAATTTATCACTGAAGGAATGGATATTTACTGAGTATCTGGAAGTTTTAAGCATGTGAATAATAACATAAATTCTCTGCTTGAGAAACATCAGTGAGATTGGATGATTAGAGGGAGTGAAAATGTCTGTTTTGATAAATTAAATTTAAACAATCTCAGAAAAAAGTTTGTTTCCTAATTCTATTGTCAGCAGTATGTACAAATCTAGATGCATTAGTAATGTCAGTGGTTTTTATCCACATTTCTGATGCATACTAATGTTGCCATTGGCCACTGCATGATTAGGTACAACAGAACCGAACCCATGGGAGACGTCTACCACTCCATAACTTTGGTATGCCTGGATAATATTAGAAATTCTGAAGCTCTGAAAACAGATTTTTCCTGCTAAGATGGGTGTTTTTTGATCATGGAATGACTGAAGTAAGGTTAAAGAAAATAATGTTGGAAATAGCGTAAGCCAATTGCCATAGGATCTCCCACATTAATTATAGATTTACAGAGGTTTTTCTAGTAGAAAACTGACACACTGGAGCTCTTGGAGAAAGGGTGTCAAGATTATTTAAAATGCTCAAAGCACTAAGAATATGCGTAGTAAATTTCAATTCTTCACAGTTTTTAAAAATAAAGTTTTAACTTTAAGTACTTAGGCATTTGGATGGTTCTAAAAACAGTTGTATGTAGAAATTCAATAAAAATGAAAATGAAATGAAAAGGCAAGTCTAGTATTATAGACAAATCAAATATTTTAGCCATTAGGTGCAACACTATCTCTTTTTCTTCTCTCTCCACTGTTAGTTAAGAGGATGTTTCCTGCTGTGTCACCACATATTTTCCTTAGATTATCTGATATTCAAAGCATCTCTTACACTTTATGACAAGGGCCTCCCACACAAAAATTCCTTACTGTGCATATTGTGAACATGTATGCATAATCTAGCCTCTGCTTCTCACTTAGTGAAACTATAGATTAAAACAGATTGGGACAATTGTGCTGTATTATAGCAGTTAGGCTCATAATATCTCCCTAGTTTCAACTACATCAGTCTCACTGGAAATGCAATTGAGTTGAGCTATGCCTCCAGCAAACTATGAAAGTGCTGAAATGCTGGATTATGTACAAACTGCTGCATACAAGTCTCCTTTTCAGTTAGTCAAGTACATATATACATACCTTAAGGAAGGGGGACAGCTATTACGGAAAGATAACAACACTTCTTAAAAGTCTTTGGAATATATGAAAATGTTCAACACTGAAAAATGTTGCCATGAAAGGCTCTAACTTCAATGTTTGACAATGAGAATGAATAGGTTAATTAATATTTTTCTTTTTTTCCGTAAAACACTGTTAGAAGAGAAAGTCAATATATTAAAACTCAACACAAACTCCTTTCAAGTTTATTTGTGGGTTGATGGCAAACTTATATTTGTAACAATCCGTGTTAATCTAGTCTCCCTTGCTTTTGGTGGTCTGTAACTGAGGCTCTTTTTTACTCTCTTTATATGTGTTACTTCAGTCAAAAGAATTGACTTGTCTGGTTCAATCTGTTACTTGTCTTCCAAGACCATTCTGATGGAGCCTCTCCTGCCTGTGCTGTGTGCAACAGGTTGTGCATGGTTGAAAAGTAACAAAGATTTTTTCTATTTTTTTTTTTTAACATTTATTTTAACTTAAACTTGAAGAGTCTGAAGCACACTAGGCACTTGGAGTCAGAAGTACAGCTAGCAGCACTATAAATATGTATAAATCAGAATCCTCGTTTTGCTGTACCACCTTGTGGACTTATGTTCATTAGCTCCAGTGCCCAGCATACTTTTTTCTTTGATTCATATTTGAGTAATCACTTCAAAACACACCTTTGCAGCAATAAAACAAGAGCTTAAAAGGCAAAGTTAGCTTCTGTTGCTTTCATGTGAATGTGAAATATTCTCATTGCATTGTGCCTGGCATTACAAAAAAACCACCAGTGAATAATAAAATATACAACAGATTCTTGAAACAAAGAACATCCCAAATTGAGCTGGGAGCTTTCAGATCTGCATCAAATGCTTCCAAGAGAAGAAAATCAGATGCTGAGGAGCAACCTCTGGTACTCTTTGTTCTTGCCATGGAGAGCTGTGCTATTTCTAATAGCTCATTTGTTCTTTCTGGAGAGACACAGGAAAAAATGGGTTTTAACATAACAAGCAAGGTTTTTCTCTGCTAGGGATCAGTGCTTAGCACTCTGTGACTTCAGCCAGTCACTTGAACAGTCTGTTTGTAGCTTCCTGAAAAAAAAAAATCAAACTAGTTTCTGCCTGTTTCACACTTCTTTTTTTCCCTATCATTACAGAAACCACTGTCACTGTAACTTTTAAATTTCCTTCTAATATATATATCTGAATCTCAGAGGTTTTATGTCTAGGGAAGTGGGTAGATGGGATTGGCATGGTGCATCTACCAATGTTATGAGAAACAGGAAAAAGATAACTTCAGTAGGAAGATGATGAAGCATAAGGTTGTTTACCATATTAGTTCAAAAGTTAATTGCCCCAAGTCTGTTCACTAAAAATTAACTGCATAAAAATAATGGTCTTTCATGAATGAGGAAGGCAAAGAGGTACTGACATCCTACCATGTATTCAAAGAACCTATAAATAGAGGCTTTACTAGGAGTGAAGAGGAGAGTTATTTTACGTGGATGTTTTGTTTCTGCAAGATTTTTTGTCTAGGCTGTCAGCTACTGTAAAACAGTGATGTCATGTTGGAATAAGTGTTTTCAGTGAAGTTATGCTGACTTACAGAAACTGAGTATATGACCCAATATAGTTGCAACCTGGAAAAAAAAGTTATCAAGAAAAATCTCTCTGTGAGCAATTTCATTCTATCCTTTGGGAGATACTTTGTTGCATGCATCCTTTAACTCTCCCCCACCCCCCCAAAAAAACCCAAAAAACCAGCAAAAACCACAACCACTCACAGCTCCATTATTTTCATCACATAATAAAACCTCCAAATCTTTCTCTTTCCCCTTTCTCAGAAAGTATACACACAATAAACTCCACAGGTTGAGCGTCATTAAAAAAAAAAAAAAAAAAAAAAAAAAAAAAAAAAAAAAAGAAGAAGAAAAGACTGTTGGGGTTAGAATGGGTTGAGATAATTAAGAAAACAGTTTTCTTTTCGCTGGCATAATTTTCCAGACAACAGACTGCTTAATGTAGAACATAGATATAAAGGTCTCCTCTTAGAATTTGAAATGTTGCTTTCTGTAAAGCTGACAAAAATACAACCCTGCTTTACAATCAAGTTTTCTGGGCTAGATCCCAGCCCTTCTGAATCTCAGTATGTTTCAACGCAAGATTTCAGTGTGTATTTTTTAAAAAACCTGTGGACTGTCTTAAATTTGTGATTAGAATTTT
Organism: Platyrinchus mystaceus; assembly: GCA_035041135.1. Lineage (NCBI taxonomy): Eukaryota > Metazoa > Chordata > Aves > Passeriformes > Tyrannidae > Platyrinchus > Platyrinchus mystaceus. Next base: position 59,238,455 of record JAWWLV010000088.1, read on the forward strand.
CTTAAGCAAAAGGAACTTCGCTGTTCCTAAAGAAATGGAATGGAAATACCAGGCAAATATAGAGCTATATCCTGACAGAAGACCTGTTGGAGGTGAACAGAACCTGGGGAGCTCTGGAAAATTTACTCTCCACATTTTCTGATTCTTATTCTCTTCTTTGGAGTGGGTTTGAGAATCATTACAGGCTTCAAATAAGAACCTAAAAAGTTTAAGATCTAACATAGGATTTCACGTGTCTGAAGAACATATTCCTTAAATGCTATTCAATTGCCTCTGTGGCCATGGAGAAAAATGATATTTATAAACCACTCTATTTTATGTTAGTTATTTTATTTGTACAAAGGTAAGCCTTGACCAACTTAAAATTTGGTTTCCTCTTGTGCCTAGAAACACTTAAATTAAATTCAGTGGGAGGGAGAGATATTCCCTTCCACTTTCTGCCCTCTGCACTTGTGGTACATTATGAGAGCTATATATTACATCCCCTGGGATAGAGAGGGAGCCAGAATCCTGGGTGTACCTGGCTAAAATATATTCAGTAAAATAAAATTGATCCTTTTATGGAAGAAAGGATGTATGCACGGAGTTCAGCTTGGTAACTCATTTATGAACATATTCTTTCTTGAGATGATGGGCTTTGCTGGTTGAGAACGGAGTCCGCTTCCTTCACCTGGACTGCTGCAGAATTCTTCAAAGAGTACACCTGAGACCAAGAGCTGACACACCGCCCTCACTGAATATGCAAATATATTATCGACACACTGATATATAGGTAAATCTAACAGCTTAGAAACAGCAGAGGAGAGTGTGGTATACGATGACATTCTTAACATTAGTGCTTATGACAAGAAAAGATGCCATGCTCGTGTCCACATTGGAATTGCATCTGCCAAGATGCTCTGTGCCTAGATCAGATTGATGTCTCTCATTCGGTCTTGCTCTCCTAAGAAGGAGTTTTTAACCTCCTGCTGAATAAATGCTATGGGGTTGCTATAATTCAGGAAGTCTTATGTCCAATGTGTGTTGGATAAACAATGTTACTGAGTGTAGCAGCCAATTTGGGGCCACTTAGTTTCACATCTGTGCTTGGAGTTTTCACTCCAGGAGATAACACTGAAATCATGGCCAAAGAAGCCAAGTGTAGTTTGCAAAGCAACCCCAATGGTTGTCTTCTGTTCATGGTGGTTCATCACCTCCTTTTAGTGCTGTGGGCAGTGATGAAAGTGGTACAAGAAGCAAATAATTTCCCCAGAACTATAGCAATGTGTAGAAAACCTCGTTAGGCAAATAACCCTTATTTTCTTCTGTCTTCTTATTTTTTATTATTTGTTGTTTAATTTGGCTGCATCTACTTTTAAGTTTATCAGACCAGCTGTTGGAAACTGAGATTTGTCTGAAGTTTTGACTTGCAACATTACAGTGTTAAATGCATTATAAAGATGAATATGGAATTAATTGAAAAATCTGTTTCTGGCTGTTAAGGTCACCTAGCCTTAATAGTGCATGGACTTGCTTTCTAGAGCTGATTCATGTTTATTGACATTAAGAAGAAGGATACCACCTTATACACAAGTTCCACTTTTCCTCCTCTTCACTGTATAGGATAAAGCTGTCTAAGCATAAAATGTCAGTCTTATGCCATTGATACACTGTGGCCAGTAACTGCTGTGAAGTCCATTTTGATAGAAAGCTTATCAAAAATTGTATTGTGAATCTTACTTTTGAAGAACTTCATGACATACAGTTCAAAGTCAGATATATAAATTCCAATGTGCAAGGTCAAATTCCTTTACAGTTACTCTAGCTGTTAGACTTAATGGTAATTTAAAAAGTTAAAAATTTTGTCCAGTTTTACCTGGTACAATTAAAATATTACATTAAGCACAGAAGAAACATTAGAAGGCCTTTAATGTAGAAATTTTTGAACCACCTATTATATATTTCTGCCACCTAATTTTCAAGAATGCAGATATTGGATCTAGTGTTTAACCTACTGCTATACTGAGATAGTACTGTAAAAGCTGGCAACCGGCATGATGACCCCTTTAAATTCTCTAATTGCAATGAGTTCAATAGCATTAGAAAGGTCCTTTTGGAGCTACCTAAATCAATCCTGTGATTTAGAAACAGTCCTTAATTCTCTACTAGAGCTATTCTATGATATAACTTTCTAACAATATTGGAAATACTTATTTTTAATTCTTTCTTCAAAAGTGTTTCTTATTCCCATTTTATAGATGGCAGCCACAAAACATTAAAGAAAGAAAAAAAATCCTACTCGTTTTAGTGTCTTTTTTTTTCACCAAAATGAGAATGGAGTGGAATCTCTGAGAGGGAAATTCCACATTTCAAGTCAGGAACACAACTGCTCAAGACAGTTTTTGACTGAGAAACATCTTAATGGGTGTAAAAAAGCACCTTCACTGTATATTTGCAGTGTATCCTCTCCTCTTCCCCCCCACATCTCCTCAGCTCTATTGTTCCCTTTTCTTCCCCACTTAAAATAACTCTACAAAAGAAAAAAAAAAAAACTTAGGTCCTTAAAGGCCATAGAAAACAAAGCATTGTTAAGACTTCTGATTACTTTTATAAAGGTTTTTGTCTGTGTCTCATAAAGGATGATACTGTACATTCACAGTGCTGAACTGTTAATTTCTTTCTGAGAAATGTTAGAACAATTTGAGGTCACACTGCTGCTTTATACAGAGTGGCAATGAAGATGGCTCTGGTACTCATTGTTCCCATTGCTATGCACCACCACATCTAATACTCAGAAATTATGTGGGCTCTGATTTATAACTGCTCTCAATTGTTATTAGTCCCAGTTGCTTCACAGTGACTCTTCTGTGTGTAAAAATAAGCACTTAGATTTTTGCAGAATGAGGGTCTTAATATGTAACTGCATATGATCGAGTCTTGCCCTGACCTCATGAAGGAAAATAAACAACACATAACTATGGGCCCTGTTAATATTTTCTTGAGTCCTTTCACCCAGCTTCAGTCACTGTCACTAATTTGTTATGATTATGGTAAAATTTCAAGCGTTTGCATACTTTTATTTTGTCTGAATGACTCTATGGGGTCTTGGTTATTTTATATTACCTTGACTGTCACAAGCAAAATCAGACACAGATAAAATTATGTAAATGTAAATGTCAATAAAATAAATTATTCTATTTTTGCAGATGTTCTTCATCTGGATTGAATTTGATTGTGGATGCTTGTCTCCATGCATAATGATCCAAAACTAAAGGATGAAAGTGTTCTTGGAGCAAAGAAAACACATTCTGAATCTTTACTGTAAATTATACACTATACAAAATCAGTCCAAATTGTTCAAACCCTTGGACAATTACAATGTTATTCTACTCACCATGCTGAGTACTGTGTAATTATCATGGTTAGCAGCAGTTTGCTTGCTCTCAGTCCTGAAGGGAGATGCAAGCTTTACTGAACAAAAAATAAATGCAGATGTTAGACCTTATTCTGTTTTCTGACTCAGCAACTGAAAATACCCACAAAATGTGGATGATTTTTTCCCCACTTATTTAGTTGAAATAGTATTAACAAAAACAGTGCTATTGATAAAATATGCACTGTGCTATACATAATGGATAGTGTGGTTAGTTGCACGATTAAAGAATTTGCTAAGTTGCTACTCCAAGCTTCATTTGTAAAAAGAAAGAAAAAAAATCAGAGAGATTGTTCGCGAAGAAGGAAGATCCAGTTATTAAGAAACATTTCATTAGTGTTCTAGTTTACAGGCTCACCCCCTCTTATGAAGTCAATGATAGATTTGCTTACAAAGTTAATCATGCATGAAATATACTTCATATTAAGTTCATTTGTTAGGTTTAGTTTACCACTTCTATTCACAAAGATGATCAGTCTTCCAGTCTTTCTGACTAGAAGCTTTCCAATACAATTAAATTCCAAGAACTTTTTTGTCTTATGGGCTAACCTTTTGAACCTCAACAAAACTGGGAGATTGGCTCAGTTGGTTAGAGCATGATGCTAATAACACCAAGATGATGGGTTTGATCCCTGTGTGGGCCATTCACTTAAGAATTGGGCTCGATGATCCTTGTGCGTCTCTTCCAACTCAGAATATTCTGTGATTCTAAACTTCTACGTAATTGCTGTAAGGCTTTAATGTAAATCCCCAATTCTTCTGCAAACTTTGTGTGGGCCTGCCATCCACTAGACATCAAAATTTGGAGCAAATATATCAGGAAATCAGTAATAGAAGACACCTTTGGCTTGACCAGTTAGAGAGGATAGATGTGGGATTCCGGTTGTCATCAGGCTGTTTTGACTAGAAGATGCTAGTTCATGATTTTTTTTATACCTCTATGTAATTTCTGTCTAATAAAATCTAAGAAGTATTTCTAATATGCCCACAAATATGTGACAAGAATATTAAGGAAAAGTCCAAAAAATATCAAAAACGGTCCTTCTGTTTGGATGTCCCATTGGATATTATAGTCTTTCTTTCCCCAGAGAGTTGATCCCTGAGATGGGAACTCCCCAGTGGTAGTGTTAGCTAGATTAATTCTCAGCTAAATAGTGCAATTCTACCTGGGTCTTCTTGAATGTGTTACTGGGCACAGCACACTGCTGTAGCTAGATACCTGGAGACTAGGGCAGTAGTCATTGTGCACCTTGTCTAAAGGTGGCAGTTGAAGAAGGTAGAAAATAGGATTAGTTGCACTCTTTCCCTTCTTTTGCATGGTACAACACGTCTTGAAGGAACTTGCAGAAACTTAGTGTGTGGCCTCAAACTGCTTCTTGCTGTAGACTCACATTTAAAGCTATATGAGGTTAGTAGTGGAACTGTTGTTTCTAAGTATTTAGATTGTCTGTGATACTTCTTGGAGGTATTTTTGTCTGGTTAATGCACTTGCAGCTTTGACTTTATTGGCACAGGTGTGGTCACTTTCTTTCTCGTGTTGTCTGTGCCTTTATGTATTTCAGTAGCTCTTGGCATTGGCTGCAGGTCCCACAGTTGAAAGGTCTTTTTTTCTACTGAAGCCTTATTAATTCCAGGAGTCTTATTGCTTGCCCTCCACATATGTCTTCCAATCTTCTTAACATGTACAATAGTAGACATCTTTCTTTCTTTCCAGGGAAATTGTGTATTCCCAACACCAATTGTTTTCGTAAGTATTTCACCTTCTAGCCTAGTGGGGGAATAAAAAGGAAAGTTTTCCATTAATTTGCATGGACTTGGACCAGGTTTTTTATTCTGAAGCTTTTTAATGTTATATGTCAACGTGATTGGGTCTTTCAGTTGTTTAGATGCACTTGGGCTCTTGGTGATATTAATTTGGGCAAAGCTTCCATGTGCCAGAGCAATCAAGAGCCAAATTAGGTCTTGTGGGTCATGTTGTTTTTTAAGTGCCTTTGAGAGGAAGAGGAGCCCTTTTAAAAAGTGTTTATAAGCAAGCTTTGTGCATTTTGTAACTACTGAACAACACTTATGTGCATTTACTATAAACAGCCTTGAGACTTAACAATAAAAAAAACACTGCATAAGTCTGTAACATTACTGTGGTGATAAGACCGTTTCTATGAAGCCAAGTATTGTTTTGATTCTTGGTAATCAATTGTAGTTCTCAAAAAAATTGAGCTTTTCCTACCTTTCATACATCCTTGTGTCAAGCCAGTGAATAGGCTGGCTTTAGTTCCTTACTCCATGCTGGTTTTTTCCTTTCTTTATTCCTTTTTTTTTTTTTTAACTGAGATTGTAATTTTCTTCAACTCAAAATTCTTAATTTTCCTTTACTGTAACATAGTCTGTAAGTGCCAGAAGGACCACAATGTGAAGTTGTTTTCTCACTAATATATTTTGTTTCAGTGAAAATTTAGTCTCCAAGAGAACAAATATATTTACTAAAAGAAAAGAAACTGTTAATTGGTAAATTGGTGATATGTTCACTCTATCCTGTTTTATATATTGACTTGCTTAAAATGGTGCACTCTGACTTCTTAAATGGATTTGTTTTTACGAAAAAAAAGCACTAATATTCCTGTGCGCATATATATATATACTAGAAATAAATGGACTAAATAGATACTGCCACAGACACTGAGTTTCTGTTGTATAAAATTTTTCCTTCAAAGTGCTGCAATTAGGCATGCAGACCTGAAAAATTAACGTATCAAGTACATGCTAACAATGAACTCTTTTTGGATCTGGACAGAAAAAAAAAATAATTCAGTTACAAGTAGTTTTATTGCAAGTTCACTTTACAGGTGCAGTGAACAAAATCAGCCATACATGCCCCAGTTTAATTCTCACCTCCTAAAGTAAGTTAGGAGGAAACCGCTTAGAGTCTTTTTTGGTGTGAAGGTCTTGTGTGGTAGCTTGAAAACCAGTCACTTGTTTTTCTGTGTGAGAAGCCAGCTCCACAGAAAACCATAAGGAGATTAAGTGGTAGCTATTGTTCATGTGAGGGCTAAACCCAGAGATGAGGCCTGCTAGGGAAGCAAAATAGCTCCTGTTAGCCATCTGAGTGTATTTTGTGTCTGAGATGTGAAGGTCCTGGACTCACAGCCTCTTTTATATTGAGCTCTTAACTGGCAGATACCAACACTCACTCATCTCTCTCACTTTTTGCAAAAATTACTCATTTAACTAAAAGAGAAAAGTACAGAGTGCCTTACACACAGAGGGGAGATTTCCTCTAGGATCTGAGCTCCTGCTCAGCACAACTGCTCAGAGCTGAATGGCATCCTGTATTTCAGGGAAAGTACACAATATCTTGACTATTGCTGGGCTTGGTGAACATCTCCACCTTTTTCAGCCCACAGTAATGTTGATGAGGAGTACACAGTACAGCAGAATGTCCTGAAAACTAGGATATAAAATTGCACTTCCTGTTGCATCTTCTGGTTTTCTCTGGATGTGTGACCAGTCAGTTGCTTTCAATATGGATTTGGGGGAATCCTATGAAAGGTTTATCTGAGTCTAAGCATCCACAGACATGGAAGTGGCCAAAGAACCAAACTCCACAGGTACACAGTTCTTTATTTTTTCTGGTTAGGCAGCTTTTTTCCATCTCCAAAATCAGAAATCTGAAAATGGAGCAACCAGTGTGGGTTTCTGCTTTTCTGTCAGAAAACCTATTGGTGTCAAATGGAGCTTAGCTGACCAGGCTGTGGTGGAATCTGGCACTGGTTTGCCATCCCAAAAACTCAGTGTTGGTTCTACTCACTTTAATAAATTTTAAGCTTTAATAAATTCACCCAAGTTTTGCCTTCTGAGATTTGCCCGGGTTATTGTACAGTGACTCCTGTGCTGCTGAGCAAACGCATTTCCTGAGCCTCCTTATAGCATTCAGGACCAGGAACTGCAAACTCAACAAACTGCTGGTGCTTGAGTAACAACTCCTAAATGCAAACCAGTTTTGAAGTCCTTTCTTCAACTATTGGGTGTCTTCTCAAGTTCTCTTGTATACCTGGAGTAAAATGAGTTCCTGCAGAGTTATGGCTCTAAACCCAGAGTTCTGGTCTACAGCCATACTGAGGGTTTGCTGTAATGACATTAAAGTAGATTCTGTATTAAAACACTGAAAAGCTGACATTCGAACATCTGCTTTGCTAAGTAAATATTATTAATGAATAAGTAGTTCCTCAAAGAATTGTCAATGCTTATTCTTTACACTTTTATCAATCTTCTGTATATTTTTTTTCCGTTCCTTCCTCCTATGAGAAGGAAATAGCTTCTTTCCCTGAGCTGTGGGTAAAAGAAGAGCTCTGAGGAATCACATTAATAACCTTGCACCCTGCATTGAACGGACAAGAACTTCTCTGTGGCCCACAGTTTTCCCAAGATAATTTTCTGTTTATTTTCCATAGTACTATCTCGTGAATAAACATTACTGTTCCCCACTTCCCATCTCTCACAGCTCACTGTAGGTGACCAGTCAGCCAGTTGGTGCCAGATTAATGACAGAAAACAGATTTTGTTGTCCAAGTCAGCTGTGAATGATGGGACTCTCTGTTAATTCCCATGAAAGCTAACTAATCTTCCAATTGATATTCTGCATTTACAATCCAGGCTGTCATATGGAGTAGATTTTCTTTTTTTTTTTTTTTTTAAGCAAAATAAACCACACACAGAATCTTCTTATTGATGGGGGGGAAAGGGGGACAAGGGAAACTTCATATATTTTCCTGATTTCTATTCCACTGAGGCCACTTGTATTCCTTTCGAAATGCAAAAGCTCGGGATCAGCCTGCTCTCATGGGCATGCAGCAGTCTCTGCTTTCTCCTAGCCGTCTTCAGCACCAGCAAATTTAAAACTTGAAATTTTTTCTTGAAATTTTACCATGTAAGATGAAACATTCCACCATAATCTTAGGACCAGTTCAGTTAGGTGCTAAACTCTCAATGATGTTAGCAGCATCAGCATATTTTAAAGCTGAATCTTTTATTTACCTAAAAAGCTTGATATTTGGTTATCAGTAGATCATTGGATATATTTAAAAATTGTGGCTAAAATAATTTCTATGACATTTTTAATAACTGTGAAATGCTACTGCATCAGCTAGTCTCTTGACCTCCTACTTATCACAGACTATTACTTTTAACCAGAACTTCAAAAAGCTTGTGATAGGTAAAAATGTTTTAGTTCCTTTTCCTCCTCCCTACAGCTTGAAACTCCTTAGTTGGTAGAAATATCCTTAAACTGTTATTTGCTTCTGTTTTCACCTACTTTCTAGAACCATTTCCCTAAATATGTGTTGCCTTTCCAAGCTAAGAGAACTATTTTAAATTATTTGTTAATTTGAAGGGGATGCTTTTTTGTAAAGAAAAGTCTTTACACAGGGGAGAACTGCAGTGTGGGACAAAGTACTTTTCTTTGCAGCAGTGTAAACTTGGAGGGACAAATCCTGAGAGCAATCATTTGTTTTCTCTAGGTTAATGGCTTTCAGCTGGATGTCTGCCTGCTAAATAATGACTGTACTGCTACATCAGCCAGTCTCTTCCACTGCAAAACACGTGTTTGGTTAATGGCATTGACATATTGGAAGTTGGAATGAGCCTCCCCACTTTAGTTGTTCAAATATGATACATCCTACCAGAATGAAATTAAATAAGAAGATGTGACAAAAGAGAAGGATTCAAGGAAGACGATATTGTGTTCTGAAAGTGCAGCATCAAAGAGACTTTGGTTTTTGACATCACTTGTGCTACTCATTATTTAATCATTCCCATCCTGAGTATTTATTTTCTAAAGGGAAAAATTGGTTTTCAGATTTCAAGTCCTATGGTTTTGATCTTTAGTATATACTTGTACTACTGAGTGATGTGGAAAAATAATAAACAGTAGAAAGCTTGAAGTACTCTCTAGAATTGCTGAGAGAAAAAATTGAAAAGCACTTAAGCAGAACATAAAATATCATGTCCTTTTCTCATTTAGTCATAGGATTAAGTTTTCTAAGTCACAGAGACAATTCTAGAAAATATCTTGGCTTTTCTACAGCTGGGATCAGTATCTGGATATATGGATACAAATTAAGGACCTTGGCTGTACCATAAAATATATTGGTATGTGTGTATATATTTTTTGTGTGTGTGATTGCAGATGGGAAAATCCATTGTTGACTACTAATAAGGAAACAAATTGCCTATAAAAATTCAAGATTTGATTTGATTTTGCCTTTCAGCAGTTTTTGTAAGATAAAGCCCTCTGCCCTCCTCCATGTACCTCACCCGTCATAGCTGCTTACCTGCCTGATGGAAGTTGATTGTACTGGGAAACCTGAAACTGGTTGGTTTCGGTGTGATAGATTTCCATTTAGTCCGGCTGGCTTTTGCTGGGTCCCTTTTGTTTCACGCTGAAAGCCTTCTGACCCCATCTGCCAGCCTCCTAGGTGGGCAAAGGTATTCCAGATAATGTGTGCAGTGGCACTACACATGCAAGAAGTGGGAGTGGGAATTGGTGAGGTCCTAGGTGAAAGTTCATTGGCAGCCCAGAATCACATTCCAGAAACGACAGAAGCTCTCAGTCTTGTGGGTGCAAACCCTTTCAATTTGCTGACAGTAATAATTCCACCCCTAACTCTTTGGTAACACATTAGCATTAACTGTAATTTTGCCTTTAGACAGGCTCTGCAGTACAGCATGATGGTTCCTACCCTGTAATTGTAGGATCCTCATTAATCAGAAAGAATATTATGACATTGTGAGCTCACAAGAAAGACAATTCATGACTGACACAATAAAGGCCTAAATTATGCTGCTTTGATGATTGGAGGTGCAAATTTTTTTTTCCTCTTGTGAAAATAGGATTTAGCAGCTGTATGAAAAAATTCTGTGTAATGAAAGTAGAGAGCATTGAGAGGCAAACAACACCAGCTTTATCTAGATGAGGCCTTTATTTCAAAAGGAAATTAAAATTTCAAAGCTTGTAGTGGTTTTTTATTGATAAACCTGCATTTAAATCAAGATCTTGAGGAAGAGCTATGTTAGAAGCTCTTGCTGCTGTTACTCTTTAAAATTACAGAAATTTATATATGGCTTTGGCCAGCTTACAAAATGTGTTTTGGCATATGTGAAATGATTAATATTCAAACACATCTCATAAATTTAATGCAGTTATATATAGTGTCCTATGTTCATAGGGAGCCAGAGATTCTAAATGATAAATGACAGAGGGAGAAAAAAAAATTAAAGACAAGTTTCTTCTCCTGAAGGTATGTAGACAAACCCATTCAATTCCTAGAGAAAACCTGAAAGCTCTTTCACTAAGAACTGGTTTAAGTGAAACCAGTCCAGTGGGAACACAACATCCCTTTAAAGACAGAGGACAGAAGACTGAAAGGTTGCTGAGGGGGTACTCCTCCCAGAGGAGGACCTTGTCTTGTTTAGCTGTATGTGATGGGCTTCGTGTACTCTGCGATGAATTAAATTAAATTAATCAAAATGGTGTTTTCTCTGCAGGGATTCCTTTCTCCATTACAGACTGACTGCAGTACTCATAATCCAAGTAACCAATAACTTAAACAAGCATCTAACATTTAGGGAGAGCCCCTAAAATTGCCTCCTGGGTTGGGCTCCTCATATGCACTGGTGTTAAATGACTTATTCCAGGCACTGGTGTCTATCCATAGGTATTTATATGTGTCTTTAAGTATAGCCCTGACTGCTTGGATGGACAGATTTTTTTCTGAATGCATTAGAAATTGCTACCCTCTCTTTTCTGGAAAAACGATAGTTGAGAAAAAACAAGGGAAAAAAGTTATCTCTGAATATTACCCAAATCTCCATCTCTTCTCCAGACAGAGCATTTTGCATACTGCCCTCTTGACCATTGTTTTTATTTGCTTGAGACTGTGACTTGCAGAGTGGTCAAAATTAAGCATTGAATGTAATTAGGAAAATAACAATTTTAGTTAAAAAATATTTCCTGAAATATTGTATATTCCTTACTTGTTGTTACATAAATGATTTAAAACAAGTGTTCATTCAATTTCTTTCAGGAATCACCCCAGGAAGTTAATTAAATCTTTATTTTCTTTACGTCTCATGCCATGGTACAAATAAGGTGTGCACACTGACATTACTTAGGCAGTAATCTAAGGATACCTAAAATTTTACTTTTTGTTTAAATTCAGGAGGTCCAGACTGAGATTCAGGCATGAATTCACAATGTCATTCTTCTTCCTAAAATCATAGAGGAGTGATCAAGTAAGAGCCACTAAAGTTCCAGAGCAAGTTAGGTGTGTCCAAACTAGGAATAGCTTGCTTTGCCCTGTCTCTGCTTTTGAAGTCAGTCTCCCTGCTGCACACCTTGCTGTGTTGGGTTTGCACTGGGGAGCAGTCCCAGAGGGCACAGACTGAACCTTTCCATAAGCTTCACCCAGAAGTCAAGCTTTCAGTACACAGGGCTAGACTGGAGTTAACATGATACAAAATTTCTCTGAAATTCATGTAGTGGGGGTGTCAGGTCTTCAGCATCAAAGATTTTTATCTATAAATGTATTCCTATGGGGATGTGCTACTTGTTAGCAAAGATATGGATTTGGATGTTCCTTTCCAATTGAAATCCAGTGGCCCATAGCAGTATCTTAAACCCTGCTGGGTGTCTTTGTAAACACCATTAAGAAAATATTCTCAATATCTGATTTTTTTTTTTTTTTTTAGTACACAACTGGCATTTATTTATATCTCAAATTCTTGTAGTTGTGTTTTTGCTGACTTCAGGACTGTACTATATGGAGTCATCTCAAGTATTAGTTCATTCTTTGGGGAGAGCTCCAGAAGTGCACAGCAGTTGCACTGTGGGACTCCCATGACTGTTTCAATGATCACATACAGATGGTATGAAAACACAGGGATCCAGATGGTTCCCATGGTATAAAGACAAAATTACACGGAGTGGAGAATTCCTTCTGAGTGACTGAAAAACATGAAGATGTTTCTATTAAAATCTCAGTCCCTGATTTTTTGTTACATTGGACCTAGCCTAGCAATACATAATCAGACTCTTGTGACAGGGGGCCAGTGTTGTTTTCTCCTATTCTCCTGAGAAGGAATTGCCATGTACCACTGCACTGACCTGAGGTCAGATAAACACAGGACAAAAAAATGGTCATCTTAGTCAGCTTAAAGCATCCCATGGCAAAGGTCTCTTACTCAAAATTTTATGTAGAAAGGTGGATTTAATTAAGTACTATAGAAAGAGTGAAATCTATTTAGAAGATACCTGTAAAACCAAACCTGAGGTAAAGCTATGTAGAAAACATTGTGTACATGTGTTTATTCATTTGAAAGCTGCTTAGAGTTAAATATGCATCGAGATTTTAAAAAAATAAGTCTCCAAAATGAAAAACTATTTCCGCCACTGTAAGTGATGAATTTTTTCTATTGTCCAACTCTTCAGAGTTGCATAATGTCACTAAAATAACCCAAATGAAGACTTATAATGATGCAATTGTGTTGGGTTTTTTTCTCTGTTACTGGAAATTGATCTTCCCTGATCTCTTCAACTGAATT
>JAWWLV010000088.1:59251560-59272837 GCA_035041135.1 Platyrinchus mystaceus
TTCTTCCCACTTGCCTTCCCAAATATTGAAGTTCAAGGTTTATTGATAAAACATATGTTTTAATTAAAATTTTATTTTTACGGATTGTACCCCTTCTTAATAATGCTCCAGTAATTATTTAATTTTATCCACATATTGTGATGTATAATATTAATGTATTAAATGATATTGTGTACTAATAAATTTACTAACAATAATCATATGCTTAAAACAATGATGACAACAACAACAGCAAAAAAAGTAAGAATAATAAACAACCAGAAAGACAGCCCAACTATTTTTCTCAGCAACTGGACAAGTTTTCTTCTTCTAACTCTTATCAACAGTAAAGAGAAGTTAATGAAAACCTTTGGAGACTTACTGGTTGCAGAGAAGAAAGTACTTCCATTATACACTGCAGAATGAAATCCATTTAATCTCTTTTAACTCCTGGCTGCTCAACAACTTGGATGGGTTGAAGATTTCAATCTATACACACAGTACAGGTACTGTTCTTGGTTTCATTAAATGTTTCTTCTTTACAATAGGCTCTGTCTACCTCTCCCAAAATTTAAAATTGGCTTTATGAAAACCACTGCCCTGATAGATATGCATCTGACAGGAAAGGGCATCATTTAACAACAATTTACAACGATGTAAGTCTAGAAATACTAATGGAGGTAATTACTTGCCAATAGCCCTTATTAAAGCTTTAGTATATTAGTCTCCATAATTAGTCACCCTGTATGAGGACAGCATCTGGCTCTTCAAATCTCTTCCCAAAAAAAGGCGCTGAGTTAGAAGTCCAGCTTTCTACAGACTCAAGTTTTTATGCTGTACATATACCTTTTTAAATCATAACAGGCCAAATTTTTTTCCTTGTTGTTTTTTAGATTTTCAGGTTTATATGCATTTACAGATCTAGTAATTTAACTGTGATATATTTGATACCCTATCTTACTCTTACTTCTGTTTTTCAGTTCTTCCTTGTTCCCTGTCACAGTAGGCTTTATGACATGAATCCCAATTACAGCTAATCCTATTAAGAGCTCCAGTTATTTGGAAACATATTCATTGGCAAGGACTTAAAAATGTAGAAAATCCTATCAGGACTCTGTGAAGTTTTTGAAGATATTTTTATTCATTGGTCTATCATTAAAAAAGACCTAATCAAGTAGGTTTCTGGACAATTCAACCAAAAAAGGAAGTTAAATTTTAATACATTTTTTGATTTTTTTTTTTCTGAGCCCTATGAAGGCCAATATCTGGCAACAGCAACTGGACAGATGGGTCAAGCTTGTCTTGCCTGTTCATCAGAATAAAGCAGTATGGAAATATTCAAACTCTGCTTCTTTCAGAACAAAGATAGGTTCCTCCATTTTCATAACTCAGCAGACATGCTGATTTCATTTGCAAATCCATAGTCCTCCATTGTGTATTTTATCTTTCCACAGCATTGCTAAGGACAGGAAAATTATCAATTTTCTTTCCTTAGCAATGGCAAAATCAGCAGTGAATTTAGCACAAAACATTGCAATACAAACCTCACTTGCAGACCTGCCTTAGAAGCACTGTGTGACAATCACAGCCTTTTAGCCACATAATTACTGCTCCAGAAGCTTCATCATCTCGTTAACAACTTCTATTGTCCTATTGTAAATATATGTTTTTTTGCAATGATAAATGTATTTTATGAAATTTCATAATAGAGATGGCACTTCATCATACAATAAAAGATTTGCTAATATCAAGTCTTGCTGAAATAGCTAATTGTGTTGCATTTTCATATTACATGAACAGCACTTGGGAATTTAAATAAAGAACTCTTGTCCATACAGCAATGCTGTTATTCAGAATTAGTGTGGTGTCAGCTGGAATGCCTAAATGGTTGAGCGTAAATGATTTTATCATATTTTCTTTGTTTCTTTTCCTCTTTTTCTCATGTGACTTGGGTAATGTCATAAAAGAATGGATTTAAGAGATGTGTCCTTCCACTATGGGTTGGAAAAAGAGTAAGACAGAAGTGTTTTTCCACATTTTCAATTTAGTTTTTTCTTCTAGATTGCCCATCTGAAAGCACATGACATTTACCGATGTAGTCTTATCTAAAAGATAAGATTTAAATGAAGCTGTTCCCAAATCATCTTTCTTTCTTTCATTCCATATTTTAAGTGTAAAGTCTCTTAAATTAGAGATATTTTGCATACCCCCCCGCCACACTTTCCCCCAGTTTGTTCATTTAAATCCATTTTGGAACAATGATATGTAGGAAAAAAAATCTTAGATAATGACATCCAAGCTTGGTAATAGTGATAAAAATATAGTCATTTTGAAGTTCTGAAACTCATAAAACCACCACATCTAGTTTATTCTGCATCCCCAGAGCATTAAGCTGTTTAGCACAAATCTAATTTCCCACGAAACAGCTCAAGGCAGTTAGTGCTCAGTCTGGTTCCAAAGAATTAAACACACTGTTATAAATTGTGATAGTCTGTGTAACTCTGTAGATAAACCCATTTTCAAATATATGTGTACCAAGCATGAAAATATAAGAGGCTGCTGTTGTACGAGGGATGATTACAATGGAAATAAAGGTGAAATTAAAGGAACATTTGTTTCAAGGCTAATTAATAACAACCAATAAGAGAGAAAGTACTGGCAAAGCTCAGTGAGTAAAGGATAAATTAAAGGAATTCACAGGTAAAGGATATTCAATGTCCTAACCAATATGAGGTGTAAATCTTACCATGGATATACAGCAGACTCCCTGTATAAATCTAAATTTTTTCATGTCACAGTGATGTGTAGTGAGATGGATTTTCTGGGCCCCTAATTTGCCACTATCTAAAGTCGGTAAAGGGGCTGTGGTAGTTGTGACTTCAGTGTATTAATCTGGACAAAAGAGGATATATAAGCTGAGAAACTCAGTTCTGCAGTACTACTATATATGCAGCATAAAAAAGTATCAGGGATTCTGGAATCTGACCCAAATCATACACAACGTATGGGCAGAGAGATAAGAATTTCAATTTTCTAAATTCAAAGCTAAAATGAGCCTGCTAGACCAGCATGGAAATAACATGAAAATTGAAATGTAAGTTTTGTCTACAAACTGCATACACTGTGCCCTTTAGGGGAGGGAAAAATAGTGAGAGTAACTCACTAGTGTATAATGACAAACTACTGTATGTATGATATAGCACACAACTAATTGTGGCCACCATGATAGGTATTTTCTAACCTCTATTTCAGAAGGAAAAGAAAAAAAAAATCAGAAACTTAAAAGACCAAAACCAACACTGCAAGTTAGAAATGCCTTTGAGAAAATGAGGAGAATTTCACCACTGACTTATTTAAACCAGGCTTTTATCCTTACTGTTTATAATCAAGTGCTTTTTTACATTTCTGAGTTCTCTGTCTGGGTAGAATAAGCAGAGGGATTTTGGCTGTGGGACCCAGAGATCTCTGAAAGTCAAATGATTGCTCACTGCCAGGGTGCCCTTTTAAAAGGTTACCCGTGAAGAGCCTTTTTTCCCCCGTCTTCTCACTTAGGTATGCCTCTGCTGGAAAAAGTTGTCTTACAACATTCTGAAACACACCTGTTTCCTTCCAGTGACAGCCTGATATTGCTAGATTTGCTGAAGGTGTGTTTTCTTTTTCCCAAAGGAAATGTGTGTTTCACAGCAATAGGATCCAGATTGAGAGTATATTGCCTGAGGGGGGAGAAGCCATCCTAATCTCAAGAGATTTGGAGAGGCCCAAAAAGAGTGATGGTATATTCCTCCATTGTTATTTGTATCACACCAGCCCCTTGATATCAGAGCTGCACTATGCTAGGCACAGGAGTAGACCATCTTCCTTTGATGTTCCTAAACCAGGAAGGATGCACAAGGAGGGATGATGTCTCTGGGGTGACATTACATGCCAGTGATGGAGCTGACAACTGAACCTTGTTCTTAATTCCTGTGTTCACTGCTGTGCCTGCAGTGAAACTGTGCACGCCCTTTTAGTCCTTGTGGGTTTAAGCTAGTTTTCAGTAGGTCCTGTGTTACTGGGTACATGGGTAAAATTCCCTGGTGTGCTGAAAGGCAATTTGAGACTGAGAGGCCATCAAATTCCCACTGTTTGAATGTATAAGCAGTTTGAGTGTATGTTGGATGCTTTGCAAAAGGGGGAGTTTTGCAGACCCTGTCGATTACTCTCAAATCTTTGGATGTATTCTTGTTATTTAATTGTCTCTTGAGTTGCTTCTTTTTCTGTGCTATTCTTCCTTATTTAACCTGAGATGTCTAATGCAATTTTTATATAATTAATTAATTTGACAAGCAAGGAACACAGAGTTCTGGTTTTTTCCTATACATTTCAGGTTTCTAATTAATACAGTAAATTTCAGTTTAGTGTAGCTGAATTACTAGTAGTTGCAACAGTAAGCAGCACTGCCAGCACACTTCATTGCTGCTTTTGCTACAGTGTCAAATTCCCTTCCAGGAGAGATGGCCAGTGTTCATATAATTCTGCACCACACAAAGCAGGTAGATAGATAGCTCTATTTGGGGTGTGTAAAATGGAAGGTCACTGACATTAGGTCTTTGGACCTAACTTCAATTTGTACAGGAGTTTTCAATAGCAATTTTCTAGATTTTGTGTCAGAAGTGATCTGTCACAGAGAAGAGTGTAAGAGAAAGTCAAGATTTCGATGGACACAAATAGCATCAAGCTAATAATTAGTTTCTTGTTCCTTAATGTTTTTCTCTTCACTTTCTTCTAGAAGTTTTTCTCATAAGCAGATACTTCATAGCAGGGAACCTCTATGCTGTTCTGGAATGTATGCTGTCAAACGTCAAAGAAAATACACATAAATTGCATTTTAAAGCTAACCCAGACTGTCATCTAAAGTATTTACTGTACAGATTGTTATTGTTGGTATCTTTATATTTCTTCTCAGTCTTGTCCTTTGGTAGGAACAAAGAAACTGGTTGAAGGCTGAGTTCTGCTCTTTGATGGTGTATTGTTCATAAAGCTAGAGAAGAGGTGAATCTTTGACTAAAAAGAAACAGTTTCATTTTCTTGCTGATGCATTTCCTAAGTTATTTCTGACAATAATTATGTTGAGATGTCAATGTCTAATCCATTCTTCTACTATACAGCAGGAATTAAAAAAAAAAAAGTGTCAGACTGTCTGATCTCCGAATACTCTGCTTATATTTAGAATTGAACAGCCTAACTTCTTATGTCCTTGAACTTCTGGCTTTTACCAGTCAAATGACCCTGGTGTCTTGAAAGAGCAATGAAAGCTAGGCGGTATTTAGAGAGTCTTAACAATGCCCCAATTCCATTCCAATGAGGAGGTTTTCTGAATGTTGCACATACGATGTGAACCAGGAAGGAACTGTGCTGGGGTGCGGGATAGGCGTGCTTGGGCTGGAAGGGTGCTGAGCAGCCAGTTTCAGCCTGGCACTGTCAGTGGGAAATTGTTTGAGTTTGAAGGGAACGTGCCTGCTTCTGACACACTAGAGTAATAGATTAAGACCACCAGGCATCAGGGAAGATATGGCTTAGAAATGCTGAGAAACCTTGTCCCCACATTGAGCTGTGTATTACAGCTCAGGTTTTTTCAAACTTGACTTTCTGCTAGCAGTGCTGTGTGCTTGAGTGTAAATCATGGTTACATTTTGCTGCCTTGTCTTTAGATGCATGGTTACCTGACTGAAGGTAGCCTTGTTTCTGCAAAGAGTTATAACTGCAAAGAAATTACAGAGGACATTTCTTTTAAATGCAGCATTGTGGGTGAAAGAAGGAAAAGTAATATGAAAAGAGATTGATAAAAATCTGGAGTCTATTGTTTTATGGTGTTATAGTTAGAATAGAAACTTTGTCTCTTTCTTTCAGGAATGAGGAGGCCTGCTGAAAAGTAATTGTACAGGGTGGAAAGTGAGAAGGGGGAAGAGGGGATCTTTTGGGGCACTGATGTTCTCTGAATACATAGAGTGCTCTGTGGAAAATAAATCAATCAAGTTAGCACATGATAGGCTCTTTGACTTTTCCATTCAAAAGATCAGGCATGATAGAACAATAATAATAATAAAGCCTTTTGGAAACTTTCTTGAATTACTAACTTTTATTAGCCATACTTAAGTCTAAGTAGTTTAAATCTCCCTCAGGGACCACTGCTTTATTCCACTTGATTAACCATGTTTTGTGCTTGCCTACAAACCATTCTTTTCCTAAGGAGATATTATACAGTTCTGCCTAATAATATACTACGTGTTTCTTTACAGTAGATAACATTAACAGGTCACAGCGTCAGCGGCGTCCCTTAACAGCCCCTCTCCTGCATTGGCTCTCTTTCCATAGCAGGTATATTTAGCATTTCTACCACTCTGACATTTCCAGCTCTGCTTCCCAGGACCGTCTTCTTTCTCTCTGTAGATTAGTTTGCATTCTTCAGGATTAAAAGGGTTTAGAAAGCAACGGGGAGTTGGCATGAAGAGCATGAGGTTTTAGAAATGTCAAAAAGTATCAAACCAGCAGCCATGTGGGGGACAGCAGCACTTTTCAATCAGTCTGTGCCAGAAATAGCATCACTAAGAAAGGACCAGGGGGCACCACGGAGATGGTAATAAAATGTTCTTCTGTTCTAAGCTGAGAAGGGAGAGAAATTTTCTCACTCCTTGAGGCAGCCAAAGCCCAGTAAATCAAGCGGCAGGGCTTACAATATAATAAATAGCCAACCTTACTAAAATAGCTCCATAGGGGTGTCTAGAGAGGAGGACAGATATAGAGGATAAAATGGCTCTTAGCTGCATGTTTCTTTCACTGGGTTTATTCTTTTCACTGTCCCACCTTTCTGTTTTCCTCAGCATTTTTTTGGCTCTCCTCTTTATAGAAAGCATGTGAGGATTGCTTATAATGTTATAAACCATAGTATGTGCCACCTATGGCAAAGATTAACAACATTGCTATTGCTTGGTGTGGTGCAACAAACAGCAGCGGTATCTTGACAAGCCTCAGAATTAATCTCTTTGCACTTAGACTTCAGGTATAAATTATTTGTGGTCATGAATTAAATCCCCTGCCTCTCCTGTATGATATGTGTGTTGGTTTTGGCTCTTTTATAGGTGATAACTGTGCACAGTGGCTCGATGTGAGTATGGTTTGGTGGGAAAGGGAGAGAAGGGAAGAAAACCAGTGAAGGAGCTGTGAAGGTCTCTAGAAAGTCAAGTGGGAATCTAGTTTTCTCACTTAGGCTAAACCAGATCCTTTGTTCTGCTGGACCTGGTTTGTCACAGCTCTAATGGAAATAGGCCATTTCTGACAGTCTGATGATTCTACTAACAATTCTCCTCCTTCACTCACTTTCCAGCACACCACAAGTTCATCCTCTGCCTGGTTACAGTATCATTACAGGAGAGGGTGATGCAACCATCATATTTATTTTGAGGACAAAGGCTTGTTCATATTTAATCTCTAATTTGGGGTCACCTACTCCAGGGATCTGGCAGACCTGCCTCAAAACTTTTGCTCTGAAAGCAGTTCTCGTGGTTTGTTTTTGGTTTTTTTGTGTGTGTGTGTTTTTTTGTTTGTTTGGTTGGTTGGTTGTTTTTGGTTTTTGTTTTTTTTTTTCAAATTACAACTCAGTCCAGGTTTTAGAGGTTGATTTATTATGGGTGACTGTCATCTGTACTCAGCATATAGTTTTAGTCTAATATAGATTTGGAAATAGTTTGCATCAAGTGTTATCATCTGTAGTTTTTTATTCAGATTGGAGTGCGATTTCTCACCCATGTTGAATAGAATAGAGACTGTTGCTTGACTGGTTGATTTAGGAGAATCTTGAATATTAGACTAAGGATTTTTATTATATCTTTCTAGGGGAAAAGGTTGATAGCTGTCAGTGAAAATATCCCAATTTGCAGACACTTTCTTTGGCTAGAAGGTAGTCAATACTCACAGACATTTTTCTATAATGTTATAGCAACACTGCCTTAGATCCTCGACTTAACAAAATGCAGTCCCAAGTCCTGCAAAGATCTACATAGCTTTATAATCTTGCCATCAAATTAAAATGTGCTTGGCTAAGGGCATGAAGCTAAATTTTAATAAGCTGTTCCAAGATCAGAGCACAAGAGTGAATCTATATATTCATAAGAAAAAAAATATAAATTCTTTGGCAGTGTAAGAGCATTCTTATCTCCAGAATCTAGATGAGCCTGAGAAAAAAAGGAACGAAAGAGAAAAATAATATTTTCTTAGATCTGTTATCCAAGTGCAACCCAAAAGATATACCTCTCTGAAACAGTTCTTTCTGCATGGTTCAGACCTGAGAGCAACAAAGTCAGTCAATGGGGAATCCATAAAGCAAGAACAGAAGGCTGCTGAATGGCTTCACTTTGATCCAGGTTACAGAAAGTCCTGGAAGACTTGGTATTTAAAGTCTCAAAGTTGATGAGTGTTGTGTTTTAACCCCATCTGACAACTAGTATCTTGCAGCCATTTGCTCACTCCCCACATGGCAAGATGAGGGAGAGAACTGGAAGAGTAAAAGTAAGGAAACTCCTGGGTTGAGTCAAAGAAACTTTAATAGATGAAGCAAAAGCTGAACACACAAGCAGAGTAAACAAGAATTAATTCACTGCATCCCATGGACGGGCGGGTGTTTGTTCATCCCCAGGAAAGCTGGGCTTCATCACGCTGAATGTTGGCTTGAGAAGACAAACACCATCACTGCGAACATCACACTTCCTCCTTCTTCTCTCAGTTTTATATGCTGTAATGATGACCTGTGGTATGGGATATCCCTTTGGTCATTTGGGGTCTGCTGTCCTGGCTGTGTCCCTTCCCAGCTCCTTGCACACACCCAACCTCCTCACTGGAGGAGGAGTAGAAGCAGGAAAGGCTTTGGTACTCTGTAAGTGCTGCTCAAAAATAACGATAACCCCCCCTGTGTTATCAACACTCTTTCTAACACATAGCCCCATACCAGGTACTATGGAGATAATTAATGGTCTCACAGTCAAAACCAGCACAATGAGCACTTAAAGTGCCTTCTTTTTAAATCAGTTCTCAGGTATTTTAGCAAACTAGATTTTACAGTATCATCTTTAGGTCTTTCAACATATGTAGGAAAATATGCCAAATGTCTGCATCATAAGATAACCATGTGTCTAGGGCTTCCTGTGGAGGAACAGCTTTGATGCACTATGGGTTGAAGGAGAACTCTCAAATGAGCACTTCAAGTGCCCAGACCTCTTACTTTCCTCCAGAACTTTAATTTGACAGCTTCAAAACTAACTCCCTTTCTGACTTCCCACATTGCGATGTCATTCATTCATTCCCTTTTCCAAAAGTGTATATATGAACTTCTTTCTGGACTTTCCCACCTAGCCTTGCAGTGAGTTGCTGAGTACAGGAGGCAGCTTGGGGAAGTGGAATCAGACCACAAGGAGATGGTGTGGATGGGTTGGCTTTGCAAGATTAGAGTGTCCTTGAGTGATATGACATGGAGCCCCCCATGGTTGGTGCCTTTGTTTGGGGATACTCTGTTCCTCCAGAGCTGGGATAAGACATACAAATCACAAGGCTTTTTGCAAGCGAAGATGGTAGCTCTGTGCACTTTGTATTTTATTGTCTCATGGTCTGCTTTTTATTCCAGACTAATACAGAGTGATCTAAAGCCCTAGGAACTGGCTATGGGTTAGGTAAGGGCTGCCTTGTGAATTGGAAGGCTCCCTTTTTCTCATAGAAGTGTTGGGTGAAGAGAAGCTGCATTTCATTACTGCCTTTGTCAGATGGCAGGCTATGCTCACAGGTTGGGGTCTCTCAAGACAATTCATACACGGGATTTAAGTCATTGTAGTGTTCACAATTTGATTGCTGGTATATCCTGGACTGGTGGCTTCATGTATTATCTCTGAAGTGATAATGTTCAGGTATTAGTAGGTTCTGCTACAGCCTCTCTAAACCCTCTCAATAAACTGCTGTTTATTTATATATATATATTTACAGGCTGTAATCTGGCTATACTTCAGGCTTCCCTACAGGAAACAAACACTTCTGCTGGATACCGTGTTGTGCCAGGGCTGAGCTTCCAAACTGCCTTTTTGATTTCAGAGTGGCACCATGCCCCCCATGCTACCTGGAAAATGCAAACACATAGGTGTTCCCACACCTTGTGTACATGTATATCTGTCCCTGGGCAGAGGCACCTCACTAGATGGCAGCAGCACCGCAGCTTTAGGAAGTAGCCTCTGGGCATCCTTCCCCTCCCCCAGACTGCTCCTGTCTACAGCAGCAAGGTAAAAAAAAAGAAAAAAGAAAAAAAAAAAAAGAAAGAAAAATCCAATACAATCCTTCTGCTATATGGAAAAGCTGTGATATGCTGAATTCTAAGCTTCATCATATCTCTGTTATACACATATATATATACACGTATACATATATGTGTGTGCATGTGTGTATGTTTCTGTCTAGGCTTTTCTTATAATTAGGAAGCTTGTAGCTGAGACTGACTCCCCTAGAATCATAGGAAATGGAGAGTCAGAGCTGGGATGGGCCACCTTTTGGCTTGGCTACTCCCCAGTGACGGCCCCCAGTGTCCTTTGTCATAGACTTCTGCCCTACAGTGCAGGCAGGTATGGCTGACTCTCTTCTCTCACACAAATCTGAAGGAAGTGTTCAGCCAGGAATGGGCTCTGCTGATGACACCACGTGGTAGCAACACTTGGTAAAGGAAAACAGCTGTTTTTTTGGAAGATGCTAAAATTTGGTGGTGATTTTCTTTCTCAGAACCCCCCCAGCCAGTTTCCTGGACTGGTTCACAGGCTGTCACAGCTGCAGCCAATTTCTTCTGTTATAGGATGGCTCAGCTAGTTAATAAATATCGTGCCATACATTTCATTGAGCCCAGGATTAAACATCAGTGTAAGAGAATGTCACTTTTCCTGCCAGCTGCTGGCCATGTCCTCATCCTCTCTGTGGGCAGTCACATATGGTAAGTGTGATGCCCTGAACCTTCTGCAGCAGACAGGCGCAGGAGTGCATGCATCAGGGCAAACACAGGGGTTTGAAAGAAAAATCTTCTTGGGTTTGCTTGGCTGGGGGATGCAAGGGCTGAAGGTTGAACACGGCAGGAAGTAAAGAGAGGAAAAGAATTTCTCTAAATGAGTCTGTTGGTCTCTCTCGTTCAATATAGATAAAAAATATAACTTTGTACAGGGAGTGTGAAAAACCGTTTCAGCTCCCAGGGTTGCATGTAGGCCTCTACTCATGTGTGCCTGTAAGTCCAATGAGTCTGAGTGAGTGCTACCAAGTTTTGGAAAAAGCTACACCTGAAATTTGAAAACAGAAACTTTTGGTGACTATAGTTGTTACCTGTGTGTTATGTTTTTGAAGCTAAGGAGGTATAGTGCTGGGCCAGTGAATCACAGTTGTTTTCTATCTGTAACTTGTCACCAAGCTATCCAAGATCTGCTAATCCTGCTTGTGTGAAGCATGAGAGAAACTAGAAAAAGGTAAGCCTGGAGAGTACCACTCTTGACAGACAACACCCATATCGGTAGGCACAAATGAAGAAATTGCAGAAGTCTTGCGGCACAGCATGACCTCTTCTAGAATAAAGATCTTTTGGGACACTGGCTCGGAGTGGTCCCTTGTCTGTGTGAGGCTGAAGTTGCTGTGCTGAGGGACGAGGCTCCCTCGCTGCCCACAGAGCTGCTGCCTGCACTGTTCTCCTGCTTGGCAGCAATGCCCCGCAGCTGCATCAGGAAATTGTGTTTCCCCAGTGCCCCTTAGGGCCCAAAGCCAGTGGGTTTATATTTGGCTTGGACTAATTCTTACCTTTTAATTTGGTAGCTGCAGTAGTGACAGTGCACTTTTATTTGGGTACAGGCATAGAGAAGTATAAAGCCTTTTTTTTTGTAATATAAAGATATTGTATGTATCTTTTACACACCACTAATCTCCAAGTTCTCTACTAAACATTCAACTGAACATAACTTGTGCCCACAGAAGAGTATATGCGTGATACTCACTGGTGTCAGTGATTATTTAAAGGTCAGAACTAAAGAACTGCAATCGTGCTTTTTTACCATGTTCTAGAAAATTAAATATGCTTTACATCCCACTCTCTGTCCATGGGTTCTGTCTCTACTGAAAGCATAACTAGTAGTGAAACAGCAGTGGTATTATACGTAAAACTGTGCTTGCATCTCTATGGCATCACATTTTAGCTGAGATGAAGAAGGTCAAGTTTCTGGAAACATTGATTACAATTTTTAAGATCAATTCCAAATTTGCATAGTTTGTGAGGTTTTTCAATATCTGTGTTCATTTATGGTTTAAAAGTAATATAATATTGATTATGACAAAATTTCTCTTTGACTAGAATGTCTATAATATCTGAGATATTTTCAGATTCTCTGACAATGAGATTGATTGCATGTGGTCCTTTGTTGTGAGCAGGTTGTACAACTTTATTTAAAGTATGCTAGTTGAATATAGCATAATTTAAACATACTTTCCAGTTTAAGGTTGGGAAAAATTCCTGTCTTTGATATAGTTTGATAGCAGGTCGGAATTGTTGTCCATGATGCAAGGCAAAACATCCCTATCCAGGATAACAATTAGCTTAAGATCTAGGCTGATAGTTATGTCATGTTTTATCACAACTTTATGAGTCAATATCTACCTGATGTACTGGTTATTACCCACAGATGTACTTGTATCACAAAATGAAAACCTCCCTTCTCTTACAGGAAGCAGAGTCTCGAAGAGTCAGTTTTGTATTTGCACTTATTGAAAGATCACGCTTATAGAGTATGGTTAAACACTTGCTAAAACATCCAAAAGTCTGAAAAAAGTACAGATCACTTAATCTTGGGGACGTCATCTTCCCTACCTAGAAGTATCTCTTGGTTATCCAGCATTTTTCTGAGAGTTTGTAGAAGTTTAAGGGTTATCTATTGCCCTTCAATTATTCCACATGACATTTTACCAGCTGAGACAGTGTTTCTTGTCATGATTAGACAAAACAGTCTGTGATGCATAAGACTGCATGGTTACTCTCACAATTTCACACGGCAAAGAAGCTGGGACACATGTTGTGTGTTGATAGGCACTGGAAAAAGCAGAGAAGTCTCTCCTGGCAACTTGTGCTGCTGATATGAAAATGGCAAGGAATCCTGGAAACTTTCCCAAAACTTCTTGTTTATAGATTGTGACAACATGGGGATTCCTTTAGTCCTGGGCTGTGTCTCTGTCACTTGTCCTTTGCCAGAAGGCACTGGTTAGCGTCTCACCAGAATGACTCTTTCCATGTCTTGGCCCTTGATGGTTTTATCCTTCAAAAGACTTTAACAGGTTGGTGAGAAACACATCCCAGCTGCTAAGACACTCCAAATTTGTCTTAGTTTCTCAGCACCAAAGGGAATTTTCTGTAACAGTGAATTAATAATACTTTTTTTTTTTGGCACTTCTGGGAAAGAAAGGTGACTTGTGCTCATGGCATTGCTTGAAATCTTCCTCAAAACAGTAAAAATTTTGTTTATTTGCTTCTTTGGGGCTTTTTGTTTTGTTTTGTTTTGTTTTAAAAAAAAGGGTACATCAAGTACATCAAAGGAGTAAGCTCCTGATTCTAAGTTTGGAAACTCAGCTGTGAGTGAACACTATTAAGAACAGGAAGATGAAGACTCAGCAAGTGCCTCATGAATCTCCTGTTCCTGCTGGCTCTCAGCAGTCCTTTAGGGCATCTCTCAGCTGCAGAACTCGAAGCCATACCACAGCACTGCTGGTCTCCAGAGCTGCCCATAGGAGCATGACGCTTTGGGGCATGGCCCCACTGTAGGGTTTTGGGGACACCTCTGCTTCAAATGTGCTCTCTTAGATGAATGACACTAGTCTGAAAGCTAAAAGCCAAATTCCCCTAGAATCACATTGCTTAGATTTGAGAGCTTGCTGGAGATACAATTTTTTTAAGATGGCTCATGTTCCTTTTTCTCTCAGCCCCATGAAGGATGTCATGTGAGAGCTGCTAATGTTGCAAGGAGGAGGGCATGGAAGTGGGGCTCAAAAGTGCAGGTGGCACCACAAGCTCACGGGAAGCTATAGGCACTCTGGGAAAAAAACAAGAGGACCTCAAAGTCCCAGTAGGCAATCATAGTTATGTAAAACAAAACTTAAAGGTCAGAGTTTGCTTAGGAAGGACTGACTGATAGAAATGAAGGAAATGAGGTGTGAATAAAAGGATGCCTGTATCAAGAGTCAAGAGGTGAGGAAAAATAGTCCTCTTGATAGCTTCAATGTCATGACAAAAAGAGAAAGGAGGGACATTTTAATGAGTAGTTGTCTACTGTTAATATATAATAAAACAAGGAAATTTCTATCACAGCAGAAGGATCAGATGGATGTAGATTAAATCCAGCAAAGTTATCCAACATCTGACTGTCAACAGGGATTTTTAAACTACCTGTCAGGGACTGACTGCAGCTGAAAAGAAGGGATTGACCAAAATTTTATCAGACTGTGTTGGAATAAAATTTTTTGTATGGAAGGAGAACAAATGAATTAATGGGCACCTCTACCAAATTTGAGTCCAACAAGAAAATCTTGCAGAGAATGTGAAGGAGAAAGGCAACAATTAGGAAAGGACAGTTAAAGAAAATCAATCCCAATTAATCAGACTTCAATCAGTTGATGAGTTTGGTTTGTTAGATTTTGGGAAAACTGTCTAACAATGAAGATGGCTAAGTAAAAAGGTAGAGTGCCAAGGAGAACTGTGGAGTGTTCATTCCTGGGAGTTTTGAGTGGATGAGAATGCTGGGTTAAGGGTCTGGTAATCCTGCGTTGGAGAAGAGGTTCCCAACTGTGTTATCGTCTGTGCCTCCCTTTGATGATCTGATGATAAAGAGATCAGATAAATAGGTTATTGAGTTTATAATGTAAGCCATATCCTGCTTATGCCTAATTGCCTATAACGATATTCTGTATCCTATGAATATAACTATTTGCTTTGTAAAATATTTAGAATCATCAGATTATATGAAAAGCACCATTAGCATGCAAGTTGCTCCCTCACAATAAACAACATTTAAAAAAAGTAGTAAAGTTGCCAATATTTTATCTGCTATCCATAAATTGTTTTTTTTCCCCCCACTGTACTCACCAACTGTTGTTTTTCAGACCATATTTGATGAGAGACAAGTCTATATTAATATATTTGTATTTAAGGAAGAGATAAATCCGTGTTAAAGCAGTTGAAGAAAAATGCCCAACATATTAAGTGAACACCACAAAAAGTGGCCCAGAATAGTATGGAAATGCCTGACAAATGTGAGTCTGCCAACATGGAAGAACACTTTTAATGCATTATTTATAGCTATTGCTTTACCACAAGCCATTGAGATCAAGGTCACCCAGTGGACTTCTGGGCAATGGGTCAAGACTTGAGAGGCAATATTGATAACAGCAGCTGACAGTTTCTTGGATACAGCTGGTATTTTTCTAAGCAGCAGCATTTTCTAACTTCTCAGGAACAATGGAAATCTGTTTGCTGTGAAACTGCTCATGTCTGTCTTGGTCACAACTCATTAATTGTGGTCAGTTCCAGGCTTGGTGTAACTGCTCTCCCTTCTCTGTGCATCTTCCCTGCAAGTAAACGCATCTAATACAACAGTTCTAGTTGGGGGGTTATTTTTTTGTTTTGTTTTTAAGTTTCCCAGACCCTGTTTTTACCCTCTCCCTGTTTTCTGCCAGTCAAATTTTCTAATATTTCGAAGTCCCAAATCCAAACCCTTTCAGTGTGCTGGGAACAACAATAACAAAATGTATGCTGTGACAGAGGAAAACATAAATAGTCTTTGTGACTCTCAACATAAGATTTCTATGTCTGGTTTTAAAGTTTTCTAGTCCCTTTTTGACCTGTTCTTCATGATTTTCATGACTTGTGTAGTTTTATTTTGCTTTAGTGCGATTTTTTGTTGGGTTTGGGTTTTTTCTTATGTATGGGGTTTGCTTTTTTTTTTCCCTAACACTATTAAACATAATTTCTTCTCAGGGGAAGTTGGAAGGAAAAGCCATTTTTATCTCTTTAGCCAAATCACATTCTTATTTAACAATCTAAGTCACATTTCAAGGTGAGTTGTGATTTTTTTTTTCCCTCAAAATGCTTTTCCCTGATGAGGACTCATGACCATGTAGAGCTTTTCCTCAGTCTTCTTGCTTAGACACTCTTAATTTCTCCCTGACTTGCTCCCGTTCCTTCAAGTATTGCTTCTTATTGCTTTATTAATGCCTTGGTTTACAGTCTAAACCAGTTAGCAAACTGCTGATGGAAGGCTTGATTAGCATTTTATTAAAGTCTTTTTTTTTTAAATTTCTTTTCTGTGTTTTTATCTTACAGTTACAATTTCAGTGGCATTAAACTAAACATGTTTACATGTGCATCTCATATTGGATAATATACCTTCCCCTCCAGAACAATCCATCTGCTTTTTTAACATAAATAATGATTTTCATTGAGAAAATAAGCAGCAAATACAGATGACCTCTTTTCCAGAAGCAACTAGTATGTATAGATAGTGTTAATTTTCTTCTGAGTGACCAGACTACAATCCAGCTCAATGTCTAATAGAAGAAGAAAAAAAAATCTTGAAAATAAATTACCTCTTATAATCCCCATATTTCTTTAAGAGACTTTGGAAGGACTTCATTCAAAGTAAGCAATAATCCCTAAGAACAACTAAAATGAGGTGAAAATTGATGGATTCTCTCTGTACATGCTTTAATCACTTGGAAAAAATTACAAGATTATACAAAGAAAGCTAAAATCTGGGTACTGCATCTGCCAGAGTTACTGAGTTTCCATTAGCTGCCAGACATTGTGGCATATTTTGCTCCTAGTGATGGTGGTGTAAATTATTCTTATTGAAATTGAAGGAGTTGCACTGAAATTAATCTGGCATAATCTAGTGCAGACTTCCTCTCCTTCCTTTTCTGAAGCAATTTGGTTCACATAATGTATATACAATAATTAATTTAAACTAAGATGAAATAGCCCATTTATCCTTGAAAGGATTTGGCATTTGAAGACTTCTAGTCCAATTTTCAGGAAGATTTCTGTTTATATGGAAAAACCAGTTGCAAAAATAAGCTAGGGAAGCAGGAAAAAAAAGGAGAAACTCCACCAACTGTACTTTGAATACTTGTTTTGTAAAAGTTTGAAACAGAAACCTTTTTTTTTGGTAATATTTGATACTGAATCATTTCCCTGTATTAGTTAAAAAAAAAAATAAATCTTTGGTTGTCTATGATGTAGGACATGCTCTAAGAGACAAAAATGCCATGCCATGTCTATATAGTCTGTAGGCACTGGTGTGTGTTGTGATACTCATCAATCAGCGATTTTTTATTGCTGCATATAAAATCAATATTTGTCACTTGTAAAATGTGGCTTCCAATCCAATATTTACATCGATTTCAATGGCTAGTGGCTACGTGCGTTTACGTGCGTGGCTGCTACTGTTTACTGGGGCAGTGAGGATCTGAAACTGCCTGGCAGGAGTGAAGCATTGATCATTTTGGTGCCACTGGGTTTCATTGGGGATTTACTGCAGGGCCACTTCAGTGTCACTGATGAGACAAGGGTGAGTGCAGCCACAGAAGGTGGGTCCAGGTCCTCGGCTCTGGTCATGAAAGAATGGGGCTGGCTCCCACAGATCCTTTTGGGTGTGTTTGCAGCAGTCCCCAGCTTCTGGTGTGGGGCCTGTTTGATTTGGCACAATGTAAATACACGGAGTTGACCCTGGCTAGGCCCAGCAAAAGGTGCACAGGTCGTGTGGAAATACTGCATGCTGGGGTGTGCAAACAGTACTGTTGGTGGCATCAGACTGGATCCCACATGCCCAGCGATCCCATGTGATTTACACCCTGCTGCACACCCAGCACATCTCTTCACTGTTCTCTCTGCTTAGGGTATCCAATGGGAAGACACAAGCCCTGGTTCTGTGTGGGCATAGCCGACACAGAGCAGTATGCATCTGTTCTGCTGTGATGCTGCACCAAAACTGCCGGCATCTCTGCAGAATTGACCTGGCCTGGGAGCAGTTTGGCCGTGGTTACATGCCAATCACACCTGCAAATCTGACCAGGTGAAGGTGCCTCTGCAGCTGGGATGTGAGGATCCAGCTGCTGGTAAGCAGGACTTAATTGCATCATCTGCTAAAGTATAAATGTTCAATCCAGGAACTGCTTAACAAAATGTGTCATAAAGTGGCGAGTGAGGTGTAATGATGAGTAATTGCTACATCATCAGGTAGCACATCATCCCAACGCTGATGACACATATGTTCTCAGAGACAAACCCTGGATTTCCACACACACCTGTTTCAAGAAATTTCATCATCTGACATCAAGGATCATTTCTGCAGTGTTTCTTTCCTGTGTCACATAGAAATAAAGGGTCTGTGAAACAGATGGCACCAATCCAAATATTTCTCTTCCTGTTGCTTTCACAAGCGATTTTCATCCTAAAATTATGAGACTTGAAACCTTGTTGGCAAAGAAAAGGTGAACATTTTCAGCTGCTTATTTACAACACCAAATAGGAACATATTCCTTTGACCAGTGTTTAAAATAACCTTGCTCAATTTAATTCTTGCTTTTGATTTTGCTCTGATGTTTGCATGAATTTTTCAATTTAATTTGGAAAACCTAGTGATCAGTCAGGGCTGTATAGTGAATTTGCTGATTTTTATGAGAAGAGAAGAAGTATCAAATGTCCCATCACCATTTGCAAGGTGATTCTTCTTCTTTTTCCTGCCCACCATGATCCTGCCAAGTATCTCTGCTAAACACTGTGAGGGAAAAACACTCAGGCTAATTTTCAGTTTGTTTTGCTTTAATGGATTTTATACAGTTTGCTGGATATACTTACTTTTTCATAATGAAGTATTTCTTAAACAAAATCATATATATAAAAATAAATCCAAGTTATCTTCTAAAACCTGAAATTTAATTAATATATCAAAGCTAAAAGCATAAGGCTTACTTTCCAAACTCTCAGGAGCTGTGCTCAGCTGTGTGTTGCTGTGTGGAAAAAGACTCAGCATTAAATTGCATTTATGCCTTTCTAATCCCAGGGCTAACCGGGAACTGTGTTGGTCCCTGGCCACTTTACTTGCAGTAATCTCTGAGCCTTACTGTTACTTATGACTCCCAGGAGGCCAATGTAGAGAGATGTAGTATTACTAAGGTGTGGACTCTCTCTGGCTACAGTTATTTCCCCTTGGTAATACTTCTTGAGGTAAAGGCTAAAAGAAAAATTTTATGTTGCTCGAAGTCACGTGTGCAACTTGAGGTGTTCTCCAGCTGAGCTGGATACCTTGAGCTCCTGGAGAAGCACAGAGAATCTGGGACAGGGGGTTTGAGATTAATGCCCTGTGGCACAGCTGCGTGTATCAACTGAACATGAAAAGTGTTGCTGGCGTCGTGTTTTACATGGGAGACCTTGGTGAGAATTCCGGATGGGATCTAGGTCTTGTGGGAAGTCGAAGTGAATGCTACCAGAAAGAGCATCATAGTGGCTGATGGATGCTGAAGTGTGCCACTGAAATATGCAGGTAGAGTGACTGCAGCTCCAGGAGATGATCTTAAGGAAAGGTTGTCATTTGAACATGCAACATTGTGGAGTCATTCCTTCTTTTCCAAGATCCACCTTCCATCATCTTTACTTCAACATATCTCAAATACTCTTGTTACACAAACATATTTAAAAGAGGTGAAAGTCATAAACTTGAGAAAGGGGAAGGGCAGTTAAGTCTAGGCTAAGTGTTTGATCACAAAACTGAGCTCAGGTTTATAGTCCAAATTTTAATGTAGCCTTATTGGTCTACCTATAATCAGAGGACATGATTTATTCCTATGTCAAGGCAGATTACACTTGCTATACTGTATGTTCTCATGTGCTTTGTCCTCTCTATATGCAAATACCTTGAATGATGGTATTTCCATCTATACCCCCTAGAGACCATTCTGTGGTCTGATACATTATATTGTTGATGCATATATTTTCCTTACTAATTGTGCATGAGGTTTACCTCCTTTCTTTTATTTATTTATTTTTGTTGTTGCTGTCATACAAATCTCAAAACCTGTTCCTCTCTTTGTGATTATTCTTAGACATTTTATCATGTATATTTGCTATGGTAGAAAAGAGATCACTTTGAGAGTGGATTTCCTGTACTAACAGATTAGATATATATTTCCTATGCTTGTGATGGAAGAACAGCTAATGACCACTTAAAGTTTGTTCTATACCTTACTCGTATTGTACCTCTTATATTTAATTTTAAAACTGTTGATGTCTTTCCCACCAACCATGTTCCTCATGCAGTTCTCATAACTCCAAGGATTCGTGAAGATTCCCTACCATGCTTTGAAGCAAGAGACCTCTTATGCAAATAACAATGGGAATGCAAGGAAAAGTAGCCATGGCTTTCATTTACTGAGTCTGGGCTCTGGTGCTTAGCACTGTACAGCTGGATCCAAAACTATTACCTCATTGCTCATTAAAGGTGAGACATCTGGTGATACTATTGCACTAACCATGAGCTGCTTCTCTCAACAGTAAATTGCTGACAAGTCTGGGTGCTGTGCGTTTAAACATGGAAGAGACTGGCTGTAGATAAATATATGCAGAGGACTTCAAAGCAGCAAGTTCTTAGAAAAGACAAATCTGCATCTCCCTGGGGCACGATTTCAACTGGAATGAGACTGACTGGCACACGGTTTAGCTTCAGCCTCTGTATGAGTGTTTGTGTTGGGGTTGGTTGAGGGGAGAGAAATGTCCTTCGCAAGCAGATGGACTCTTTGCAATGGACAAGCGTTGTGGCTGAAGTAATTTTATCTGCTGGAGCTTCAGAGGAACAAAGCAAGAACAGGAGGTGCTCTTTGGTACATTTTCCATCAGCAATTTCTGGTGTAGAATAAAGGGATCAATCCAGAGGCCAGGGACTAAACTCCAGCTAAAAGAAAATGCAGCTTCTTGCTTTGACTATTATGGTAAGAGTTATGTTTAAGCCAGCTAAAGAGTGGATGTTTGAGCAGTGACTGAAATGATTGACAGGATAGCTGTAAAGTCAGGATCATCTGAAAGTGGAAATAAGCAATCCATACTGGGTATGACAGAGAAAGGAATCTCATGAAGGGTGGAAAGGATGGACAGCTGTGGACAAAACAGTTTGCAGTAGTATCCTGGAGAGAGCTCAGCTGTGCCAGATTACAGTGTTAATGGTTTCATTTTTCAAGA
>JAWWLV010000088.1:59274429-59290458 GCA_035041135.1 Platyrinchus mystaceus
TGCATTTGAGAGGGTGTTTTTTCTAATAAAATTTGTATTTGTAATCTATTATGAAATTTCCATAATATTTTAAAAAATATTTGGAATAAAAACCCTTGAAATTTGTATATTACTTTGATCATACTTGAATGTGTTACAAATAAATAGAGCCACTTGAAAATAGTGTATATGTTTGCAAACACTTCAGTAAAATATGAAAATTTAAGGAATATATGATATGATGGGGAAAAATATTTAATAAAATATTCCCAAGCTTCCCATGAAATTTTCAGTTGGGAAAACTACTGTATTTTACTCCACTAGAATAAGATAGCGTTATTTTATGGAATAAAATAAACTGAAATTTTATAGAATAAAATACTCCCTGAAATAAAATATTGGAAGTAGAGGAGTTATTATACTAATACACTGGAAGAAAGGTTAAAAGGTCAATATATTGACTGTCTTCTCCCCAGACAAACTGAGGAGTGAGAAACGCAAGGGGAGAGAAATGTAAAATTGAGAGCGAACTTTTCCATCTTAATTACAAGAAGTTTCCATTTTGATTAAGCCCATTTTCCAGTTCAAACTATTTTACTGAAGCAATATTAACTGTAGTTGCAAATAATGGATAGCCATCTTTTCTGAATATTAGGTTAACCCTCTCCTGTTTATTAATAGATGGAACTGAAAAATGATAAATCATTTGTCTTTCTTGATATAATTGTATCTATTAAAGGTATTTATTAGTGTTTCCAGGAAGAAATCAGAGGTGGTTTGGGTTTGGAGTAAATTCTTTTGTGTAGACTGATGAAAAAGGATGTTTCAGTGGGAGCAGAAGTGGTGGTTTGTGTAATGACAGTGTCATCTGCAACCACACAGAGGAGCACAGAGGCACAAGGGCAGGTGGGAAACACAAATAACACCCTGTCCCAACCACTCCTAGAGATGTCCTAGGGGAGCCTTCAAACTCATGGCAAAGATGAGTATATGGACTCACGGGGATGCAGGGAAGAGCCTTTTGTGATTATGCAAAAGTTATTATGGGTTCTTTAGAGGAGTCACCAAAGGTGGGGAAAGGGAGAGACTGAAATGGAGGAATATGGGAATAGCCTAGCCATCCAGAGTAGAACAGGAAAGGGGCTGTTGGTGCTGTGTGTGCTTGTGTGAGTGCTGAGTGTGTCTGTGATGGTTTGTGTGGCTGGCCATGTGTGTGTGTGTGTGTGTGTGTATCATATATGGGTATTTGCTTGTGCTGCTATTGGGAATATGTGCTCAGCTTGGCTGCTGGATGGACCTGGGGGCATGTAGTTGTGACAGCCTTGCCTCGATTGGTCTGCTGCATTTGGTATTCCCTGCACACTGAGAATGCTGAAGAAATCACCATATGCATATCATACAATGCTCTCAGTCAAACTTGAAAGGTTCACATACTATGGAACATACTGTGACACTTTCTGTGTAAGTGTGCACTGACAGTGAAAAAGTCCTGGTGTGTTAACTTAGCTGAAGAAGCTGACAGAGTTCTTACCATAAGCATTTTAGTATTGCTCAATATATTTTACTGATATAAGTATATATAATATTGATATTGTGTATATTGTGTATATTAATATTTGTTTACATATTGTACTGTAGTTCTTTCCATGTTTCCAAATTGTGAGAAAGTTAATATCCCATCACCTAAGTATATATTTAGCCTCTTTTCCATTCCTTTTTGTGTGGTCTGGAAGTAGAGCAAAGCAATGGTAACTGGCTGAGAGTTTCACTGTTTTAGAGATCTGAGGGTGAGTGCTTCCTCTGTGCAAGGAGTGCTGCCGTGCTGCCCTCCTGACATACAAATAAGGTGCATATTTGCAAGCAGAGCAGACTGGGACAGAATGCTCCTCTTTAAATTTATTTATGCTCTTCCACAGATGCACACCTTAGCAGAGCACTGGGGTAGACTGAGCAACCTCCATGCCTTGATTACATTCAGAGTTTCCCAGTGCAAAGTACAGTAGGATTGTGTAGGGCAGGTGGAATCCAGTTTTTGCTATCAGTTCTTCATATTTTTGGGTCTCACACTGGATCTCTGGATGTATGATATTTTTGGCCAGCATAGACAAATCTGAGGAAAAAGGCAAGATGAACAGGAGTCTGGAGTATAATAGTTTGCCTGCCTACTACTAACCTTGCCTACTAGCAGCTCAGCTAATCTGCCTCTGCCTGTATTTTACAATCCAACTTACGTAGACTAAGTACTCCAGGGTCCTCATCTCCTGAAGTGTATGTCATCAAGAGTTGCAGAGAAGTGACTTTGTGCTGCCCTATATAGGTAAACGTAAATTTCTTATGCAGAAAAGGAGCATTATACCTTAGAACTGACCTTGGGAATTACTACTTTTTTAGTTTTGTTTTGCTCTGCTTGCTTTTTATTCTGTGCAGGTTCTGGAAGACAAAGGCAGCTCTCTGTTTTTAATTACTGTAAGTAGCTTGTGAGTAGCTGGAACAGCTTTTTATGCAACCTGATTTGAATATATTCCAGGCTGAAGATAGACACCTATTTTAAAGGCACAGCATGCTCATCGTGGCCTCCTGCCAATCAAGCAGTTGTCACTTGCTAGACAGTCCTAAACAACTTCTGCTCCTTCCTCAATTCACTGTCTGTCTGACTGATGGAAACGGCAGGGCTTCTCCCTTTCCCCCTCCCCTTTCTTTTCCCCTGAACCAGTGTCACCACATGGCAGGAGAATTCAGCCACTGCTGCTGAGAACAAGGCACTGTTTGTGCTGCTGGCCCCAGGGCTTGGATAAGGACCCTCGAAACAGAACAGGGTAGATTATCAGTGTAATTCCCCAAAAATCCTCTGCTTTCCACAGCTCCTTGGGGTGAATATGGAGGTGAATAGGGTTTAGTTAGTTTTATTTTGCTTTTTGAACTTCTCCAGCTCACTCAAGACAGAAAAAAATGAAACCCAGATCTGTTTTTTCTGAACTCTGCCCAGCCAGATTATGTATAGATTGTGTGAGTATTGTGGTCTGGCCCTGTAACAATAATACTCAGAGACCCAGTCTGAAGCAAAGCTAACATGATAAGTGCATGGAAATATTTATTTTTCTGTTTTATCTCCACAACACAGTTATGGGTAAGCTTTGCTACTATGTCAGATCAGCAGCAAAGCAACCAATGTACCTCAGCAGCCCTACAGAGGACTCAGCTGAACTTCAGTATCTTTTACTCCATCTTTTCCCTTACCTCTTGTTGGACTCCTTGCTTTCTTGCTGGGCTAAAGGCTCCGAGGATTTTGAAGAACATCAGAGAATTAGAGAATGAGAGAATCAAAGAATGGTTTGGATTGGAAAAGGACCTCGAGAAACATCAAGTTCTAACTCTCTTACCGTGGACAGGGTCACCTTCCACTAGACCAGGTTGCACCAAGCACTGTCTGACCTCGCCTTGAACACATTCTCTCTGGACTAATGAAAATATTCCAACTTCTGGTTTCTGATATTGAGACCTTGATTCTTTGGAGTCCTTTATGGTTTTATATACATTTTTAAGACTTTTCTTTAGCCAGTGACTTTGTCTTAATTAATTCAAAATTTGGCTGCTGGCCATCTGGGGTAAAAGCACATATGGGTATCAAACCTTCAATTCATGGTTCTTTATTACTTGTGATTTCTAGAATTTTTCCATTTAAGTTTTCAGGCAAGTTTTGCATTGCTAGCTTTACTAAACTTTTGACCCTGTGATGAATAAAAACAAAAAATCTTAATTCTGAGGATTATGATTCTTTATTGTATTCTTAATAATGTTAAATGTAAAATTCTTTTTTCCCCTTGGAAAGGGAAGTCTTCCCTAACTGGCCATCATTTCAGAGACTTTGAATGCAAGATATTATTTCCAGTCTCTTTGTTCTTTCTTTGCTTGGCTTAGATGAGATGCATCACTGCTATTAATTAATTAACAAGGAGAAAAAGAAAGGAAAACTAAGGTTTCCCTCTGTGCCTCTTCTCTTTAAAACAAAATTGCTGCACATTTTGTTTCTGACTGAGACCTTTGGCAGAGTTCAAACTGCTGAAGGAGACTGTTCTTGGTATGAAACACTTTTCTCCCACATTACTTTTCTTGTTTACTGTTTCTGGTTTTAGCTATTACCTTTTCCTAGAACTTTATTTGAAGAATGCTATCGTTTAAAGAACTGTCACCAATGATGACTCACTGCCTGTCAACAGTGTCTATGGTGTCCCGTGCATGGTATCGAAGGTCTTCATACTCTGGTCTCTGGACAGTTATAGAAATAAAAAATCAGAAAATGCTCTGTTACATTGTTCAGCACAATTTCTTACCAACATGGATATAGGATATTCTGTAGTTTTCCTATATTTTCTGTATAGTAACAATTGTATTCTTTAATATTTCTATTTGTTTAGTTTGGTGTCTACTTCCTTCTCTAAGTTACAAACACTAAGGCAGTGTACTTCTAACATTTTCCATTTTTTTACTGCTATTAGTAAAATAGATGTCACCTATAAAAATATACTCCATGTCTCTGACTTCCTCTCTTGTTAGGCCACCCCATGACTGTAAGTCTCCTTAATCTGTTCTATGACAGCATGTGTCTAACTAGAGAAATTCTCTCCATGCTTGATGTTTATGCAGTTCAAATATGTTTAAACATCTATTTGTCTTTCCATCTTTGTCAAATGTTTGCCCTCAGCTTTTTCAATTTTTCCTTGCAAGGCAAGTTTTCCAGGCTCTATGCCTTTGTGTTTGTTTTTGGCTTTTTCTCAGAAGTCACAATCTGTCAATGCAAAAGTTAGTTGGGAATTTTCCAGTGAAAAGCTTCTTTGTTTTGCTTTTTATTTGAAAAGTAATTTTTGAGAAATCAGCGGCAATTCTCTTGTAGAAAGTATTTGCTTCCCCTGCCTCCAGACATGTTTTAGGTTGGTGTGATCTGAATAGACACATTTAGTTTTTGAAACCAAATGGATGCTTCTTGCTTCTGGTTAACTGGGTAAAATATCTAAACTACACTTAAATATTTTTTGTGGAAGAGTTCAGGCACCCAATCACACAGCAGCTCCTCATCTGGTTGAAACATTATGTTAAAAATCCCATTTAAAAAACCAACCAAACAAACCAAACCCTAACATTATGTATAGTGGCCAGTAAGGAAGAAAGGGACATTTATCAAACTAATATGAATATTGGAAGTATTGGTTGCCTTTC
This sequence comes from Platyrinchus mystaceus, assembly GCA_035041135.1. Lineage (NCBI taxonomy): Eukaryota > Metazoa > Chordata > Aves > Passeriformes > Tyrannidae > Platyrinchus > Platyrinchus mystaceus. Next base: position 59,279,623 of record JAWWLV010000088.1, read on the forward strand.
CCAATCACAGCATTATGGAGTAGGAAGCTTTAGGTAATTCCTAATTCCAAACTCAGCAATGTTTGGAATGACTTGTCATTGCTGCAGGTCAGCAGCAGGTTCATTCATTACTATTATTACTGATTTCCCAGAAAGATGCGCTTAATTAAGCTGGCTGCTACCATCACATGAATTTTAAGGCAAACTTCTAATGTGAGCTATTTTTTCCATGCACAATTGAACATACTGCCAATACTGCATATAATAATACAAAAATGTTGTTATGATTACTAAGAGTGTGTGCTAAAAGACTGAAGACATTTGTCACTTGGCTTCCATAAGGTTTAAAATATGTTGGCCAGGGTTTAGCACTAAAAAGAAGCCTAAAAAGGGGGGGAAAAAAAGAGAAGGAATAATTGTTACTAAAATGTCTTACCACTCCTAAACATATTGTATTGTGTGAGGGGAACTGGGTGATTGTTCTAATTGACTCTATCACCTCTCTCCAGGCACTGTTTTCTGTATTTCCCTCTTTTGCCTGTATTGGGCTCACTTATATGTATTTACTACTACATAGGGTATGCTGACACAAATCAAAGAAAAAGAAAGCTGAGGGATGGAAATTCAAAGCCTTAGGATTAGTAATAACAAATTCTCAATTATACTGTGATGTGTTTCTTCAGAAATCTCTTTTCATACACAAGGCTCTTTGAGTGAGCTCATTATCTCATGGTATGTAGAAATGTATTTTGCCATTGCACAGCCAACACTAATATATTTATTATTCATCTGATACTAGACCAGGCTTTAAGCTGTGCAATGTTTTCCTCACCATTTCATTGTTTATTTGTTTTAATGAATACCCATGAGCTGGAGCCTGAATGCAGACCTGTTGTTTTACTCATGCTTGGCAGAAAAGACTTCAAAAGAAAATGTCTTATTTTTTTTTCAAGGTGCTAAACTCCTAAATGGAAGTTGTTTAAATGACAGTATTATTTATTCTCTTCCAGATATTCATGTACCAAGATGCTGTAACACTTTGCAAGATGGACCTCTTTTAACGTTATTTTATATCAAGGTGTTAGCACACGACCATGCACCATGAAAATCTTAGTTCATAGTTGCTTCAGTTCACTACAGAAAATAAATGCATCTGATCATGGCTAGCCTTGTTTATAAATTAACAAATTTGAAACTAATTAATATCTCCAAAAACAATGCCTCTGAGAAGGACTCAAAAAACCTTCATTTGAACAGGATGTCTATGTATGATGTTGGAGGTTCAAGAGCCAATTCAATCCTTAGAAGCCAAAGCAGGGAATACAAAAAAGTGAAAATGAAGTTATTTTTCCTCTGGCTCATTCCAGTGAGACCTAGAATCGGGCATTTTATATATTCTTTCATAGCCATCCAGTGAAAAACAAAAATGCAGGAAAACAGATAACCTAATTTGTCATGGCATACCTAAGTAAATTCAATCTGTTGCCTTTGTACAAGAAAATAAGAAGAAACTAAAACAATTTATTATATGCCAAAACACGAAAATGGGAAGAGGATTCTTTAAAAATAAAGGCCTAATCAGTAAATTACAGTATAGCACCGTACAAAGCTAAAGCAAAGGTGTGACATCATTAAAAAAAAAAAAAAGCAGGGGACTGTGGCAGTTAAAAAAAATTGGACATTTGCAGGAATGACTTAGTAATGCTGACTATTTCAGTCTTTCACCCAATGTGCTCTCTAGCCAAAGGCATGAGAATAGATCAGTCCACCCAAATGACCCCTTTCTACCAAGATGATCCTTGAATCTGCCTTTTGGTGTAGGTTGGGCCAAGCACCAGGTCCCCCTGTGTGGGATCAGTCAGAATCCAACAGGCTCCCTCCCTGCAGAAGGTACTCTCCCTTGGTCAGCAGTTTGGCATGGGAAAATTTTGGCTCCTTTCCACCTGAAGGTCTTACTGAAAAATATACGACCACTTTCTTTTTCCATTTCTTGTGCAGTTTGACTGACTTGGGCTCACAGTTGGAACCGAGTAAATTGTTTCTGTGTGAGCAGCTGAACTATCCCGAGTTTGGCCTATATTCAGCAACAAAGAGCTTAAAATAAAATATTGAGAGAAATCAGCGGGAGAATGGAAAAAATCATGTTATATAAGTCAGAACATATTCACCCTCTGTGAGGTTAAGGCTAATGATAATAGGCTTGCCCATGGGTAAAAACAATAGGCTTTATTTACAGTGTGTTAAGTTTCTGTTACTGTAAGGCTAAAGCGTATACAAGCGTGTAAGTGTGGTAAAGCGACATGAGCCAGGCCAAACCTTGATAGGCATGTGAATTCTGCCAAAATACTTCATTATGACAACTGGAAAATGTAGAGGATGAGATTGAACTAAGAGAGAAATAAACAGTGGAGAAAGTACTGGAGCTGCACTGGCCGTGTGCTATGTAAAACAAAAGCAGCTTGTGTGGGATCTCCCATATAAATGTTCCTGTTGGGTCAAATTCAACTAATTTTGTTATTGTAAAAAATACTGTCAAAGTCTTCTATTAAAACAAGAGAGGTAAGAAAAAATAATAGCAATTAATAAAGTATGCTGAGGCCAACTAGGTATTCTTAGGACAATGGTCTCCCTGGCTACATTTTTGCTAGTAAATAAAATGGATTGGGGATTGTTTCCTGGCTGTCAGGCTAGAGCATGAGCATGACTTGTGTCCAGAAAACTGAAAGTTTGTTCCTAAAATAGGCTGGGATTCCATGCTGCCTCTTGGCTCCGGCCTTGGACTTTGGCTAACCCACGAGCCATTACCAAGCACAGATCTTATATAGGATTTCAATATATCTTCTGATTCACTTGGGCTTTTTGAGGAACAGCAGAACAGAGGACCTGCTGTCCCTGGCAGGGCTTCAAGTGAAAGATAAAGCAATTATGTTTTTCCAAAAGGTTCATAGGATATTTAAAAATTATATTTTCTTAACAAGAAAAAAGTCTGCAGTATCAGATACAATATGAAATCAGCACAGCTTACTGGAAAAAAAATGAGGACATATTGGGCTATTGAGAAACAAACACCTTTTTTTTTCACCACAAATAAATCTCATTTTACTTGGGTCTCTGCACCTGAGTGGAAGTAGGGTGAGTGGGCCTCTGAGCCTTGCTGTGTGCTCCTCATCTCTTGGGTACTTTTTTTTCAGTGACATTCAAATGTAAAAATGCATAAGAAAATTCTTTATCTGGGACCAGAAACCAAAAACCACCCTCAAACCAGAGGCTCTAATGAATGCTAGAACACAGGCTTGGTGTTTCTTAGGCTGTGTCTCTCACTTGCCCCATAGACAGGAGGCATTGCAAGAAATGAAAGCAGTTTGATCCCAGATCAGTCTCAACTGCCTGTTGGAATATGGGAGCAACACATCAATTCCCCCCAGGCTGACTCCCATCTCCCTGTGTGAATGCTGTATTTAAGAAATTATTTCCCAAAGGTAAGGAGTAACGGAAGTATTATATCCCATCCAATCATGGTGGGATTTTGGATTGAAATGTCTAAGGGATTTAATAAGAAATCTAAATGTACCAGGTCAGTCTGGGGTCTGAAGTGGAATCCTGGAGTTTTTGCTCAGGTGCCTAGGGAGCTCAGTAGTCAGAGTGGAGAAATCAATTACTTTCAGGTACTTTCAAACCTGAGAAGATGTCCAAAAATAGCTTCTCCAAAGTGCTCTTCAAAGATGAGGCTCCTAGTTTCTATCTCAGGTCAAACTGAGGCAGAATTCAACTAAGAACAATCAATCTCCAAATTTATTTTTTTTTTTTAATTTCAGTCTATTTTTATATTCTGCCCTTCAAAAAGAATTTTTCATAATACATGGAAAACAATGAACATATTTTTCCAGTAACTAAAAGGAAATGAAGAGACCTGAATGTGGCCAGCAGATAGAATTTGAGACATTACGAAGGCTCATTGTAGCTACGAGAACAGCAAATGTCCAGTGCAGGACGCCTTGGTGAGACTGCCACACCTGTTGTCACCATTTTATACTGGGTGACAGACTGAAGCCCCCTCCTAGGCACTGATTTGGCCCAGGGGATCGACCACTGGCCTGGGACTCGTGACATATATGCAGGTCTTGGCAGCGCTCTGACAATCAGACTGCAGTGCCTTGTACCCCTCACCCCACTCCTGCCTCACTCCACAGCCAGCTCCAGTACCATCCACCCAGGGCAGAGAAGAATGTCTTGGCTACTGTCTCTGAGTGCTGCTTTGCATATGGCCAACTTTGATAACCAGGCTTCATTGAAATGGATATATTTAAAAGGCTTCTGCAGTTGTTCAAAAGAGGCAAGATATTTTGTGTGAAACAAGAGCAGATCGTTTAACATAGATTTTTACCCACAATTTAAATGGAAGTTGCAGAAAAATGAGAAAGACACCTTTAAATGAGTGTTAGTTATTTCACAGAATCACAGAATGTGCTGAGCTGGGAGAGACCCACAACAGTCATCGAGCCCTGCACAGGACCATCCCCAAGAATCACACCATATCCCTGAGAGTATTATCCAAACACTTCTTGAACTCTGTCAAGCTTGGTGCTGTGACTACTGCCCTGAGGAGCCTGTTCCAGTGCCCAACTGCCCTCTGGGTGAAGAACCTTTTCCTAATATTTAATCTAAACTTCCCCTAACTCAGCTTCAGGCCATTCCTTCCAGTCACTAGTCACCACAGAGAAGAGTTTCTACTGACCTCTGGATATTTCAGTCCTGCTTTGAAAAAATAATAATTATTTTTTATGATTTTTATTTTTCTCAAGTGGCTTTTTACTTAAACAGATATTTTCATTTGTAAGATGGATTTTTTTTTATTTTAAATAAAATGCCAGGCTCTAGTGAAGAGAAAATGCAAATCTAAAATCACTTATCTCCTCTTTCTTGCAAACACAAAAATTTTTTGTTCCTAAACAGAAATTAAGGGGGGAGAGAAGAAATCTCAACCCCCTGACTTGAAAGAAAATGTAGTGATATTTATCAAGCTCTCCTTCTCTTTCCTTAGTATTTAGAAGGCTCAATTATATTTTCTTTTTGGCATTAAGGTTGTTAATTATGCAGTTGTCTGTTTATTTTGAATAACTGAAAGACTATGCCAGAAAAAGGATCAGAGAGTGAAAGAGAGAGGGGGAGAAGGAAAAGATAGAAACTCATTACCTCTTGTAAACTGCTAATCATTGTAAATGGGCACAGAGGGAAGAAGAGATTGTAGAAATTACTATCAAGCATGAAGGAATAAAAATACCCCAGACTGTTTTACTGAGTGGAAAAAGAAAAAAAAAAAAGAAAAAAAGAAAAAAGAAAAAAAAAAAAGAGTAAAGAAATCTCCTTGATACTAAAGCAACTAAACTGGAAAAAGTAATAGAAAGGAAGCACAGTAAGGGGTCCTGGCAAGTCCTGTAAGCAAGAAAATAAACAAAGGGAGGTAGAAAATGGGGAAAGAAATAGATTTTATCATTATGTGCAGAATATATTGGCAGAATCCCTCACTATATCAGAGAGTGCTCTTGGTGTTTTATTAGCAGGGCTCCATGAAACCTTGTCGTTATTCTGTTTTTCATGTCATTTCCTTGTCCATTCCTACACTCCTTCCTTCTAGGGCAGTGAGCTGCAATGAGGACAGCAGCTCTACTTCCCAAACCCAGCAGCCCCAAGACCCTCAACTGAGGCAAATGGGCAGACAGCACTACCCTTCTGCCTTGAAGGTGACAGCAGTGACTTTCGGCTCTGGAGTTGACCTCCAGCTCCAGCTCTCTGCCCACGGCTGTGCTCTTGAGGATGTATCAATATCAAGGATTACAAAAGAGGCTTGGCCGGATGCAGATAGAAAGCTCCAGGCACTGAAAGCAATATCAAAGTAGCAGCCTTTGCAGGCCTGGCTTCATGAATTCTTCACAGCCCTGGCCCCAGTGGTCCCTGAGCCATTTAAAGGGTTTATTGCTTGCTCAGCAGCCCAGGCTAAAGCCATGTTGCTACCAAATGAATTCTGTGCTAAATATTATCACTGTAGCTAAGAAAGCTCTCCCTCTCTGGCTGTACCTCTATCAATATTAAAGAAGATAAAAATAAGTCACCGAGGGGGAATATTGCTCCTAGAGTACAACAGAGGCCTGCTGAATCAGAAGAGCATAATTTAAGAACTTATATTTCAGAGGGGAAAAAAAAAGTATCTGTGCAAACAAAAGAAAAATGAGCTTCATTTTGCTAAAGAATAGTTTAGAAAAAGAGGCTTAGATTGCAGAAAAGCTGTGTCCTGCAGCCTGGGCTCTTTCCCCTGGTATTGTTTATGTCTTTTTATATTTAGAATGAACTTTCATTCAGGACTTTCTTTTGACTGGATTCTGTTTTAGAAACACTAAGCTGATATAAAATCATGCAAAAAATACCTGATGTCCTCAAAAACACAAAAGAAACATTTTCAATATCTAAAAAAACCCCTGAAAATCTACATTAATATTTATGTTAACAATCATTTAAATTTCCAAAGGGGGCTCCTACAGTTCCATATCCAAACCCTTGCATGTACAGATATTGTTTATGTGTACAAAAAATTAGACATAGGCAGTTGTCGGGGCACAGAGGAAAGATATATTAATATTTTGGTTTTATGAAAATGCATTTGAAGAAGGAATTAGTTTATTCAATGTTACATATTTTGACATGAAGTTTCATCCCATGAAATGATAATAAATAAATATATGATAACTTTGAGTCAGCTTAAGGCAGCAAAGGGTTACACAAGACTGAGCTCAGCCTCTGTTTAGGGTCTTTGTTACCCTCCTAATGGAGCCAAATCATGTTGACTGTGGATAATTCTTTGTCTGAAATCCTGGTTGTGCACTACTGTGGCCAATTTGAAAGTCTCTTTAATTCTTTCCTCCTGCCATCCTGAAAGCACTTTGATTGCTATGACCCTCGTGGTTGGTGGAGTTGACGCTCAGAGCCTGAGGTGGATGGGTGAGTAGTCTCTTGAGGGTGAGCAGGGTGTGTCATTAGTTACTTTGAACGGGTGTGGGGGGGGGATGGGTCGTGAGTGAGACTAATTTCTTCTGTGAAGAGGTTTTCTAAAGACTTATTGATTCTGTAGGACATAGGAGTAGAGGAAATACAATTATCTTCTCTCTTTAGCGTGGAAAACTGGGATTTCTAAGTTGCAAGTTAGCAGAAGAGCTTTCTCCTACAGTTCTTTCCCTTTCCCTATGTTCTGTGCAGTGACTAGTACTTTCCACCACTGACATCACACTGGACTCTAGCCATGTTCAGCAGCTCAGCATGGTGAAGTTTCTTCAGAGAAAACATGAAAGATGGACACTTGCAGAGGGCATTTGTGAGTATCATGCTTTCTGTACATGTGGCAAGCTCAAGTTAAGTAAGCACACATTATGCATGTGTTTTATGTTACCATTGCATAAAATAAAAGACTTCTGGCTGCTGTTAGCACATATGTGTTACTGGGTACAGGATCCATGTCCAGCACCAGAATTTTCCCAATTTTCTTGGGAAATGTGGATGAGAAATATATTGTGTGAACACTTCTTTCTGTATCATCTATTTTAGCATAATGCTAGTTATAATTGTGATATCTCTTGGGAAAAGGTTAAGAGAAATTAAATGCAGGCATTATTAAAGTAAGGCATTATTAGAGTAAGGGGAGAGCAAAATTTAGATTTGCATGAATTCTCTAGCTTTTGCTTATGGGAAAGCATATGTAGCCTAGAAATCTGTGCATGTGTGTGATTTGGTGTTACTTTTTCTGCAAGAGGCCAGTTGTTCATTATTCTTTCAAGAGCCAGCTGATGTGTTTTCGTAATGAAAAGGAATTGGAAAGGAGGCAGTTCTGAGGAAGCCTTTACTGGTCAGGCCAGGCTCTGCACTCCCCCTCCAGGGACTGCTGGATCTGCATTGCCATTCTAGAACTTGGGGTAAGTGCTTCCGTATCAGCTCACATATGTGTTGATCTAATGAAAACCATAAGAGGTTCATTCCTCAACTGATGTTCAGTTTTAGGCCAATTTTATCAAATGTTGGACCTGACACTTTCCCTTGGCTGATTTTCCTTTTTCTTGACCCAAACCTACAGAGTGTTCTGCTTATCAAAGCAACAACACATCAGAAAGCTCCCTGGACATGTACATACCCAGGTCAGGAATGCTACCAGCATACTTACCTAATCCTGCAGTGCATTTTCTAGGCCACATTTCTTTCCTCTCCCTTCGTTTTTACTTCTACTTTCTCACCCTGCTGTCCCTATTATGTTTTGTGGTTCATTTCAGAAATGCATCTGAAATGGAGCACTTTTTGCCAGTCCAAAGAAACAATAAGGAAATGGAAGTACAACTCCATTGTAATTTTCTTGTTGTTCAACACTTGATTGTGACTCCATGGCCTGTCATTGTCTTTCCTGGGAAAGGGTGAAAAATAATATATATCGGAACATGAGTAAAATGCCATCAACCCATTGCAAAGGTACAACTGACTGCTTCATTCTGACTTTTGCAATCTCTTTTTTATTTTTTTTTTGTTTTAATTTGACTGAGCTAACTTAGCTATTTTTTTTGTTTACTGCTGGTACAGACTTACATTTACATCTTGATATTTCTCCTGCTTCTGCTCTCATGGGACCTGAGCACCGGTTATTATGTGCTGAGCAGAGCACCCCAGCTGAAGGAGAAGAACAATGCTTCATGGCAGCAGTGAGCGAGCAAATAGCTCTTGGCAAAATCCTCTGCTCTCCCTAGCAGGAAAATGTCAGGTAGCTACAGTCCCAATGGCAGTGATGAATGGGCTGTTTTCCAGCATGCTGGAAATGAGGTGCCATGGCTTTTTTTTTTTGAGAGGGGTGAGACCCAGGTCCCATGCAGCTTATCATCTCAGAGTCACCAAGCATATTTAACTGGCAATGTATTAAGATGTAGATGATAAAATATACACCAAGTAGTTCAGATTTACTGTTTTATTTTAATGAGCACACTGCTCATTACAGACCATTTTGGATACGACTGATGCTTTCCATGAACCAGTTATTTTACAGTAATCTTTCTTTATTTTACATAACTCAGGTTTCAAGATATTTTTCTAAAATTCTGTTTCCCAAGACAAGTCTTGCTGAAAAGATGTGCAGCCTTGCCAGAGACCTGCATTATGTAAATCTTAAACTGACAATTCAGCCTCAACATTTCAAATCTAATACCTAATATCCTTAAAAAAAAAGAAGAAAAAAGTGTAGGTGGCCTTCAAGAAGTTTCCATTCTGGTATGGTGCAGAGAACTACAAAGAAGCAGTGCAATCTTCTTTTAACCCTTCAAGAAAGTAGCTCTTTTCTTTCCAGACTGTAAGCTTTCCACTAGTAGTAATAATCTGGGCTATGTTTGCTTAAGAACATGCAGGAGTTGAATATTATGATAGCAGAAGTGCAATGGTGTGTTCCTTGGCACAGACAGCCAGATATTTATTTGAAGAGCTTAAGGTAGTGTCAGATACCTGGTGTGCATTCCAGGAGTCTGTGCCCACCACATGTACGTAAGGGTGGTGGTAAATCACAGCACTGTCAGGTTGCTCATTGTGGTGCCCCGAGACCCAGTGTGACAGTGCTTGAGCCAGTGAAGCGCTGGGCTCAGCACACAGCAGAGGTCCTGTGCTCCCTGTGCCAATTCCTTATGACACCTCCTCTGTGCAGGATGCTGTAGTGGAGGTTGTAACATCAGCTGGAAAACTGTCTTTTTCTTTCTTCCTCTCTCCAGAGGGTCCTGTGCATGGACTCTGGTCAGATCCTTACTACCCCCTCATTACATCTCTCTTTAATATCACATTCAGCCACCCTTGTGTACAGTGTTGTTTTCAACAAGGCAGACTAAACTTGGCTCTCTGCACTGTGAAAACCAGTGCTTTTTAGTCAAATGGAGAAACTGAACAATGTCTGAGCTTTCCCACTCTAACTGGCATGTTAGGGAAATTGTGGTCAGCTACCAAACTCCTTTGTATCAAAGAATAGTTTAGTGCAGCACCATGAGTTTGCCAGGCAATCTTCCCGTGCCTTGGTGGGAAAGGAAAAGGCAAAATATGAACTTGTTCAATTTCCAAGACTCTTTGGGAATGAGTTGTAAGAGCTCCAGTAAATCTCAATTATTATTTGATCTAATTATTCTGATAAACAATGGAAGATGCAGGGTCCAATGGCAACAAAAGATGGATGGATGGATGAGTCCCAAAAAGATGAAGTGAGACAGGGATAAAATAATGTTGTCATAAAATTACATAACATTACCATCCTATATGTAGAATTTTTTCAGCAGCTAGCCAAAGACAAAATGTGTTCTTGATAGACTCCATAGCTTAAAAATTAGAGAAACTCTACAGAAAATGTTTTGTTGTGGGAGAATGGGAAGGCTAGGCTTTTTTAACTAATTGTCATTTAGGTAACTGGCATTTTGACTGCTTATCAGAAAACAGCTGAACCAGAAATTAGAGAGTTGAAATACTTCAGTCAAACTCTACCAAGCCTTTGTCCTGACAGCTTCACTAGAGAACTGAATGTCTGTCACTTCTATAGGATCTGTTGGCAATGTTTGCTGTTTTCCTGCTCCATTGTAAAAACAAATATGTATCAGGCCACTTTCTAATGGCACCTTCTTTTGAAGATGGTTTCTTCCACACAGTTTTCAAACACCGACTTCAAGTCAGTCTGGAGATTTTGCCATGTGTCCAGGTGATTTTTAAGAGAAGGTGTTTGTTTGCAAGGGAGTAGCATAGTCCTCAGCAGAGTTACTCCAATAGGTTATAACACATCTTTATGAGGTATGATCATACCATGCAACCCTGGGT
>JAWWLV010000088.1:59290558-59319560 GCA_035041135.1 Platyrinchus mystaceus
GGATTGAAAAGGAGGGAAGACAGCAAAGGAAAACTAGCTCTTCTTAGTTGGTGAAAAGCAAATGTTGGCAGCTTCTGACCTTCTACACCCTGAAATGCTGAGACAAAACTTCCCAGGAGAACTATGATTTCTGGATTTTTTTGTTGTAATTTGTGAAATTTTGATATATGTCTTCTTATTATTCTGACAAGACAGTTTACTGCACCTTTAGAAAATTCAGACCTACCATACGAGACATTTTATGACCCAAATGAAGCCAATTGCTGTGTAATACCACTTTATGCTATAAGAATACCAGGAAAAAATATGGTACAAGGCACTGATATTATCTCCATCAGCGTAGTAGAAGTGCCAGTGGGGGTGGACTTTCTGAAACAAGGAGAACTCAAAGTGAATATTATTCTTTGATGACACAGTGCAGCAACAGGGTCTGTGAAGGGAAGTGCACAGTGCATCAGTGAAATGGATCAAAGTCTTTCTTTGCTGTAAAAATAAAGCTTGTATAACTTTGTGGGAGAGGAGTGACCCAAACCTGTTGGATTTTTTTACTTTTATTTTATATTTTTGCTTTTCTTTTGCCCTTCAGAAAACTCAGTGATTTTCAGAAATGCAAGACTCTACAATATGCTAGTGAAACATAGTATGAGAATTATTCTACTGTGATATTTGCACATAACCTGGCACGATTGAAAGAAATCATAATTTGTGCTTAACAAACATGTCTTGACCTGTCTTTTACTATGCAATCTCACCTGAAGAGAACCAGAATTTGTACAAAGTACTTATCAGCATGCCTAAAGGAGTTGCAGAGTTGGCTGAGCATGTAATTGGTATTCTTTTAGGAAAATGTCATCTTAACTACCAAGTCATGGCTAAAACAGACCTTCTCTGCAGTGAGACTCATTTATTAGTTGCATCCCACTTATAGATTCGAACATGCTTTGAATTAATGATAAGCTAAGTATGTGCTTGCCATTTCCTCTTCAAAGAACACATTGGGAACTTAGGTAATCATCTAACTCACAATATTACAGATTTTCTCATGTCTTCCTTTAGAACTGAGTCACGGGGATACAAATTTTACCACAGATAGATAGTTAGATAGATTGTTCTATTTAGGAACAACTATAAAATAGAGCTGGATGTAATAAACAAATACATGGCAGGCAGATTATTCCTCAATTTCACTACAGAATAAGACTTTATTTTAAATTATCTTGAACATCAAAAGCCACGTATTCAGACTGCACTCATGAAAAATTAAGTCAGATAATAATTCAGTAGGGTACATCTGAACCTAAGCTGTAAGAGATACTCTGGATACTGATGTAAAATTTTCAGCCCCTATAAAATGATAATCATCAGCAAAATTAAGCAAACGAGTAATCTGAGCCATTTCTTTTCCCTCCATTTGCTAAAAAGAAGTATGAACCTAGGAAGCTAATCTCACCTCAGGTGAACTGTTAGGTTTTATTAAATGTTTTTCTGCCTCATTTCTTTCTGTTCAGTTAATAATTTAGACAATATATAGTTGATAATAAAGTTTATCCAGTTCCTGCAAAGCCAATCTGATAAACTGCATCTCAGCTTGTCAGTTTTTCTCCGACATGTGTCCACCTAACATGGTGGTGACATTCCATGCTTTTTTTCTACCCAGGTATAATTTAGAACCAGAATGGTGTCATGGACTTATCTCTGAACATATTCAAAGATTGATTTCTCTGAATTCATCCTGTATCATCCCACTTGACAATCTACAAACTTACTCAATAAACTTACACATTGGTGATAACTTATTAGAAAGGTTCCATCTGCTTTGAGATTTAGACAATCTAGCATTTCGTTTTCATGCCAAGAGAAATATATTTACCCTTTTGAAGCATCGTTTTCACAGACAAGGTTAATACTAATTTAATTCACTTTAATAGTAATCTAAATTAAATATCTCCAAGAAAATGAAGAATCAGAGAGACCTCTGATGAAATCCAATCAGATTCCTGTTGTTTCAGCAGTACAACTTTATCAAATAGTGGGTGGTGAGCAATATTGTTTTCTTCTGTCCATACTGTTAGTCTGGGGAGAACGTCACTTTCCCTTAGCTGGGCTGAAATTAATGGAGCAACCAGCAAATGTTTGAACTACCTGTCTTGGTCTGGTATCCAGTATCTACACTCATCTGGTTGGGAACGGATAGACTTACACCGATATAGACACAGATCTATATAGTTAAAGATTATTTATCTGTCTGGATCTATCTAGATATCTGTCTGTGTAGATATTTGTAGATGTAGGTAACCATCTAGCTCTAGATATCTATAGATAGATGAGAGAGAGAGAGAGAGAGAGAGAGAGAGTGAAGAAAAATTATCTATATCTTGATACCTTTATCTACCTAGATAGACAAATACCTGTATCTGTATAGAGCTAGTTAGCTAGACATCTGTGTACCAAACTACTAGGAGATACCTGGATGTCTATATCAGTAGCTGTCTGCACCTAGATACAGTAGGTAGATAGATATACAAATAACTAGATATTTATATCTATAGCTAAGTCTGTCTGTGTAGATATGTAGATGTCAATATATATCTGTCTTGCAGATGTTCCCATCGTGGAGAAGTGGGTGGTGTCAGAAAGGTCTTTATAGGAGTTTTATAGGAGCATGGCAAGGAGCAGGTCTCCCAGTTCATTCTGAATCTGATTCAGAGCCATAGTTTTGCTTATTTAATCAGGAGGAGGATCAGGATGACCATCAACTGCTTCACCTGGAGAAGGAAGTAATTTCTTTATGACAAAAGATTTGCAGTTGTTGATTTCTGATCCCTTGTTCTTGGAATGATGTTAGTGACTGTACTGCATTTTTATAGGAGAGGTATGCCAGCTGAAAACGAGGTCCCTTTCTTTGGAATTCCCACTTGCGAACAAGAGAATCTGATATCTTCTCTGACTACTAATGAATGTGATATATGCTAACCAAAACGTCAATCAGCCTTAGGGTGTTAACAAGCCAAGTAGAAACAATCATGTTGCAGCAGCGTATTAAGCATAGTGGATTTAGTAAAAAGGGCACAAAGCTGAAGGTAAAAATGAGTATCAGGAGTCCAAGCTCCGTTTCAAAGACTATCACTTTTCATGGTAGCCTCTCTTTCACTCTTTCGTTCCCCCTCAGTAACCTTTCCCAATATTTAGCATGAACCCTATGGGATAAAGACACTTTTTGCTGGTTTCTGAGTGACATCTGTTAACTGTAATGTGCCAGTGTAATAATGATATAAGATCCTCTTCAGAAACTGTTAAACAGCATCTCAGAGTTGTGCAGCACTGGTTATTAAATCTGAACAAACAAGCTCAACAGATTGATTTGGAGCACAGAAATTAAATGTTTTTTCCATTCTTCATAGAATCACAGCAGGATTTGGGCTGGAAGGGACCTCACAGATCTTTTAGTTCCAACCTGCCCTCCACTGGCAGGAACACCTTCCACCAGACCAGGTTGTACGCATGTAACACCATCATCAACACTAATTGGAGGTGTGCATGCAAATGTGACTGCACAAGTGACAGTTTGCTGTTAATGCTGGAAAATAGAATTCCTTGCATCATTCACTGGCAGAATGTTGTTTTCATTCTCCTTAAACCAAAAACATCAAAGCAGTGGATTATTTATTTAATATGGTTTTGTCAAAGAAATGATGAGCTTCAGTACATTGAAGGGACAGACTTTCAGTGTAAAAACAGAATAATGTTTAAAGAATTATTGGTGCAGAACTACTTTATAGCATATCTAAAATAGACAAGTCTTAGCAAATGTACACATGGCTATGATTTATAACAAATTCTGTGGTTTACTGCACATATTCCAGACATGCACTGTCCCTTCCCTCCCTCTGCTAATTTTCTCGATTGTCCTCTTCTTTTCTCTGTGTAGAAAAACCATCTGATCAACATAATCTTGACACTGGCTTTGTAGTTGAAACCCCAAGGCTTCAGACAGCAGCTACCCTATTTAGCCTGAATACAGTTTTATCTTGTCACTATAATGCTGCAGTGCTCATTTCTTACTGCTCTTGTTCTTCAGTGTTGTGAAGAATAATGGTAAAAATATTGGATAATTGTGATGGGACTGCAAACAGCCCTCTGAGCCTGCTCTCTTCCTTGTCTGAATGACCCAGGTCCACAAATAGCTTATGTAAAACAGACACTACATTTTCTTGAATGTTGTTCTGTTGTAAGATTCCTCTGTCAGGCTGTGGCAAGGACAGGCTGCCCTGCAGCAAGAACAGAGCAGGCACTGGGGGTGAGCCAGGCTGGCAGGGCTCAGCCCTACCGTACCTGAGCAAGGTGACCACAGGCAGCTGCACACCAGCCAGCTCCTGGGAGGCTGGACAATATCCCTGCCTTGCAGGGAGGCCACATATATGGTACAGTCAGAAAGCCCATAGGGTGTACAACACAAACCCTCAGTGACAGGTAATAATCCTTTGGTGGCATACTCTCCAAGAAAAATCCCCTGACTTTCAGAACTCATGCTGTGTACTGCAGTTATAAGATTTTAAAATTTCCTCTCCTTGATGCATTCCCTTGGAAAGTAAGACCATTCAATAGAACTAATAAAGGAAGAAATCCCTAAACAGTTTCATTACATTTTTCTAATCCATCCTTCTTCTTTTTCAGTTTTTATGTCACTGGGCAGCTGAAGCAGGCTTGATCCAAGCCCCAGCTGGCTGCACTGTGTTCACCTTCCTTCCTCACAATGGGGTGACTTGGCTTTCCTTCCCAGTCCTCCCCTCTCAAATTTATTAGGTCTTTTTTCTTTGAAAATTGCAGTGGTTTGGCCTTGCTTAGATACCAAAAATAGCAGTGCCTGACTGGATGACCTTGAGCGGAGCTGGTTGGCTTCTTACCAAGGTAGAGCCTATTACCTTCCATGACTTGCATGGTGTGGAAAGTCAGAGGCACTTTTAATTTTGAACTAGTCATCATGATGAATCAGTTATTACTTCCTGGATCAAAGCTGGTTTTGCAAGGTCATTCTTAAGGAGGAAAATTAAACTGTTTATTCTGTGAGTGCATTTTCACCCATATTCAACTCAGCTAAACACTCATTTTCATAGGTATGATATTGGACAACTGTGTTATTTTCAGCTCCTCTTTTGTACATTGAGATGTGGCTTTTGGAAAAAGATTGAAGAATAAACATTCTGCGATAAGTATTAATTGAATATTTTTTACGTGAAAATTAATGAAAGCCTTGGAAGGCTTTTTTTTTTTTGTGGGGCTAAGATATAATTTCTAATTCTTTACATGAAATCCTGTGTGTGTGGTAGTTTTATACTAAGGATACTTACAGAATTAGATGACATTTAATATATTAAGTAACTGTGATTCATGTAGTGTCACATAATTCGTATTTCTTTGCTAATGTGTTTCATTGACTGGACAAAAATATTTTCCAACAAATTAAAGCAAAATGAAGTTTTGCTAATTAATTTCTCCAGCCCTCTGCAGATGTGGTGTGTGATAATTGTTAGTGAGAGAGGATGCCTATACATGCAGGGCAAGACTGGACAGTCTGAAATACAAGAGTAGTATGAAAGCATCCATCCCTGCCTATATAAGGAAGACTGTACACTCATCCTGTAAGGATAACTGGAAATGAGTTCTATCCATTTGTTTAATGAAGCTTCAAGAACAAAAAAATTTAAATGAACTAATTAATTAAAGACCCTTACAATAAGAAGTATAACAGTGGTCTTATTTGTGAGGGCAGTAATCAACATGTAAGGAGATCAGCTAGAGCACAGCCAAAGATAACATCAAAACCTACTGAAGATATGAAAACCCTTGGGAATATCTCCAACAGAGTTTGGATAATGCCTTGTGGTGTTTTTAACTTAGGAAAGATTAGGATGCAATTATCAACAAATTAATCTTTTAATAATAAATTATGCTTTGGAATGATAAATTCTGGTCTTGACCACCGTGTTCTTTCCCTGTGGGGTACAGAGGAAGAAGGAAGGAAAAACCATCCTGTAACAGGCATGGGCTATTGACAAGTTACCCTGGAAGCTATACTTCTCCCCCAAAACTTATACAGTTAAAGCTGAATATATATGATGGATTGAGGTTAAGTGAATGTGGTATAAATATTTATACTCCACATTCACATTATACATTTTTTATATAGTACATGGGCAAAATGTCCTGATAGAGAACATTTTGCTTATAAGGTATCATGGAAGACTAAAAACTATGGCCTTTTTTCAAGTTTAAATGCTATTAAACCTCAGTCAGATGTAAACAATGCATGATGTAATTGTTGTGGGGATGTGTAGAGAGCTTATTTTAGGGCTGATAAAAACCTACATCATGCAAAGGTAGAAACCCACTTAATTCTGCACTGAATCTTCTACTTGAGTAATGATTGACCTATGAACACTCTAAGCAGTGCTTCATTTTTAATGTCTGGCTTCTACGTCTAAATAATATCCCCAGGTTATCTTAACTATTCCTAGTTAAAATAATCAAATATTGATGACTATTACTTTGGACTTGAAAATATGGTGGAGAAACTTTGGCAAAGAAAGAAGCAGTTTGCACGTGAATGGAGAAATTCATCATAATGTCACTGAATACCTGGGGAGTGGAGTTCAAGCTGATTTGTTACAACAATATTTTTCATTTTTACTGGACAGTGGTCAGGCTTAAGCTCAAACAGCCTCATTGTGCTCTCCAGTCAAGCACTGAGAGTGACACTGCTATCTAGTAGGCACATTTTTTTATGCTGCTGTTAGGTAACATGCAGCTCTTCAAGGCAGTCAGCCCTGTTGGTATATACCTCACAGTGTCCCGAGCTGTGAGACTGCAGCTGAAGCCACAGTGGAGAGATGTCTTGAGAATTTCAGCACTAGGAATGTGTGTCTGCTTACAGAGTAATGTAGACTGCATCGTGGGCAGACAGTGCCATGCGTTCAGAAGTCGTGAGGCAGATCCCCTCTGATGATGAGGTGCACTTAGAAATGTGAGATCTTCAAAACAATAAATAAGGATTTTTTTCAGCTACAAGATACCTAGAAAGGTTACAGAACTGGAAAAAAAAAAAAGGCAATAAAGTAGCAAAACTGTACATACACACAGAACTTGTTCTTTCCAGATGTTAGGATATTCTGAAGTAGATGTTAAACATCTGAGATCCAACAAGAGATCCATTCTTCAGGCTAGGTGTCTACCTGTCAGAGGCTACCAGTGTTACTGTGCTCCCCTTTCTCCATCTTTGTTCAAGTCATCGACTCTAGAGTTGATGTGAGTAAAGAGATCAGTAAGGGAGGTTGAAGTTAATGTACCAGATTATGACCTTCAGTAGCTGAGGATCTAAAGTTTTCAACACTCCTGCCTTGGCAGAAAAGTGGATAAAAAGCTGTAATCCCTTCAACTATTTCTGCTTTTTGAGTCATAGTGTGCTGGTGAAAAATTGACGGCATGTGCTCTTCCACCCCTTGCTGCTTGCACAGTAGGGGCATTTTTGAGTTGCAGCCACCATATCCCGATCCCGAGACTGAAGGGTGTTTCCAGTGCAAGAAGCTGAAGTCCATGGAACAGTGCAACAGGAGATGCTGTAGCATGATTGGCCTAGAGGAGTGCTCAGGACTCAGCACTTAGGCTTTCTGCTCCATTTGCCTGTGTATGCAACCAGCTCCTGCTATTCCCTCACTGCCTTCCCTGTTCAAAATCAATGGCTCTTGTATTTTTGTCTGAGCTCGTCTACTACCCATTGTATCTGCCTCTTGCTCCCCTGTGATGATTTTGAGGGATTAATACATCCCTGCATGCTACTGTGGCTCTAGTACAGCACCCGGAGGTTAACCAAAGAGGCTGAAGATGTTTCTGCACCCAAAACTCTCACTCTTGCTGTTTGCCAGTTTATTTGTATGGTCAGGGCTCCCCAGCACCTCTCTGGCCCTGTCCAAGGATGCAGGTTTGTGCTGTATGGAGAGGAGTCCCACACCTGAGCTGCCACTTTGAGTGGGTGCCTGACTGCTGGGCAGCAGGGGTAAGGGACAGGCAGACAGAGGCAGCTGTTGGGCAGGGATGTCACTGAAGGAGTCAGGAATGGCTGGGATGTGACTCCAGCTCAGCCATATCACCTGAGCATGGTGGGAGTCAGCAGCAGTGTGTAGTCACATACTGCTTAATTTTTTCTTAGGAGCAATAAATTAGGACGGAACAATGTCGACCCTCCTGTTTGCGGCTCACAAAATAAATTAAAAAGAAATTTGAAAGGTACACCAGAGAAGGAACAGTAAGAGATGGCCCATTTCTAGTAGTGTTTACCAAGAAAATTAGGGGAATAAGACCACAAGTGTACCACAGATTTTGCTTCCTCATAGATGAAAAGATACAACTTTTTGTTTGTTTGTCTTTTTCAATCCACAGGAAAGACAGGTGATGGAAGCTAAGCAAGAAAGGGACATGTCTCTTCTGCACCTCTGTACATGACTCCAGAGAGCAGCTCCAGCTGGTGGCAAGTGATGGTTCATTCCCTTTTGAACCACAGGATGTGCCTGGCCCCAGGCACGAGCAAAACTCTTCCATGCAGTTTCTGACATTTCCCTCACACAGAGCCCCTTTCTTATCAGAGTCTGCAGTTACTGTTTTTCTTCCTGATTAAAATATGCTCTTGGGAATACAAGCTATTTGTGCTGTGCTCTTAGTAACCTTTCTACTGCATGGTGGGGGTGAAATGTCAAGACTGATAAATACCATGAAGTGAACCCCCAAAAGGCAGGCTTAGATACTGCATCATTATTTTTGCCAGCCAGAGTAGTTTGGCCAAGCCCTTAGAGTATTGGTTCATACAACTTCACTATAACGTGTAAGTAGTGTGTATGTGTTTGTCCAATGTCCGATACATTTCTTTGAAAAACCAGAACATCATATGTTCCTTACTTTAAATTAGGTGTATTTGTAAGAACTTGATATTGCAAGGATTTTTTCAGTATTGCATAGACTTTTTTCTTACTGGCATTGAAAGGGTAATATTTTCTCAATAATTGACCAGTTTTTCTCAGCACATTGATTTTAAATGAATGCGGAGGCTAGATCTATTCTAATAATAGAGGGAAGTATTTTATTAAAGGTTATAATTTAGCATTTTTACCACTTCTTAGTGGGAAAAATAAAGAAGTTAAGAGATAAGAAAAATTGATGGATGAAAGAAAAACAATGGAGTGGGAAAGAAAAACAAGCACAACTTAATTAGGAGTTAAAATAGAAAAATAAAAAGAATACTCCTATAGAAATATGGGGGGACTGTGTATATAAGCTGAGAAACCTGGTTGAAATGAACAGTTCATATCATGCTGCTAATTACATTATAACTGTAGGGCTGTAACACACCTGGGGTTTATTTTGGTTTTGTTTTCTTTGCCTAGCAATGAAATTAGGTGGGTGTGATCACTTGTTGGAGCTGACTTCCCTTGGACTTATTTACTTAGCATGTAAAAATAATTTTCAGCAAGAGCTACATCTTTGGGAAACTTGCACCATTTACCCATCTCCAGGATATGAATAATACACTGAGAACATGCTTTATGGATATTAGGCATCATTGTTTAATGCAGCAGTCTGGTTGGAAAGTCTTTGGATATAACTACAGGCTGTTAAATCAGTTCAGATAATATAGTCTATAAAATATTAGTAAAAGCATTGAGAACATGGTCTTTTAGGAAAGGTGCATAGCTTCCCCAAAGGGAAATTCTGTCTCAGTAGCCTGATCAAGCACTTGGAGTGTGTCAGTGATCATGTCAATAAAAGATAAAGGATTCCCCTGGGGACATAATATGGAGTTTCCAAAATTTTTTAAGGTTCCACACCAGAGGTTTTTATGGAAACTAATCATGGATTTGAAGGAAAGGAGCATTTATGGAGTTAAACTTAGTAAAGGGACAGAAAACAGATAGCTGTCCTTAAAGGTGATTTTTTAGATGGATATGAGTCAGTAGTTTGTTCCCTCAGAATCAGTGTTAAAATCAGGTTTATTCAGTATCTTCATCAATGATGTGGTGGTGGGAGCTCACAGTGCAATCTCCAAGCAACAGGCATTAAGCTCTCTCTGCTAATGATGAGGAACTTCAGAAGGACCTCGGAAAACTAAGCTTGAAGGTAAAAATGGGGCGAAGGATTACCAATGCAGATAAACAAATGCATCTGAAAATAAAATAATCAAAACTGGTTTGCTGCACTGAGTTGAACATAGAGATGACAACGATGGCTCAGGGAAGAGTTCTTAGTTATTGCTTAAATCATTAGCTCAACATGCAGCAGCAGCCAAAAAAAATGCAGGGCGTTGTCAGGAAGGAAGAAGGAGGGAATTATATAAAAGCTTGATAGGCTTACATCTTGAATGCAGTGTATACTTCTGATCTCCATAACCAAAGAAAGATATTGTGCAGCTGGTGAGGAGGAGGACAACAAAATGTTCCAGGAGTTGGAGCAGCTACTTTACCAGGAGACAGTAAAAAGCTTAGGACTGTTCAGCTTGAAGAGACAGCTGGATTAGGAGAGATGTGATGAAGGGTTATGAAGTCCAAACCAGTGGATAAGGCAAATACAGAACTTCTCTTTGCCACACTCTACAACAACCAGATTTGAGAGCATTTGAAACTAGTAAGAGATTGGTTTAAAACAGACAAAAGGGTGAGCTTTTGTGTCCTGTTGCCATTTGAAGCTGTGGAGGCAGAGCGTACCACTAGGTTCAGGAAAGAATTAGAGGAACTAATGGACAGTAGATCTGCACTAAGACTGGAATGAAGTAGACATGAATATGTCCTGGAACATCCTTAAAACAGTCTTTCAGGATGCTCAGGGACTGTGAGAAGAACAGACCCCAAAATGTGGCCAAGCTCACATATTTTCCCTAAATTGCACTGTTCTTTTGATGGTGTTGGACATCATTAGGTCTACCCAGAAGGTATTTTTATTTTCTTAGAAAAAAAAAACCCAATATATAAGTAGGATGCAAAGAATTATTCAAAGTTACTCTGCTATTCTTCTGGGCTAATGGTCCATATTTTTAATGTCTGAGTGGAAAATATTTTAGAAAAAAATATATGTTAACTTTATAATGCTGTGCATTATGAAGAAACAATACTTCCATGTTCTTTCTATCAGTAAAATTCTTCCCAGATGTTTGTGTGAGATTTATGCTATCCCAGGCCATATCAAATTGCATTTGGAAAATAAGTCCCTTCTGATTTTGAATGCAGCCCAGAATAAAAACCCAAGGAGATTTGAAGCTTGAACTTTTCCTTCAACCTTGAATTTCAAGGACAAGAGGTGTTCAGTTTTAAGTTTACGGTTCAGACTAGTTTTCACTGAACTGCTTCCAGTCCTTCTTAAAACTGAATCACACATGGTTTAACACCAAATCCCCCCTTATTCAATAGAGCTTTACTCATTTACTTTTTCCATTAGAAGAAAGAGAAATAATATGCAACCAAATGCACTGATGACATAGCAGCCAAAACATCGGCTAAGTCTTATAACACTATCCCAGTATCTCATAGCAGTGGTTCTCATTTGCTCCTGTTCATGCTTGCAGCAAAACTCCCAAAGGCATCCACAAGCACAGAACAAGGCCTTGAGTTACTATTAAAGTTGAGGCAATGGGAAAACAAATGTGAAGGGAGACACCAAGGTCACTCTCAGAACATTCATTCAGCACTCATGGAAAAAGCTGAAATATAAAGTGAACATAGAAAAGCTGGCATCAGGGGCTAACTGTATCATAAAAGATGATTTCAAGGAGGGGATAAATTGTGGAGCACCTTGGAAGTGAAAACAAGGATGTCAGAGAGAGAAGGTAGCCACTGGAAAATGTGAAGAGAGGTTTGATACTCAACAAGCTAGAAGAAGGGAAAACAGCTTTCTAGAGTGATGACACTGCAATATTCAAGGAACACTGTAATATTCCAGATGAGGAATGAGAGTTTCTTCTCTGAAGGAAAGAGTCCAAGAGTTTTTAAGCAGGAAATACTAAAAACTTTAATCAAGGCAGAGCCTAGATGTGGTACCTCAGCACGAAGCTTAAATGGAAGATGTCCTGCAGAGAGACGAAGCAACAGCAGGCCAACAATAATGACGGGTTTTGTGCTGATGAAGGAAGGTTTTCTATGTAGGGCTGGAAAGGGAAATCAGGAGGTCTTTTGCAGTAATGCTGAACTTGGGCTGATGCAGTATATCCCCAAAGTAAAATAAAGGACATCAGCTGAGACGTAGGCTAGCATATTTAAGATATTTCCTGTTTAAACATGTTTGCTTTTGGCAGACTAAGCTATGTTAACATAATGATGTAGGCAATGTTTTGCATAGGTCCTTAAATTCCCATCTTCCCACTCACTTTTAATTCTTGTCTGAGATATTGTTTACAGCCTTGACTCTTCAAGATGGTCTCAGAGTTTCACACCTCAAGGCATTGGAGACACAGCTCAGGTAAACAGGTGTTATTGGCTTCCAGAAAATTTTTAAAATACCATACGGTTCCTTAATGAAGCAAATGTTTAATGTACATAGAAAATATTGTAAATGGTAACACTAAAATGTATTTTGAATACCCTCAAAAAATTTTAAACAAAACTTACTAGAGTATTTCTATTTGTATTCTTTATGCAGTCTCCCTCTCTTTGTTTTATATCCAAACATGAGGTTTTGGGCAATTTTTATTGCATTAAAAAGGAATTGCCTTCTCAACTTGTTCCCAAGGCAGTTCTTAAAATTTGTAGCATAACCACAGTATGTTTGTGCAAATGTCTTCTGTGCTCAGAGTCTGAGAAGAATGTCCCTGCCACAGCATTTCCTCACTGCTCACTGGCCTTCTGAAGTCTGTCAGAAACTGTCTGGGGTGTCCGACTGTTCTCCCAGCAATTCTTGTCTGAACTGAAACTGATAAAGTTCTGGGACTTGGCCCTGCCAGCAGACATATCTCTTGGTTCGTAATCAGTCAGGCTCAGGACAGTCCTTAACTTTCACTTTTACAAAGAAATTCTCATTGAGCAAATGTGGATGACCCGCCAGATGGCTTTCCCACAATGGAAAGTTTTTTAAAGCTTCAGAAACATTTACCAAACATCTGAACATATTTAGTAAGTGCCATATCCTATGTCTACAGATTTCTGTGTAATCTACCCAAGTTGCTCTATCCCACAGTTTTAAAATGTTTGGAGATCAAATTAGATTCCATTTATTCTTCTCTGGCTTACTTCCATTTTCTTGAGACAGAATACAGGATATGTGACTTTTCCTCCAATTTTTCAAAATGTTGCATGTTGATATTTTCCCTACTCTTTCACAGATGCAAGCCCATGGGTCTTCCACCATCATACAAGTGTTCATGGATCTGAAGACTCATTTTAGTGTAGAAAGGAAGGATAATTTTCTTTTGCATTCACAGTGCAATATATCTGCCCCTGAGTGAGAAAAAAAAGTGTATCTTCATGTTCTGCAGAATTTTTGGTCTCTTGATTCAGGTAAATTAAACTTAGGCTGTCTCAGTGTGTGGAAAAATTAAAAGTTGCATTACTTCTATGGTCTCTTGGTGTGGTATTTAGCCATCATCTTATGAGGTCCAGAATATATGATTTGTCTCAACTCTCTGCAGTTGTTAGTATTCAGTTCTTTCTAATTTAGTTAGACTATAGCAAAAGAAGGTGATTAAAAACGTTTTTCTTTTGATTTCTAGTCATATTTTCCAACTAGAATAATTCTGCAAAGACAATATCTTGTAAACATACTTGTAATCTGACATTACTTCACATTTGAGAGAGGTAGAATTGCTGATGCAATGCTATTTTCTGCTACTTTAAAGGCTACCTACTCCCATTCTCAGGTATGTTTTGCTACTGAACCAGTGGCATCTCAAGAAGGATCTGCTCTCTTGAGAGCACATTTGGAGACTTGGGCAAACTAATGCAGAAAAGCTGGCAGGGGCAGAATGATTAGGAAGTGACTTTCAGTTGATGGGAGATGCAATTTCCTTCTGCAAGTGTTGGAGTGAAGCAATTAAGAAGTTCTCTGTCCTTGTGGCTATAAAATATGTTGTTTTGCAGGTTAAAACCTGGCCTTATAAATCTAATTTGTTTTTCAGGAGTAAGGTCTTTCTTATTCACAATGTCTTTCTAGTAAGAAATTCTAAACCAAGTACTCAGTTCATCTTGCTCAATTTAAAGCTTTATGAGCCTTGAATTTGCTTATTAAATTAACACAAAGTCAGAATTAAGATTAAAGGGAATCTCCATATATGAACAGTCTAGAAGGATGCATCTAAAATCACTTAAACCATTGCCTCAGTACAGAATGTCTTAGTCTTTTGTACAGATACAAGGATACAGGCAAAGGCATGTGTATTTGAGAATATGGGGAACTATGATAAAGCACTATTGTAATTCCCTTGATTATTATGTGTGGACAGTGTTTAGATAGCAGTCAGACAAATGGGGGTAAAACAGGCATCTGGCTTAGAATATTTTACAATAACACATATTTTAAAATAAAATATATTTTAATAGAAAATATAACCAAAGAAGAAATGTCTTCATATTCTTCAGGAATGGTATCTCTGACTAGCAAATCACTGTAATTCTGCCTCCCTCAGTCCCTTCTAGGTTTTTGGGAAAAAAAAAAAAAGATACCCCTTGTCAGTGTGGTTTTAAAGGCGTGCAACCTTGAAATGACAGGGTGAATCTCATTTCTCCTGCCTCTTGGATTCTGTGGCAAGGATGGATGGTGCAAGATGTGTGATGGGAAGAGGGAGTGGATTGCAGAGAGGACAGTGAAATTTTTCTCTGCTTGCCTCCTGCCTGTGTTATCCAATTCTTCCCTTTGCTTCCCCAATTCAGGATTCAACTGGCAGTCAACTCTCAGGTAAAGATCAGTGAAGAAGCTCTTGGGTTAAACAAAGGTAGCAGTGACGGCTAAGGAAGACTTTGACCTTTCTTAAAAGGTCACTCAGGGCTAACTCACTAACAATTTAGTTAATTTCTTTGCCCCATCACTGATTACTGCTGCCTATCATTTGGTTAGGCCTCGACTTCCATCCATTCTGACAAATCTACTTCATTCACTTTAAAGTGACAGTTGTTAGACAACCTAGTTTTGTTTATTTAGGAAAATAGAGAGGGGATTTTGCACCATTTTTTTTTTTTACACTCCCTTCTCAAAAGAATTGGTGTGAATTGGCACTAGCTGGAGTCTTTATAGGTCTTGGAAAAATTACTTGGGAGGAGTTGTTTGAGGAAATGCTCAAGATAAAGCATTGAAAGATAGAGGTTGTACAGGACCATAGGCAGTTTTTTGGAAAACATGAGTTGGCTTTGTCAGGAGAGAAACTGAGGCACATTATGTGACAGTATGATACCAAAAGGCTGTCTGAACCTTCAAAATTGTCACAATCAGAGTTTAAAAATTTTGAAATAAAAAAAGAGGCTTGGGATATTTTTTCCATCAGTCTTGCCTAAGTTGAAATGAACAGTTGAAACAACAGGCTGTGAGCCCAAAAAATGCTAAAACAGAGGAAACTGAGAATTTGTTAAATGAGCTGAGAACTTGGGCATAAGAAGTGGACGTTCAGATGAAAGGACAAGCAGCTGTTTTTGAGCAGTCAGAAATCAAATTCACCCATGCAGCTACCTGCCTATTTAATTGGTCAGAGATACCTAGAGATGTCTGGTATACTTATCCCTATAAAGTGGGAAGGCATGTGTGTCTGGCAGGCAAACGTACCTTGACACTCAGGCCCTGAGATTGTCTGTAGGAAGACTTTTAAAAATTCCAGGAAAGAATTTAGGAAAATAACCAACACAAGTCACTCTGTTAGTGTCATTTAAGACAGATTGTCTGAGATATTTTTCTTTGCCAACATCTTGAAGGTGTATTTATCACAGATTGAGAAGAGTTGTGTACACACACCCATCAGCTTAATAGAGTTCAGAGGGTTGTATGTGAGCACCACATGCAACATCAAGAAATTGGAACCAGAAAAATAATCCCAGCTCTAGAAATACTAAAGAGCCTCTCCGGTATCAGTGATGTTCCATATAACCTATTATTTATAGTATCAGATTTCACCATTTTTCCTGAGAGATTTGACATTTTCCACATTCTGAGTTGGAGATTGCCCTTTGGTACTCTGATCACATATCTTTTCCCCTATTTATTTTCCACATTTTGTATGACAAACTCTCTGACTCCTGCACTGGGAAAAACACATTCTGCGCGTGCACAAGGCCCATGTTGAAGGGGTTTGACAGAAATGAACTGAAGGACCTGGGCTGTTAAATGGATGTCTCAGAAAGCCAAGAGGTCCACAGATCTGAGCGGTGCACAGACTTGCTATTCACCATGACCTTCACTGGCCATCCATACAGTAAAATTTACCATCTGCATGGCAAAAGCTCTCTCACACACAAAGCCCTGTTTTTTTAAAGACTTGTTAAAGTCCATGTTAATAGTGTGTGACCCTCCTGCTGAATCTTCCAGACAGTTCATAGCAAGGCAATTTTGCTATTGACAACTGCCCCATTTAGTGCATGACTCAGCTTTATTCCTTATTCAGCATTTTAAAAGATGAAGTATATAACTACACTTGAGAGAGCCTGGTGCTTTTTGCTTTAGAAGATGAGGAAATTCTGCCATTAGATGCATCATGCAAACTGGGTTACTTATGAAAATAAGTTTAATCAGCCTCCAATAACTATAATCCAGAGTGGTTAATGGCAAATTTTGTATAATTAGCTTTTCAGAAAACATATGTTTCTCATTGTCTGTTCTAACCAGGAATGGCAACTATAGTCAGTTATGTGAAAATCCTGAATGATACCAGGCAGAGTTGTAGTTAAGAGGAAGCTCAAACATTTACTGTAGGCTTGAAAGTGTACATGAGGTTAAATTTGCAAAATGTGATCACTTCTTAGTTTCCCAAACTCAGACAGCTTCATCTTCTCCAGGGTCTAAGGAAGAATCTTGCTGCTAGGTTGAGGAATCTATATACAGGTGAAAAATTGATGAAGTTGTTTTCCTATGTGGAAAAAAATTACATTTTTAATATGTAATATTACAATGGCTTGTGATATTTGTGTTCTTTAGATGTACCATAGAGATCAAAGCATTGCATTATATTTTATCAACTAGCCTGTATTCTGAATCTATGAAATTGTATTTCTAACTTGTTTTTATTCAATTTATGATTTATTTTTCTCCCAGTATAAATCAGTTTCTGTTCTGTGGATTCGTGGCAGGTATTCCATCTTGTTTTTCAATATGCTATGCCTAGAACAAATATCTAGTCAGTCATGGGCATATAAAGTATTAATCATATGTGTTTGAAGGTATGTTGCTATAGCAATTCCTTTAGTGCAAGGAAAAATCAGCATATAGCAGGCCAGGAATATGAGAACAGTAGGAATTACAAAGCTATAATGGCACTATTAGCACATTATTGCATTGTAATGATATTATTTCCCAACTATTCCAGTCCCCAGCTGGCTAATTTTTAGGATAGAATACTCCAGCAGAGATTTCATACATGACTCTGACACAAAAGACAGTTGCAATACAAAGAAGATATTAAGCAATCTGAAGAAAATATTTTTTAAAAGAGAAAGTGGGTAAAGATGCAAAATATCTTCTGCTAATGACATACTAGATTCCTTCTTCTCCCTATTCCAATGTGATCTACCCTGAGGTGCCAAACATGACAGGGCTGAATAGAGGAGATTAGCAAGACCCAGCTTAAGAAAAAACGCTGTGAGTTTAGCATGTAAAGCTGCAGTGCAGGAAAGCTGGCAGAGCTAGGGGGAGAAGATATGGAAATGTAATTTCATCTTGTATTACAAATGTAACTGGAAAATTTTAAAACCAAAGCAGAAATACATTGTCTCTGAGAGGATTATAATTATCTGGGGCAGAAAGGAGGTTGTAAGTTATGGTGCAGTTCATGTCTGAAAAAAGAATGCAACAGTAAATTGAACTGATTGGGAATATGGACTGAACCATAGCATGAAAGAGGAGCTAGTCAGACATGGATACACTTAGTCCATTTTAAGGCTGCTAATCCTCTGTGTATTAGTATTGCCTTCCCTGGAAGGTAGGGTCAGCTTCAAGTAATCCCACTCTTGGTATTTAACTCTTTGAGTTTGATGCTTTCCTAATGTAAATGTTTGCATTATGTTGCAAAATATCCTGAATTGCTCACAACAGATCTAGCCTTGCTATGCTCTGTGCTTTAAATATTGAGATCTTGAGGCCCAGCTATCTTAGTATCACTTTTTCAACACATTCTTTGAAGAGAAGGGAACAAGAATCCCACAAACAAACAAACACTGCAGTAGACTTTTGGATTTGTTGCATTGATTTAGTGTCTCGATGAACAAGAAAGAACATTTATATTCAAATGGATGGGATCAAACAGTAAAGATCAGAGGGAGCTAGCTATGCATCCTCCACATCCTTTCTTTTTAATTAAAGACAAATATAGGCCTTCAAGAAAAAGAAGCAGCAGTTCAAATAGGTATTATGTTTAATAACAAACAGCCTTTACAGAGACGGATAATTTTCTCACTGCTTGGTTGTACCGCAAAGTGACACTAAGAAGCAAGAAAGGGAAAACCTGGAGACTGTACCTGTAACAGAAAAACAGAAAGCAGAAAGAGGCTGCTTCTGTTGAATATGATTTTCAAGGTGGAAAAAGATTTCAAAGGAGGAGGGAAGGAAACAGATAGATTTTTTAAAAAATAATAGAGTTTAAAGGAAACACTTCCTATTTCTGACTCCTTGGGAAATGTGTGAAAAGAAGCTAATTGAGAAGCTTACTTTCAATTGTGATGGAAAGAACTACATCAGGAAAATACAAATACCTAGGCATTTGGAAATGAACAGCTGTGCTTCACCACTGAACTCTTCTGGTAAGCTGCAACTTCCACCCACATATCATTTTCCAGCTAACTAAGAGCCAAAATTAGAATACCTGAAAAATTCATCAGAGGTGTCAGCAGCCTCTAACATTTGTATAGCACCAGACTAGGCTGCACTGCAGAGCAAAACTTTTCAGCACTGTATAATGCCAAGCTTGCGGCAAGAAGCTGTGATAACACAAATGTATTCCTTTTCTGTAAGGAAAAACTCTAGCATCCAGAAGGTATCAGTTACCCAAGAGAGGTTATGAAAGTGCCAAGTAAAATTATTAATAAAGTGATTGACATTAAGAACTAGAATTTTGTAAGCAGTCCTGGATTGTGAAACATCTGTGGTCGGGGTCTGCAAGATTCAAAAAGGAGAATCTGTATAGTGCATGTGCATTTGGGTAAGAACCATACAGGTGGCTGCATTATGAGTCTCATTATTTCTGTGTACATATGTACATTATTGCTGTTTGTGTATATATGAATAGTGACTGCAGTGTCTATGAGTACCACCTACACATGTGCATACATATAGTCATTAAACGGGATCTGAGATTTTCTAGTTATGTGTTCCTAACTACTTTATCCAGAACTATGGAAAATATTAATATTTTCCAAATTTAAAAATATTAAGTTCTTTGAGTAATCTTGCATAGAAAGCAGAACTTGTATGAGAGGCTATCCTACTTCTTTCTTTCAGTTATTGCTCTTTCTCAAAGTCAGTTTCGAATGTCTTCAGAATGCATCTTTTCCATTTTTATTATAGGGCCATTTCCAATCATCGGGAAACTGACTTTTACAGATCTCCTGAATGCTCCTTTAAATCAGGTTTCCATTAGTGGGTCTAATCTAATACTGTATCATTCTGAAGTAATACACAGACACAAACAGAATGCAGAGTGAAAATGTAAAACCCTGAGGAAGGCACTGAGCCAAAGCATACATCTACTGCATGTTGTTGCTCTATTTGGCTTATGTTTTCCAATTAACTACATTGGACCCTTATGAATCAGATATCTATTTACATTGCACCATCAAAGGCTTCACCCTGTAGGAACCCTGGAACTAATAGGGAGAAAAATCTGGTTTCACTGAAAGCTTGGGAAATTTTGCTACTGACTTCACTAAAGCCAGGATTTCACCTTATATATTTCTTCAAGGAAGAATGGAGCCCTTTAACCACAGTATATCTACCCCTCTGCCACCGCCGTGAGTGCCCTCAAACGCTCATGCTTAGTGTCAGGAAGTGCAGTTGCCATTTATTTGCTTCTTTTCCTAGCTCAACTGAGCGTGCTAAGTGAGAGATGCGCCAGCCCCCCTCATCACAAATGGCCTTTTAATGAACTAGTCAAGGATTTAAATTATCCAAGAACATGGGAAAAAGCATTTTAAATTTAAGACCCTTTTAAGCAATTAAAACATGACATGTTGCCATTGAAAACAGGCCAGGGAAAAAGTGATTCCACCTCTTGAGATTCACCACTTACAGGGAGAATAATGGCATTTCAGGCACCCCAGGTACTGCAGCCTTCAGAGGGTGCTCGTATGTCAGCTTCATGAATTGATTCTTGCTGTGCTGCATCTTGAGTTGATCCTTCAGGCGTGAGAGAGTGTTTGGTCACTGAACAAACTGGATTACTGTATCTTGGGCCAGTGCCATTTCAAAATACGGGGGAGGAGGAGAGTGAGAGAGAGAGGCAGATTTCCACAGCTAAGAGATTTGTTTCACTAAACAGTTTTATTTCTGGTTTTGGGTTTGTTTGTTTGTTTGTTTTAAATATGTGATGTGATTTACTTCTATTTGAGAGCAAAAAGAGTTAAATATCTTAATGCTCAATATATTCAGTGTTTGCAAACTAGAAAGTAATTTGCCATTCAGAATTTTCTAAATATCATATCAATAATGTACTTTGAAAAAAAAAAATTGCTGAGATGCTCTGCTCTGCAGTAATGGAAATTTCCATGTCCTTTCCACTTACCTCTTGTGTGGCACTGGAAAGGCTGAAACTTAAATAAGTACATACATCATGCTGAAAACTCCATGGTGTGGCCCTGAGAAAATAACTTTCTGAAAAATTCCCCTGTAGTTAAAAAAGTCATAAAGTCAACTTGCAACCACAAACATATCACTCCTATTTTGATTCTCAGGTGCTGTATCAGGGTCACGATTGCTATGCACAAACTCTTCCCATGTAGACTCAGGGAAACCAGAATGCCTTTGCCTCTCAGTGGTTACATCTCAGCACCCTTATGCTGGAGATCACAACGCAGTATGTTTTTTAGCTTAGCTCTGTCTGTCTGTTACCGATGGTCTCAGTTTTTACAAGCATAAGCAAAGCATATGTTTGCTGCTTAGTCTCCTATTGACGTGTGGCAGAATCAGTCCTCCCCTTTACCAAGTTACTTGCATTGCACATGGTCTGGCTACACAGGTTGAGCTGGCCATGTTGTGAAATCTTGCAGGCAGCTAAGGAGCAAAGCATTGGAGACAACCACCCGGTTTCCTGGAGCACAGGACCAGGGGAGCTGCAAATGCTGGCACTGGCTACGAGTGCTGGCAAGGCTGTTTTGTGAAAGCTCACAAAAGTTCAAAAGGGAAACCTGTTCTTCATCAAATCCTCTGCAGCTGAGGCAGGAACCTTCTTGCAATGTATCCACCTTATCCCTTACAACTAAATCCACATATGTATTTAAGATTAGTTAATGGAAAAACATGAAGTGTTTTGTTTTAGCCAAAGCTTCCCTTTTGGGAGGTAGAGCAGCTCTGCTTTGGAGTGATCTGGAAAAGTGCCTGGCTGTCCAGTGCTGTGAGTCCCCTGAAATAACTCTTCTTTCACAGCCACCATCTAACATTGCAGAGGGCAGAAGATTTTTCTTGCTTTTCTAGTTGTAAAATATCATTCATGAGATTAACTGCAGTATGCATAGAGAAGAGGACATCTGTAAATACTGAATTCTTAAGTTTTTCGGAAGAATGCAGTTACTTATAGAGACACAGACACAGATGTATGATGGTGGAAGAGATGTGAAGTTGGCTTATGATGTGGTTGGAAAGCTGGTGGGACTGGACCAGGCATGATGATGGTGGCTTGAAGTGATTCATGGTGGCTGTTCAAATGGATGATTGTTTGCCTCCAGGTGACTAGACAAATAGTGTTTTTAACTGTCTTTACTTCTTATTCACTGTTTTTTATGGAACTCTGGTAAAGGTGTTTTTTACACAGCACTCAATCTCATACATTTAGTCCTTTTGTGCACTGAATGACCTTTGAGAGCTGGAAAGAGCAGTCTCACATGAAATAATGAAAAAGGTTTAAGTCATTAGTTAGTCTTTTTATTCTATCTTGTGTTTGGGCCTAAAGTGTAAATTCACCTCACTATTTCTGAAGATTTTCCTACAGAATGCTAGAGAATTACTTTTAAAATAAAACAATTATTAAAAGCATGTTTCGTGTTGTCTCTGAGTCTTGAGCTTTGTAGAATACCAATATCACAGAACCAGAGCAAGTGGAGAAAAGTGGAGACCTCTATAAGGCTTAATATCAATTTCTGCACTACATAATTTAATTTCCTAAATTTTCTATATCTTTTGGACTTTTTCTATAGAAAGGTATATGTTTGATAATCCTCCCATGCACTGAAGAAGCTGTAAATCTAAAAAGCCTAATACTGTGTTTCACCTTGGTGCTATGACATTTTTTCTATGGGTACAGAAATGGAGGATATGAAATTGGTCAAAATAACTATGTTTTGCCTTTATATATTTTTACCCAGGCCAGAGAAGAAAATACTGGCCTCCAGTGCCACTTTGACTAAGGGTCCCTATTCCCAAAGGCCATTTCTCTACTTTCCAAGCTTGTATACATTTGTGGCCCTAAATTTTGGCATTTATGAATGTATGAAGGATATTTCATCTAGGTTCTGTCTCATCATTCTGTTTATGAATATCCACATTCTAAGAGGAGTTTGAAAGCAAAATAATTAAAATAGAGCAATGGATCTAAAACACTGATCACAGTTTTTAGCATATTGGCAAAACAGCTGTCTTCTAGTGGAAGATTTCTCAGAGTTTCTGTTGTCATAACCATTTTCAGTCACATGTAATGTTTCTAAGCAAGTCTCACTGCTCTGAGACCTACTTATTCCAAATAGCAATGATAAGATTTTATGAATGTGAAAACAAGACAGTTTGAACTGTGTTAAATCTGCAGCAGTGCCAGCACTTGGTCTCTGAATATTAACTCATGAGGAACAATTAACTTATCTTATAACTTCAAAATTAAATAATTAAAAACAATCCTTCTCCCTCCCTGTTTGTGTGCCCCCCTCCCTTTCTTTACAGCTAATAATTATAATAACATACTCTGATGCAGGCAGTGTTATTATCTGATAATGCCTGAAATTTGAAATGGGCCTATTAGCCACCCGAGGCGAAACATAATTGCCCAGTTTCTGTGCACTATCAGATGGCAGATGATGTTGCTGAATGTTATTACTTAAGTATTTCAATTTTTCATATGGTGGAGAAATTAAATTTCACTGTGTTTTGCAGCAAAACACTGAGGTTTGAAGGGTATTGCTATTTGTGAAAGGTTGTGACGCTTGGTAGTGTTACCCCTCTGACCTGTGGTAAAATTAGTACTTTGACAGTATGATTAAAGCTGAAGAACATTGCTGCTGAGAGCACTAATGTGGTATATACTTCAGTGAGTATTTGCACTTCCAAATAGCAATCGCCCTGTGTCAGCTTTCCTAAGTATGTGAGGCCTGAGTCCATTTCATTGCTGGGCTCTTTATCCATTGACATAGAATAGTTACACAGCTCTAGCACTCTTTGAAATTCCCCCTGGATTTGTGAAAGTCAAGAATTTTGATCAAGCAAACATTCCTCCTTGTCTGTGTTCCAAAGTTTGCACAGACTCATGTATAAGAAGAGCAAACTACCCTCTCTTCACCTGTCGCTTCTGAGAGAAAAAAGATGCATACATTCATTCATTACTACACTTTGAGATGGCAGACACCAGCCCCATGGCCTTCAACTGGGAGGCAGCTGAGCTGCTTTGTACTAAATGGTGCTTGATTTTAGTAGTGTGGAAATACCTTTTTTCAGTTGCTTCAGGAGGAATCTATTTTGTTCCCAAGTCTGAGTTCTTCATGTTACATGTTTTAAATGTTCACATTGAGTTCTCAGCTGCTGCTTTTTTTCTTCCCCCGTTCTTCCCCCCTGCCTACCGCCCTCTCCCCCCACAATTAGTTTGTATAGAGCTGCTTTAAAGCTCTGGGGACCCCAGAATTAGGGAAGCCGGCTCATGGCCCCTCACCTGGGAGGTGGTGTGGGGCTATGGACCAGCAGGACTGATGTTGCTAATAAGGCCTGATGGTGTGACTCAGTATTAAAGGTTACTTGCAAAAAATGCGGGGTGCAGCTTGAATAATTTCATGTTACACTGAAACCTTTGGGACTCCCTCCCACTGGAACAAGTCTAATAACACTGGCTGGGCAGGATAGACTATGGGCCTTAATCATCTACAACAGCAAGAAGAAACTACGCTTTATAAAAATCAGAATGTACTGGTATTTAGCATCTTTGTGCTACTGCCTAAAGCAGAAATGAAACAGTATTTATTCCAATCTTTCAAAGCATTGCAAAGAGTAAATCTCTTTACAGAGCTGGCTTTTTAAGAAACTTCTGGCTTTTAACAGAGGTTATGGTCAGTTCGTCTGTATAAAGCTTCTGGATGCTGTGATTTCCTCTGCAATGTCCCAGTTACATGATGCTCATTCACAGGTAAAGAGCTAAGTGTTGAGTGGGGTCTAGTCTCCTGAAAAATTAACTCTGTCTTCAAGTCCCTTGAAGGAAAAAAAATAAACCTACAACCTGACAAAAAAAAATCTATTTTAATTTCTTTTTTTTTTTGTTGAGGAACTCATAATGTTTAATTTTCATATTAAAATGCTAACTGAGAAAAACACTTCATCGTTGAACACGAAAATATTTCAGTTTCTTCCCCCCTTCCCAGATGCTTTGGTGAACTTTTCTGCATCAGACAGGTACATTAATTGCTCTTTCTTATGAACCCATGAATCAAGGATTGGAATAAGCCAGTGACCTTCATCACTAATTGACAAAGAAAGTCCTATGGTGACCTAAAATTGTGTGATGTTTAGTTACGGAGCTGCAGGACTTGGCAAGTCTGGCTGTACTTCAAGAGAATTCAGTGAGGAGGCCAAGACAAATCAGTGCAGCTGAGTTGATGGTACTTAAAAGTAGCCTTCAAACACAGAGGCACATCCTGTAGGATGTTCATCATCTGGATGAGCTTCAGTGGCCTGAGCAGGTAAAGTGCACTCTTGATGATGTTTTTGTACATACGCACCTCCTGGACACTGGGAAAATAAGTATAGCAGTCTCAAATCTCATATCTCTCAGATACACGATCTGCAGGGGAGAAGGAGCTTTAATTGCCCTTCAGCTTATTGGAAATGCTGGGAAAGAATTCATCTCTGAGGCCCTAATTCTTCTCTCAGAACATCAATGGAAATGTGAAGAACTTTGCTGGAAAGCAATTCTTCCAGAAGATGAGAGGGCAGTCTGGATTCTGGATTCTTTGCAGGTCTGCGAAGTTCACAGCTTTTGCTGGCCTCTTTCCCCTGGACCTTGTTGCTAGTCTATGAAAAATGAGGAAGACCAGTGCTGTCAAGGGTTTGGCTCACCCCATCTCTAAAACAGAGCTTTAAAAGTGGAAGAGCAGACTAACTTAGAAGAACAGATGAACAGTTAGTAACTTAAATTCATTTTTAATATTCATTTCCCAATTGTTTTGAGAGAGGGTTATCAAGACTACTCAAAAATTCTGTCTGAATGCTGCATAATCAACTGTGCTTTGGCAAAGCTGCTGCCAAGCCTCCCAGAAGCCCTTCACAGCACATCAAGCTCCGAGAGCGGTATAGCTTCCTCTTGGCAAGGGCGTTTGATAGTCCAAAGACTTCAGTGCCAAATCTGGAAAACAATAAAATTAACTATAAGCTATAAAGCAAAAAGAAAAAAAAAGAAAAGAAAAATTATACTCATTGTAATTGAGTAAGCTTGTTGAGGGACATAAAAATCTAATCAATTGTTTTTGCATAACAATCACTTGTCGCGTTGGGCTCAAATTGAGCAGCCAGATGGAGCCTTGTAGTTGTAGACTGTAGTAGTAGTATTCCTGGGACACACAAAACCACATGAGGCGATGAACATTAGGTTCATCTTTCTATTAATGTGTAAGGAGAGCTCTGCTTAACAGGCAAAAACTGATTTCCCAAACCAAACATATTCAACTCAGTGTGTTTCTCCCCTATACATGGCAGATAGAAACCTTTCTTATAATAGATCCTTTCTGGGCTTATAGGTATTGCTGAGTACTCTGAAGATGGAGCATGGGTGGCTTCCAAATGCCCAGATGACATGGTGTATCTACAGGAACTTCATTTCCTTTCTAACATTTTTGTATATGCTACATATGTGTGGCACATTTAAAAGGACACTGACGAGACATTTTTCATAAACATTCTGTTCCTTAATGTTTATAAAAGCTTCTTGGGAAAACTGAAGCTGAACTCCTTTTCTTGAGTGAATTGTTTTTTCTCCTCCAGCTGGATACTTTGATTTACTTGGTTCTGAGCTTTCTATTAGCAGCAGAAACAAGTGGTAATAAGGAACTGAGAGTATTCAACAATTTATCCCTAAAATTAACCAAAAAAAGGTAAGTCCCATTTTGGGTGTGCAAAGCTTGGCAGCATTCTCTCAAATAGGGTATTGAATCAAATGTAGTCAAGAAATTAAAACGACCAAACAAACACTTTTGGTCTAAATGCAAACTGTGTTTCTGTTCCTGTCTGTATTCCCTAGGATCTTCTTTGTCCAATAAAATTTATTGCCTTTGGAAAGGGCTCAACAGAACCACATCAGTGTCTGTTGTTATTTAAATTTATCTGTTTGCTGACAGGTGGGCAAGTAGGCAACAGTTTTGACTCAAAGATCTGGGAAAAAAATTTGAATTTGGTGATTCTTTTCCTAGCTTCCAATAATAATTAAAGCAACAATAATTCCTTTAAGATTTAATGATCCCTCTCTTCAGTGGAGGAGAACTGCTAAGGGCAGTTACCACTGCTGCACTGCATGAATTTAGCATGGTGCTGGTTGACCTTGCATGTGTTGCCACCCTCCTGCTGAAGCTCTCGTTAGTCTGCTACATCAGCCTCTCCTGGGAAGACATCAGCCTCTCATTCTTTTTATTGATTTGTTTAACTGCAATGAAAATCTATTACCTTCATTGTGAAACCTTCTTTTTTTGCAGTCTCTCTCAAATAGTCTTTGGATGAAATTTCTGCTTTTCTCCTACTGTCACAGTTCTAATTTCTTCTCCCTTCTGTCTTCTTCTAATCTGACTCGTAGTTTCACAGCTGAGCAGACTACTTATTAAGAGCTGTCATATTCTTTCTCCTCTCTCCTCCTACTGCTTGAACTTGAAGATCTCAGCTACAAAGGTTATGTTCTGGGGATTCCACAATGGCTCTTAAGGATCAGTGCACAAATTGCTTCCACTGCTGTAGAACAGTATTTGATAACTACCTATAAAAACAAAGCTCTTCTAAAGATTCACCTCTTACCAGAAGACATATTTTCAATTCTCAGGAATATGTCTATGTTTCCTTTCACTGCAATTTACTAAAGAAGGATTAATTTGAATTATTTTTTATTTTATATATCTATTTTTATCTATAAATTATATGCATTTATCTATTCCTGTATTGAAGTAACACATATATTACTATTTTAAAGTCATTCTAATGTAATACTGCACTAAAACAATGCAGTGATAACTGAAAGTAATACTTAATACATTTTCAATTAATAGCTTGTCTGAAAATGGATCATTGTCAAAGAGGTGAAACATTATTATTATTATTTCTTAATGATTGAACTAAAATGAATGAGTCAGGGCTTTGTTCCTCTGAGAAATCATAAAAAAAAAAAAGAACCTTTCTTCACATTTCAACCAAGGGCATCAACATTTCTACACGCTTGTGGGAAGGCTGCCCCTTTTTGGGGACATCCATTCCCCATATGTATATCTGAAACATCTGAAAAACTCTCTTTTTATTTAGCCTGAATAGGCATTTGTAGTCATAGGTACCAGAAACCCAACAATTTCGTGTTTTTTGTCTTGGTCAGCACTTTTCAAATGTGAGATGCTACAGTTTGGTTAAAGTACACACAAAGATTATGAGAAAAAATACTCTTTCTTATAAGAGAAAACTGCTTAATTGTTTCATTAATATTAAAATGCGCACAAAGATTTACTTTCTTATTCTGAGCTGGGACAGCCCTTCAAACTACCAGTACTGGTCTACTGCTATTATGCTGTCATGTTAAAAAAAAAAAAGAAAAAAAAAAGAAAAAAAAAGTTTTCAATTTTAACAACTTCTTGGCTTTTTTACCTTATAATTATAGATTTATTATGGCTTTTAATCTCAGTTTTAAATGTGCTTTTTATTGTTAAGGATGATAGATCCAAGAGGATTTTTGGATTTGAGATGACTCCTTTGGGAGTAACTGTATAAGAACTGCTGGATGCTGCAAATAAGCTTGACACTTCTGGGAAGAAATCTGTGTGTGGGTTTTGATGGGATTGTGTCATTAGAGTGGCTCCAACCACCACCACCCAGGGACAGTATGAGCTCACAGTTTCCTCAGTGTTCTTGACCCTACCCTGGTAGTGTGTTTCCATTTGTTTTCTTGCTGAGGCAGTGGGCAAAGGCACTGTTGAGATTCCTTGGCCCGATGTATCACTGAAAGGTCACAGGCAAATTCCCAAGTGACATTTTCATCGCACAAGTCAGTCTGCGCTTTGGTGTCTGTACGTGAAGACACGCACCCAGGAACCTCTGCTAACATTTTGGCTTGTATTGGTCATACTCAAATGAGATGAGGCTATGTCTTTTTAATCCTAGGCCTACCAGGGTGAAATTTTAGACTCCAAATAACTACCTACTGCTGTGCCTAGAG
>JAWWLV010000088.1:59331912-59345194 GCA_035041135.1 Platyrinchus mystaceus
CCATCTGCCCGGGGGACCGGGATTAGAACCTGTGGCCTTGGCGCTGAGAGACCAGCATCTTAACCGCTAGGCCACCAAATGCATGTACCTCTGAACATTTAACTAGGGAATAGAACTTACCATCCTCCTGGTAATGTTAGATCTCTATCTTGATCAGATGAACTTAATCAAATATCCTTCAAGACAGACCTTCAGATAGATGGAATAAATGGCCACCTGACAGTTTATAAGATATCTTGACAAGAAAAGAACAAGAGTTGTCCTTGGAATATCTCCCAGCGTGCAAAATACTTAGAGAAAGGTAGTGTCTTGCTGATAATACAACCTATGCATTCTTAATTGAAAGACTTCTCAGTGGAAAAAAAAGTAGAATATACTTAGTTAAATTATCATCTTGCATAAGGCAAATAATTCCTCCTACTTTTGTTTATTTCTTTTGTTATTCTCAAAACAGAATTTCATCAAAACCTGTACTATCAGCAGAAAATTCTAAAATTAGATAAAAATTAACCTTCATTATTGTAGTCTCATTTTTACCATTTTATCTATGATATATCTTGCTGTGTTCTAGTGTATAAGGTTTTTGTGAGAACAACCTGTTCCTACTGAGTTTTTGTAAACACTCTGCTTAATGCAGAGTGAAGATGGATGGAATAATATATAGTATGTTGATAAAAAAAATTGAAATCATAATTTACTAAGTGGTTTATGTATGTCTAGCATTCTTATAGTACTATATTATTACATAATTGTATATAGATTTTGATTTTTAAAAAGTTAAGTTCTTCAAGAGAAAAATTATGGAAATTTATCCCAGGGAGACTGACCACAGTTGTCTGAGTTCTGTTATAATAAAATCGAAGCAAAATAATTAATGTTGAAAATACGTGAACAGATATTGCCTGTAGATATTCTTTAGTACCTAAAGTCAGATGTGTCCCTAGTGATTAGTATGACTGCAAAATGTAGACAGCAGGCTGATGTTATTCATGCAACAAATTTTTATCACTTTCCTAACTAAACTCCTCACATAACTCAGGAGTAAGCTAATGCATAACTAAAAAAAAAGAAAAACCAACAAACAAAAAACCCCACAAAAATAAGCCTCATATCTTGGTTAGTATCTCACAGGAAGACTGGCAAAACAAAGAACCCAAATCTTCCAGGTCTTGGTTCTGTTCCATAATAATTTTCACAGAAGACAAGTGTCACTACGCAACTGCCATTCAAGATAAGTGGAGTCTGCATTTCGTTTTGACTCTGGGGTGTCGATGTGCTGATTAGCTTTCTGATACAGCTTGGTTGTCAACATTTAAAACATTTCTTGGAAGAAGAAAAATAATTTTGAACAGAAGGCATTCTGTTATACCTATATTTATACATATTTCCCTGCACCCTCAAAACCCAGTTATAAAACGACTTATTGGAAGAGCTGTCACCATCACCTTGGAAACTGGTCCATTGACAGCATGTTTCAATCAGTCGTCTCTCACAAGTATATAGCTTTTTTTTTTTTTTTTTTTAACGTGTTTGAATACTTTGAATGCTTAACATGAAAAAGGAAAAAAAAAAACCAGGCTAAATTCAGAATGGACATTTTGAAGGGTGACATCTCTCATCAAACAGAATAGCTGACTTCTTTTTGTTGTTTTTTTTTTGCAACTGATGTAGGTCACAAATTCGTAATCAGGGTGCTTGCAAGAGAAGGAGAAGTGCCAGTCTGTGCTCCATGGGCTGCTTCAATTTCATGTGAAACAGTCATTGATAATGAACCTATCTACCCAGCATCTACTCATCAAGGCACTTTTATTGTCTCCATTTTTGCCGCAGTATGGGACAGTACCTTCTTTCCAGAATAGTGGGTAGCTTTAACATTCTCTTGGGAGACATGTAGCTGCAAATCCCTTTAGGATGAGGAATACAGGGAAAGTGGCTCTTCTGCATTTTTGAAAAGTGATCTATTTACATAAAAGGGTGAGGCCATGTCCTACAGTAGCTGTGCTCTCCAAGGGAGAAAAGAAGCAAGTTGTTTTGTCTTCATAAGGGAAGAACTAAAGCTCTGATTTGGAGACAGCGGGTTGTCTTTTGTTTGCACTGCACAGAGCTTGTGGTGCCTGGCAAAGCACGGTGTTTAAGACCTACCCACATCAATCTTACTACACTGGATACC
Source organism: Platyrinchus mystaceus (assembly GCA_035041135.1). Taxonomy (NCBI): domain Eukaryota; kingdom Metazoa; phylum Chordata; class Aves; order Passeriformes; family Tyrannidae; genus Platyrinchus; species Platyrinchus mystaceus. The sequence goes on from JAWWLV010000088.1 coordinate 59,334,083, forward strand.
CACTTCTGGGATGCCCAGGGTAGATCCCCAAGTACCTGCCTCAGCATTAAAATTTCTGTTCCAGAACTTTGAACCCTCAAGGTGATTATTTCAGTGCTCATAATTGCAAATTAAACACAGTTTTGGAATTGGGCTTTAATCAATCAATACTTTTGGATACAAGGCTTGATCTCAGATCAGGACACCCAAATATTGGTTACAAGTTTTTGCTTATAGATAAGTAAAAATATGTGTTAGAAGGGCATCCAGAAGAAAAAAATACATAAAGACATCACCTTTCTTGCTACAATATCCAAACTTTTTCCATTGAAATAGTACTGAATGAAAGTGGTTGAAGGCCTATCATGAGCGAAGTGCATGTTCCTTGTATTTTTCTGGGGATATCATTAATATGAGTTATTTCTGAATTTACTATTACTTGTTGTATAAGTAGCACCTAAAATGCCTTACAGAAAGAGGATTAAAGGAAATATATATATTTGTCTTCTCTAATTTCACTAATATGTCTTGGCAGTGCTTTGTGCATGGTCAGATTTAGTTTTCACTACAAAGTCAATTACGTGCTGGTCTTTTAAAAAGCAACAGGGGACAGATGAAGATTTTAAAATATGATTTTAAATCCAGAGAAATTGTCAAGTGTACTCAGCTACAGGTAAAACTTTCACAACTGCTTTAAACTCTTTGTGTTAGATCCAGGTCTTTTTCACCTTCATGGCATCTGCGGGCAGATCCTTGACCGAGGCTCCTCTCTGTGGCTTGGGGGTCTCACTGTCTTCATTTCCTATGCAGCTCAGAAAATTGCACCTATATATGAATATTTACATGACTTCAACACACTCTCTGTCAAGCCATGGGGTCCTACCTGTTTCCAGAGCACACTGACAGCTTCTGTTCTGCTGTTTGGTTCTGGTGGCTTTCTTGGAAACCTCACTCAGATAAGGTGAGATGTGAAAGTGTTGGTGAATTTAGGCAACCTCATTGTGCTCCAGGGTACACATGTCCTCCTTCTAGGGTGGTTGTTCTCAAAGGAGTGGTTAAACTCCTTATGGATTCAACCACCTATGCTACTCTTTGGGATGACAGGTCACACAGAAATGGGGTCACAGCTGGAAATCACTTGAGGTGCTGTGCTAGTGTTAGGTTCCTTCTTTGCAGGTCAGGAGCATTATGAGAGATTCCAGAATCAGGAATCCCAAATCACGGTCCGATAAGGTCCTTGCAATGCAGTGGTAGTGCAGCCCTGAACCAGGGTCTTCCAGCTGCCCTCACTGAGGTGAGAAAGAGGAGTCCTCTTAGAATGGTGCAAAGGAAGGAGCTAGTTCTTCCTGGCTGGAAAAGAGAACAACATGCACTTGTCTTATTCAGGGATCCCAAGGAATTGAAAAGTTAACTATCCTACTCCCTTTCCCCACCAGCCTGTGAAAGACAACATCCTTCAGATCCTCAATATGCCATCCAGCAGAACAAGAATTAGCAGATAGCAAGTTTCCCTGACCTCCAATGCAGACAGTCTCTGGATACAGTACTCCTTTAAGAGTTTTACTAAATCTGCACGTGAGCTCAATCTGCCCATAGAAGAATTTCCATTTGTACAGATGGTATCATTTGGCAGATCACTCTGATGTTGGCAGCATCACAGGGGTCATATTTGTGCACAGATGGACTGTTCTTCATCTGTTTCTTTATTGTAATAGACCCAAATAGGTTTTCCCATAATAGTACATATGCGCATTACAACTCTCCTTGCTTCCTGTCAGACAACTTATTTAGTGAGAGCACACAAAAATTTCTCTCTCTCTCTCTTTCTCTTTGTTCATGTATCAAGTCCTCTTTGTTTTGGGGATGCAGGCTGACTAAGTATCAAGGATCTCTATATTCCTGAGACATAAAATCTGGTGGCATCACCAAGATGATATTCAGAGCACTGCTGTGAGTTTAGGATATATAGATTTTGTTTTGTGGTAAATATATTTTCACAACGCACATATTTATTACAGCTCCCTCATAAACCAAGAGCACTTCCAGCTGACATGTGAAAGGACAATTGGAGGGATTGGAGAGGCTGGGGAATCAATAATTAAAAACTAGAGGTCTTGAAATCAGAGCAATGGTTTGACTCTAGTAGTAGTGACCAGAAGCTGTTACCATTTGACAGCTGCTTAGAAAATTATGGTAAATGTACTCATTTTTTTAGTGGTGAGACTTTTATTTTTTTTTAAAACACCTATTGTCACTCTCACTTGCAGTCTTAGTGTGGCAACAATGAACTGGGTATATAGCTTTCAGGAGTTGTCTTACCAGAACTGGTTTATGGCATAGCAAAACAACATTTTGGAAAACTTGCACTGCTCCTATTTTGCTTTACACAATCACTTGCTTTGTTAATAGAAAACTTTATCCCTGCATGCCTTATATTTTATTAATGATGAACCTGTTGTCTTGTGATGAAACTTGGACTTTTTCAGTCTATATGTTGTTATCAGCTTTGTCTTTTCCTCACTTGCTAATCTAATCAATTTATTCTAAATGTCTTAGATATCCCAGGTAGTGCAAATATTTCAGTATGGGCATTGTTTGCTTTGTACAACCATTAAGGAGTTTTCACTGTGTGTAAATGAGATCAAAATAGTTAGGCAGCTTGCACAGTAAATTTCTTGACATTTATATGCCCAGACTCCTAAATATAGTATCTCAGTAATGTAATTTTTATGGACAAGACAACATATAAAGTACCCTTTTTTTTCTCTCAAAAAGAGTACTGTTTCAGAGAAAAGTAGTTGCTCGTAATGTAAACATTACTGACAAGGCAATCCCTTCTACAACTGCTTCTAAATAAAAAATACTTATGCTTATTTACTGATTTATTTTTAACTTTTTGACAAAAAGCGTAAACTGGGTACCAGATGAAGTATTTTGAATCAAATTAGAAAGAACTTGTGAGTGAAATTCCAGTAACAGCAGTTAAGTGACTTCTTGGCTATACTGGGTAACAGGGAGAATAAAATTGCTGACTGCAGTTGAATATGCAGGTTACTTGGGAAATACATAAAAACTCAGAACCAACAAATCCCCCAAACTTTAATTTTTTATCCATCTGGTAAGTCTTCATAATCAGTCCCTAATTATCTTCTTGTTAATACATTTCTGGTTACTCTGACACCTTAAGAATTTTTCTATGAATAGATTTCTTGCCCAAGGCTATGGAAAATTATACATGCTGTTATACATACTTGGATACAGCTGGTTTCTGTTTTGGGGTCGTTTTCTTTTTCCATCACAGTTACTGAACGTATCTACACAAATAGCTGCACTGAATTTTGCTTTTTCGATATGATTCTGGAACTTGAAAAGCAGTTTAAACCAGAATGTTCCTAGAAGAATAGCAGCTACAGGAAGCAAAATAAAAAGAAGGATGACATTTTTAATGTAGTACTGTAGTATGTTATCATATGATAACATATTGGTGAAGAGATAGAGATCAAAAGTTAAAATGCTTGATGCTGGAGGTTTTGGCTTGTTTTGAGATAATTTAGTGTTTTCTTCTTGAACAAGGGACAAATCTTTCCGCCTGTTTTTGAAAGGCATATGACAGGGTGTTTCAGTTTCTGGAAGGTTTGCACTCTCCTTAGCTCTGTCTGATGCAATGCAGTAGGAATTTCAGTCAGCACATTTCTGACTGGTTTCTCCAAATTAGTCTCTAACAGCTGAACTTCTTTTCCGGAGTTTGGAGGTTTAAGCAGTTTGTGAAAAGGAGAAGGACTTCCACAGAGAGACTTGTTACAGATTAGTTGTACAGGTTCAAATCAACAAGACAGCTGACACCAAGGCCTCTCCCATACTATATTTATATTTAATAAATATATTTGTAGGAGATGGATTCTAGAGAAGATCTTATTTTCTCCTTTCATTCCCCAAATACTGAAATGATAATCACACTAATAACTGTGAATCCTAAACCCCAAAGAACACTGCAATATGTGCAGTGTACTGGCATAGTAAAATAAAATATTCTTCTGAGAGTGGGTTGAGAACTCAAGATATGTGTATCCTTTTCTCTGAGGATGAGTAGCAACCATGCTGGAGCTGAAATGTATAAGTAAGAACAAGCACAGGCTCATGATGCTTTTATCACAAGAATTAAGATGATCAGCAAGCACCAGTTTGTAGATCTGGGTTCATAAAGTCCAATCTCCAAACCCCAGCTGGCATCCAAGCAACATACATCTGCTTGCTCAGTCCCCCATAGATACCATTCTGCAGTCAACAAAGACAGCTTGCAATTGAATATTGAGTAAAAAGTTACTTGTCCTGTGAAGGGATAACATTTAGCCTTGAGTGTGTGCCACTTGTGCCCACGTGATGATGGGAAGGACTGGAGCTGAAGAGATGGACTGAGAGCTGTTGGGCTAGAGACAGAGCGCTCACAGTACAGAGAGAGAGCACCTGAATAGTGCATGTAGGTTTTAGGGCATATGAAATTTCACTCATGGGAATCATTGCTGATGGGGATGTTTCCATAGTCCCTACTGGGCTGAGCAAAACCCTGCTGCCACGTTGAAATGTGACTACTGAGGTTTGTCCATAGTAGTTGTGCTGCTTCTTCACTGCCTCACTCTTCCTACAAAACAAAGAAGGGGCTTTGCACAACCCGAAACGCTGGTGGGCACTCACAGTATGGGTTCAAAAGAACCCCGATACACCACTGTTGGTCTCCATCTTCTTGTCTGTATTGTCAATATTTCACTTAGGAGGTGATTCTAAAAGGCAGTGGAAGAGAAGCCTCCTTCTTTACAGTGGCAGGATGAGACAGGAAAGCCAGTCAGAACAAGCAAAAAGAGCACTTTTTGAATTCTACAGTCTTCGTGAAAATGAAAGTAGTCAATCTTGTGCTTAAATTTTGCCAATATGAGTTGCTTTGTAAAACACCCCAAAATGGAATACAGGCCTGAATACAAACTAACTTCACACACACTAAGTCAAGTAGAAGTAAATGAAAAGTGAACCCATGTTTTTTTGCTGCAAAAGTCTGAGATGTTCTGATAGACACCCAAGACAAGGATTTTAGTCAGCTGTCTATTTACATCTTAGAGAGGGGAGAGAGAGGAAAAAAATTGGAAGATAAATGTAACTAGCATCATAATGGTGAGACTTATCAGAATTTCCATTATCATAGCCTGTTTACAGGTTGTAAATATTCCCTCTGGGTTGAGACTTAAAATTCAAGGTCATACACAGGAAATTGTATTTATCTTTGCTAAATTAAAACATTGGTTCAGCAGTTTTAAAAACTGCAATCACAAGAAAATCCTCAGAGTGCAAGAAGTTCAGTTACTTCTGGCTTTTTTTTTTTTCCAATCTACATTTTCTTTCTGCCTAAAAAATATGGCATATACTGGGTATTTTAAAGCCTTGACCTGTTACTCTGACATTAGTAGTAGTGATATATTGAAAAGTAATGTAATGAAAGTCTTTCACCTATGAATGTACCTTTTCTTGATGACATTTTCCGTTATTTTGCTTTCCAAGCTCCATAGTGTTCAGTGTTCTTCTTTATATTTATAAGAGGATTTTGTTATGTAGAAGTCTTATCATTATTTAAATAGAGTAATTATTTGGTTCATATTAACATTTCCTTTCCTACACAATAATAAATATATCTTTAAACTTCTCTATTTTTGAAGATAGTGTAGAAATTAAAATGCACTTAATAATTCCTTATTTGCATGCAAATTGTCAGGATGAAGGAGAAAGTGAGGATATGCTAAACAGTATGTAATTTTCAATTACATATATAAATATATATATATACATACCATTTTTATAAATGTCTTCCAACATTTTTTGACTTCTGATAGCATGTTATAACTGGTTTTGTGATTTAGAATATAATTTTATGATTTAGATTACTAAGGAGTATTTTATAGTCTCCAGGTTTTTTTCCCTTGAATTCCAAGCTAAGCATGAAAGAATTAGTCTGTATGGGGCCAGTCAAATTGTCTGTGAATAATTTTCTGTTAAATAGTATTCCAGCAAAGAGTTCTTAATTTCCCAGAGTATTTTAACTGGTGTTTACTGGAGCTAATTGAATACTGCCCATTTACTATATTGACACATTTTGGTGTGACTGAATACATTTCTCAATTAATCATTTCTCTATTATTAGACCAGCTGTAGCTTTTGCTCATAGTAATAGACCTGATGTGAATTCACTCATGTAGAAGCTGTGTATGGTTTGATAAAACCTTTTCCCTCTCTTGTTCTGATCAGAATAATATGGAAGTATTCCCATCAGTTTCATGGATGGCATGTCTTACCTATTGACTGAAGAGCACCTGTAAAGCCTGACAAAAATGTATACATATACTTCATATCTGTTTAATTTAAACATAGCCTGCCTTCTTTCTTAAGTATCTGCTTTCTCAATGCCCATTACAGAAACATTTTACTTGCATCACCTCAGAGCAGGCTGCTTACACAGGTTGGTAAGGGCAACTTTGCTACCCTGACCGTTGTCCAAAGGGTACATAAAAATTTATCACAATCCTGAGGGATATGGTGGCTATGCCACCCCAAGCATTTCAGCAATCTGAGATTTCCCACAGAAAGAGAGTGTTTCTTGACTCATCTGTCAAGATTTCTTGAGTAACTTGTCATTAGTAGCTTACTGTGGAAGGAGAGGTTTACACACAGAATGTCCTGCCAGAAGTGGATAAATTAGGCCATGAATCAGAGGGCTGTCAAGATTCCAGGCACAGCTTATCATGGTGATGATTAAGAATGATGCAACAAGTCACTTTAGAAGGCAAAGACTGGACTTAAGGCAGGAGGCTGCAATGTGATCCTCCCTTTATGTTGATGCAATAAGTATGTGTGGTCCAAATGCTATGTCACACAAGTCTGTTTGGGGGCTGAGTCATTTTTCACCATATGCACCAGAAGTAGCATTAGTACAAGAAAACAAACAAACAAACAAACAAAAAAACACAACAAACAAAAAAACCCCAAGAGTAAAGAAGAATTTCAAGAATCTATGAAACTATTTTATAATATTTTATGTGGTGGATTCTACTCTCACCCTTCAATGTGGAATGAAGTAAGTTGATAAGGAACACCCTAAAATTATAGATGCCCCATAGCTAAGTACTGGTTTTGAATGAGGCCTTTCATCTCTTGAAGACAGTTCAGAGGTGTCACTTTTGCATTGGTTCAATGATAATCACTGCCTTCATAGGTCATGAAGTTGTAGTGTCCCCTACCTTAAGCAGCTGGCAGATTTTTCCCAAGATGTTATTTCCTCAGCTTCTGCTGTAGGTGAAAAAAATTAAAATGTCTTTAAAGTTTCAGGTGTTGTAGTTTTAACAATATACTTTTTATGGCTATAAAAGCTTTTGATTTAGTATATGTTTATGTTCACTCATAGCTGCTGACCTGCCTGAGCTACCATTAAAGTATCGTACACCTTTCATAGAGCTTGTACAACAATGCCTATTTTAAAATTAACTCAATTTTATGTTGCAAATCCAACAGTATATTCATATCCCTGGTATATTTGTCAGTAAGGTGATTTCAGTTAGAGGTGAACAGGATGTGCCAGGTACAGGCATCCAATTTATATGCCTTAGTTGTGAGGTTAATTGTTTCTGTGTTCATATTATAATCAATACTGAACAGGAGAGGCATCTTAAAAGACAGCTTTGATCCCCTGAATTAGGGATCTGCTCTGAACTACTATTCAGAGAAGACTGTTTCTCTATACTGGTTGTCTACAGAGACTAGCCAATTGACAAAGGCATGGAGGTGGATTCTTGGATTTAGGAGATACCACTGTCCCTCTGTGACAGCTATAAGAATCCATCATAGTGCAAAGACAAGGGCCCACCATAGAATAATGGTTAGCAGTCCTAGAGCAAACTAAGCTAAAATTTCCTAAATATGGAAGTCATGTCTAGAAATGGTGACTATTCAAATAATACTAGAATTTTCAATGGAAAGACAAGGAAAAGTTCATATGCCTTCTTGTTCTTTTATAACAAAATAGTTCTAGGGAATTCATCTTGAAATTTATGTTATTATTGCTGTTAGCCTGTAATATGTACTTAAAAACAAGTACTATGGAGAAAGGAAGATATATGCAAATAAATTATTAAAGAGCAGGGAAAATTTTTTCAGAGTTTCATGACGCAAATGGTGTGTTGGAACAAAGGTCAGCTTAAGTTACATCAGACCTTTGGGTTCTTGTTTCAATTCAAAATCGATTTCAAGCAAAACCAAATGAAATCACGCTGAGAGAAAGGCCACAGTAATATTTCAACACTCCACTGTACCATAAAGTGTTATCTGATCTTCTATATCACAGAAGTTATTCAGTTGGTCTATCTGGATATTTTATTAATATTCAATATTTCAAATTAGTGCATTATAATAAGAAAGATCAGCCCCTTTTAATTAAAAATGGTTCATGCTAAGTCAACATTTCATATTTTTAAGGTGGTTCTTTGCAAAAGTAATTAAAATATCTAGACATCTTTTAGTGAGATGTGGATTTAAGTATTTTGGTTTTCGTTCAACTTTTCCCCTTTCTTAAAAGTGAAAGAATAATTTTTTTTTCCTGTAACAGATACTTCTTTGGCTGTTTGTGTGGACACCATGCAAAGACCTCTCAATGCAGACCTACAATGTAAGGAAATGCAATAGTTTCTTCAGTAACAAACTTCTAAAGAGTATTAGGGGAATTCAAGGGGAAATTAAATACTACAGAAAAATCTACTTCAGAGCTCCCACTGAATTCCTCTAAGGCCAAGGTTTCATACTTTTGCCAGGTCATGTCCTGATCAACACTGAAATGATGCTCAGTTTGCAAAGGTCTTTTACTGTTCAAACATCCCCTGGAACTTTTGATATATTTAATAAGACATGTAAGAATGAGTAAAATAAAGTTCAGGAAAAAAACACACCAAACTGAAAAATTCTCTCCAGCAGCCAAAATTGCATTGTGTGTGGGCTTTTAAATTATTATTATACATACACAGGCAAATTGGCCTAGTGAATATACTGCAAAATTGCTAATAATTAATATCTTAGCCCAGGCTCAAATGCTGCTGTAGGTTAACATTTGATGTACTCAATGACTGGAATGGTGATTCTCCTGGGCAGGAGGTGGCAGCTTTGGCCGACTATTATTAGGTAAGGTCAAGGCAAACATGTATAACTGAAAAAAACTGTGTAGTTGCAATAGTCCACCTAGGCCACCTCATGGTTGCACTGTAATAGTTTCACTGACACCTTCCTCAGAAAAAGAAGGCCAATGTGGACCAGAGAAACATTTTCTGTTCCCACCAGCATCTTAATTAAAGAGTCAGTCACTTTTACAGATAATTCTCAGATAAACAGGCTGTCTTCAGTAATTCATAACACAATGTTTCTGGCAAAAATAGAAGGTGCATTTTAAAGATAATAAGAGATCTTTTCCATCCTGCTGGCACATATCAGTTATTCTGGGAAAGCACTGTGAATGTTCTGTAGATACGCTAATATGAGGGACTCATTATCCACATGATTATAAGTGTGGTAGGAGAAACTGTCTCAGGACAATGGCCTGGATCAAGAAAACTTGAGGAAAGAAATTTTATAAGCAATAAAACCTGCAAAGATTTGAGCTGATCTTTTGCTTTTCTGCTTCCCCCGTTATTAATAAACTCACATCTTAGGAGAAGAGAGTTTAGGCTTTGCTACAACAAGAGCTGTGTTTCTGAGCAGGCCAGAAACGACACCTATTTATTATCCTAAAAACAATATTGAGAGATGAATCATCAATTAGTCAGCTTATGTACACTTTTACAGTTCCAGAAAGCTGAGGAGCAGAAATGCAGTTGTGAATCTGGACCACTGATTTATAAAGGGTTTTAGAGTCTTACATGGAAAAATAGGAAGTCAATGGATAAAAGAATAGTATTATGGAATACAGAAATGCTTAAGAAAAGGGGAAAAAAAAAGAGGAATGAATATTGCAAACAGAAATAATTTTGTACTGTTTTAATGAAAGTCTCCACTATTGCCTTTTTTTCCTCATAAGTTTTTTCAAAGTAGGCTTGTAACTTTGGTATTCCTGATCTGGTATGCAGGCATCTGAGTGTAGGTCCTCATTTGCTGTCCTGATGCTGACTGCAAAACTATGGAACAGTAAAGACACAAACCTGGCAGAAAATGTGTTGGCATGTGGAATTATGTATGTGGCCCATGGACTCCCAGGTGAGGAAAGTTCAACTCTTCCCAGCTGAGTCCAATTAAGAGGGTAGGGCAGCATATGAAAGCAATGAAGGAGGAGGAAGCTGGATAACGTGGTGGGAGGTCCAGTGGAAGGGCAGAGGGAGTGACAGAGGTGTTTTGCCTCCAGGCTGAGGACAGGGAGAGGAGTCGAGGGACTCATCAGCTGACTTATTTGAACGAGGCTGGGAACTTGGACAAAGCAACAAAAGCTGAAGGCCAGGGAGATAAAAGACTGTCTTAACTCCTCAACTCTCCAAATGAGATCTAGTGAGCAAAGGAAAAAGTAAAATTGTGGGCGGCTGATGTTTAGGAGTGGTGGTGGAGAGTGCTGCAAGAAGGAGCTGTTGGTGGAAGGTGCTTTTGCTTTTTGGTCTGCATGACTGTGTGCATCACAGGGCCCCAGGCAAGAGCCCTGGAACTGGGAAGGTATCAGAGGTGCCAGAGTATCTGAACTGGGTCCAACTTGCTCTATACGAGGGCATGTGTGAAGTGAATGCTTTGTGGGCTTTCCTGAGCCAAATGTTTATGATGTGGTTGCAAGGATTTGAATGTTGTGACTGGGTGGTCCTTTCCAGTTCCATCACTCATTTGATATTATGAAGGGTTATACATGTGTTATTGTCGTGGGTTTGGCCATGGGCCAATTTTTTTTTCACTCCCCCCCCCCAATATCTAAGAGTCGAGAGAAAGTTTATGCAGACAGAACAGATCCTGATGTGGGGGGAAAATAATATTAGGCTTTATTACTTAACAAATAAAAACTAAAGAAATATATATATATAACAATTCTAACTAAGCACAAATACTATATATTTACAGAAGTACCCCTTTTCCCTTTGGATCAAT
>JAWWLV010000088.1:59352878-59431168 GCA_035041135.1 Platyrinchus mystaceus
CTCTGCTTACCACCCTAGATTGCAATGTAGGCATACCTGGAATAACAGAGAGAAAATGAAGCTAGGAAACCAAGCCCAGGAGTAAAACATTGTCACAATTTTTAAGAAAAGCCCATAGCAAGACTCTGAGTAGGATAGTTTGAAAAGATACCTGGAAATGGAAAGAAAGGGACTATTTCCTGCTGCCTGCATTCCTACTGTGCATATATTCAGGGTTTTATGTAAATAGATGAGTTTGTAGGAACTGGTTGCACCCTTGATTTTTTCTTCTAGTAGGAGCAGCCCCCAGAACCCTGCAAAATGCTGAGGACAGGAGAGCAAGAACAATCTGTTCGTTTTCCCAAATGTGTTTTGGCACAGACATTTTGGTCAACATTAACTTTGTGATACCCATGGTATAGGAGTTCCCATGACAAATACACTCATATCTAACCCTGAACAGCAGGGTTAATCCCAACCCTTCAGGGTTAATTAAGAGGTAATTGCATGAGCCTCGATTAATCCCTGTTTAACTCAGTTGCATTTGATGGGAGGGCACTAGAGATTAATTTGGCATAGTGCCTCATCAAATTCATTAATTTCATTAAATGTGAAAAAATATTTTAAGTTTGAGGTAACAGCTGTGATTCTTCTGCCCTATGATGGGTTCTAGCAGCACCAGGTGAGACCTTAAATATTTGTCATAAGGCTATAGATATCAGTATGTTTGGCTGAGTCAGAGAACTGCTACTCCTTTCTCTCAGTGGCTACAGAAGATCTGTGAGCTATTGAATCACACAGTGGTAAAGAACTGGTCTGATGGAGGACTAAGGACTTCTTGAATCCCTGATGACTTTTGGTGAGAATAGCAAATGTTTGCTATCCCTCCCTGAATCAGGCCCGTGATGGTTCACACAAGATGGTTTACACAACATACCCTGCTTAGTCTTAATTAAGGTTATAACTGAGGGGATACCAAAATGTTTTGTCATTATTGTGCAGATTACTGAAACCTTACTAATAAGATCTGACTCTAACATCTGCTGTAACAGTAAATTTAGATCTAGATGAAGAATTCATATGTGTTAAATGGCTCAGCACTGAAAGTGTGGCTAAAGTAGCCCGACATCAGTCTCCGTAGATTGTTGCTTCTGAGTGTTGAGTAAGTACCTGACTGAGGGGGACAGGAGAGCTCAGACAGAAGGTAGGTTACTGGATTTTCAGTATGTGCTTTGGTTGGTTTTGCCCCTACAAGCTCTGATACACGCCACAACACCTGCACATGCCACAAAATACTCTGGTTTCCCTGCCTTTCTCAGTTAACTATCCTCCAAACCACAAAATCTGGGTGCGCTGAAGCTACAGTATATACTCAGTATGAAAGCTGACTCAACTTTTGCTGCAGTATACTGTACCAGGCAGCTCTCAAGAGATGCTGCTGCAATTTATCACCATAAACTGTTTCATATTGGAACAAACAATACTCATGAGGCAATCTGGATTCAAATTAATTCAAAAGCATCATAACTGAAAAGTGAGCAGTCTCTTTGTGTTGTTTCTTTTAACAAGATTTTATGATATGACTAGACTACAAATAACTCTATTCATGATAAACTGGCAACTTTGCAAATTGTATATGCTAAAAGCTATTTGTTGAACAAGCTGTTCTGGAAAAATACTTAGATGAAATCTTCTCTGCTGCAGGATGTGAGGCATCAATTGTATGGGTCCTGCCATGGGTGTCCCATTTCAGGAGCCCCACGGCTATGGGGGCAGTGGTTAGAAAAGACCATCTGGTCCAAAAACCTTTAATTGCTCAAAGTTAATCTCTCCAGGGTACTAGAGTAGAGGGCAGATCCATTTGGAGACAGTTTTCCAGTCTGGTGAGAAAACATGCAAGGGTGAAGGAAAGCTAAGAGGTGGAATAATTGCTTTTGGTTCTAACCATTTGCATTTGACTCTAGGAAGCTCCCACTATATGCTTTCCCTTTGAAGGCATAGCAATATTGTCTTCCTGCAAAATACCCTAGAAGCACCTCCATTTTAATTTGCACGAAGAGGTCTGCTGTTATCCTTCAAGGATGTGCTGCATTTTCAGCATGAGCCCAGGACATAGTTCCAGATGGACTTATTTTTAAGGATGAGTGAACTACAAAAGAGACCTAATATGTTTTTGTTCACATGGGTAAATACCTCAATCAACATACTTTATGGTATGGTATGGAACACGCCATTAATGCATCTTCCCTGTAGGAGCATTTCCAAAGCCAAAGAGAAACATTATAGTTATGATTTAACGCACTTATCAAATCATTCCAATTCTTATCTCCAGGTATAATTATTTATCTTGGAAAACCAGCACCATTTGCTCTGGGCCCTTTTCAAATTATTTTTACTTTCATAACGATAATTGTAAGTACATTGGAGGTTAAAAGCTATCTGTAGAGCAATTAGAAGCTCTTGAGGAAAGCTTGGATTTAATGTGAAGTCATCTATGGGCTAAAATTTCTATTGCACGTATGAGATTCACCTACAAAATAATGTGAAGACATAAGATGTGAAAACAGCTGGAGGGAGGGAGGGTTTAGGTATCTGAATTAGAAGCAGGCATCTGAATTTGAAGCCTCAAAACTTTCTCAGCTGCCAGTTAGCTCTAGAATGACCTAGACAAGGAGACAGATTGTGACAACAAAGATTTGAGGTACATTACATTCAGCTTCTAAATAACCACAGAAGTTGCCTGCTTTTGGTAGGCATAAACATCATTCAGGGTTGAGCGCTGCAGGAATTCACAAAATGGGCTGTTTTGGAAAAGCAGCTTAGTATAATGAATGTTTTCTGGGTGTTCCCAGTCAGATACCAAGACTGTACGTGTCTCATTTTCAAATCCTGATGTGGCGGAGTTGATATTGCTGTCTTCTCTGCCTATCTGAAAAATCAGTATTTAGAGCACATGTCCAGAACATGGGAACTGGAGATTTGTCACTTATGCAGCAGGGGGTCAAATCTGTATATTTTGTAAGAAATGGCCTAATTATTTTGATTAAAAAAAATCGATGAAGTAGAGGGACTCTCTATTCCTGTTATGTGCTTCCACGTGTGAAAGATTCGAGCAGCCTGGGGTCCTTGTCCTGAGGCTTAATTAGATCTTTTACTCAAGGATTGATTACTGTAAGAAAACCAGTCCCTGACAAAGGAATCGAAAAGCAAGCATGTGCCTCCAGACAAAGAGGTTGTGCTGGTTCGGGACTGTCTCTCTCTCCTCACTAGCAAGCCTTGAGGTGCTCTGTGTAATGGGGGGCATAGTCAGCAGCACAGAGGCAGCATAGAGTTGCCAGCAGTGGGACAGGCAATTGCTTTCCTTCCGTGGAATGGAAATGGTAAACTGGGTTTGCTGCCTTCCATGTGTGTGCTGTGCTCACTGGGCTGCTGGATAAAATACATGTAATCTGAAAGAAGAAACAACCTTGTTCCAATTCAGTTTTCTTTTAAGGTGCCTTCCATCTAATAAAGCAGGGCTTAGGCTATGATACTGAAGCATAGCTCCTCAAAGATCAGGTTTCAGGAGGCTGACTGAAGTCTCAGATTAAAAGTCTGGGGAGAGATGAAGCCCCCTTCAAACAGAGAGCAGGTCCTGGGAAGGGAGAAGTCGTATAGGATAGATCTTACACTACACTGACACGTATAATGTTATTTGGTAAAGGCAGAAGAGTGGGCATCTTACAGCCACACATTCTCTTCCCTCTTTTCTTCCAGCCTTTAAGTCAGAAGGTCTCACAAATGGGGAGGTGAAATGGGATGCGGAGGTGTTTGGGGTGCAGATGGCAAGGCAAGGAAAGGCAAAGGCATATTAAGAGCTTGCAGGATGACTGATGTGGCTCATAGAAACTGAGGCAGGCACTGTGTCCCGAGCAGTACCTTTTTGGTCCATGGTGCAGGTGTTTCTGTGTCTATGGACAGGTGATAACATAAATTGCAGTGGAATAGAACATAGGAGCTGCCCAAAAATTTTGTTTTCAGCTTGCAGCTTGGTTAAATGCATTTGGAAATCTCCTTCTAAATTTGTGCTTACTGTATGGACCACAACAAAAAAATGGTATTAATTTAAGACTAAAATTAAAGCAACTTAGCTGGAATCTAATTCAATCCCTCAGTTTGGTTTACCAGTGTATACTGTGTACTTCATCTCTATATAGTATGATTGTAATTATGATATCTTTGTTATCTAACTCCCCAGAACAAAAAAGTGCTTAGACATTAGCTGGCTATCTTCCTGATTTTTAAAGCCAAATGTCTAATTAGAGCACTTCTGTTTCTTACATTTATTTTCAGTTCTAGAGAGCGAAAGACAAGAAATCTCAACACAGCTGTGGCGCTTTTATAAACTTCAGCTTATTAGAGCTTTTGGGTCAAATTCTCTGGTGGTGCAACTCCACAGATTTACATTTCTGCTGGTGTAACTTCAGATATAAATATAATTCTCTGTACATCTGTCCACATGTGTGTTCCTCTGTATATACCAAACCCATAGCTGATATAAATCACTGTAGCTCTTTTGGCTTCTGTGAAACTATAGTGATTTCTTACCAGCTGGGTATCCGGTCCACAGCATCTGGTTTTCCTTTTCCCTCCCTTAATAGCACTGATGAATCAGAATTCCTGAAGGAGGATAATACTAAACATAATTAGACAGGATATGTTCAAGAAGAAAATTTAATTTGAAGAGTTTTGCACAGAATTTTTATTGGCCTCAGGTGGACTGCTGGAACTTTATCTTAATGAATCCTTTCTACAGATCCATTTCAAAAACTGCATTATGCTATTATGTGATGGAGTGTACTTTAATGGTGCATTGCACATATGTTTACTCAGTTGGATTTAAACATTCTTCTGTAGATTAGTATAATTATTCTGGGCTTCAAAAAAAAAAAGTAATAAGATGAAATTTTAAAATATTTACACACAGAGAAGTTTATTTAATCTTTGGCACCTACATACATTTTAGAAAGTCCTGTTAGTAAACCAAATATGGGACTGCGGATGGAGCTATCCTCAGAATTAACTTGATGGTTAAGAAATGAGCCTTTTTTATAATTTTATTGTGTCCCTCAGTGGTTCACAATTCAAATAGTGATATTTTATTACTTAGTGTTATTTTGTATTTTTAAAATCATATCTGAGTGTTGCCTTTTTATTGTGATTGTGTAAGCACAATACATTCTGGGATTATTTAGATAAATCCAGCTAAATTTTGTAAAAATGTTCAAGCTACTGGGTGAAATCTTTGCTTTTCCTGATTACATATCTATTTGCCTTTTATCTTCTGAAGAGCTTTCTTTTTTTTATTATTAATAATAACAGGCCACATCTAGCTGCCATTTACCATGATATAATTTTATTCTAATTAGGCTATCATGTTTGGTGGACCTGTATCAGAAACAGTTAAAGGAAAAGGAACACTTTTTTTTTTGAGTGAAAGTTTGGGAGGGTTGTCATTGAGGCCAACATCAAGGGGAAAAAGGCAAATAAAAGTCAAATTACTTCTGAGCACAGAAGGGGGAGAGGAATTAGTGGAGCTGCTAGGTCTGTTTCTCTTCTTCTATAATTGTATTCAAAATGATGGAACCTTAACAAGGAAGTATTGGAGCTGTTGTACAAAAGCAAGCCACAAGCTTCCTCTGTCCTGTCACTGCAAAATGAGATTTACAAGGTGATAAAGTCATATGGAAATGGAATGTCTTCAATGCCCCTGGTATTTTTTCACTGACTACTGCTAGCATAGGGTTCAGTATTTTTTTTTTTTTTAGTTTCTGTGTTAACACTTCTTAAATAAAATTGCAAATCTGCTTTGTCTTCTCCATGCGCATAAGGCATTCCATCTAGCTGGTGACTGAGTTCTTGATGAATCTAGCATTGCAGTGAAAAATTACTTTTCATCCATTAGGTATTCAGAACATGCAATCAGATAGCGAAATATAACTATTCAAAACAGTTAATGAAGCTTGCAGAGCCCTGCTGAACAGTGCAGGCAAACAAAGCAGTAACCTGTACTGCTGCATGTAGATTTATGCTTCTTTTTTTTTTTTTTTTTTAAAAAAAAAAAGGGGGGGAAGGAAATAATAATGAGGCATCCTGTGTTTTAGAAATTAATTTTTTAATAAGTCTTCCAAGGAAGGTTCAGGATAGGATTTGAAGCTCCAACAGATGATCGCTGCTGCCCCAGGATCAGGTGCTCAAGAAAACATCTGTCAAGGTTCTGACACGGGTGTTAATCACCGGTTTGCGACATGTTTTATAACAGCTAGGAGCATCTTTTTCTGTGAGTCCTAGTGATGAATGAGGGCACCACATACTCTGACTCCATGTGTTCTCTTTAATTTAATTAACAATTTTTTTTTCTAGCTCAGGTCCAACCACAGTGCAATCCGATCACAATGACAAGAGAGGTTCTCTGCCTGTACAGGCAGATCTAATATTGTTAGATGGCAAAAAAATAGTTCACCCAGCAGATGTTACTTCATATTGTAAGGCTGTTCCTTAATTTACATACAGGTGAAAATCTAATCTCTATTTGCCTCCTTTTTCAAATATTTTACACCTTGGTGGACTTACAAACATTTAAATTTTTAAACCAGGAAGGAGCTTGGGCCCCTGCTAATGGGAAAGGAGTCTATTGGGAAGAGGAAGAAGTGATCAGGTTCTTCTCACATAGCCTTTTTCCATTATTATGAGTACTTCTTAAAAAGTATGTGTCTGTCCTCAGTGAGGAAAAATCAGTGCTAGCCTAAATATCCTGTCTTTCTGCTGCTTTTCGTTTCTGTTGGGATGAGTGTGAACAAATTGGTCGCAATAAAATTTAAACCAGAACTCTGACATACGCTGTGGCAGTAAGCAAATCCATATACTTGTGATTAGATATCATGTTTTGTAAAGATGATAAAGATACTGGCCTAAAAAACAAGTTTCAGAGAGCTTTTAGTATTTCAGGTGACAGAAATGTTCCTTGTGTCTCTGTTACTTTAAAGCATCTACCCAGAAGCTGGGAAGCAGGTAAAATCTAGGCAGAAAGTTGACTTCTCACTAGGGTGAGAAATTTCTATCTATCCTTATCTTCTTTTGTACTGTTAGAATAGCAAATACCACAATGGTTATGGTATTCAGTGTTTGGGAGAGCAGGGTGTAATTCTGGGCTGAGATTCCAGGGACAGTGCTGTGGATATTTGCAGCCTTGAACTGCAGGCATATAATATTAGTTAAACTGTACTTTAGGTGAGGCTGTGGATTCTAGAGTGACCAATTTAAGTATAGATCACTTCCTTGTAATTATAAGGGAGTCGAGAGATGTGGACTTGTGAGCATCTTCTACCTCCAAATTGATGTGCATTTTTATCTGATTCCTTCCTCTCTCCTGCACTTCCTACAAGAAATTGAAAGTTTATTGTTAATAGCACCTTATTTTCTTTCTTTTCCACCACAATCAAAGTTCCACTTTTAATAATCTGACATTTCTCTGGTGAAGGAGCTCTGTCAGAAAGTGTGCAGCATTTCCAACTGCAGAATTTCTTGCTAAATTGTTGAAACCTGTCAAACCTTAAGGCTAATTGATCCAGCATTTCAGGGGTTAAACACCATTTTTAGGAAATCAATTTAAATCAAAAGTCAGGGTTTAAAATAGACCATCTTCCCTTTACAGTTTCTGTCTAAAGAACTACAGATTTTCTTGGTTTGAGGGATTCCTATTGGCAAGGATATTGTAACCAGAAATATTAGAAATATAAATAAGATGGCATTTTACGGAAAACAGAGGTGTCTGTAAACTGTTCCTGACTGGGGCAAATTTCTTCCTCAGAAAATGGTCTCATCTCCACTTTCTAATTAGACAGTTAAATTTGGTTAAGAGCATTCCTGTCACCTGAGTAGCAAGACTTGTGTTTAGGAGGTATGTACAAACTCTACAAAGTCTACCTAGTAGCACTAATGTAGAACTGTGGTAAATATTATCCATGTGGTGTGACTAAGGTGATTTTGGCTTACTGTAGTTGTCATGAGTGTTTGAGGTGTTTTATCTATAATTCTCTTTCCTTTGAATTCTTTTCTGTTGACAAAGTATAAAAATATTTCAAAGCGTGTTTCCCTTTAGTAGCCTGGACTACTCAAAAACCTTGACATTCATGCCTCTTAGAAGAGGCTGGTCTGGTTAGCTTATTAAAACAGAAATTGCTTAACAAAGGATTTACTAATGTCACTTGTTGCAATTGCTTCCTGAAATATGTTTCTAAATGAGACTCAATCTACCTACTGGGACAGTTGTGGTGGGACTTTTTTCTTCTTTGGGAAGAACAGGTCCACTCCTAATGCTCTTATATATTTATAGCCAACAGTGTGACTACTTTCATGGAAGAAAAGCTCCACATATTTCTGAGTATATACTGTAAGTTCAGTTTCATGGCAAATAACTTTGTTGTAGTTTGAGCTGTAAGAGCCATGAAACCTCAAACAGAAAGGGTTAAGATGACATTTTCCTTAGAAAATGCCTATGCACCAAAATTGAAAGTGGCATCATAATCCTCTAGGGTTTATTATAATTTTTGTTTGGAAAGTTTTGAATTTTAGCTGCTAGATCAGAGGCAATTTCTCCAATAGAACCCTGCTGTAGCTTTTGGCTTGGGCAGAAAAGACTAAATAGATGTACTCTTTCTAGGTTATGTCTGTTGAATTTGAATTTTTCACAGGGAAAAAACCTTGTTTGCCAAGGTGACAAGGTACATTTCTCTAATTTACATAATAAAAACATTGAAATATTTTGATCATAAACTGACACAGAAAATGCATACTTCTTTATGTTCAAGTTGCAGGATGAAGTTATTTTCTTCTATCCAGATTTACTCCCAAAAGACCATATTTACTGGCCAGTCTGTGTAATGATGCAATCTATGCACACAAATATAGAGGGAAAGACAGACAACTTTCATAAGAATAGTTATTCCAAAATGATTTACTGGGAAAGCAAATCTTTGGAGTTGTAATGACTATTTAAAAATGTTGTTTAGCTTAGAATCAAGCTAAGAACATGAAAGAAAAAACCCACACCAGGAAACCGATGCACTTAATTAGATCTTGAATTTGCATTCTGTTTAGGGATGGATTGGGCTAATTTTTCTCCCTTTTGTGTGCACTTTTGCAGAGCATAATTGGCAGGGGGCAATTGAGTTATTTCATTTATCTTCCCAGAATTTGAGTCTGCTGCTACAGGCTGTCAGCTACCAGCAAACGAGCACTTCATTTAAAATACTGTTGAAAAGTTGGGTTCAGTCCTGTTGCATCTGGTATGCAGATGGGATGCTACTTTTTGTTCAAATAAACAGAAGAAGCAATTAAGCCCCTTTTGGAGTAAGATATCTGAAACAATAGGAGGCACCATCTGAAACACAAGCTCAATCAGATGCTGAGTGATGTGGATAGCAGAGTTTCATAAACAGTTGAATGCAAGCGTAGATTGGCTAAGTGTGGTTTGGGGTTTTTTTTGCTTTGCTTTTTCCGTGTTTTTGGAGTTATCTGTGTTTGAAGAAAGATATGGCCAGAAGGAGAGTTAGCAGCAAGAGAGGATGGAGAAAAAAATCCTTCAGTCCCCAGTTTTTTATTGTGTCCTGTATTACTCCGGAACACCAAAGGTATGACAGCAGGCTTTGCCTTCCTGCCTGGCAGTCCTTTGTAGGACCCCATGGCCCCACAGACTGTCACTGCTGCAGAATGATGGCAGATGACTCGCTCTCCTGTGAAAAACCAACTTGTTTTTTGGATTTGCAGGCATGTCATTGACTCACAGAAGAATGTTTGCATCTCTACTTGTTATTACTCTTCTTTTTGCACTTGGAATGAGTTTAATGGCAAGAACAATCCTATACCTTTCTTCCTTTTTTCTTTTCCCCTGACTGTGGCTGACTGCTTTTGGCAGTATAATATTTGTCCCAATAGAAGAGACAGCTGATGCACAGGAATATATGTACAACACAGAAATACATACTAAATCCTCTTTGAAAAAAAAATTTAAATGATACATTAGTTGTCCTTAAGAATGTCATACTGGCATATGAAGTGGCAAACCTATGTACTCACAGTTTTGGAATGTGATGTGTCTTGTTTTAACATAACCTTTTTCATGTGTCACATTAAGTTACACCTCAGTAACACAGATAAATTAGTCTTCATCTTGCTTTCTCTTTTTTTTTTTTAAGTGTGTGTGTTTTTTAAAAAATGACAGCATAACTTCTTATGTTTTCCTGTGAAATGTGCAAGTAAGATTTCTTCCCAAAGGCTCTACCTGCCTATCTTGGAAGAGCTTCTCCATTTAATGGAAGACAAGGAGTTTTGGTGGGTGAGACATTAACACCCATCCTCCAAATTCTAAGTTCATATCAATGGCAGTGCAAATGATTGACCACTACTTTTAAAGGTCATGTAAATACAAACAGTTTACCTTGAAATAAAAAAAAAGTTGTTTTACTATTGTTAACATTATGATTTTTTTAATTAAATCAAAAAAAGTGCCATTCATTCTGAAGGTAGGAATAGAAAAAAGTTTCACAATACTTTTATAAAATGTATGAAAATGTTTGGCATCTACAATTGCCATGTGCAAATGTAAAGGAAGTAAATGTAGGGGGAACACTCTACCTAACTCAGCTTTAGCCTCACAACTAGTTTTTGTGGTCCTACAATTGTGTTATAAAACCAGAAAATTATCACAGCCCTATTTGGTTTCTTACACTGCCATAGATGTTTCCTGTAACTAAAATCATGAGATCTCTGTGGACCTCACTATCTCATCTGTGGAATGGAATCAGAATTTCTTCCTTAGACTATAATGTCACTCTGAGTATAACCACATAAGTAATAATGGCTTTGACACCATCTTGCAAGTGCTGTGGGCAGGAAATTATAGATCCCTGGGATCCTAAAGGCTCCAGATTCAAAAATAAGGAATTTAATATATATTTGTTTTTCTATTAACACAGCTTCCCAGGATATGAGTCCAATGGGGGTAAGTATAGAGAGCGCAAAACACAGTAAATAAAAATATGAATCACTGGAAAAAAGGCATCTGAGACCTTCAACACCCGAATCTTCTAATTTTCTGAAGTCCTATTAGGTATCATGATTTGTAGGGGTGATCTTGTTGGAGCTGGCTTCAACAAAAGATATAAGAAGCAAAGGGTTTTATTATACAATAAAACATCTCTTATTAAACCAGATGACGTACATGGGGAGAAAAAGTAAGTGAGCTTTCTGCCCCACCTCATGCCTGAAACATGGTCTGAGGAAGATCATGGGTGTATGTCAGCTTGTCCATCATTCTAATAAGAGGTACTAAATCTTGTTACAAACTTTGTCATGTACAATACAGTACACAGTTAAAATACATAAACAAAATCTTTAGATATAAAGCTGATAATAGAGCAAAAATGTTCAAGAAAATATTGGGGTTAAGGTCAAACAAAAACAGGATTTATGGAGGGTTTTAAGTAAAATGAAAAAATAAAATTTTGCATCAATTAAAATTCTACCTGAATTGAACAAAAATATTTCTTTCAGTTTTTCGTAACCTTCTGCTTTATCATATTTCTACAGGTCCTGCTAAAATGAATTACTGGTTTAAAATTAAAAATCAAGGCATTTGCAAAAAAGTCATATTCCTGACATGAAGCATTTTGCTTAAAATGTCAAAGAGAAATGTTTCAGCTCCCTTAATAGATGTTACCCTTATCTTTATTGGTTGGAAACATACTCCAAACTTGACACATTTGCAAGTAAGATTTGCTCTCTCCATCAAGACTCTGTTTAGCAAAGTTGATATTCAACCCCGTCAGCTTACAAACAGTTTCATTAGAGTTCAAACTGTGTAGGACTCCTGACTGTTAAGTTATGCATAAAATTCAGCAATTCTGACACACCTTTGGATTTCTATCTGTACATATAATGAGTTTGCACTATACTCTTGTCTATATATTCGTGCATTTACTCCTGCTTTTGTTGATCTTATGATACGCTGTTGAAGTCTTCTGCCTTTTGCGAACTCCGATGACAATCCCATAGAAACAATATTTATCATTAACAAATTTAATGAACCCTGTGTCTTATTCTCCTGAGGTTTGCCATCTTAAAATCTTGATGGCATAGCTTTCAGGATGAAGAGGAGGAAAAAGCAAATGGACTCAGGTGTCTGATCAAAGCCATGGAGTGATGTTTAGGCAAAAAACAGATGTTATGCAACCATTTTCAGAATCAATTCCATTGAAAAATATTCCACTGATAAAAAGGGAATTAGATAAATGTAGAGGGACCCTTGAACTTATTTAGTCCAACAAGTTTTTGTTTTCTTGCTTGTACTATTAAAACATTCCCTGTTTTAAATGTAAATAACAGCTGTAGGAACAGTATGTTCCTATAACAGGTACTCCCAAGTTTCCCTCTCCTTTTCATCCAGCAGTGATTCTGAGGTTTGTTTGATGTGCTGTTGAAACTCATAACTGAGCAAACTGAAGCATTAGAGTCAAGTATGAACTTGGTATACTGTACTTTTTATGAAACTGTATAGTAACTATGAATTCTCATGAATACACTTCATCTAAGCCTAGGGCTATGAAGACTAAAATCACCCCTCCGCCCCGGTCCCAGGCCCTGACATGTCCTTCTTTCCAGGCTGTTTTGAGGTAAGCCTTTTCCCAGGCAATCTGCTTTCACCACCTCTCCCTTGCTCTCCTCGTTTCCCTCCATGTGTAACACCACAGCTAAGCATTGCTGACCTGTTTAAGGCCGTCCAGTGGAATGCCTTTTGCATGCAAGTTTCTAATTGAATATGCTTAATTAAAAAAAAAAATATAATGGTTGAAACTGATGACTTTTAACACTTATAGTTACCCTAGCTAAGGTCTTGATCTAAGGACGTGAAGGAATACGAAACAAGTGCTTCATATGAGTATGAAACTTTCATATCAAGTGTTGATGTTTTAGTTTTATTTTTAAGAGTCATTCATTTTGACAATACCAGCAACTGTGTAATATTCCATTGGTTTACACAACAGACCACTACGTTGTTGTTGCATGATAATTTGCTGTTAGACAAGCATTAGCGAAAACCAGTCTGATCATAACATGCTTTGAGTGCTGTAGATCTAGTTTCAACAGGCTAGAAATCAGAAAAGGATGGAAATGTTTTTTGTAGGATGAGAAAGTGTATATCCCATGTAGAGTTGGATTAATGTTGCAAGCCTCTTTTTAAACAAGCTACACAGTGAAAAAAACAAACAAACAAACAAACAAAAATAAAACCAAAAACAAAACCAAACAACAAAAAACCCAAGAGCATGAAAAAGGCAAGCCTCAGCTGCTGTGGTGTACTTAGCTGAGGTCCACCTAAGTGGCATCATTTATTGCTGCCAGGACGAGGTCCAGTGATTCAATGCCTCTCTTTCAAAGCTAGATCAACTTCATACTCTCTGTAAATGAGGTACACTTGCATCAGGTGGGCACAACACAATGTTGCATGAGTGCTGGTTGGATTTCTCTGTGGTTAAAGAGTAGTTTGACTAATGATTCCAGTAGTTTGCTAGCTCTTATCAGATAAAAGAGCCATGAAAAATCCCAGTGGCCACTTACATTATCCTACTAGATGGTACATACAAAGGATACCTCTGGGGCTAAATAAATAAAAACAAGTGAAAAATATCTGTAAGAGAAAACAGCAACAAACTTGAATGTAATGAAAACAGAAAATGAGTTAGTTGCTACTTAAGGTTTTCATGTAATAATTCTGGGTCATTGCATGTCCAAGCTTTTCTAGCCTGTTGAAACATGATACTTTGTCTTAAACCTCTTAGTTTTAATCTCAGCACTATTCATCTGCTAACTAGTAAATCGAGATGGAGTTTTTTAACGTATGTCTTGTTGGAGAAAGAGAAGACCTAAGTCAGAGGTGTTTGGGTGGAGTGAGAAGGGCTATTATGGCAAAGGGAAGGCGGTCACAAAATATGTGCTTCATGTCATAATAGAGAAATGGTTCGGCTTTGGAGAGCAATTCTTGCCACCTATTCTCATACTCGTGTTCACACTGCCAAATTAAATACTGGAAAATACTGGCCACCTTAAAACAGAGATTGCAAAAGAGATAACAGTAAAAGAGTAAAACCTCAGTGAAACAATAAAAGGAATGGATGATTTGTTCCAGTGTAAAAGCAAAATGAGGGAATTGGTTTTCCTCTGCAATGTCTTGAAAATAATTAGAAGATACTTTTCCCTTTTTTTAATATAAAAGAAATATTATGAACTACTCTGTTAAGTAGCCAACTTTCAGTCTAGTTTAGGCATGTTCTCAGTATAGCACCTGAGTTCATGGATAATTATCAGCAGGTATAAAATAAACAGCTCTTTACAGTAAGGGCAGATAACCACCTTTGTTAAAAAGACTCATAAGTGTGTCTTTGTCTTTAACTATTTGCTTAGTTTCACTGATATGGTCAAATATATAAGAATGACTGAGTTAGGTGAGGTTGATGCAATTTAGCTATGCTTTACTGAGCAAGGTCAGATTTTCAGAAGTGAGATTATCATTGATTTTCTTTTAAGTTGTGGATGCTCAACCACTGACTTATTAAAGTAGTTCTGGTTGGCTGGGTTTTGGATATGGATTTTTTTTTTCTCTTAGAAAAGATGTAAAACATTTTCCACAGACATCTCTGCTTTTCTTTGCTGTATGAGAACAGAGCCTTCTAGATACCATACTGCAGTAAACAAAGGTATCTTGCAACTGAATATTGAGCAAAAAGTTACTTGTCCTGGGAAGAAATAACACTTAACTTTGAGATCTATGTGCTATGTTCGTGGTACTGCCCACTGTAGGAGAAAATCAGATTCAAGACCATCTAAGGAACCTTAATGTGCACAAATCCATGGAACCTGATGAGTTACATCCAAGGGTCTTGAGGGAACTGGCAGATGAAGTTATAAAGCCATTCTATCATATCTGAAGGGTCATGGCAGACTGGGGAAGTTCTGCCATGGTGTAACTGCAGCCAGCAACTAAGCACCAAGCAGCCGCTCACTCACTTTCTCCTGGTGTTGTGGGGGAAAGAACTGGAAGGGTAAGGGTGAGAAAACTCAGGGGTTGAGGTAAAGGCAGTTTAGTAGGGAAAGTGAAAACCACACACACAAGCAGAGCAAACCAAGGAATTAATTCACCACTTCCCATGGGCAGAAGGCAGGTGTTCAGCCATCTTCAGGAAAGCAGGATTACATCATGCATAGTAGTTACTAAGGAAGTCAAAATATCGTCACTGTATATGTCTTTCCTCTCCTTCCTTCTTCTTCACCTACTTTTTTATTGCTAAGTGTGATACCACACGGTATGGAATATCCCTTTGGTCAGTTGGGGTCAGCTGTCCTGGCTGTGTGCTCTACCCACTTCTCCTGCACCCCTCAGCCTACTTGCTGGTGAGGTGGTGTGAGGGGCAGAAAAGGCCTTGGCTCTGTCTAAGCACTGGTCACCAATAACAAAAGCATCCCTATATTATCAACAGAGTTTTAAACCCAAATCCAAAACACAGACTCATATAAGCTATTATGAAGAAGATTAACTCTATCCTGGCCAAAACCAAGGATAGCAGTTTCCCGGGAGCTGCAAAAGGGGGAAACATAACGCACAGTTTTAAAAAGGGGAAAAGATCTGTGGCCAGCAGATCATTGGAGGTGATTCTCCCCTCTATTTCACTCTTGTGAGACTCCACCTGGAGGAGGTCCACAAAGATGATCAGGGAACTGGAGCATCTCCTCTATGAGGACGGGCTGAGAGAGCTGGGATTGTTCAGCCTGGAGAAGAGAAGGTTCCAGGGACATTTCATAGCACTTTCCATAATACCTGAAGAGAGCCTACAAGAGAGCCAGAGAAAGACTTCTGAAAAGGGTGTATAGTAATAGGACAAGAAGTAATGGTTATAAACAGAAAGAAGGTAGATTTAGATTAGATATTAGGGAGAAATTCTTTACTGTCAGAGTGGTGAGGCACTGGAACACATTTCCCTGATAAGATGTGGATGCCCCACCCCTGGAAGTGTTCAAGGCCAGGTTGGACGGGGCTTTGAGTGATCTGGTCTAGTGGAAAGTGTCCCTGCCCATGGCAGGACAGTTAGAACTAAATCTTTATGATCGCTTCCAACACAAACCATTCTACAATTCATCTTAATAATGGGATTCTGGGCAAGAATGTGAATTTTTATAGAGCTTTTTCTTCCTGTAAGTGAAAGAACTGAGGTCAACTTTGAAATTGAAATTACTTGAAATTACCTCTCTTTAAGTCAATGGACTTTCAGAGTAACTGCCAGTGGACATAATTTGCTACCTCAATAGTTTTCTAAGCAATTTTGTCACATTGCACTCTCTCCAGGAATATGCAAATTAAATGCCAGAACTAAGAGCTGAAGAATGTACAAGCTGTAATTTTATCCTCCTAACTACAACAGCTGGAAGAGGATACTTCAATTTTTAAAAACTGCTATAGATTTATAGTTGCAATAGTGGAAGTACCACTGGCTGTCATTTCTGACAGCTGTCAAAATTTATTTAACAGCAGCAGCTTTACACAAATTGTATTTGCCTCCAAAAGGAAACATTTTCTCTCTGTCAGTGTTTTCACTGAAATAGCAGTTAAGTTTTTTATAAAATTATTTCTATTCAATTAAATTTTTATATGTATTCTATTTATATATTTTTTAACTAAATATCGTAAGCAGGAGCTGCTGTCCCTTCCAAAATCTCAAGCCAATTAGGAAGCATCAGAAAGGTTTAGGAAGAATGGGATTTCCAGCAGTTTCTCTGTCAGTGCAGCTGCATCTGCAGCTGGAAGTGGCACCGCTGTGCTGCACTTTGCACTGTTCCCTTGTGCCACTCCAAGTGGGCAGATGTGTTCATACCTGTTGGCTGGGGTTTTTTTATCCTCTTTCTGGACAAGTCTTAGAGGTGCGGGGTTTCTTCGGAGAAGTTTCTTTTCTTTGGAGAAGCTTGTTATACTTCAGGCTTCCTAAGATGTTGCATTAAGTCACAGCAATGATGAGGTTTGAATGGAAAGCAAATCATTCCCAAATACAAACCAGCTTATGTTGACTTACTGATTTTCTTCACATTCTGAAGCAAAAAATAATTCAAACTGTAATTTGTAGAAATGAAAACAGACACAGGCAGTGATTACAACCTTTCTGAAAACACTTCTTACAGGGCAAATGTCTTCTATGGTGCTAAAGACCCAGGCCCCAGACTGGCTGCAGTGAGGCTATCACTGTGAGACAACACCATGGGCAGGCACAATACTAGCAAATTACTCAAATGTTGGGCTAAAACTACTGTGTTTCCAATATATGGGTCAAGAGGTACAACTGAGACCTACATGGAACCACAAGCATTTAATATCAGCTCCTAAAGTCATTTTACTGGGATGTGGTCAAAGCCGAGAAGCTTTGGTTTAAGGAAGTTGACAGATTGTCTGCAGATGCATTCATGGCTGGGTATGTACCCTTGTTCTCTCAATCAATATAGCTGATTTCTGAAGGGACTGCTGGTCTTTGGCCACTTTACGTGGCAAATGGGGGACCTGGCTTTGCCCTCTGCACCTTTTTACTGGAAACTTTCAAGGTTTCTTAGAGTGGGATAACATAGGTAAAACTTAGCATGGTGGAAGATGGATCACAGCTTTTCTTCTAGACCAGTGCATCTGTGCATTCATTCCACTTTACAGCACTGTAAGGAAGGATTAAATGTAATTCCAATTAAGTGGAATAATAATAAGTGCATATATTGGCTTTTTGCTGCCCTGGTTTAAACATGTTTACAGGCATTTCTTTGAAATAGAGTAATTGTGATAGTGGTCACTGATTACTTTCTGTTTTTTGTAAAGGCCTCACTCCTTTACAAAGACCTAAGCAACATCAGTGATTGGAACAGTTTGTAGTCTAGAGGCTTTCTTTTTCTTGAAAAGCAACTCCAATTTCAAACCACTCTCAAGGCACTGTAGAGTTAGCACACAACAGCTGAGAAAAGTCTTTGAGTAATTAGATCTCAAACACAAATAAAGAAAGGTGTTTTTCTTCATGGATACACCATTAATTTGACTTTTTCTCTTCAGCTAACGTGGATAAAAGTTTACATTTCGTCTATCCAAGTAAAAAATAAAAATCAATCCAAACTAAACTGTTAGGTTTAGATTGAAGTTTAAAACTGCAGTTCTGCCATTATTTTGGTAAGGACTCCTCAGAGGCTTTGGTGCCTGAGTCAGACAGTAGACCAGAAAGTTGACAGCAGCTAGAGCTGCCATGTCTGCAAACACTGCAGGCACTGGTAGAGAGCAGAGGAGTGAGAAACCTCTTGTAACCCACTCTTTAAAAAGCACCCTCTGCTAAAAGAGAGTGCTCTGGTTTCAAGAAAATTAGGACATTCAACATGGACAAGTAGCTTAGCAAGATGCCCTCATGTGGCAGTAGAGCTAGGATTCCCTGATTGCTCGGGTTATAGGCAGGAGATGTTTAGTTAAGCAAAGAAATTATTTCTTCCTTCTTGGGTGAGGAAATTTTGGTAAGCATCAGAGGACATTCCATCCTTTAACTTAAACTGTTTAAAAAGAAGAAAAATCCCAGACCAGATAACACCACATGGAAAATTTTATCCCACTTGAGGAAGATTTTAAAATATTTGTTAGTTGCCAGAGAACAGTTTTATAACAGGAGATGCTGAGCAATATTATTTGTGACTGAGGAACCCAGTTTGTTGTGTAGTGATAAATTGGTGCACCAGGTGTTTTCAAACAGCAGCCTTAGGGCAACACACAGCTGGCAAAGGGCAGGTGAGAAATGTATGGACAGTCTGAAGCCCTACTGCCCCCCTGGTGACCTCTCACTCTGTTGGAAAATGGTCATGCCATGGCCCAAGCCAGTCAGTAGTCCACAATACCAGTAAAATCCAGCATCTGCAGTTCTGGATGCCTTCCTCTCATCAGTGTCACCATCCAGGCACTCTCCAAGAGTCTCTACTCTGCTCACTTCTACCTTCCTCAGGACACTCTAAAAACTAGTGGAATGATAAGGTCCTTTTCTGAAAACCTATCTAGACTAATACAGTAAAAAGAGAAAAAAAGACTTTTCTTCTTCATAAAAAAAAAACCCAAACAAAAAAAAACCAAACAAAAAAACCAACCAAACAAACAAAAAACCTCAGAGTGTTCTTCATGCATACATTTATTTACATGCTCTCAGTGTTTCCCACTGTCCTGGAACTGCTTTCTCCAGACATGAACAGGGTGATGATTGTAGGTGGCCCTCCTGATCTGGGAAAAGAGAAGGAGGAAGCAGATTAAGAGAAGGTGGGATTGACAAGTCTTTGGGGAAGGAGGCTGGTATGTGTGGAGGCAGCAGATCTCACAGTGTTTTCAGACTGTTTTGAAAGAAAAAAAAATTATAAATTTGTAAAATGTCAATGGTTTGAGGGAAAAGTGCTGGAGTTCCTAGAAAGATAGACTCCTAAATTTTCTAATCCATAAAATAAGATGTTGTAGGGCTGAAATATTATATTTATTCTAGATTTGAAGCATTGTAAAGGTATCAAATAAGGTATATACAGTTCCAGGATTTTTTTCATTTGTTGTTTTTGTGTGTGTGTCTTATTTGTTTACAGATAGAAACTCCATCCACATGAGAAGAATCTTCCACTTCAATCCTTAGAAAACAGACTTGTGTGAGTAGTTATTCTAGTTATTAGAGATTTTGAACCCATCTTGAATTTTAAGATTCTAGCTTTCTTTTCTAACTAGATGTATTAATGTGTTTTCCCCCAAAGCCACACCAAGGCTGGCTTTATCTTGAAATGCAAAGCAGAGAGAGGAGTGGGGCAGTAGTGCAGCAGGCTGACTTCCATTGGCCTCTTCCAACTGCACCAGAAGAGACTAGATTGCTGCTAAGGAATGATCCAGCAAGACTCTGCTTTTGTAAGTGGATATAAAGAGATTTTATATCCAGAATAGGGATATAAAATACTTGTTTGTTTGTTTGTTTGTTTAAGGGTTGATTTTTTGTGTGTGTGTGTCAAATACACCTGGAAGGCAGAGCAAGAAAAAATGATTATCAGGGGAAAAACCCCCCATAATTATGGAAAGCAATAATAAAAACGTAGAAGAATTATTATGATTTACTTTTTTTGCACATACTTCTGAAAAGTCTCTCTCCTCCTTTCACCCCAGCCTAATTGTGATCTGGAGCCTAAATTATTCAAATAATGACACAAACATAGAAAAAAATAGTCAGTATTGATAACATGTCACATCTGGCAAAAGCCAAAATTAAACAGCAAGTGATTTACCCCGTGGTGGCATGAGGATATCAGGTTCAGATAGATTTAATTTATCAATAGGGTCAGGCTGCACTGAATATAAAATCAAATTACACTGAAGCAGATGTTGAAGTCCAAGAGAAGAAGGTGTAGATTGATTGGAGAAAGGCAGCCCATCAAAGGGGCCTTTGTCCGGGCTTGACTGGGTGAAGCAGCTGACAAGTGGACATCAGATACTGCAGCCAGACAGCTGCATGATGGGAGTTTGACAGCTGACTTCATTAGGGCCCCTAGGACACACGCAGGGATGAATCTGTCCTTTAATTGAGCTCGGCCAGGAAATAGCACCAAGAGGGCAAAAGGGAGTGAAAAGGGCTGAAATGAAGCTGGAGGCTAGATAGGTAAATTTAATGCTCTTGTGATATTTGACATGTGTGCTATATTTGTATGTATGACATTGGTTTATTTATCACCAATCTTAAACGCCTTCAGAAGTCAGAATATATAAGCAGCAGAGAAGTCATCAG
The DNA here is from genome assembly GCA_035041135.1 of Platyrinchus mystaceus. Taxonomy (NCBI): domain Eukaryota; kingdom Metazoa; phylum Chordata; class Aves; order Passeriformes; family Tyrannidae; genus Platyrinchus; species Platyrinchus mystaceus. The sequence continues at coordinate 59,373,743 of JAWWLV010000088.1, forward strand.
GAAAATTTCTGCCCGGGTGTGGTGGAGGGTGAAAGTATCGCATCGATCTGGGAGTCCCAGAGGCGATGACTCTGTATGAATAGCCTTCCACAGCCCATTGCTCTGGGAATAAATCTTGCCTTTCTGTTTGCATTAATAACGTAATTTCCTGCTTACTTAACGGATAGGCAAACTCTGTAAAGCAAATTCTGAGACTTGTGTGCAGTTTTTCTGTTTACAACTCAGCAGAGTTTTCTCCTGGTATAGCAGAGCATTTACCACTACAAAAACCTAGATTGAGTCAAAATATTAATACAAACTCTGCATTAGTCTTCCTTGCCTGGCTTTTCATTTCATCTTGCCAAGTGTCTAGGTTGATTTTTGCACATGAAGTGGAGGTGATGGAGGCTCTTTAGGGGTGGAGGGAAAAAGTCCTTCAGTTCATCCTCAGGCAAAATGTTGACAGAAAGCAGGGCTCCCATGGAAGGAGACAGGAGTTTGGTTGTAATATAGACTACTTTTTAAGCATTCCTATCAAAGTAGCCTTATGCAATGCTCAAGTTAATTAATGTACAAAAAGGACTGTGGTGCAAAGCTGTAACTAGTAATCTGAGTCCTCTAGCATCAATGACACTTAGATATGTATATCAAGTGGAGAATAGACTCCTTTATGTTCTCTCAAAGCATAAATATGTGATCAAAGAAATAACATGCACTAGAGCTGCCCTTAAGCAATGACCCTAACCTTATGCCTCTCTTCCCATTGCCAGTATCCCCAAAGCACTCAACAGATGTCAAATACAGTTAAAGTGGAACATATCCATGCATCTAATTTGGAGGCAGAGTGATTGCTGGCAAAAGTTGCCAAATTCTAATGTGCTTGTTCAAAAGCTTCCTCACTTTACACACCTCTGAGCCAGTAGAGTTTTACTAATTATAAGTATCAAGTAATGATCAATAAATTTTGAAGAGTGAGACATCAGCGACCAAATTTAGTACTAAAATGTATAGGAGCATCTCATCTCATCTCATTTCATCTAAAATGTGTGAGCTATCTCAGTCCAGGAAATCTGTTGATTTTTTGTCTATACATCTCTTACTTTGGTTGCCACCCCTCTAACCTCCTGCTGTTCATGCAATGTATAGTAACAGCAAAATGTTCCAAAATCTGCCCTAAGATCAGGCACCATTAAAAAGTACATCTGCCTCATATAGCATACTTACAGGGTGTAACACAAACAATACCAAACAAAACAAAATACCAAAAAACAAATAAACCACAAAAAAGCCCCCAAACCAAACCACAAAAAAGCCCCCAAACCAAACCACAAAAAACCCCAAATAAACAAACAAACCCTCCAAACAAACCAAACTAAACAAACAATAAAACCCCACCCAAGTTACAAAATCAATTTATGTATTAATACTTTTGAGATTACCCTAGTGACTTTGTGGAGTTTTCTGTATTCCAATCAAGCAGTTTGCTCCTGCTTCTTGGGACAAGTAAACAAGTTCTCAATTTTATTACCTTTCTGGTATGTTCCAGTAATCTTTTCTGTGAGATTGTACAAGGCTTTTTTTCAAAGGAATGAAGCCCCTGAATTAGACCAGGAGATATTTTTTTTCTCTTATGACACAAAATGATATTTAGGCAACCAGTGTCCATGGAAACTCTGCAGGAGCTGGAGACAACTCCAGAAGTCTCCCTCTTTGTTTTATAAGCTGCTCAGAAAGAGAATGGGGAAGGGAGGAGGACACAGGGAGGTCATAACTTTCTGCTCATAGAGGTTGTTTTTGTCTCATCATAGTCGGGTGGAGGTCTTGGTTCCCAGAGAGCTGTTCATGGATTAAGAACCTGTTTTTCAGAGAAAGCAGATATGATCTTGTATTCCTTTTCTAGTGTCAATTTTAGCTTATGTTTCAGGAGAAGGCAATGAAAAATCTCCTCCATGCTGAAACTCAGTGTTATCCAGAGAGCTCTCCCTGGCATACTGGCCACACATTCAACAAACTAATGACTAACTTTTAGCCAGAGACCTAGAGTAACCTCTAAAAACTGTGGGCCAGGAAATTTTGCTTCAGTTCTGAGCTCTGTGATGATTAAGTAGAGTTCCCTCCATGAGACTGTTCAGGTCCAAACTTTTATATAAATTGTTTTGCGATCTGGTTAGGCCTAGTGCCAGCCATGCTTCCCCATGTGAAGCATGTTTACAGCTGGAGTAGGACCTGGAGGAGGGAAGAAGAATGATTTCTCTAAAATCTGGTTTGATGCCTGGAAAATAGGCATATGTATAAAGAAAACTACATCCACTTAGATTGCTACAATGTGCTTTACTTTCTTATCCCCTTATCTAGAGAAACACTGAGCCAGGATACAGACACATCTGAGAAAGATTTGGGGAATATGCATTAGAACAGGAAGCCTTGCCCCATGTATAAAAGACTCAAGGATAAAACTGAAAGGCAAATCTACAGAACAGCTACAACTGATGAATCTTAGATTTGCCAAGGGCTTTTTGAACAGGGCTAAGCATTTCTCCTTAACACACACATCAGCATTTCTTTAATCTATACCATGAGGGAATTTCAACCAACAAGCACCGCTGTGCCTTGCAGAGCTGATCTTGGCTCAGGTCCCTGTGACTGGCCCTGTGCAGCCCATCTGGAGGAGTTCTTCCCCTTCTCCAGCTGATGCAATTGGGGCATCACAGACCAGGATGGCCTCATGCATGGCTGCCCTTTGCTCGTGGGAAATTTACTGCTATAGATTACATGTTAGAGGCTTGGGTATAGTAAATGTGGTCTGTGAGAAGAGATGTGACTATAATCTGTTCCTGTGTTTTCTCAGAAATGGGCAAATCTGCTGTAAACTCTGTCTAATGGATTGTTCTAACTCTGGAATAATTAATAATATTTATTTTTTCATCTAGTTTTTTACCCTGTTCCACACTGTCTTCTCCTGCCTTTTCTTTCTGTGTGTCATGGCATACACCTTTTTTTCCTACTATTTGCAATACTTCCACTTTTGATTTCTACACTTTTATGCATGACAGCCAGAAGCAAAGAGATATAGAACAGCTTTATAAAGAAGAGTGGATTTATTGTGTTTAGTATTTCAACTCCTGGAAAATAAATACGAATGCTGTTATGACACGGTGAGCAAAATCTCGGTTCAAGGTTCTCCTATCATAAATGATGGTGTTTTTTCCTGTGGTTCAGCATAGATTCCACCAAGAAAGCACATTCAGACCTGCCAATTGCTGTAATAGTTGGATAATTGATGCTTGCCTTTATAGGCCTCCTCAATAATTACCTCAAAACACCCTTATCCCCTTTTTTGTACTATTTTGTAGGTTTATTTATAAGTTCTGTAAATTTTTTGCATACAAGCAAATTGGTGAATTTGATACAGAAGCTTTTAGATAGTAACAATATACACATTTTAAAAAGCTTGTATTTTGCTAACCTGTAGCTGGGTCTGGTGCAAGCGATGAGACAGCTGGTGCATTGATTAATAAAGTCACTGTTAAAACCTAATAAAATAAACATTTGCTCAATATTGTCTGATTCAGTAATCCTTTGTAATGGCATTCAACAAGTCAATATTTTTCAAGTAATGGCATTACTATACAACAGATTCATAGTGTAGAGACACACAGTAAATTCACAGCAAAATCAATTATTTTCCTGTATTTTATCAGATGGAATGAACCAAAACCTATGAAAAGAAAATAAAGGGAGTTAAACTAAGACTGCAGATCTTCCAGGCTGGGTTTACGCTGTGGTGATAAGGGGCAAGTGTCTTCCATTTAAACAGTGGAAAAACTCTGAGCCTGCTCTCCATTATGCTGGTACCAATGCCAATGATCAGCTAAATGACTAGGAAATAGTTACTTTTTTTGTTAATTCAGTATCTTTGTGGAGAAACTCAAGCTGCCTATCTTCAAAATAAAATATTGAGGAAATTGGATTCTAATTGCATTTTGAAAGTAGATATAGGATCCAGCAAATGATATCAGTGAGGCAAATTAATTCCTACTGTAATTACATTGACGTCAGTGCAGTTAATCCAAGGATGATTTTGGCCCAGTGTCTTCAAGCACTGTTTGCAAAGGACAAATCTAAATAACAACAATACCCTTGTGCTGAATCAGGAAGACACCACATTTGTTGGAGTTCTTTCTGTTGTAGTGGCCAAAAGTAAAAATGAAGATGGGCCAAAACCTCACAATATTTGAAATGAAAGTATGGTTACATGCTTTTCTTTGCTGAACTATTAAATTCCACTGTATTTATTTTTTTTCTTTTCCTTGATAAAAATCTCTGAAGATACTCTGCAAAAGGACAATTTTGTTCTTTTGAGGGAGATTCTGTAAGTTTTGCCCAACAAAATTAGTGACAGAATTGGAAGCAGGAGACAAGTAGCCATCTGTGAGAAAAGGCTCCCAGGTCGCTGAGCATTAGGCTCTTTGATGATTAACTAGGGCGTTACAAGAAATGGAACACAGTGGCTACACTTGTATCATGTACCATGATCCATGAATTCAGGACTCACTGTACCAACATCACCAACCACCTAGGCAATCTTTGGAGTAAGTCAGTAGTGAAAAGCTGGCCCTACCCTTCGCTTTAGAGAAGATTCAGGTGTATTGGACTTGTCCAGCTGCTTTTGTGTTCCCCTGCTGTCCTACCAATAAAGTCCTGGGGCCTTTCTTATGTGGATAAAGCGTCTTTTCTCGTTCCTGCCTGCAAAGGTAGCAGCTGTTTGCAAGGCAATGCAGATGCATGTAGCCAGCTCAGGGCTATATGCAAGCCTTCAACTTTCCAACCTGGAAAGTTCAAGTACAACAGAGAAATGCTTTACATTTGCAGATTTAACTTTGTCAAACCTGAATTCTTTGGTACAGTTTACAGGAGAGGTCTGTATATTCTGTCAGGCTCTTGGTAACGCTATAAGAAAAAAGAGCTTCCTTGATACAGTTTAATTTATAACCCATATATGATTGCTATGATAATATAAGCCTGCTGTGTAACCAGCATGTCATCTCTCCATGTAGACACTGATTTATATGTCTCATCATCCACTGAAGATAAAGCAGGGAACAGTCCAGCCAAAAAAGACAGCCAGCTAACCTATTAGCTAGTAAAGCACATCTTTTGTTTGGTTGATCTTCTGTTTGGCTCAAAAAGAGAATAGATATGTTGATAAAAAGGATTATCACTTGAATTTCTTCAAGTTGGTGTAACTAAATGCAGTGCTGGAGCCAGCAGTTCCTAAATTAAATTCACCCTTCTGTGATGGAGTCAGTAGATTAGCGACTAGACCTTCAACTTTCCAAGTTCTAAGTTAAATGGCTGTATTCATACAAAAAAGGTTTTGGAAAGTCTTGCTTTTCAGTTGTTAATTTATCCTTGTGAAGTAGAAGGAGTTTGGTTTGGTTTCTTTCCAGCAAGATATGTGTCCTAATGTGTTAAAACATTTATTAAGGAGCAGAATTTTTATATAAAAGTTGGAAGGCAGATGGCTAAAGTAAAAACCCCTCAGGCTGTCCATTCTAATATACCAACAATGGGATCTTTATGTTTTGCTTGTTCAACATTTCTTGAAAATTGTTCTTCAGCGAACTGCAGCACCTGCAGTAACCAGTCACTTCTCTCCTCTATAGCCAAGGTTCATAAGGTGTTGAGTGTCCAGTTTCCATCACCCTTGGTTGTTTTATATGCCTGCTGCTTTCAGAGAAATTAACACGTGTTTGACAGGTGCTTTGACATAACAAATTGTATGTTCCGTGTTTAATATCAAGACAATAAGTCTGTGCTTCAGATTTACTGAAAAGGAAACATCAACTGAGCCTAGGAGAGCAAAGGGCTTTTAGGTGCTGAATTCTTTTTGAGATATAGCCTATCACAAGCTTGCAACTGGTTTATAATTGATAAACCCATTTTATATGTGGGAAGAAACTGAAATAAACAGGCAGGCATCGAACAAGGTAAATGGGTAAAATATTATGCCCAGATCACAGACTGACAATGTTAACACACAGTTAACAGTCCTGTTTCTATTTAACTGGAATGGCAAAATTCTGCAAGTGAGGCAGTAAAACATGGAGCACCCATGTAAGTACCAAGTTGTAGAGGCTGCTTTGTTAGCTGACTCCTGCTTGAGTATACTGAAAGCAATTAGTTTGTTAAAACACTGCTATAGTGTACCCAAATCCTTTCCATTCCTATAAACTAACTAATCAGCTTTTTGCTGTGACTAGGAAAAAAAAAAACAAAAAGGAAAAAAAAAAGAGAGGAATTCTGCCAGACAGTCCTATCTGAGCTTCATTCTCTGAGTGTCATATGTCTATCACATATACTGTGTCCCTTGGAATAATAATAATTGAGCCAGGCAGCTGAGTCTTGCTGTGGGTATCTACAGGGGAGGGGGGTCATGATAAAAGACTCATCAGTTTCAGCTTAGTTCAGTAGACATCTGTGCAGCAGAGGACCTCGTGATGATCCTGGCAGCAGCTCTTTTCATTTGGGTTTGGCTTTTTGTGCTGAATGCTTTTTGTACTGAGTCCCCGTACCAGCCTGTCTCAGCACTTTCAGAGCCAGAGCTTTTTTTCTTCATAAGCTCTAGGTTTTTTTACAGGCCACTGAATCTGACTGGAGCTGTATCCAGAATTACAGAAAGCAGCAACCACCTGTCACCAGGACATTGTGCATAGTGGAAGGGGAGAGGAGTAGGCTGGGGGTGGGGAGATGGAGTGAGCCAGCTGATTGCAGGGGATTTCTGAGAAGCAGGACTCTGCTTATCTGTTTGCAAACACAAGAAATGATAACAGTGCTTGGAAGCTTTGGAGAGATTGGGGGAAGGGGAAATAAAGAAGACAGAAAGAAAACTATTAGGGGCTAAAAGAGCCCCTCTCCAGAAAAGTCTGGTAAATTCATCTTTTCAGATTCCTTGATCACTGGTAGGATTTGTTCTACATATGATCCACTCTTAGCTCAGACAGAGTCTATATGGACTCCACGTGTTTCTTGCATAATTTGGCAATAAATTGACAACTTTTTCTTCTGACTCACTGAAGACTATATTGCCTACTCCGGTATTAGGATGGGTATTAAGAAAAAAAATACTCTGTTGTGTGTGTCTCCTCATTCAGTCACATCAACCGCACTTCATACTTTATGGTGATGCAGATTCAGTAGTCTTCTCGCTGAGAAGACTTAGCATTACTCTATGACTTGTAGGGCCTCTCTGTTCTCACTTCTTTCCTTTGGACAGCATTTACAATGGTTAGTCATTTTATCTGAAATACTTCTTTGAATGGTGTCTTAATAAAACAGAGCATTCTAAAAGCATTATTCCATTTCTGTGGATAAGAGTTTTATTTTCTAGCAAATAACAGAGGTGCATGGAAATTTACTTTGATACTTTGTTTTAAAGCAAAAACTGCATCACCCATGAAAATATCAAGTCCTTATGGGGCGGAATAATGTTCTATTCTAAAAAGTATGGAAAGCTTTATGGTCTCACAGCATTACAGAGGTGTGTAATAACAACAGCTGGCCAAAATCCTAATGTCTTTTGCTTGAAAAAAAATTCCACTGGTAACACTAAAGGAGGTTTTCATTGAATTGAAATTTAGCCACCTGAACTACACCACCCATTCTGCCTCCCCCTGTATCTAATGCAGAAAGTGTAATTCCAGAGGTTAATCCTGATATTAGATTATTTTAAAACAGGACAAATTGCCCTCTGGAGAAGACAGTTGCTCCTCTTGGGCATACTGTGTGCTCTCAAACTGAGATCTAGTTAGGCACTTAACTTTTAGATTACTGAAGTTAACTTACTTGAATGCCAACCCAGAACACATGCTTCTGTCCCAGTATTATTAAAAGAAAATTAAAAGAAATGTCCCAGTATTATTAAAAGAAATGGCAGAACATTAGGCTGGCATTCACTGTGTGTATCATTGTATTTTGGATCTTTATCCTGTGTATTTTGTAAAGCTTTCTGATGTATTTCTTTCAAGTGCTGCAACACTGAGGCTTGCTCTGAAATTACTGATCAGGCGACACTGCCATCACAGGGAGTAGAGCAGAAGGCAGGACCCTCAGCCTTGTCAAAGGAATGTGTCCTTACAGCCCTGGGCTTGGTCTCACTCCTGATATGCTCAGTGAAATGAATGTGACCTTTTTGACCTCAAAATGGAAGCATTATCAGAATGTAAAGCAGTGTGATGAGATTAATTTCCTCCTCTGTAAACTAAGAATCTTGTGAGTGATATAAATGAAGGAACATTCTCTGCTTAGCAAAAACTTCTCTTGTTTTCTGATTGTCCTACTTTAGTTTTATCTGTTTCATTCCCCAGCTCAATACAAGACCTTAAGCGAGTGGGACAATAACAGAGAGAAATATATTAAGTCTTCAAAGTAGGAATGTGGTGAACACTCCGAAATCAGGATAGCAGCACATCTCTTGGCTACTCAGAGGAATATAGAGCCACATTAATGAAGAACTGGGTCAGTCCAAATTTATTCCTTCTTGGGAAAATATGTACAAAATATATATAACTAATGTATAACATTATCTTGCTTTTATGAAAATACAGAAGGTATAACTTGTTTTTAATACAGGAGGTTACTTGTGTCTTCATTGGGGACTTTAAAATGCAAATGACTAATTCTTACCTTCACTGATGACAGCCAAATGATGGAGCTGTTATAAGGTTGGAATATCATTTTAGTTTTTCTTCAGTGTAATACTTAAGTATTAATGTCAAAAAGTAAAAGATATAATGTAATACATAATGACTTTGATTGATTTCAATTCCTGTTTTTACCTTTGGGTTTATCAAAGATTCCAGAAAAACAGAATTGTAGATATGTACTGAGAAAATTGGAAAATAATAGCCGTACCTCTAGTAACATAAGGCTCTTGTTTTGTCAGTGACCTGTCACTGCATATATGTTACAGTTTTTAATTTACTACAGGTGTGACTGCCTCATACAACATAAGTACATGCATGTGTTACCTAGTTCACCTACAATTTTTTGACGGTTTTAGTAACTAATAAGTCTAAGAACCCAGGAAGCATCAGGAACTGAGTTTATTCCCTGTAAAAACGAAAAATTAGTTTTGCAAAAGGTAGCATAACAGAAGAACTGATGGAGAGATGAACACACTGCTTATGAGCTTCTTATTCACTGAGAACAACTTCATTTTGAGAGGTGACCTCGTCCAAACCAACAATCATCTTACAAGACCTACCTAGTGCTGGTGAAATATAGCTCAACATAGCACCTTCACATCTGTTAATATTGTATGTTTGGCTTTAACTTGCAAGTCAGAGGGCACTGATTAACTCATTCTCCTTCTTCTCTGCTATTTTCTGTATGGACTGTATTAGATCACACAGTAAGTCAGAAGTTTGCCCTTGGTTTCCATCAAAATACATGGCAAACATTACTTAAAATACATTAAAGGATTTCACTAAATTCATCTGGAAAGTCCCAGTTTTTATTTTATTTTAATATTTGAAGGATCTCTCCCTGTGCATCAAGTTGCTAAAAATATTGAAATCCTTCAAACTATTCCTAAAGCAAGAAGCTGTTTAATTCCTCAGAAATCTTAGTGGGTTTAAACAAGGGGAAAGGGTAACTGTAAGCACACCAGGCATAGGTGATATTGGAAAATCCTATTTGTTGCTGACACTTGTGTATGGCCAACTTACAGAGACATTGGGGGAAACAAGCATCCTCCTTTCTCAAGAAAGTCTTAAGCTATTCCTTAAATAACTTGCTTCTATTTAAAATGCAACTGGGATAATTTGAATAGCTAAAATTCCTTAGACTATCATGAGTGGGAAGGGACCTGCAAGGATCATTGAAATAAATGCTCTCCTGGCACTGCACAGGACCACCCCAAGAATCACACCATGGGCCTGAGAGCATTGTCCAAATGTTTCTTGAATTCTGGAAGGCTTTCTGCCATGACCACTTCACCTTGACTTAAGTTCACTGAATGACAGCAATTCAGTTTGGATTATTTAGTGATATTTTTTCTCATTCTTCTCAGACTTTATGGAAGAAAAGTGGCATGACAGTCATGCAAAACTTTATCTCCTGAATAACCTTGTTGGTGTGAAATTTTGAGGTTCCACTAATTTCTCTGCTAATTGTCTTTATGGACAAAAGTCAGGATATTTTTCCAAGGATAGTTGAAACTTTCAGCATCTCAGGGAGTTGGAAAATACTAGAGGTGAATACTAAAACTTATAGAGTTTGTCCTATTTCCATTAGAACTGTCTGCAACAAATGAAATCTCTGAGTCTTAGTTTATGGAAAAAATAATATTATTGCAGATATATTAATCAATTCATATTCATAAAAATCCCTTTTTTAATTTGATTGTAAAAGTGAAGAACGCTTCAAAGATGAAGGTTCGAGATATACCAACATTGTTGCAAAAATACCTTTAGCTATCCTTCCCCTAAAAGGACAAAACTCTGGTTAAAGATGAGATTAGTGACTTGAGCACACCACCATTCTCTTTCAATCCACACCTGACCACAGCTTAAAAGCCTCAAAGCTTCATGTCATCAGAGGAGATCCTACTTCTGGCTGGTCAAGCCCATGGCAATGCCAGTTTGCTGTGTTTGTCTAAATAATTTGTCTATTCTTGTCCCTACTAGAAGAACAGAAGTCTCAGAAATTAAGTTTTTTATTAGTATGAAAAATGATTTGTCTAGAAGAAACAGTAGGAAAACACAGGCTTGAACAGAGCATGGTAATTCTGTTCTGTGACTCTCTTGCAGGCTACTCACCACCTGGAAGAGAACATCTAAGAAATGTTTGTTCTCCTACGTTCCGTTCATTGTACTTACAATATAGTATCAATTTCAGTATGTGGGGGAGTAGGGGAAATGAAGCTCAGTGAGAGCTGCAGCAGCAGAAATAGCAGAGGTGATAGTCAAATAAATATGCACAATGACTTGGTTAGAGATAAGGCATTTTATCAGGGTTTGACATGGGAGTATTCTTCTTCACTAATTTCAAAACTACACAATTTTACCTCTTAAAAAACTTATGGATGCTGTATTTAAAACACAGTCTAAGATTTTACCTCTGGGGCAGAGATTAAAACACTACTAAAACAGTATTTTGACAGCTGATATTAACTTCTGAGTGGTAAGCACAAGGAAGATGGGGCAAACAAACTCTGACCTTCTTAATGTTAACCTAAATGTAAAATGGGTGGTGCTGAGCCTTTGCAGATGACAACATATGACTGTGATGAACTTACAGAGATGATGATCTGGGGCTCAGGGTAAGCCAGGCATTGATGTGTTGAACTGTTAACCAGAAATTTCTGAACAAGGATTGAGGATGATGCTAAAGATGTTATGGGAGTAGCATAAAGAGGTCAAATTGGAGTCAGATGGCTTAAAGAAAATATCAAAGGAAGATCTTTGAGCCTGTCTTAGATTCATCCTGTCATTCTTCAGTGTTTTGGTTGTTTTCTTATGGGATACTACACAAAATTTTAATAGTGCATCAGGTGAAGATCTGGATAGTCCTTCAAAATGGGCTGAAAAGTGGCGCACAATCAGATGACTGTAAAGATGTGTCAGATGACCATAGAGCACATGCAAATCATGCCACATTAAATACCACCAAATTTTTGGTACAGAAAATAACTGGTGTGCATATACTCTGGTTCAGGGCAGTTTATGGATGGGATATAGTATGTTCTCTGCATGTTCATACAGAACATACTTTTCAGCAGCATCCATTTCTTTCTGCTTCTTCTTTGAATAGTAAAAAGGCAAAAATGTAGTGAGGGAAATGGTGTGCCTTATTTTTAATTGATATTATTTTATTATTATTTTTGCTATTGACCTGGTACACATACACCTAAAGGGTTCTTCTGTGGCAGAAAACATTACTCTAGCCAAGTCAAGTAAGGTTTGAAATAGCTTAGGTTATGTTCCATAGAAGTCAAAGTCTTGGCTGACATACTGATTTATCATCATTTTTTTAAAGCTGTTCCCATTTCACACTTGAAAAGTATGTATTGTAAGTGCTCTCGTAACTTAATGTTTATGGGCGTGTAGTTAAATGCACAATCAAATGTCACTTAGGAAACCCATGTAAGGATAGTTCTAGTGACTTCTTTCTGTTTCATTTTCCCATCAGCTACACATCTCCCTGCTCCCCTTCCCTGGGAAAGCATCTTGTTGTAAGGTGGCTGTACAGATGCAGGACAGGGTGTGCACTTAAGCTGTGGGAGTGTGGATGTGCTGGATCATCCCCTAGCCTGTGCTCAGGACATTGGTGCACTTTTGGTCCCTCTAACTATAAACCATGCTGTCCAGGTAGATGCTCATGTATCATCCATTGTGCTACATTTGTCCTGCTCTTTAACTCTCCTGTTTCTTCTTTTGCTGTTGAGTGTGAGTTCTAACAGGGAGTGTGTGTGTGGGGGAAAAATGAAAGAATACATAATAAAAACTTGGGGGAAAAAGAACATCTCCATTGAAATTAATAATCAGCAGGGTCCAAATTACCTCTTATTAGCATTTATTTTACAAAAGAGGCAGGGTATAATTTCACGATAGATTCAGATTTGGAGAGGGACTATAATCAGCCTCCTGAAGAGCTCTGCCTGAAGTACATGGCTGCTTATTTCTTTTCCAAATTGCACCGCTCTCTTTCCCCCTCTCGCACTTACCCCTCCCGCCCTGTTCTCTTTCTTGATCTCTTTGAATAATGCAATCACTTTGAATAGCCCAGACAGGCCTGAAGATTAGGGAGCCTGTTTGTGGAGCGGGGGGCCAGCTGAATAGGCGCAGGAGGCTGGCTCCCCGGGAAAACAAGGCGCTGGGAACTAGGCCAACTGTGAAGAGCATGTGCTGGGAGGGACTGAATAGGCAAGCAGCCGGCCAGCCCATATGTCAGGCTGTGCCACAAAGACTTCTCTGCACATCTACCATGACAAACAGGATTACTGAAGACAATTAATCTGGCACGCTTTATCAAAATCAAGCGCTGACCCCCAACCTCTCCCCCCAGCATGCAGCAGATGCCACGCTCCAATTCAATGGAGCTCAAGTGTTCCCTTTTTCGCTGCTGAAAGGCATCCAAACCCTGAATAAGGTTGGCGTGGACTAATTGCAAACACTGTCTGATGGTGACAGTCCTAATCAAATGAGATGAGCTCACCTTTTCTGTAAACTTCTAATGGGAAGGCTGGCAGCAGCTCCCCATCAGCTGCTGGGAGAAAGAGAAACGCATGGGGCTAAATGTTTGCCCCCCTCCCTTTCTCCCCCTCCCCCTCTTATTGCCTAATGGAGGAAGAGGGCAGCCACACGCATGTTTTCCTCTTGACCCTTTTGGGTGCTGCATCACAGGACGGATGGAGAACAGAAAGCCCTGGAGCCACCTCTGCCCAGAAGCAAGTCTCTGCTCGGCAGCTGCCAAAGAGCCACCAAAAGGCAGCATTTCAACGCTTACTGCCATGCTAGAAACCAGGCTAAATGTCCAGTCCTCAGCTGATGTCTGTGGAGCTGCAAACATCTCTCTTGGCATTTGACCCTGTCTGTGGGATGTTCCTGTTGGCTCTGTAGTACAGAGTACAAACTTGCACTCGTTAGGACCGGTCATTTCTTTTCATCTCCCTTCTGCTTGTTTTATTTTGTTTACATTTCAACATATAAGAGTTTCAAAAAAACCTGCCCAATTGACCTTAATAGAAAATAAAAATTGAAGTTCAATAAAGGAAGGGGGAAAACAGGGGAAAGCTAACAGTATTTTATCTTATTGCTTTTGTATTTACCTTACTGCTGTTCAAATAAGCTTAGATGCTTGCTGTTCCACCTAGTAGGCATAGGCCTCTGTACTACAGAAACCCCTTGTGAGCAGTCTTCTCCTGACAAAAACTGCTTGTCCTCTTGGTTTCAGTGACCTTTCAGCTGAATTCCTGGGTTTCTATATTGGGATCCTCTTGCTTGTTAGTGTGGATGGAGTGAAGGTTTGCATAGGAATGGATGAATGGTTCCTTCAAGTATTTTTTCCCCAAGTTTTCAAGTTTTATTTGTTTCACTTAAAATTTGGTAGAACCTCCTCAGTTTTATTAAATTAAAAACCACTCATAAACAAATAAAAAAAGTAGTAGCGAGTTTTACAACACAGAACACACCTTTCTAGATAGTCTACTGTTTTTTAAAATCTACACCAAAAAAAGGGTTAAAATGTTTGATTTAGGAACTATGGTAACAGTTTCTGATAATATTTTAATATGATATTTTTTTAAGTCAGAGAAAGAAAAATATCTCTCTTTTCTTCCCATACACACCTAAAACAAAAATTAAGTTTAAAATACTCTTTATAGCAATTGTTTTAAAAGTTCTTTTCTGTCAGTGTGGACAACATTTTGTCCTGAATGGTATTTGCAGTTCTAATCTGTTTTCTGACAGAATGTTGATATCTAGATATTATGTCCCTACCTACTTTCATGGCTATCCTCAGCATAACACCTGGTGCTTTAACAATTTGAATAATTATAACTTTCCTCTTAAAGTAAGGGTAGTAAGGGACTGATATGCTCCATGTGCAGAGAGGGCACTGAGAAGCAAGGGGTTGATGACTACCTTGATTTCTGGAAACAGACTGTTAGGGTTGGGAACCACCCGGTTCACAATTTGACTCTTACCGTGAAACCACGTCCCTCTGCACACAAACCTGTGATGGTACCTCCAGGCTCACACATGTCCAGTAACAGCTGAGGTCAGTGCTGAGTGGTGGTGGTGACTACTTATCTACTTCTTAGAAGCTGCAGTAGCTTTGATTAACTTTTTTCCTAAGTATGAACTCTCAACACAGCATGTCCTAATTTAAATAAAAAACTAAACAAGAAAAAACCAAAACAACAACAAAAAAACCCCAAAACCCCAAAACAAAACAAAACAAAAAAAACCAGAGCTGCAATAACTTTGTAGGCTGACACTTGCAGAAGCTCTGGCTGTGGGAAGGGACCTGAAGCAGTGCTTTCCTACCTCTATCTGAAATATGCAAGAGGTTCTTATCAGCAGTGCATTGCTAATGATGCCCCTCAAATCTGTTAATGTTTCTTCTTCTTGCATATTGAGAATGGGATGTTTAAATGATAGTTACAGATGGAGGAGCAGCTGATTTTGATATTACAATGTTTACACTCCAACAACATGTTCCAGCATCTGAGAAATGCAGTACCCAAAGTGAGTCCAAGCAGGAATTCAGAAAACAGAGCTAATATTGCTCAAGGCACCCAGCAAAGGCCAGCTGCAAATCACGCAGCAGCTCATTGCTGTGATCCTCTGACATCCCATAGACCAACACTTTCCAGAAATCAAAGACTGGGTTGTGTTTTCAGTCAGAGTGCTAAGGTCGATTTCTAAGAAGCCTCTTGTAATGAAGTGATATATGGAGTAAGGAGAGAGCTAAACTGTAGCTAATGGCTGCTGTGCAAGAAAGGTGAAAGAACAAACCACATATCCTAAATTAAAAAAAGAAAAAAAAAGAGGAATATAAAAAAACCCAAAAAAACAAACCAACACAACCCCCCCAAAAAACAGAAGAAAAGCACAACAACCCTGGAAAACTACCTGGGGAAGAGGAGAAGGTGTTTGTGTCTCCACATTGCAAAGAGAGGAGCTGCCTGCAGGATATGAACACCTCTGTGCAGGCTTACTGAGGGTTGATGGGGGAGAAAGGATTCCTGAAGCAGTCAGAGGCTGGTATCTGAGTTCAAAATGAACAAAAGACCCTCATGATACCTCTCTCTTCTACTTACTCAGACTGATCAGTGGTAAGGTGAAGAATAATTTATAATATGGTTAGATTAAGGAAGAGAAAGACTGGTATTCTTTTGACTGCAGTTAGTTAAAAAAAAAAACAGGTGTATTTCCTACCCAATTTTTACACTGGTTTTGGAGAAGATCTGTAGCTCACAGTAGCATATGTCACTGCCAGAAGTACCAAGATGTCTAAGAGTCTGGAAGGTGGAGCTGATATGATAATACTAAATGACATGGGTGGGAATTTCTCCCAGACATTAGCAGAAGTAGGAACTTGCTCTTAAAAGAAAGACTCATGTCAAATGACATTTCTAAAATGTCATCTGGTTTGCAGTGGAATATCTACTGTTTTTTTTCGAAAATGCACTGTTTCTACAATCGAAGTGTAATTCAGAAATGACTTTGTGAGTATTGACATAGAAAGGGTCTCCCCTTCTCCACTGACCCCAAAGAATTGCCACCGCCTGCAGACAGCAGTAAAAAGCTTGACCTACTTTATCATGCCTACTCATTGCTGTCAAGATGTTTTTTATATCCAGAAAACAGTAATAATTGACTTTTATTTTGAACACATACTTGCACAGTCTAGTGAATTAGATCAGAACACAGAAGTCCCTACCTTTTCCAGTACTCATACCATGACAAGATCAAACTTTTTGAAGTTCAAGTAAGTATGCCTCACTTATTTTCTTTTATTTTTTTTACTCCTGGACTCAAAGAGGTGCCTTCATCTCTGGTGACACAACATCCTAAAATGCATGAGAGGATTTTGCTTTGAGTTGTCTGTAGCTGCTGTCAGGTCTCCCACTTAGTTCATGCTGAAAGCTTTCCTCCAGACCAGAATATGGAGTGTAATTCAAATGACTCACGTGTAGAAAAATCATTCTGTGTTGCACTCACGTGAAGTGTGGTGTTTTGGTCACTGTGGTGTATTCCAATGAGGCACACAGAAAAATGAACAATACATGATATCTTGTTGTCTTGTTTCATTAATGATGTAGTTAATACCTCACTACACAGGAAAATAATGCAAAAGTGTCTTGAAGAATGGATCGGCTTTATCCAATACAGTAGTGAAATGAATTATAACATCACTGAGTAACATTTATGGTAGAGGAAAGAAGGTGTTTGGCTGCTGGAGGAATGAAATGTGAATGTATGAACGTGTAAAGATACTCTGACAGAGTTCAGTGTAGTGAGCTTTGTTTAACTCACATGAAATATTTTCTTTCCATTAGAAACACTTTCCAACATGCAGTGAGGCTGAACTTTCATGGCTTAAATATCAAAGTGATTGGCATCTATTTAAACATAATAGATAATTCAGGCCAGCAATTTCCAACTCCTTTTGATTTATATCCCCCTAAAAATAGAGGTGCAGATCCTGTCTAAGTAACTTAAGACAAATGACATGGGACTTGCTCTCCTCTTTGGGTTTTACAAACCTCTTAGAAGTGGCTTAAGGAACGCTACAAGTGCACAAACCAGTTGGTGTTTTAGACCCTTGTCCCCAGCACACAGCTTTCAGGCACCGTGCTGCTTGTGGCACCTCTAAATGTTACTCTTGGCTGTGTCATACCAACCAGGGAGAGTACAGTATGGTGATGCTAGTATCACATTACTTGCTAAAGAGTTTTTTGGTGGTTTGTTTTTTTTTTTACCTTGAAGCCACTAATCACTGGTGTCTGCTGGCTAAGTTACTTTCGAGTGCTCAGTAGAAAACAACAAGGTTTTTTCGTTCAGCTGGAATCTCAGAAAACAGAAATAGCATTGGCTAAATGCAAACTTAGCTTAGCTGCAAAAGAAACATTTCCTTTCTGATGTTTTAACAATGTTTGATAACTAAGATTAGCAAATAATTATGGATCTTCAAATCAAAATTTTAGGTTTAGAAAATGTCCAAAATATTCTGATTATTTCAACAATTATTTTAACACGAAACAAAAATGATTTGTTGAAATTTAAAGGAGTTTGCAAAACATCTTAGTTGACTTAAATCCTTATCTCCTAATTAATATATTCCAGCCCAAAAAGTTTACTTCACTGCAAGTACTTGTTCACACAAATAAGTGAAGGATCTTCTTGTCCCCAAGACAGACTCAGATTTGAGAATAGTCTTAGAACAGTCTTGGCATTGCACACAGAGGTGATTTCTGGTCTACAGAAATATAGTGGTGGAAAATGTATTCTGCTCCCCTGAGCATAAAGCTGCAAACAAGGAGTGAGTGAGAATGATGTTTTCTTGAGATGGGGCTCATACATCTATTGATTTCATATCTTCTAAAGAGATTCAGTGAGCAGGACACAGGCCTTACAGAGAGGCAGATGGAAAACTGAGTAGATCTATTCCTCACTGGCTTTTTGAAGTCACTGCCTTGAAGACTGCACACAAACTGTCTCTGGAAAAAATAAAACCCATAGGTAGGTTTTTGAAGACCTAAAATCTTGACAACAAATGACAAAAACTGAATCTGATGTACACCTATGTTAATTATCAGCCCACTGGTGTGCTCTGAAACACATTTGGGAGCAAATAAAGAATGGATTTAAAATTCACAGAAAAAGTAATTCAGATTTTCTGTTTGAACAAAAGCAGGTTTTCCTTTTATTTATTTTTTTTTTATCTCCCATCTTTTTAATCCTTAAATTGTTATAACACCAAGTGAACATTGAGATAAACTGCTGTTCAGATAATTCACTGTCAAAAATATTGAGCATACTTTAGTCGGATGGCAGCAGTAATGGTCTTTTCAAGTGCCGCTGCACAAAAGCTGAGCCTATCAAGATTTTTTGGCAGGCACTGCGTTTAACTTGTCATGTTATATATTGCAGCAATGCAGTTGAGGATCAGTATAAATCAACTTACAAGTCGGGAGTAAATGGGGGAATATACTTCTGCAGCCTATTGGCAGCACAAGCGTCTAACAGAAGGTGGCAGCATTTCAACATCATTTAGCCCAGCAAAAAAACCCAAACAAACAAACAAAAAAACAAAACACCCCCCCCCCGAAAAAAAAAACAAAACCAAAAACAACCCAAAACCAACCACCCAAAGAAAGCAACCCACAGAAGACGCCAAACTCCCAAAAAACCCCTCTGCACACCAGAAAATGAACTCAATCCACACGTCCAGAAAGCTGAAAGCTCTGTATATTCAGGCAGGATGTACACACTGTTGCCTTGAATTTATGGGTTTGATGAATTTGTGTGGTTACAGACAGGCAGGAAAGTGAAGTTTTGATAACTTTTCAGTCTTAATGTAAATGTGAGAAACAGGCAAGGTAGGTAGCAGAGGGAAGTGAAAAAAAAAAATTAGAAAATATGGCTGCCCAAAGGATCAGAAACAGCCCCCTCCCTGTACCCCCAGCTAGAGGGCAGTTTTGTGGTAGCTGCATTAGAAATATTGAGCAAGAAAATATGCAGTCCCTAATGAATTATTGGGATTTGATCTCATACCAGTTTGACAGGGGATAACTCTCTGTTTTCACAACTATGACACCCTGTATTGTCAGCACTCATGATCTAATCACGGGTTTTTGGCATTAACTGTTTTTCTTAAAAGCCTCAGTCTTTGAAACTGGGCAACCTCATAGGAACCCCTGCTTTCACTTAACCATTGCCATCACCAAAAATAGCATGATTTGAACCCTTGTGGTTATTTGGAAAGTCAAAAAACACGAGCGAAATGCTCTCACAATGTTCAAAAACCAAAAGGCAGAGTGGAAAGAATAAGAGAATTTAAACTAGAAAAAATTAAAATGACATCTCATAAGGTTAGCAAAAAGTTATACATCAGAGCTGGACTGATTGACAATAGTATGTTGCCGATGGGAAGCCTAGACACAGCACAAAAAGCCAAGTATGTCAGTTTGTACTCTGATACTGTGGAACTAAGTGCCTGGCTTAGTGCGTAGCCATGAGCATGAACTGGTGTTGTTCACTTCAGTGAGATTATTTGCTAATTTACAGCTCAAGTCATTGCTGGACTAAGTGCTTAACTCAAGAATTAATCTGGTGCCCAGTGCATTTTGGTGGTAAAACTCTCAAAATTGGGTCATCAGTGGTCTTAAACAGCATTTCATTCTATTTTTTTTAAACATGAAACTTCTTCGGCTAGCACTTGATTCATTGCGTGAGGTAGACGTGGGTGACAGTAAGCAATACTGTACTAATGGCCACCACAAGGACTCCACGTGTTGGCAGTAATCATTATGCTAATACCCAAAGAACCATGTCACGTTAGTTTCAATCTTTCTATTTGTGGTGGGTTGACCCTGGCTAGACAGCAGATGACCACCATAGCTGCGCTGTCACTCCCCTCTTCAGCTGGCCAGGGGAGAGAAAATATAGCAAAAAGCTTGTGGGTCGAGATAAGGACAGGGGGAGATCACTCACCAGTTACTGTCATGGGCAAAGCATACTTGACCTGGAGTAAATTAATTTATTACCAATCAAATCAGAGTAGGATAAAGAGAATTAAAACCAAATCTAAAAACACCTGGCCCACACACCTCCCTTCTTCCCAGGCACAACTTCACTCCCAAATTCTCTGCCTCCTCTAGTGGTCAGTTCACATGTTGTCTCTGCTGTTCTTTCCTCCTCAGGCAGAGAACTCTTCACACTCTTCTCTTACTCCAGCATGGCATCCCTCCCACAGGAAACAATCCTCCACAAAATTCTTCAACATGAGTCCTTCCCTTAGGCTGCAGTTCTTCACAAACTGCTCCAGCACAGGTCTCTTCTGCGGGGTGCAGTCCTTCAGGCACAGACTACTCCAGTGTGAGTTCCCCACAGGGTCACAAGTCCTGTCAGCAAACCTGCTCCTGTGTGGATTCCTCTCTCCATAGGTCCACAGATCCCTGCCAGGATCCTGTCCCAGCCCAGGCTTCCCATGGGGTCACAGCCTCCTTTGGGCATCCAGCTGCTCCATCATGGGGTCCTCCACAGGTTGCAGGTGGATAACAGCTCCACTGTAGACCTACATGGACTTCAGGGGGACAGCCTGTCTCACCATGGTCTGCACCACAGGCTGCAGGGGAATCTCTGCTCCAGTGCCTGGAGCATCTCCTTCCCCTTCTTCTTCACAGACCTTGGTGTCTGCAGAGTTGTTTCCCTCATACATTCTCTCTCTGGCTGAAGTTGCTGTTGACTGGGATTTTCCTCCTTCTTAAATGTTATCCCTGAGGTCCTACCACCATACCTGATGGGATTGGCCTTGGCCAGTGGTGGATCTGTCCTGCAGCTGGCTGGCATTGACTTCATCAGATGTGGGGGAAGCTTCTAGTGGTTTCACCCCTGTAGCAGCCCACCCGCTACCTAAACCTTGCCATGCAAACCCAATTATATTGTTCCCATACGTTTATCTCTTAAATCAAGTAAAAACTGGCAAAATCTCTCTGCGCAGTTTAAAATGGAGTAGTTTTAATTTCCAGGTTTTAAATATGGAAAAGAAATGCTAATTTTGAAGATACTTCCCACTATATTCACCTTGGATGCATGTCTGTCACGCAATCAAAGCAGTGGGCAGATTACCAATTGATGACCAATTATGGGAGGACTTCATCTTCAGAAGATATATGAAACCTTGCAAAAACTGAGATTTTGAGGGTTTAGCACAGATAACTTTTGGCTCAGGCACAGTCAAAAATGGCATCAGAGAGTGAGCCCCATAAACACTGAATGCCTTTCTGGGAGTCCCCTTCTGAGCCAGTAGCAGAACTGAGAAGAGGATTGTGGCATCTTTCATCCTCAGATCCAGGGAGAATTTTGTCAGACCACAGTTTTACATCTCATACTGAACACTCAGCTACTGTACGTGGTAGACTCAACCAAATACACACAGGTCAGGAACAGAGCTGGCAGGCAGAGTATACCAATTTAATTTTGTTTGGCTTTTTGATGTGCCTTCCTGGAGTTCTTATTTGCTGTGTTGTGGGTTAAAAATTTAAACAGGAAATCAGCTCAGAGGACCGGCTGACCATTTCAACCTTGTGGAAACATTTGTCCTTGCCTGCTTCCCAGAACAATTCAAAGAATGCCTTGTTTCTGATACACACAGCCAAAGTAAAAAATCTGTGGAGAATAATTTATGGACAGAATGATTCAGTAGGGTGACAGCACTCATTCAAATTAAAAGACCTTGGAGCAAAGATCAGTAGAGATATCTGCACACCTAAACAGAGGAAGTTCTGCTTAATTTTTGTGTTGTCCTGTAGACAGTCTTCTGAGTGAGTATTGTGCCTGAATTGTTACATGGATTTATTAGCTAATCATCCATTAGAGTGATCCTCTCAAGATTAATCTAGCCAAAATTTAACATAAATGATCTAGAATGACAACAATTATAAAAATCACTTTACAAAAGAATAACCTTTAACAGAAGAAAAAGCAAATTCAGGCTAAATTGATTCAAATGAAACACAGGCTATCACAGAGGGATATCTTTCTTTCTTCTTGTCGTTGTAATAACATTTTTGCAATGCTATAGTTCTGTCAGGCTTACAAATGCCATGTTTCATATTTTTCTCAAGGTTTTTTTTTTATTATTTTTGCTGTTCTTCCATGCATAAGGAATAAAACTTCATGCATGACTTCTAATATCATTATTAAGATCTTTATTAAAGTTCACTCCATCATAGCAGATGCATTTAATTGCCAATTCTTTCAGCTCATCTCTGCAGCACTGTTTATATTGCTTTAAATTAAACTTCTTCTTACTAATGGCAAGATCTGTCAATCCTCTAAATGGTAATGCATGAAAAGTATCATTAAGATCTGTGAATTAGAGGAAAACAAAACCAGAATTCAGTGAAGGCAAATGTATTTCATCAGGCCTTAAAGAGGTGGTTGATTTTAGGCTGCCTGTACTTGAAAAGTCAAATCACCTTTTGGTTAAAATTTCTAATGATCTCAGGATAGAGATTTATCTGAGAAAGGACTGTGTCAACCCTTCAGGATTTTGTCTTACATGGAAAGCAATTGCCTCAATGAGTGATAAACATTTCTCTCCAAATTTGGCTATCAGAGACCTGGCCTGTACTGAGTTCAGTATGCATTTCAATTGCTTGCAGGCATCAATTGCTGTAGCATACGTGTTAATTGCTGTAGTATACATGCTAAATCATGGCACAGAAGGACAAGCATTAGATGGGGCAACCCTGGTTTCAAACAGAAATAGGTTCATCCCATGGACATCATGGTCCTTTGTGTGTTTTCTGAAAAGCTTGTATAAGTCCTGTCAGGTGTCTATGGTTGATGCCCAGGAAAACCCCTGTAGGACGAAAGTCCTCAGATAATTCCTACTCAGGGGTCTACAGTGAATCTGTATCTTTTGGTTTTAGTTTATTTTCCTGATACTTAAAGCTTCCCCCGGGAGCTCTGAGGACTTCATTTCTTATCCTAATTTTTGCACTTCCCTTGGCAGGCAATTTGATTTTCATGATCCAGATAATGCTAAATGAGGTGAGACATGGGTAGACCTTCCCGACAGAATACAGAGAGAGGCATTTCTCTGTCACTGGGGGAAGAGCACTAAAAATTCACCCTCCTCTTTAAACATAGGCCTTTTAGCTCCCATGTACTCTGTTGACACATGAGAGGCAAATGGTTGCATTTTACTTGCTTTATGACTTGATTTATTTAGCTTTAAGTCAAAAGCAAATATTTAAAAGTTACAAGCCTATTTTGAAAAATGGATTTCCTCAGACTTGAATAGAAAGCTGGGGTTTGAAGATCATAGTTTTATAGCCTTAAGGAGGTAAAAGCACCGGCAATGTGTATTAGTGTGAGCAGTCATCCCATCTGTAAATCAAACTCATGATCAGGGTATGGACAATGCTGCACCAAGTGCAAATATTTTGGGAATTTTAGTGCATATTTTTGGAAATTTGATTCTAAATCCTGAGAAATTATTATGAAGTTCATTGCTAGTCAGTGTTGGGGAAAAAAAAATATCAGAAGGTACAGGGAAAAAAAAGTGCCAAAGGAGTGCTTCTTAAGCCTGTGTGGGGTTTTTTTTCTTTTAAATGCATTATGTGCCTATAGATTTATCACAGGATGCTTGCTCTTGGATTAAAATCCATAGTGATTGTTAGAGGGCCTGTGCAAAGGCACCAGTGCACAGTCTTACTTAACGAGCACCATAACACACATGGAATCTAGTTTATGGCCATAAAGCTGAAACTTTGCATCCCCAAAGACAGCAGCAGAACATTCTGGACAAAGTGGAAAAGAAAGACTTGAATGTAAATGCTGAACCACTGTATTTGTGTTCTTTGGTAGTGCACTGAAGTGAAAGCAATCCTGGGCCTCCTCCAGGATGCCCTGGTGGGCAGCTTTGAGGAATAGGGCTTTGCACAACTTGCCTCAGCTCCTGTCATAGCCTCT
Organism: Platyrinchus mystaceus; assembly: GCA_035041135.1. Lineage (NCBI taxonomy): Eukaryota > Metazoa > Chordata > Aves > Passeriformes > Tyrannidae > Platyrinchus > Platyrinchus mystaceus. The sequence goes on from JAWWLV010000088.1 coordinate 59,397,937, forward strand.
GCATTTGAAAGGTTTATCTTTAACTCATTTGGGGTTTGGAAGGAGGGCTTCTGCACACTCTGAAATATATCCAGAAATGGCAGCATGTTGGGTTTTCCCCCAAGAGCTTGGTCTGCCCTCAAGAGGGGACACGGTGCCAGGAGCAGGTTCACTGCCCCCTGTGCCGCTGGGCTGCAGGAGAGATCGTTTGAATGCTCGTTTCCAATATCATTACAGGTTGTAACTTTAACAAAGTCCTTCATTTTGAATCGATGTATATGATGGTGACCTTCATTATCCTTCATCTGTGGATAGAAATGTGACGAACATCCACCAGGACAACTTATCACCAAAACCCTGTTCTTGCTCTCCAAGTATTTATTGACAAATCTAATTTTGAAGCTATTTTCTGCATGCCTAATCTTGTAAGTATATTAATATTCTGCCTAACGTCTTGTTTATAAGCAAACAAATCCATTTTTTCAGAAGGGCATGAGAGTGGTAAATCTGTTAACAGAGGATGAATTTCTAATCTGGGCAGTAAGACTTCTTAAAACTCCCCAAAAGTTTATTTGCTAATGCACGTGCTTTTCACTTAGATAAAGCCATTTTGGGCAGAGTTGGGACTAGTACTCATGAGGACAAGTAAAATGCACTGAACACCTATGTATGCTATGTTCCTCTATGGAATTGATAAACAGTAGGAAAGAGTTTGGGGAAAAAGAAGTAAGTTTAACTTTCCTAGTCTGCATGCCTGAGTATATGAGGTACAGGAGAGACATAGAATAGCTTCATTCTACAGCCAGCTTTGCCATATTTAGGTTGGTCTTTGACTAGTCGTGTCCAAGAGTTGTGCCTCTATTCTACCTCAGTAACTTTGACTAAGCTTCCTTATTTCCATGGCAAAGCTCTGCTAAATTATAAACATACCTCAGGTAAGAGGAGTTTTCCACACTGTAGCACCATCTGCATTGCAAAGGTGAAATGATACATCAGACAGGTTTCAGGTAGGAATAAGGTTCTGGTAGGTCTGCGTATTCTCTAATTGAAAGTGACTGGATAGGGCTGCTGGCAAATTTGCAAGGCTTTCTCCCTGCTGTGTCAATATAAGTGAGGGGCCTTTCACAGCCAAAGAGCAGCCCCCTGTAAAGGGCGCTGTAAGCTTCAGTACATCGTTTCCTTTGCGTACATTAAGACAGCTGGCAGTTTTGCTATAGCATGGGAGGTGCCACTGTAAGCACAGGGTTTTCCACCCACTGGGAGAAAGATTATGAAATGTGAGGGACTGAAAAGCCAGCAATTGCTTTACAGAAGTTGGAGCCTGTCTGTAACAATACTAGTGGGATTTGCTCAAATTTATTTTCAGATGATCATCCTCAATCAGCCCAATATTTCCACTAGAACACAAAACGGTGTAAATCTGAGTTTCTTCTCTCTTTTGACAATGGATCCATACACTCATTATGATTTTGTAAGATGAGCTTTTATTTCCCACATAGATGAGTCCACTACTCACCCTTCTTTTCCAAATTCTGTTTGCTGTGTTTTGTTCCTAGGTAGTACATTTCTATGTGATAAAAGGATATCAGCAATAACTAAGTGAAGTGGGAAGCAGAAATGTGGTTAGATATACAAATATTCCCCTTCCTTTACAGAAAAAAACCCCACCAAACACAGAAGTTTGACCTGTCTCAGAGATACAGAAGAACCAAATGTTTGTTACAGTAAACTGTAAGGGAATGTGATATATACATATACTGTGTATATATACTATATATACACACTGTACTATATTATATGTGTGTATAGATATACACATACACATATATATATATATATATATTAATTGAGGCAACTGAGCAAAGCTAGGACACTAAAGTGGTTTCTGTCTTCAAAGCAGTTAGCTAAAACAAAATAAATGCACAGTCCAGTGCCTCACTAAAAGTCCCAATCTGGATCAGGCAAGCCTCAACTAAACTGCTCTTTATGAATGACCCTGTGAAACTCTCTGCAGAGGTACAAAAGTAAAGTACCTGGTGACAGACTTGGATAACGTGTTTGGTTGTCCTATCACAAGTGCCATTTAAGTGTGCTGCAACAGACAGTGAGGCATATAATTCTGCCAAAGTAAAGGCAAATGTAGAGTGTCTCAGCACCATCCTCCAATTTTGCCTGGATGTTATTTGAGAAGGGATGTTGTGTGGATGAATGAAACCACTGGTATGGGGAATACAGCATTCTGGAAGGGGAGAAAAAGGGGCTTTATTTTTGCTTAAGTAGCAATGTTTTCAGGGTGCCTGGGGACATCTGAGGTATAGGCTTCAGAACAAGCCTAAGAGAGCCTTGCAGATGTGAACTGGGAATCACTGGTTCCAGAAAATGACTGACAATAGTCTTGTAAACATAAAGCATTGGGTAACCACTATGATATTGTCGCTGTTACCAATTCGATTGAATAACTTCCAGAACCAATACTTGGGCTAGGCACTTTGACCAGGAGGTTTTGGCCTTCTCAAAGGAGGCCAAAATAGCTGGAGAAGTAGGGTATAAGGCCTGAGAAGCTGTTGCCTCTTTGTGACAGAGGTACAAAGTACAACCCACTGCCAGTGCTGTGTGCTTCTGGGCCCTGCTTCTGCCTTCTCTGAGTCCCTCTCAGGGCTGTATATACTTCTTGTAAGTCATCTTTGTCCCTCACATCTCAGAAATGCTGTTTTTATAATCTGGAAAGGCTCAATTCAAGATTTCTGGATGACAGCTCCCTTACAATTATGCTTTATTTACAACTACTCCCAAGAGTGGGTATGATTTTAAACAGACTACCTATCCCACAACAAACACATGCTTGTTATAATAGCAACAAATCAATATCTTAAGAATGAGCTTTCAAGGAGTTCCTTGAAGAAGACATAAGCAGCTGTCAGAAAGAAGTTTAACCTTTGAAAGTTAAGATGCAGCTTAAAGCCTGTCCCAGGCATAGAGAAAGTGTTTGCTGAGGGGAAACACCAAATAATCACATAAAATGTTTTCCTAAATTGGTTTTTGTAGACTGGTTTTCATAGACTCTGAGGCCTCACAACATCTTTGTAATGGTCATAAGGTTCTGAGCATTTGTGGCTTAAATTCAGTTCCCTTCACACATGCAGATGACTCTGGAGGAAAGGGAAAACTGGCCAGAGTGTTTTGTTATGTCTTCCAGCCTAAAACCACAAGACAGTAACTTTCATCAAACAGGTCAAGGTTTCCACTTGCACCTTCCCTGCTGCACAGTTTGTTAATGCAAGATGAAGTGCTGTATCGTTGGGGTGTCTAAAGCACAGTACATGTGAACACCTGATTAGATGTTGAGGTCCCTCATATCAACAGCATTCAGACAATGAAAATTTGTGTTTGCAAGGATTAAAACTATTCCCATTGATGTTTTTAGACTGGACTTAGGAAATATGTTCTCATAAGAGATTTGTCTCTTATGGATAAGATCTTAGACACTGGAAATGCTAATGTAAATGTTAGAAATAGCGTTTTTGCTCATTTTATCAGTTTTTCCACAATCACTGATGCCACAGGGCTCTGTAGTGCCCCTCTGGCACGTTGTACTTTCCTCTGTTTTCAAAACCATTTGACACTGTTTGTTGCTGGCATTGCACACTGAGCAGCAATGTTGATCCGATAGCATGACTGGTTTTAGTTTAGTCTCTTTGTGGTCCTGCTGCGTACATTCCTATTCATGTGCTCTTTCTCTGTCAGATTGTATGTACTACTGCATGGTAGTATCCTGGCCTCCAAGCAAGCAGATATTGCACAGGTCTGATTTCAGCAGAACAGGATAAATAGGATTTTTTTTTTTTTCAGTTTTTTCTCTCTAAATCAGCAGTAACAGCAGGATATTCTTCGCTGATCTGTTGTTGTATACCTGACAGTTTCTTTCCTCTTGATTAACAGGAGTAAATGTCTCAAGTTACTGTGGAATAAACAGTTACTATTTGTCAGCTGAGTAGTTGTAATGGGTCCTATGACTTAAGCTGATGCATTTTACCTTGCAGCAGGGGCAAATGGAAAATTTTGTCAGGTCTGTTGACAGACCGGAGTTTGTTAAGCTGCTTTAACTGAGCTATAGGTCAGTTGTGGCAGAGTCCTCCAGTACAAGTATACAGAAACGTGTAGTTAGCAGCAGGTAACTCTGTTCAAAGAAAGGATGTCTTTGTAGATGTGTAGGGATACCATAGTTCTTACCATAAAGTTACCATAAAAAGAAGGGGGGTGAAATTATTATTATTATTATTATTATTATTATTATTATTATTATTAACCAGGTTGGGGAGAAGGTGAAGGCTGACAGTAAGGAAGGAAAGTAACAGAAGTAGAAGCAATAAAATAATTATACACCTGCCAATTCTTTTCTTTCTTGTTAAAGAGTCACCCATCTTTTTGTCTGTGCAAAGTTCATTTAAATATTTCTTTCCCAGGCAATAGGATAAAAACAGTTCATTCAATACTGTATAGATCCCAGAATGTTTTCAAATTTCCCCCTTTTGTGTGTTTTAAGATTGACAACTATGTAATTAAGCATAACAAAGAGGGAAAGGATTTAACAAGATTTAGCACAACTTGGGCAACTTGGGGCAGCAAACAGAATGAAAGTCAAGGGCAGATGATAAATGAAACTGTGGAGTTACCTCTGTAATCAGAGGTGTGCAGACTCAGTGTGAAGCACTATTTTAAGAATGGAAACAATCATAAAACTGTATGAACAAAGTATGATATGGCCAACAACCAGGTGTTTCTGGCAAGGTCCAAGAAGCAATGGTGAGTGGAGGAGTCAGCTTGGTGATAACCATTTGTAGAGGAGATGCACGTAACCCCTCTTCCTGCTGTTCTAGCACGAAACTCCAAAGCAGTAGTGCTTCCAGGGACATCTTAGCAGTGGCTTCTTCATCTTTGTCTTTCCTTACCCACATTGTGTGGTGTATGTTGGAAATGTATTCTGCTATGTTATAGTCTAGCCTGTGTTCTACACATCTTTGGTGTAGAGAGAGTACTCATCCCATTAGGTCATATCAAGGTCCAGCTTCAGATAAATCTGGTGGAAAACCTACCCCATGAACTTTGCTTTAGAGAAGAAAGAAAAAATAAAGAGGAGTTCTGTGCCTTAAAATAAGTCACTTGTCTTCCTCTGCCCATTTCATTCCATTCAGAGCCCTTTTTTCAATTTATCTTGTTCTTTATCTCATTTTCATTGTCAGGCACTGACTCAGAATAAGGTCTTTAAAGTTCAGAGAGAAAAAGGGCCTGCAGAGTAATGTGGTATTTTCCCTATTCCTTTCTTGTTCCTTTCACATTGCTACCCTGCTAACTTTATACCATTATACCTTGTAATGTCCTTTCTATGTACCTCAGAGTCAGATGCCTATTTAATCCTCCTTACAACTGCTGCTATAAAAATTCCTGTGCATGGAACAGATGCATGTGTGCTGCCATGATGAATGGCCTGTAGACACAGAGCTGCCATCCCGTTTCATCCATGGGAGTTCTCCGTGCAGTATGATAGCATGGCTTCCTGCCAATGCTCAGCCAGTGTTTTGGAGTGGGTTGCTCTCTCTCTCTCTTTAGGATATTTTACTTTCACTGCTTTTGCCATTTTTTCCTGGGACTTAAATAATGATGGGATAGATCTGCTTCCTGCTCTGAAGCTACAGCTGCTTTGGTCTTTGGTAAGAGAAAGCAGCTGTGTCTGTGACATAGCTACATTCCTTACCTGTCAAAGACACTCCTCTGAAATGACTGGAGGAGAAGCTGGCTCCACTGGCTTTGCACCAGGAATGCTGAATCCAAGCAGCTGCAAATGGATTTGAGGCCTTTTTCCACAATGACCCTGTTACTGTGCCTCTTACATACAACTGATGCAGGCAGACATCTCCCAGGAGCTGCTTGGCTTTATCATTTAAACAAGTTGACTTCTTGACTATGACCTTCTAAAATTGGCATTGTGCAACCATGCTTTATTAAGTTCATTATATCCTGTAGCATCCCAAATGGTCCATAATAAAAACTTTTAAAATGACCTAATGAATTCCTCAACATAATTAATGTTTCAGTTGAGGCTAGCCCAAAATATTTCCAACACGTAAAGTTTCCATATATCAAAAAAAAAAAAAAAAAAGCAAACTGATCCATGTAGCCACAGCTGCCAAGCATTGAACTAATCAATTCTATCTACAAGATTCTTAATTTCAAGACATTATTTGGCCATGGTGGGAAACTTATAGAATTTCCTGTAGGAAGACCTCACTTGTGGTGGATAAATATCAGCCTCACTGCTTTTCCAATAAGACTTTGGCTGTAAAGTCTCTTGGGTGTATTTGATAAAGTTGTTATGACCTATTCTTCAGCACCCCAGAAATTATTTCTTTAGGACCAAAAGAAGTCATACTGGGACAAGATTTTGGTTACTTCTGCTAAAGCTGAGGCCTTTGTATACTTTGAAATGCCAGATTTGCTCTAAATTAAATGTGTATTCCTTTCTTACGTTCCAACTATGAGTTGTAGTCCATCTGCTAGTGTAATCCAAAATATCATTATTTTACACACAGCTATATTGCTGCAAAGGAATGCACCACAGCTGCCAGATCTGTCTGCTGGTGATTGTATCTGAAATGGTAGAATTGAGCCTCAGTCATAACTGATAATTGATATCATAGTCAGCTCCTTAATCAAACAGCATGTCTAGACAAAATTCTTGTTGACCCTTCTCATCAAAAATCCACACAATTGTCCTAAAAGTCAAACAGTTCGCTGTATCTATTACTAGAATTAGTTTTTTCATCTTTGTGGGGAAATGAGTACCTAGCTGTCTTTGACAGAGCAAAGGAAACATAGTCTGTGGATTTACAGATTATGCATTGTAGTGTCTATACTCTGTAGAAAGCTCTAGATACCAAGAACTCATGAAAAACGCCAGTATAAGCCTAATTAATGCGGAAGAAAGAATCTTCAGTCTAAGTGGCAGAGAGCATGTTCTTAAACGTCAGTGAAAGTGTCTGTTTTCTGATGTATTTGAACCTCAGAAGAGAAACTGTGGTCCTGTGAGGAGGCAGTGGCCTAGTTCCTCATGATCCTGAGAGGGCCAGGACAATGCCCTACTAGCTGAATTGTGGGCTTGTCAAGAACACTGAAATCTGAGGAGCTTTTAAACATGCTACCATCGTGGCAGCCATACTATAATACATCATAAAAAGAAACACATGTTAAAACAAATAAAGCAAAGTGTGAAAAAGGAATGAAAAATTCCATACTCACAAGCATACAATGACCATTGTCCAAGCTGGTAAATTTGCCATTCTCCCCATGAAAAAACAGTCTTTTTTTTTCTGTAACTAACTTTTTTAAAATTTTCACTTTGTGGGCTAGAAAATTCTACATTCAGTGGTTCCAAAAATCTATTATTATCACTTTTTGTGATTATTGTTCTAATAACAACATGCTCAGGCATTTCCCAGAACAGGGCTAGGAGAAAATCCATTGTGTTGTCTGCTTTGCCATGAGAATTTTAGCATGTGTTCCTTTTAACAATTGTTATGGTATGGAGCAGAGTTTTGAGTTAATCTGCCTTTTCACATCTCCATGTAAAGCCATCCTGAATCTCAAAATGTCTTGGCAAATTTCGTGGGTAAAATTGAAAGAGGCTTTTTTAAGTACTTACTGCAAATTAATCCTTTTGAAGTTTCCAACCATGTTAATTATAGCTCAGTGTTAGCTGTAGGTAACTGGCATTTATCCTGTGACCATAGTGCTGTAATATGCTAAAGAAGCTGGAGTGGGCAGAAGCTGGAAGGTGAGTCAAGGGAAAAGTCTTGCAAGAAGGAACATCTAGAATTTGGATCAGTGGGATTTAGGTCTCCTGGGAAAAGAAATGGGCACTTAGCCAGAGGCTACGGGACAAGTATCTGATGGGAGATGCAGAAGGTCTGAGATGGTCTTGGACTATGACGTATGAAAAGTATTCAAAGAGACAAAGTAGGGAGAGGAAAAGGCAGAAGATGCCATAAATTTTGAGAGGAAAAAGAGTAGAGCTAGGACTGAAAAAGATAGAGGCTGCAGGGCTGGAGAAGTTGTATCAAAAAAGAGGGGTAAAAAGAAAGTGAGCAAGGACCATGGAACTGGTGTGCCTGAAGACCAGATAGTCATCCTGGACTGTCCCCAGAGGGCTGAAACAAGGGTAAGGCGGAAAGTGGGAAAACCATTGCAAAGATGACAGACAGAGTGTGTGAGGCTAGGACTCCAACATCTGGGTAGGAATTGACAAGGGCCAGAAGAGGGAAGAGCTGTCCAGAAGGGTCTGTGGTGCTGTAATATTCTTCCCTGGGTTTTTGTTTTGTTTCGGTTTGTTTGTTGTTGTTGTTTTTTTTTCTCCACATAAAAGTAATACATACATGTATGCCTTCCAGAAAATGGAACTTCTGAAATGTTGTAATCAACTGGTGCTTTACCTGCACGTAGGGCAGGAAATTTAAATCCGGAATTTCCAAAATTGACTTGACTCTGTCATTTCCCAAATTACAACTCCATGTGCTTAAATTGGTTTCATGCAGGTATGCATGCGTGTGTGCATGTTTGTTCCTATCTAAAGCCCAAATGCACCTCAAATCACAAATCAATTCCACATAACTGCATCAGCAAAAAATATATTAATATCCATATATGATTTGTACCTGGATTTACATCAGAATGAAGTAAGACTCAAGAATTTTTTTTTGGTGGACATAGTTTATAGGATACAAGATTTTTCTGTAAGGAGTGGTAAGCATATTAGTTATGATAGGGATGCTGTACTTAGTTCCTTATATAGTCATCTGTTTCTTAATCACTAGTCTCCAAATAAACTGAGCAATCTTATCTTGGCAATCATCAGATCTGTTATTGGTCTGTGAAAATATTATTTAAACTTGGGAAATTCCTGTAGTTAACTTTTTCATAAACTGAGAGATGGATTCCTGCATTTGAGAAATCAACGTTTTAGCAGGAACTAATGGCCTTTTAAAATATGTTCTTATACCACAGCAGTTCTTATAACAACACCAGAAACAAAAGGCTTTCTTTAGCCACTGTGGTTAATAGATTGCATGTGATTATATGAAGGGTGAGTTTTATTGCTGTTTCTGCATCCAAAATCCTGATTGGAATTGTATCATCTAGGTTATTGCTTTCTGAATATTCCTGTAGCTCTTCTACACAGGATCTTGGCCAACATAGTAGGTTAGACATTAGTCATTTGTTTTCCAGTACCCTTGGCTTCAGCAAGATTTATTTTAGCAGGAGGTTCACCACTATTTTCTTTCCATCCATGGAAACATTTCCCTCCCAGCAAAAACTTAACCACACTGATTGGTGAAAAGATGAAATTCCCAAAAGAAATATGTTGAGCAGGGATCCCTGGAACAGGTGGTGAGGTGAAGCTGGGTAACAAGCTTGGACACTGCTAAACTTGAAACTGAATTGGATGGTGCCACTCTAGGAAATGGGAAGAATTTATTATATATTAGGCTAACAATAGCATTTATGAACAACATAGTATGCTTAAACGAAGCATATTACCACTCTGTTAGAACACCACTACAGATGTTCCCTTCCTTTCGAAGTCATACTTAACACTGGTGTTTTAGCAGTGTGTTATAACAGCTATATGAAAGGGGAGAGTAAACATTTAATAAAGATTTATTGCCTCCCCATGGCTTCCTTGCTATATTGTCAGTGTTTGCAGTGTTGTTTTACTAAGACTATTCCTGTAGAAGCTGAGATGAACTCTTTCCATAGGTGCCTGTGAATAGCCATCAGGCATTGCGTATTAGGAACCATTTTACTAACAAAGCGTATTAAAAATAATAACTAAAATGTAATATGACATGTTAGTCGTAGCGCCTCAACTGTGAAATGTATTTTGCATCTTTCTCTTCTTACTAGTAGTTTGTGAAAATATCAGTGTTTTTACATTTATTTGAAGTTATTACAGTAACAAGAGATATCAGTGAATCACATTCTTTTTCTGAATATTTGAAATTGAAATACTAATTCCCAGGCTTAGTGATGATTCACTGTACAAGCTTGTTCCTGGACAGAATAAATGCTATTCCTACATCCAAAGCATATGGTGCAAATTCTCATGTGAACAAATACAGAATTGGATTTCTTTGACCAGTTTGCCAATATTTGTTTAAAATGAATTATATTTCTTGCCACAAAACACATTCACTGCAACAAGGGTGTATGGCCTGGGATTGATCCATCCCCCCCTTTATGGCACCAGGCTTTTTATAATATGAAGCAGATTGGGAACCACTGTGCTACAATATTAGTGGAAAATAAACACAAGCTAAAAGTGAATTCATTAAAAACATTAAACAAATATTTACAAAAAATCTTCTGCAGTGTTTGCCTACCTCTTATTCGAACCACTGACCTAGAAGGAAATGCTCCAAGCCAAATGGGACTTGAAACCATTTACATCACTGTTTTTGTACTAATAACCTTGTGGATTTATTACTTTCACAGCATTTTATTGTTGTTTGCACACTACCTGGGGCTTTTTGAACTCATTATGCTTGCCATTATTCTGTATTGCTATATAAGAAGTGCTCATCTGCTTTTCTGGTAATCTTGCAACATTTCCCATAGTATTTCCCTGTGTCCTATATTCCATAGTTTATATTAGACATGAATGATATAATAATAAGCAGTAAACCTATTGTCATTCATTTGTGTGAATAGCACTATTCTGCATTTGGAAGTGCACAAAAAAGTGCTAATAATCACTTGTAAAAACCAGACATTGGGTGCTGTTAGTCTCCTTTGTCACAGTAGACATCCTCATTTACATTTGTATCTTCCTTTTTTGCTGCCTGAACAAAGAGAAGTGCAGACCCTATGATTACCACAACTTGCAGTCCCACTGGAGGATTGGAGACTTCTCACAGTCCCTTGTGTCAAATGGTTTTTGAAGGAAAAAGGACACCCTGGGCTCATAAGGAGCAGATACTTGCTGGTTAGTGTAGGGCTTTGCCTTCTTTCTAGGCTATCCTTGGGTATGGCATGAGCACGATGCCAGCAGCTTGCAGAGCAAAATAGCTGAAGGAGAAGCATCTTTCCAGGAAATGCTGGGCTGAGCTTAGGCCAACCTGAAAGCATTACTGGGCCAGGTACATAGCCCTCTATTGAGGCAGTCTGGCTGTCAGACACGCAATTGGTTGCTTTGGAACAGATCATCTATTTGCGAGAGCAGGAGGGGAATAAAGGGACAGGTTTTCCTGATTCCTTTATGTATAGGACGTTTCTGCATCTGCCTTATTCTGCTGTGTAAGGGCTCGTATGCCCATAAGTAAAGTGTCAGCTAAAACACCACATGGTGGGAATAGGCATGTTACTGAGAATATTAATTTCTCTGTTCTTTTCCATTCATCTTCTTTTCTAAGTCACAGCATTCATTTAACAGCAATTTCTTTGAAGAAAGAAGCAATCTGCAGTACCATGCTAGGCTTAGATATGAAAGTAGAAGAAAGGAACAAGTAGGGAGAGAGCAACCTTTGCTGGAGCGTACTTTCAGCTGAGATATTATAGACATGGATTTTTTTCATTTTCCCCTCCACAAAAAATTTTAAGACATTGCTGAAAGCATTTATTTTGTTTCTAGAAAACATTCACTTAAGGGCCACTTATTTTCTACAGACTTGCATAAAGCTTTCCATAATGGGTAGAAGTTGATACTTACCTTGGGACACATTAGACACTTTCTGCTGGCTTATATTTGGCCCCATTTGGTGAATAAGAAAGAAATGTTATTTGCAGGAAAGAAAATTAAAAAGAGAATGTCTTTTAGATCAGAAGGAAATTACTTTTCAGATCTTGGACATCCTGCATCTGGCTTAAGACTGGAAATATTCTGCAATTATGTCTTTTTCCTTAGCACAGGTTTGCTAACATCAGTGGCTATAAAGCGTGCTGGCTTTAGTGTTGAAAGACAGTTGGTAAATATGGCCAAGGTGTTATGTATCTCACTAAGATCAAAGTATAAGGCATCAATTTTCTTTGACTGCAACTTCAAGAGGCGATGAACAAAAAAACTTGTATACTTATGGACTTTTACCTGTTCTCCAATAGTCTTGTACAAGAACAAGCTGGCTTAGCACTGTTGTCCTTATTTCAAAGGATGAAATGTCACAGAATAGCTGCAGAATAAAAAGACCTCTGGAAGTCATCCAGTCTGACCTTGCTGCACACAAAAGTGTAAAATTCAGCTGTTTGCTCAGGGCCACATCAAGTTGGGCTTTGAGTAACTACAGGGATGAAGACTCACAGACTATCCAGGATACCTCTTCCAGTGTTTGACCATCCATGCAGTAAAAAAAGTTTTCTCTTACATCTAATTGGACTTCTTTGTACTTCAGCTTGTATCCTTGCCTCTTGTCCTATCAATGGGCACTACTGAAAGACCCTGGTTCCATCTTTACTAGTCCTCCTTCCCTTCAGATATTTATACATCTTGATAAAATCCCCCCTCGAGCCTTCTGTTCTCCAGGCTGGATGGTCCCAGTTCTCTTAGCCTCTCCTTTTTCTGTCAGATGCTCCAATACCTTAATTATCTTAGTGGTTTTTTGCTGTACTCACTCCAGTGTGTTCAGGTCTCTCTTCAAGCCTAGAACTAGACCTAGCACTACAGATATGTCTCAGCAGGGCTGAGCAGAGGGGCTTTGAATAACTCCCTCTACTCCCTCTACCTATTGGCAATGCTTTTCTTAAAGCAGGTTAGGCTGTTTTTGATTGTGTGTACTTTAAAACTATGGAATGTACAATTCCCTAACATTAATGATATTTGATAAAATTTGGGCAGCCATATCTAGACTGTGCTCTATTCCTCCTAGGGCAATCCTCTTGTCTAGTACAGTCCCATAAGTACTGTTGCTCTCATGGTAGATAATATCACTAAGAATTAAGCATCTGTTCCTGGGGAATAACTGAAGAAGGATCTGATAGGCAGGAATGCTAGAGCAGCTCAGGGGATAAGGCATCCTTGAGATACTTTGTGGTGGACGCTCTGGAATATGCTCCAGCAGAGTGTGCTCAGTGGCATGATTCACAGCAAGAGAAATATCTCTCCATTTGTCTGCACCTGTGCTATCACACTCTGGGAAGTATCAGTAAATACTCCATAAGGGAATTCTCCAGAAAGTTACTTTTCCACTCATCTCTGGTGGGTTTTTCTCTGTGTGTACTACAGTGCTATTGTCTGGCAAAGCCTAAACTCTCATCAGCTGTCTCCATGACTGCAGGCCTGCATGCAGCCTGCGTGATCTCCTTAGCAAGGCACCCTGCTGCTTGTCAGGGCAAAACCCACTGCCAAAATTCCTTCCACCAAGTCTCATACCCTTCATCTGCCTCTTTTTTCCCTTTTGCTCCCTGTCCCAAAATCTGACTTGCATTAACAGCTGGAAGAGTTCATCTTCTAGAGTAGGATCTGTGTCTTTCCACCAGCAGTTTAATTTACTGTGCTGGCAAGCTGAGAGCACTTGCACACAAGGGCTTAGGAAGAACAGGCATATTCTCCCACAGTCTGCCATGAATTAATTCATAGAGCAGTACACAAAGTAATGCAGCGTGACGAACCATCAGCCAACCTGCTGAAACCCAGACTGGTGAAAGACTAATCCAGCACCAGGACTTTGCTCTGAGGGCTGCTTTGCCTGCCCAAGATAAGTCTCATGTCACTGTACAAGTAAAGTATACTTACAGGTAATGCTGTGAAGTCAATCTTGGGGACTGGTATCTGGTCTGAGGACTAGGATAGGCTGTAGGGAGGCGTGAGATGTTAGCAAAATTCAACCTGTTCCTGTATCCTCCCTATCCTGCTTTGCCTGCCTGTCTCAGGGATGATATGTCAGAAGTCTCTGCTGGGTTGTTCTGCCACCATTCCCAGAAGGACTGTCCCTTCATTGATGGGAGTGGTGGAGGGTAGTCAGCAACCAAGTATTTTCTGCCAGCATCCTCATTGCTGGTGGAATGCTTTCAGACTGAGCTAAAGTACAGCAGTAGCCTTTAGCTTGTACTGCAAATCCTTCAAGAAAGTAAACAATAAAGTATGTGTTTACAGTGCTGTGATAAAATTATGTATAGGGGAAGAGCCCAAAGAGTGCATCTTGTCAGTTTTAGTCACGTTTGGATTAATGTCAGCTTTTCTCTCCCCTAATACAAATAATATGCAAAATTTATATTAACTTATTGTATAAAAGTATATGGCTGTTAGTCCTTAAGGCACAGCCACAGACATATATACACTCACAAAATTATTTGGCCTCTGTGGACCCTGATTAGCAGCCTTTTACATGTCCACACTTGCAAATATTGTTGTGAAAAAAATTAAGAACAAAAACCAGTCCTGAGACTACTGTGGTCTCATCAATGTCAATTTGTAAACATGAAAACAACAAAATTTCCCAAATAGGTTTTGGGTATTTGTTAGCTAGGATTGCTTCAGACAACCTGAATGGGCTTTAAAAGTCTCTTGATAGCAGATGTGCTGTGAATGAAGAGTGGAATTCTAGTGAAACACCAACAAACTGCCTCTTTCAACAGCTTTGAGATGGCAGGTCTTTGCAATCTTCTCAAATCCATTTGCAATTAAGTGATTTTTTTTTTTTTCCCCTAGAAGGAAAACCCCTTCATTTTCCTCTGTCTGAAGATCAGGTACAGCAAATGGTAAGAATGTTGATTAGTCTGGGAGTGCCACTGTTCTGGACACAACCATCAGGAACATCTGAGCTGTGCTGGGATGACTCTCCTGCTTCTGACCTCTTGTCATCCCTTGCCTGCCCGCAGTGGGGTGTGGGGCAGGTGGAATAGAAAAAAATTCTGTTCAGAAGGGATTTTCAGCTGTAACTTTAAGCAAATCAGCCTTATCGTGGCTGGTGATCAGTCCCAACACATTTTATCTACTGGGTCAGCTGAGTAGAATGCAGTTTACAGGATGTGGCTTGTTAGCGATTTAAAATTGGACATCCTGTTTGCTTTGCATGGATGTCAGTCTGTGGTAGCACTTAAAAGCAGAGCTTTCTCAAGGGTCCCTGGCCAAACTGTCCTCTTCCCCTGTGCCTGTGCACCTCACTGCTTTGGGTGGCACGATGCCAGATTATATCAGCTGAGAATCAGGACCAGGCTATCACTTGAGGAAAAAGAAGTGAAAATGGCAGTCAGTCCTGTTCAAATGAAGTTAAATATAAATTCAGACTTTTTACCTCTCACATGCACAAAGATACTGAAATTGTATACAAGAAGTTCTTTTCATACTATCTGCTAGAGAAGAAAAAGGACATGGCCCCATTTGTTGCCTCTGTTAGGAGATCTCCTTGATTGGATTAGCAGACCAAGAATGCCCATTGACACATTTGCCACCTGCACCAGGATTGTGCCTGGCAAACAAACATAACTGGAGGCTTGCAGCACTGTGGTCGTCCTGTGACACTGTTTTGTACCTGTCCCTTTACATGGTTCTTCAGTTTTGTGAGGGTCAGACGCTCTGGATGGGTATCAGGTAGCTTCTACATAGCAGAAGCATTAAAAAAGTGTAGCCACACTTGGTTGGCATTATCTGCCAACAGCCAAAATAAAAACTAAAGAGAACTTCAAAAGCCAGCAACACTCTCAGAAAACTTGATTTTCAGTGATATCCTGAAAATCTGCATTTAAGACAGTGTGGGGAAACTATCGTTGCCTAGAAAACCATCAAGCAGAATGGAAAACTCATTTGTATGCTTCAGAGGTGCAGTATCATTGGTTGTATTTTGTGCAAACAAGCTGGTGGTTCACACTACCACTGACTGTTCACACTAATTTGTTTGTCAGTGGGATCTGTGATAAAAGATCCTTAAATGGACTTGATAAAAATCCATTAGTAAATGAGGTATTTTGCATGGTATCTGCAGCATCCTGTCTGCCTGCTGTCCAAAGGTGCTTACCAACTGTAATATCATTTCTGAGTGCTAACTGCTAAGTATTAGTAATACCATATATTTAGTCCTCACAGAAAGGCTTTCAAAACCCATGCAAAAAACCTAGTGTCTGTTTCTTTCTTTTTGGCTCCCATCCATCCCCTGTTTTCTTCTCTTCCCCTTTTCCCCATATTTTCTTTTCTTTTTTTCTGACCACTTATGCTTTCCCATTCTAACCACATCTTAATGTTTCACTCTGTCTTGTGCAGCAAAGTTTCTCTTTAGCCTCTGCACAGAGCTGGCAAGTAGACAAACTAATGCAATGAGCTGTCTTGGGTAGAAAATGTCTGCCTGGAAGGATCAAAGTTCTTCTTCAAAGAGACAGAAAGTCAATGTTGTGTAATGTCCGAGTTCCTGGTGACCTTCTTGGCAGTTAAATGGAAAGAAGGACAAACTCGTGATTATGAGGCTAGACTGGGGATTTGGTGACCCAGTTCAGGTCCCCTCTCTGACATCCCAAAATGTCCCTTACAAACCTCCACCTATGCAGATGGGGGACTTTTCACAAGTGTGTGACGAATTCTGAAAATTTGAGAAGGAATCATCTGCCTTGTTTAGCACCAAAATGCCCTTCAACTGGTGGATGTTTTCTTCTCCCAGAGCCTCCATTCTTTTCTGAAAAACAGTTATTTCTTGCCTTGTAGATGAGACAAAGACATTTATGGTGTTGGAGCTGTGTAGACAGTGCTACACTATATGGGTGCCATAAGAGGAGAGAATGTTTTGCTATATTTGGCACTGGGGCATGGAGACACTCATGCATAACTTATTGAAGGCCTAGTCTCATGAGCCCCCTCTGAAATAAATGAATGGCCCTTGTAAGTGAAAAATTAACATTATGTAGATTTGTTTAAAATAAATGGATTCTTTTTTGGTAATGAGAAAAGAATATATATTAAAAATACTCAGGCATAAACACTTTTTAATATTTTTTTTGGCACCAGTGGGGTCTTTTTTTAGTTGATTTTGTCAGCCACATTTCCTTTCTGAACAGAGGTTACATACAACAATTGGATGAACAATTGTAGAAAACTCTCAGGAGGGCATTCTCGAAGACAAGCCTGCATGAGATCATGTTATGAGTGTGGCTTGGCTGTGCTTTTATTCAGTAGGTGATCTCATTCATTTAGAGTACTAATCATTTTAACAGGGAATAACTGCAGCTATCCAAAAGTATAGCAAAAAAAAGTGATGTTGCAAGATTTCCTGTGAGTTTTGCTCAGAAATATCCATTTCTTTGCTAGTTTATTGGACACAAAGTAGATATTGCTGGTCAGATGAATAAAGTAAGTTTAATATGAGCAAAGAAGATTATTCACTACAGTGTGACGGCTTTACCAGGTTTATCGTCTTTCTCTAAATATGGTTTTTATAGGCCTTTTTTTAGATTGTTAGCTTTTGGGAAACAGACCATGTAAACATCTGCATTTCTACAATTTCTGTCTCACTGTGATTCTTGCTGGGGCCTCTGGATACTATCATGATATAAATATTAAATACGATCTAATAGATTAAAGGGAACAGGTTAGCCTATGATTAGCCCTGAAATGCCTACAGTGTTCCTCGGTTTCTCTAGTGTTCCTCAATAATGAAGAAATCCCTGGCTGGACCAATTATTTTCAAGTTCAAGAAACAGTACAGGCTCCTGGCTAGAAAACTTACTTGGGCACAATGAGCTAAAAACTTTGAACTGTCTCTCAGAGCAAAAAAAAAAAAAAATGTTTACAGCCAGAAATAACAAGGCTGGGAAGTTAAATTAGAAGCAGGGATCGAGAAAGGCTTTGCCTAATTCTGGTTTCAATCAGTGACTGCAGCAGTCATCAGGAGCAGGCACTGCTGTGGGTTTGAGAATAATGACTTTATTTTAAGTAGACAGAAGTTGTTGGCTTGACCCAATTGCTGACAACCAGTCTCCCCTAAACACCCTACATGGGGCCAGATCCTGAAGTCCTCCTGTGGTTTTTTTCCAAGCCCATTCTTACTGCAATCAAAACTTGAGCAGACACAGCCTCAGTATTTGGCCTGCACCTCTTGCAGACGCTTTTTGGTCTCTTAAAACCACCATAGAAAAATAAATCCCAGGTTTAATTTTCAAGCCTCAAACTCCACTGCACTGTTGGCCTTTATTTTCTGCAGTGAATTGAGAGTGGGATATAAATTACATGTCTCTCCACTGCTAGCTTTTTGCATCTCTTGGGCTCAAATTTCAACAAAATAATAGATTACCAGCCTTGACCTCATGCATCAGGAACAGTACATTGTATGTGAGTTGATCCTGCCAGGGTGGAGCAGCTTGGGAATATGAAAGGTCTCCTTTACTGAAAGCTACAAAACTAGATGTTACTCAGCTTCTCGGAAGAGGAGACCATGTTACCTTCCCTTGGTCAATTTTCCCAGTCTGGCCTTCTCAGTGCTTAGGACCAAGGCTTGCAGACAATGCACCGCAATGTAAATGTTGAAATATATGATTTAAAAAACCAAAAGGGATATGAGCAGCTGAAAGGGGAACCAGCCTCAGAGGAGAGAGGCTAACAAATGCATACACGCACCCACTAGAGTACAAAGGACAGAAAAATCAACACAAGAAAAGTTTTGCTCCACATCAAGAGGAGAGATTGTATAATCTGTATAATTTAGCCTGAGGTTATAGTCATAGCATGCAGGAGAGTCAATCTTTGGGACACTGGACTGGAATTTTGGAAGGTTTGTGTTGATCAGCTTTCGTTTAATGGCTGCCTGGTTATTTTGTCATCTGTTAGGGCACCTCATCTCAATGTGCCTCAAGTTTCTCTTTGTTTAGACGCATCCTTAGGGTGCTGGTTGTCCTAGATGCTGGTGAAATGTGAATAATCTGTGTCATGTAGTGCTTAATGTCTCCAAGTAACTCAGTGGAAATGATTGACTTTTTTTTTCTTAAATAATGACTTCTTAGCAAACACAGAATGAATCTGAATTTTCAATTCCCACCTGATTGCTCTATATTATTTCAATAAATTGCATCTGAGCTTCATTAGGTATCTCAGTGTGATATCTCTCCTAAACTGCAGTCAAGAAAATATTAGGTTTGTACAGTCAGTAGAAGAATTATCAGACAAATTTTAATTTGAACCAGTTTGGTTTCTCTTTCCATTGTATTGAATTAGTTCATTTAGAGAAAGTAATAATCTGTTGTTATGTACAGATTTATCCTGGTGAAACTTTCGCACTGCTCTGAAAGAGACCTTCCACAACGGCAATGTATCTGCCTGTCTAGATACAAGGAAAGCCTTTGTGAAATCTTAAAACCAAATTTCAGTATTAAAGGTCCTTTGCCAGAGTCCCCCCACAGATGATGTCTGCACCACTTTGAGCTGTATGCCTCTAAAATGCTTCCATGAATTTAGGAACTTGAGAGTAATGGCACTGTATTGGGCTGTAGTTAAAGGAGTTTAATAGGAAAATACACTGAGCTGTTGGAACAAGTATTAGGGGATCTTTTAAAGACAGAGCTATTACTGCCGGCATTATTCCAAATTACTCCAGCATGAGTTCCTATGCACGTGCCTTTTCAAAGGAGTAATAATTAAAAGTTTGTTTTGGTTTGTTTCCCCACCCCCATCTGTTTCTCATTGAAAATGAAAATATCATGGGGCAAATCTATTTGCTTGCCACAACAGTATCCAGAACAGCTTTTTTTCACTGCCACCCCTCTCTTTGTACCAAACTAACCTACACCCAAGGCTGTGGTGGAAGTGGTTTGGCCTCATTCAGTAGAACTGGCTTTTAGGATCACTGGCAGCATATGAATGCACTGTTATATGCAGCCTCTGACAACGCACCCTCCTCCCTTATCCCAGAACTACCAGCAGCTTTAGGGCTCTGCAGGTGGCATCACCACCTCCTCCCCAGCTTGCTCAGCACCAGATCAGACATCCTTGGAACAGCCTGTGCTTGGGGTCTGGACAGCACTCACTCACTGCTTTGGCAACAGGTGAAGTCAGAAGTGCTGCTGTTCTGGTGCAAGTGCTGGGAGCCTCCAAAACATCCAAATATGAGAGATCAAGAGAAAAGCTCTGCTAAGTTTAACTTTAGCTTAGAAATGTGACTCTAAGTAATTTCTGTCACTGCTTGCCTCAGAGCATGATAGGTAATCTTTTCACCTCTATGACACAAAATGAATGACGAAATCAATAGAGCTTGAAAATTGCATTTTAAATAGGTTGGTAAATCAAGGGAAATGGACAAATAAAATGAATGTATGCATGCTCTGAGTACTGCACAATGTATTCATGTAGCTTCTCTGAATGCCTTATAAAGTATTAGCAGCAAGGAAAGAAGAATAATTAAGTAAGCTATTAATAACTCAGGGAGACTCCTTGTCTCAAAAGTACTTTTATCTTGTAAATGGAAGGTCAATCTTAAGAGTGAAAATACATTAAAAATTAATGCTACAAAGAACCCCTGTCCCTTGCTACTACTCCAGCTGTGTTTGAAAGGTAGCACTTATTTTCTTTAATAACAGAGCTTCAAAGGGAACATAATTAATTGAAAAGTAATGGAAATACATGGAATATTGGGGTCTAACTTGAACAATTACCATCACTTTCAGTGAGATTTCCATCATGTCAAAGGTGACTCTTGTAAAATAAACATTTGCATTATTTTAGAGAAAGAGAGAGAAATTCTGTTTCCACTAGCAGTATCTTTAATCATCCACCTAATATTAAAAAAAGAATCACTTTTGAACCATCAAGTATCTTTTGAGGTTGTCACACAAGGCAAGGAAACGAGAAGTGATTTTCTCTGACCCTTATTTTAAATGTTTTATTTTTAAAGAATCTTATAAATTATTTTTCTTCAGCCTTTTAAAAAATTATTATTATTATTATTATTTATTCCTCTCTGTGGCTTTGAACTGACCTTTAGAGTCTAGAAAGAAAAGCTGACTGTACTACTAATTTGTTGTTCTTTTACTTTTCATTAACAAACCCGCTATCCATCTTCCTGCTTAAATAAATCTGAAATCATCTCACCCAACTCCAGGCATCTAATTAAGGTACCTAAATCCAGATGGTTGGTCTGCTTGCCTTCTACTGACAATGGACACAGATAGGCACTTTGAGAGGGTGATCTCAAGCCACTTTAATATTTAGGTGCCCTCTGGAAGTATCTTGTCTCTCTGTCTTGACAACAGAGGGTACATAAGGTGACATTGTGCCTAGAATGCACGTCTCATTTATGTACCTAAAATTACATAAAATTAATCTAAACCTAAGAGGCTTTATTTGCTATTCCACAGTGTGTTGATTGTTGTCAAGGAAGTATTTTTGGTTTTTTTGACAGAAAACTTAAAAGCAAACAAAAGAAAACCAAACAAAAAAAAAAAAAAAAAAAAAGGAGGGGAAAGAGGCTGTATGAAACGTGCATATATGTTCATATATATAATATACAACTGAAGGAGATTTGGATGCAGAAACAGAATAGAAAGGGCAGGCATCACCCTGAGCCTGCCTCAGTGTAACAGAATGACTAGAGGGTCTGCTGAGATCCCCCTTGACAACATAGCCTGCTGTCTTCTTCCTCCAACAACATCTTTCTGCCCTATAGCATCTTCTCACCTTCAGACACTTCTATTTTCAAGTGCAAAGGATTAAGCACCTGCCAGCTACACAAATTAATAAAAAAAAAAAAGTTCCTATTTTTGTTTCACCTAATACTAATATTACAAAATATCTGTTAAAATCCTAGACTGGAGAATCTTTTTTCTTGTAGTAATAGTAGTTTAAACTCCTGCAACAGCTCATGCGCCATCCTTCACTCCATAATCTTAAATCACTTACTATGAAAAAGTCGATTTATTGACTAGTCTATGTTCATTTCCACGTAGAGAAAATATGGATTAGCTAGTCAAGTCCATCTCTGCACTCTTAGTGATATTGGCACAGTTGCTTAAGAGTTGTTGCTATTAAGGAATCCCAACTCTAGGTAGTTCACATCCCCTGTGGCCCTGGTTTGGCAGAACATACTTGCTCTTGCCATGAGAAAGAGGGAGAAATGAACTTTGAAGGTGAAGGTCTCATCTAGACCAAGATGCTAGTGCACTTTGGCTCTCTAGAGTCCTGCCCCTTGGCTGTCCTCGCAGGGGACTTGTGGGGCAACCCATACACCTTCCACCTGGGTTAGCTTCTTCAGCATCCAGATCACAAGGCACTGGTGCAAAACCCAGATGTGCTGATAGAAGTGCAGGCTATGGTTTTGTCAAGCATCTGAACACAGAAGTGACTGGGTCTACTGAAGGTATTCAAAGAGAGAGATGATGAATGATGTTAATGTTACTTAGCATGGGCAGAGAAAGGTCACTTAAACAGCAAAAAGAATGCCCCCATTTTTCCCCTGAAAATTTCTTAGAAGAAAAGTATAGTTGTTTTTATATGGAAACACTTGTAGAGCAGTGCAATAATTTAATGGCAAGAACTCTCCTAGCACTTGCATTACTGGTTTTGGATTTCTGTGAGGTGTATGTTTTCTGTATAGCAAATGTAAAACTTCTAGAAATAGATCTTCTTTTCTTGGCTACTTTTTCTGAACCCTTAGAAGTGGCCCCTCCAAAGGTAGAAAACTATTGTCCTAGGTTCATGGAAAAATAAGTTCCTTACAGGTTTACTTAGACCTTTTAATACATTATAATGTATTATAACTGGGATAAAAACAAAATAGAAATCTAGATAGATTATATAAGATAGATAATCACTTTTTAAAATAGTAATTTGCTTCATTTGGTAATTAAGTTAATACTGACCATGGAGTTTTCAAATGTGATTATATAGCTTGGATTTCAAAATCATATATTTAGACTTAGACTTGGCAATTAGGAGCTTAAATATAATTTAAATATGATGGCACCTATTTCCTTCATGTCTGTGTCACTCTGCAATCAGAATGCACTTTGTATATCTTACAACGTCTTGGATTATCACACTCTATTTTAACCATAATAGATCCAGCACTAGAATTTCAGAAAGCAAACCTCTCAAGGGTTGGGATTTTTCATGCTCTGAAAAGAAAGAAGCTGTATAGCTCAGATTCCTTTCCAGCAGTGTCATGTATACACCATTGTGGGGGTTTTGTATAGTCTCAGCTCTGACCTTGCTCTGCTGCTGCTAGAGCATAAACTTTTTTTAGACAAGTTTTTAGAAATTCCACCCTCAGATTATCTTACAGTGCATCCAACATGCTGAGGAGGTCTTCTTTTGACATATTTTAGTGTTGTTCAGATTCTGTAAGAATGGGTAGAAAAGTGTGCAAGTATTCTCCAGAGCAATATATTACACTCTGCTACAGCCTGGTAGGGGAACCCTGACATGATATGTCTCAGGTATATGCACAGCTACACAATTTTGGCAGTGCTGCTTTGGTGCCACAGTCCCGAGGGCACCAGCAGTGCTAACAATCTCTACCCAAACTCCTGGGAGTGTTCCCATCCTGCCCATGGCTCATAACCCCATTTCAAACCTTCAGGTCCATCAGTCCCTGACAAAGTGATGCTGCAACAATGCCAGTTTTCATTTCCCCCAGCCCGGCCTGGTTACGGGTCCCATTGTTACGATCCTAGCCATAGGCCATTCCCAGTCCATCCCCATTGCTAGGGAGGTGACTCATGATCTGGATTCTTGGCTGAACCTGACTACAGTCTCTGGGTCTGTCCCTCTCCTTTGCTGGGGTATTGTAGGGATGAGCCCTTGCACTCAGGTTGGAATAGTATCCAGTTTAGCAACAAGCATTTAACTTTCTGCACTCCGTACAGTCTCAGCACCTACATGTGATGCATCATCTGGTGTTTGTCTTCAGTACTACTCTTTTGTTTTCATCAAAATGCTCACCAATCAAGAAAGGTTTAGCGTCTTTCATGATCTGCCAGCTAGTTAAGGCTTAAGTTGTTTGGAGTAGGCTCTTTTCTGTTTATTATTCTCTTCTTGAAATATTTAGTGCAGCCCACAACATATTAGGCTATGGTTTTGGAAAAGTTAAACCACTAGCTAAACTAGAGTACATCTGATGGACTGAATGAATAGGCTAAAAAAAAATAAATCCCTGGTGTATTTGTTACCTTTGGAGTAACATTAAAATGGAATTTGACCCATGGAGACAGTTTTCTTGCATTTACAATAGCAATATTATCCTTTTAGTAAATCAATAATGAAAATATATGCTACTCATGCATGAGTTATCTCCATGGAGGCATTTGTCACGTAAGTCTTTACATGAAGATGTCTTAGAAATGTAGTCCATATCAATAATTTATTCTTCACTATATGAGCCAGACCATCAGGCCATTTTATTCCAACACACTATTGCATTATCAAAATACTCAGTGGAAATTGTCCTTGTTGTCAACTGAGACTGTTCCCTGGGCTCCTTGTTGTGTTAAGGCTTATTAGCGCAGCATTGTCAAGAACTATAATTTGGCCCTAGTGCAAATCAGGCCTTCATTGCAGACAGAACTACTCAGAAAGAATTCTTAAAGTGTGGAGTTTCTCTGTCAGACAAATTGACTGAACATAGGAATTAGTGTGGGATAAATAAAGACACATTTTGAATATTAGAAATTTAAGGAGCTTATACAGCATGATGAAGAGTAATTCCACTGGTGTTCACAGATATGTGTGCTTTTTGCTATCAGTAGGTACTAAAATCAATAAGTATCAATATTGATAGGTACTGATGTATATAAATATTGAAATCAGCATTGAAACCAGTAATTATGGATGCCTAACAATGCCTATTGATATGGATAAGTGTCAATACCTATTGATATCTATCCATATCATTACCAACTGATAGGTAACAAAATTAATAAGCATAAAAATTGAAAGGCATTGACTGTCTATAGGTGACTATTGATATCAAAATATATTGATATTGGTAGGTATTTATGTCTATTGATATCAAAATTAATATTAAAATGATAGGTATTTGACATTTATGCTGATCAGTATAGGTAGTTATTGATGAAAACAGGTATCAATAATGGTAGGTCTATATGCCTATAAACAACTATTGATATTAATAGGTACTGATAGATATCCATATCTATTGATACTGCTGTCTGTTGACAGATATCAAAATAGGTGGATACTGATACTTATTTATACTTTACAATATAGGAAGGTATCAATGAGTACCACTGCCTACCAATATAAATAGATATTGTTGCTGATAGATATTGATAACCTTCAATAGCTCACTGTTTGTAATCTTCTTGATAAATATTATCAAAATGTATTGATCCTGATATTTATTAGTGCATAATGAGATCCAAATCAATATTCAAAACAATAGACATAGATACCTATCACTGCCAATAGATATCAAAATTAATAGTTATTGATCTATCGATAGGTATGGGTATTGAGAAGTATCAATATCTCCTGATATCAATACCCATAAATAGGTATCCAAACCAATAAGTACTGAGGCCTATAAATGCATATTGATATAAAAAGTGATCTATGTTGCTTGGTATCAAAGCCTGTTGACAGAAAAAATTACCAATGCTTACTGAGAGATATTAATATTATCAATGACTATTGATTGGTATTAATATGCATACATATTAATATTGATAGATATCAATGCCCACTGATATAGGTATTGATATGTATTGAGGCCTTAATATTATCAAGAGGTATTGATGCAAACTCCTATCAATAGGCATTATTGATTAGATGTTAAAATCCATAGGTAGTACTAGTTATCACAATATCAATATGCAGATCAAAAGGATCAATGCTTATCAAGATCTCTATCAATAGATATCAGCATCTATAAATACAGATTGGTACTGATACCTATTGTGAGATAGTAATACATAACTGTGTGTGTAAATTTATATTTATATATACATACCTATATCTTTATATCTCTAAATGCATACATAAACTCATATAAATATAGATATCAATATTGATAGGTATAGAAACAGATCACTGTATATTTATATTGACATATTGATGTATATAGATACATATAAGACAGAGAAGACACTATTGCCTGTGAACTGCTTTTGTTAGAGTTGACATTGGGGAAAGAAGGAGGGAATTCCTCTTTACAATAACCACCATATGAGTTGCATAAAAAATCTGTGTGTGGCCTCCAAGCAAGTATAAAAGATATTAATTTGTTTCAGCTTTTGTGGCATTGAATCTCTGATGGCATATCTTTTACTTCATAACTGTGGGAAATATCATCATTATTTATGTTTCTGAGAACTATTTTGGGTTGTGTGAAGGAAGCTGAAAATCAAGGACAAAAGACAAAATTTTCCTTTCTCCTTCCTCAAAAATATAGTACAATGGAGATTTCATTGTCAAGTGATAAATCACTCCATATAATACACATGAACTCAAGTCAAGATCTTTCGTGGTAACCAGGTTATAGAAAATATTTTAATTTTGTAGTTGCAGGAGAGAACAAGTAAGCTGGCCAGATATTCAAAACTATGTGATTTCTAATTTCGTAAAAGAAATTAATGGCTAAAGAGTACATAATGCTTCCACCCTGATATCTCACAGAAATCAAACAGATCTGCAAGCACATTGATACTCAAAATATGAACATAAAAAAAAGATCTGAGAAACTTCCTCTTTTGACCTGAGTCTGGTTATAGGAGTAGAGGGGGGGATTGAGGGGATGGGGGTGGGTAGAGGGGGGAAAAGTGACCTAAATAATTGTGTACATATAAAAGGCCAAATCCTTAGGCCATAATCCAGGCACACACCCAATGATGCCAATGAGTTTGGTTTACAGGGGAAATAAAGCAACATTTTATTACATGCTAAGCAAGAGTCTTTGCTTGACCAGAATGAGGGAAAAGTGCGAACAGGTGCTGGCTCAGCAGGAATGGAAACTCAAGAATAATAGTGGCTTTTCCTTAGGCTCATAAGCATCCTGAAACACTACATTTCTGTCAGTACCTTAATAAAGAATTATCTACTCCCCAACCCACCTATGTCTGGGTTTGAGGCTATATGCAGAAGCTTTTGACTGCGAAGCTACTTAACATCATTTCTCCATCCCTGCATTTTACTTGTGCACAAGCTGTTGTTAAAGCTACCCCCCTCAGTCAAGGAAGCTGGGGCCCCACTCTCCTCCAGCTTGTGGGGGAAGAAAGGAGTCATTATTGACACATGCAAGTGATTTGAGAAGAGACTGTCTACCCTGATAGAAAAAGACTTTGTCTGGTGAATCAGGAAATGTCAGACTTTCTGAAAGGTTAATGGGAGGCTTTAGAAACACATTAAATCTAATCTTACAGCATGAATGCTGATGACTATATGTTGAGATCCTAGAAATAAGAAAGGGCAAGAAAGAATACTTTAGGTGAAAGTAAGCTTTAACTGGGGAGCCAGGAGAGAGCTTTATTGCAACATATTGCTGAATTTCTCCTTCCATATAGGGCTGGCGATCTGCCTTGTACTATATGCTAACAAAGGATATAACACGAGATCATTTGAACTGAAAGCAAATTTTTTCATACTTGCTGATGTTTAATTAAATGAATGACCTGTTCAACTCTAGAAGTGAATGAAATTAATTTCATTCAGAGTTATCTACTCTAAATGGGCTATGTAAAACTTCAGTCACTGCAGGGACTGGTAGGGGATAGTATAATGCTGTTAACATAACCTTTCCACTTCAGTCAGAATCATCCGTGCCTCTTCTAGTTTAGCTGAAGAATCATTAAATATGGAATTCATAAATTCCATAAATAAACATGCTATGCATGCAACCTTTCCCCCTTGCCATTTTACAAACTCATAGACATTAACAGGAGTAGAAGTGTAGGACATAGAAGCAGTGAAAAGTTTTTAGTTGGGTTTAGTTGCATTTAGTTTTGTATCATTACCTTTTTAAGCAATATCTTCTGTAGTATCTTCAGGTTTGAATTTTATTTTTAGGTCATTAGTCTTTTGTTTGTGACTTTCTTTTATTGCCTGGCTGCTTTTGGGAGATTTGCCTTTGCTAGTCATTAGCAGGTTTTTACAACGTGGACACAATTGGTTAATCCCATAATAGAAACCTGCTGTGTGGAGAGTGCTATTTTTACTGTACATACCATATCTCATAGCACAAGGCAGTTTTAGAAGGGGATACAGCTGCCATTAAATCTATACATCTCAAGGAGGGCCATGAATAGCTACTCCTTGTGTAAGGACATGTCCTGCGGTTCTATTATCCCAGCTCAGGCTCTGACTAACACTGTTCTTCAGTAAATCAATATCCTTACCTCTCCTTTTTTGATTCTTTTTTCTTCTCTCACTTGATCCATTGTTCCTGAAAAGAAATGGAGCCTGCTCTCCACTGACCTGTGGGTGCGTGTTGGGCTGTGCCGTATTGAGATGCCGGCAAGGAGCATAGTGGGGCTCCCACCTGGCCCAACGAACCTCCACATATTTCCAGGGAAGTCAGGGTGCCAAAGGAAGAGGTAAGGTGCAGGGCAGTGGTCCCTCCTGCTGCAAAGCTGGTGTCTGAACAAACTTCATGTTAAAATTAGCCACTGTGTCTTAGGGGTTTTAGTGCTGTCAGAGTAAGCATCCAAACACCCTGAATGAGTCTGCACATTATGGCTGCCCCTCATGCCACACAGCTTGCCCGGTGGATGCCTGTGCCACAGCCTCTCTCTTTACAGCCCATAGATAGATGTGTCTTGATTCTCATGTGACCCTTTTCAGTAGCTCCTGGTGTAAGGGGTATGTTGGAAACATGCTGTGTGCACGAGTGTGCGTGAAGCATGTGGGGTGGGGGGGGCAAGAACATGTGCTCATCAGGTTGGTCATTTGGTGTGAAATCTGTCCATGTAGCTCTGCCAAATGCAAGGGTTTCTACCTCCTATTTTCAGAGCCACTCAGATTTTAGCCCCCCTGAGCTGCTAGGGTATTGCTCCTACTGTTCATCTACCAACAAAACATAATTGCAATCAGATTAAACCAAACATGAGAAAATGTGCTTATGGACTAGGTTTATAAATGTCTGGCCTGTTCCCGAGTCAGTTTGATGAATGCTAGGGTTTAGTCCATATGTTACTTTTAAGATTAAAGAGGCAAAAATATACAACAATGGTCTTAAGCAAGAGCTGCATTTGTTAATATATCCTGAAAAATGCACATTTTTTACAGACCGGACATTTATATCAAAGTATAATCTCTTAGGAGCAAACATCCACATATCATTCACCTACAAAAACCTTGGCACATCATGTGCATTCATCAAGTCATAAAAAAATCCTTAAGGGGCCTGTCATGTTTCCCATGAATCATACCAACCTGCATGCACCTCAACTTGAACCCTCTGGGAGAAGGCTAAGGTGACTACTGCTGATTTATGGAGGCAGACAGCTTGGAGTCCCTGCCAGGGAGTAAGTAAATCGTGGTGACTGTGTGATAAAAGGGGTGAAGTGCAGTCATTTTCAAATGCTCATTCATGCAACTCTTCTAGGAGAGATCTGCAGAAAGTAATGAGGGGGGTTATATTCATTCCTACTGTTCTACACTTCCACTGGAAAAAGTTCCAAGGTTCCCAAGTATACAAAGACTGAAAATGCATTCAACTCTGGCTGGGTCATGGTGATGTGCTCAGAGCTTTTCTGAGAGTCCGTGCCACACATACACAAAGTCACTTCATTGGGACTAAAAACTAGAAAACAGGTTTCAGCAAGTGCTGAAAATTGATTCCTCTTTTGAAGACTTGTCCCTTGGGTGCTTACCCTTTGGTGGTGGGTTGCTGCTTCCAGGTATGCTAAGGCAGCATCAATACTACAGCTGCAGCAAGAGCTGGCCAGCCTCCTCGAGGCTGCTCCTGTGCCCCCCAGGGCTGTCTGATTCAGTTTGCTCTACTCAATATAGGCATCTAATGTGGTCTGAGACCTGGTGTCTCAGGAGGGCTTGCCAACACAAGAGCCTGCCTCTTTCAGAGGCAGCTGGAGGTGGGCAAGATGCTCTTGAGTGGACTTTCACAGTGGTGTTTATGAATGATGTATGTATATTTACTTCAAGAAAAATGTATGTATCTATGCCTCAACATGATGCATTTAAGATAAAATGTAATAATTCACTAATAATTAATACAATAGTAATACAAAATTACCAGCCAGCCATATCCACTGGAGATGCTAGAAATCCTATGTTTCATGTATTACTGATTCAGTAAATGTCAGTATATTTTGCACAACACTCTCCGTATTAACAAAATTTTTTCTTCTTTTGAGTCAGGATCACGGGGTCATATTCAAAACCTATCTACAGAAGAGACTATAATTACATTCAGAAATGTAATTGAATCCACTGTGTTGTATGTCCACTAACTAACGCTACCACCTCCCCCCTCCCAGTATATATGTATAAGTATATTTATGCATATATGCCTCATGTACCTGTCTAGATACATGTATGTATGTTTTTATTTCCTTGTGCATGGCAATTACTGTATATTCAATAAACATTCTTTTGTATTTATAAGTCAGAGTGCTATATGACATCTATAATCTTAAAAGCTGCATTCAGTAGATAAAGTCATGAAAATCTTATAATAATGTCAACTATCCAAAGACATAGCAGATGTCTGAGACACTAGAAAAGTATATGATTGTGAACATGAAAATTCTCAGTTATACTGAGGACTTCCAATGCCTAATTTAAAGCCCATTATTTTCCCATAAAATCATAGTTTTGGTAAGGCCCTTTAAAAATCTGATTCTTTAAAAACAACAATTATGCAATAAAAGCTGAGGAGGTTTTCAACACTAGAATTATGTCTGGATTTTTTATATTGAAGTATGTGGGGGTTTTCCCAGAAATAAATGTGTTTGCCAGCAGACTTGTCTCAAATCTCCATGTGTAATCTGTAGCCTTGGAATATTGTTTCAAGTAGTTGGAGGATATTGAATATAATCATTTAAAAATATTAAAGAAGGCAGTTAACAAACAGACCTGGGTCTGTTCCTGCATTCTAAGCTAGGCTACAGTCGCTGTACTTTTTTCTCCCTACATTGTATATCCTATTTCTGAACTTTGTCAGTACTTAGGTGTTAAGGACTATTCAGACAGTATCCCTGCTCAGAGAACTGTTAACTGCTGTAAAGGAAAGAAGACAAGATGATAGTATTTCACAGTAGCTCAAGTTGGCTTTTTTTATGTCATCAGTGAGTTCTGGTTTAGCTTCCCCTAACATTAAAACAAAGCTTTTTATCTTTTGTTTTGTTTTGGAAGATACTGAGGGGGCTGGTGATGCTTGAGCACATTTTTTCCCTCCCCCTTTTTATTCTGTTATTACTTTCCAGGATCTCTAGCCCCCACGATATTCCTTGAAAGGAAACACTTTATGCAAAGCAGCTGTCTAAGGAAGTTACTTTTACTTTTCGTTGCAGGGTGGCCTATTGAACATGATTAACTTGACTCTGATGGAAAGAGAAAAATAACCTGAAAACATCTGGCAAATTGCAAAGCAATGCCTAATATTTTCTTCCCTGTAGGATTTAGCTCAAAAATATTATACTTAATGGGTACCCATTTACTTAAAGCAGTAAAGGTTTAGATGCAGGGGTTTTGTGAGTTTGGATTTGGTTTCTCTCCCCCCACTAGCTGTAGCTCTGTAAAGTTTTATCTCATACTCCTAAATCCATTAGAAAAAATGTGTGACTACAAGGTGGGCACAGTGCTGTGTTGAAAAGGTGTTTGCTGTTCCAGGCTGGCTTGTTGTGCTTTGTATGCACATGTTTGAGGCTTGAAATATGTGAAAATTAATTTCCTGTGTTCCACATGGCTAAAATAACAGTTGAAATGTAATTTAGGGACATGAACAAATAGAAGTTGTCAAATGAATTTTAAGAAGTTAAAGGAACTTTGATATAATTTTTAGAAGATTTAATTCAGTTCATTGGGTAAGAAATAAGGTTATTTTCATGAAGTGTTGTGTGTGAAAAGTCATTCTTTGTGGTTTGTTTTTTTTTTTTTTAAATAAGAGAGATAAGCATTGTTTCCCTTTTATGTGTGTATTTTTTATTCAGATATTTTGTCACATAATCTGTATGAAGATACTCTACAAAAACAAGTATTTCATATTCACTCGTTCTTATATATAATTTCTCATGTGGTGTTATTGTTTTGAAAAAGAACAGAGAACACAGGAGCAATGTATTGAGAAAAACCACTGCCAACAAACTTTATCCTGTAGTTAAGTTTCAGCTTTGCCTCTTTCTAAGAACTTCTTTGAAAAATTCCTTATAGTGCCATACAAAAAGTTTTTAAAAAGCAAATTATGTCTTTCACAACTGTGTGAAAGACACATTATTTTCTCAGTGGGGAAAAACTCATCCTCCCAAAATTAAGTTGACCTGAGACAAAACATTTCCATTCTGGCTTATGTAACTTATAAATTTTAGATTATTTTTTTAAAAAAGACCTTATAGTCAAGATGTTAAACAGCTTAAACTGAAAGTTCACTCTGATCTGAATATCTAGTAACGAAACAGTTCACATTTACTAAACTTTATTTCATGATACAATATCTGTTCTAATTTAGCAAGCAGTAAAATAAGCCAATACATGGATTTCTTTGGCAAATATCTTACTTGTGAAAACAAAGGTTTTAGCTCTAATTCCATTAACAGTCCCTGAAAAAGAAGAAAATATATAGCTTTCTGGATCATTATGACGTATGCAGATCCTACGAGCAACATGTTTTTAACTCGTGCTCCTTCTCCTCCACTAACAGGTTAAAGGTAGTATTGAGAGACACATCCATGGATTTCTGGCACTTGTGATATGCACAAACCCCTCTTGTACATCTAGAGCTGCAGTGTTAAAATTCCCTGATGTTTTTATATATTTTTTAGACACAGAGCTTTACTAGAATCCTCCAAAAGTGTACCTTTGCATATCTGTCAGAGGCAAAGCTGTGAACCTCCTGAAAATCAGACCGTGGAAATCCACTTTGCACAAAAATCACACAGACGGTGAAGACAAAATGGAGGATATCTTTATTGCAGGGAGTAGGTAGCTTTTATGGGGTAGGCATAGAATGTGCAGAATTTGGGAGGATTCAAAGGGGCATATAGGTCTATAAATGGAGAAACTGAACTAAAACACATCCAAATATGGGTAAAGGGAGATACAGAAAGAGGAAAAGCTATAAATTTTAACTATCACTAGGCAATGGACAAAGGAGTTACAACCAACCAATAGGAAAGGGGCTAA
>JAWWLV010000088.1:59441976-59474037 GCA_035041135.1 Platyrinchus mystaceus
TCCCAACTTTCTATGCACCCCCATTCTCCTCACCAGTGTGGCAGTACAAAAAGCAGAAAAGGCCTTGGCTCTGTGTAAGCGCTGCTCAGCAATAACAAAAACTCTATATTATCAAGTCAGTGTTCAGCACAAATCCAAAACACAGCCCCATACCAGCCACTATAAAGAAAATTAACTCTATCCCAGGCAAAACCAGCACAGTTAGCCAAGTAGGACCTGCCTCTCATAAACTTATGCTGTCTGGGCCTCATCCCTTGGTTGTCGTGTATGTGCTGCGTGATGGCACTCAGGATGATCTGCTCCATGACTTTCTCTGGAATTAAGGTCAGGCTGACAGGGCAGTAGTTCCATGAGTCCTCCTTATGGCCCTTCAGGCAGATGGCAGGTCTGTTGAAAACGGTGGAAAGTGGTTCAGCAAGCACCTCTGCCATGTCCCTCAGTACCCTCTGGTGGATCCCCTCTGGCCTCACAGACTTGAGTATGTCTAAGTGATGTAGAAGGTCACTGGCCATTTATCCTTGGATCTGAGGCTTCTTTCTGCTCCCTGTCCCTGTCTTCCAGCTCAGGGGACTGGATACCCAGAGAACAACTGGTCTTCCTATTAAAGTCTGAGGCAAAGAAGGCATTAAGTATCTCCACCTATTCCTCATCCCTATGTCTCTCTCCATATCCATGAATGATGTAGATTCCCCTTAGCCCTGTTTTTGTTGATAATGTATTTATAGAAACATTTTTATAGTCTCTCATGGTAATAGTCAGATTAAGTTCTAGTTGGGCTTTGGCCCTTTTAATTTTCTCCCTGCATAACCTCAAACATCCTTGTAGTCCTCCTTAGTGTCCTGCTCCTTCTTCCAAAACACTTTCCTTTTTTTTTCTCCTGAGTTCCAGACAAAGCTCCCTGTTCAGTCAGGCTGCTTTTTTTTCCTGTTGGCTCATCTTTTGGCCTATGGAGACAGCCTGCTGCTGTGTCTTTAGGATTTTCTTCTTGAAGCATGGCCAGTCTTCCTTGACTCCTTTCCCCTGCAGGACTGCCTCCCAAGGGACTCTGTCAACCAGTCTCCTAAATAGGCCAAAGTCTCCCGTCTGAACATCATAGCAGACTGGATTTAACCTTTATCCATGAACAAATCCACAGGCTCTAGCCTGAACTGGTATTTCAGTCCTCTCAGGCAGACAGACCCTGGAGTCCGATCCCTGGGACATGGGTCAACACTGTCACAAAAAAGGATGAGCACAAGCTTCTCTCTCTTCCACATTCTCTCTCATCCACATTTTGGTATCTGACTATGGCCTGAAATGATGAGGTCAGGTTAAAAAAGCAGAGCTAGAAGAGGCTTAGCACAATTTCCCAAAGCACTATATATTTATTTGTGTCTAAGTATGACTACACAAGGCTAACTTTAGTTCCTGTTTTTGAAAATGTTGGCTCTAATCTACATAGACCATCATTTACTCCCTGCACTGCCCCCTTTACTCCCTCCCATTTTTTAACAGATGGAAATATCATTTTCCAGAGCTACTTTTTTCCAGGTGGAATGCCTCCAAACTATAAAAATTAATTTCTCACAATCATTTATGGACAGAATTAAACCCAGAACTATAAATTAATTGGAATTTGCTGTCAGAAAATTCCAGTTAGGTGCATTTGGCTTTTTATTTTTCATTTTTGTTATTGTTATTCATAAAGCTCAGTAAAAAAAATGGAGAAGCAGTGGCCTCACTCCAGCTTTGCCCCTTTGACATAATAAGTTAGTCCATAATTATAGCACAGGGCAGAGGCTACAGCTCCAAAACTTCAGCTACCCATTCTAATAATTTTCAAGCTGAAATCACGTTCAGAAACAAAGTTGCTTAAGCACAGCCTTGTAATTCATTCTGTCGGCTACAGACACCTGCAGAGTCACCAGAAGATTACTCCTAATGCAAATAATCCAGCCCGTGGCATGGAGTACATCACAGAGATTTAGTTACCACCGTCGGAGGGGAAACCAGAGATCTGTGGCCAGAAATATCACACAGATGGGCCTGTTTGAAAATCCGCTGCATCCTGGGCTTTCAAACCTTAAAAACAGATGAAGTGATTCCAGCGTGACCCCTGCTGTGATATAATGGATCCTGTCTGTGCGTGCAGTGTTTGTCATGATTTACCTCTTGCAATTCCTGGCTTGTGTAACAGACTGCAATTCTGAAAATGAATTACTATTGATTAGACATCCTGTGCTATTGAGTTCTAGGCAATTTTATGAATTTATTTATTTGAATAAAAGCTTTTAATGACCCCACTAAATTCAAATGGCTCTAGCAAAACAGCAATTCTTCTTTCCTTTTTTTCCTGCTTGCCAATGGCAGATACATACTTTTAGGCCCTGTTTATGCCAGCTATGACTTGTTGTCGCCCTTAAACAGAAAGAACTACCTGATTAACGTTACAGTGTGGGTTTTGGGAGAAGCAGGAGAGATCCTCTCCAGGGGACACAGTCTGCACTCAGAGCACAGGGGGAGCTCTTGTCTTTCTGTGGCAGGTGGAAGGGGGGGTTGAGCCTCAGTGCCAGAGCATCTCTGAGGCAGAGCATCCCTCCGGCAGAGAATCCCTCCTTCTACTGAGCACAGCAGGAGCAGGCTGCAAATAAAGGAGTACCGACAATACAACTGGGGGCTGGGCCCCTTAATTACCACTCACACCCTCCTGCCAAAAAGAATATTCTGCTGAGAAAGGAGGGGATTAGGTGCTGTTCCACTAAAGATAGGATTGTACGGAAATGAGTGAAGATCCTGATCAGGCAGCCTAGGGTTTGGAATGGGCTGTGATTTAAAGTCTAAATCTTGCCAATGTCTTATTAGGCATATCTGCTTACTGTAGAAATAAACACTGTGGTAAAATGTAATCTGGCCCTGAGATGTGCTCTGATGGAAACAAATGACAAAATGCTCACATGGAGTCAGGCTCTCCATGCTCCCACTGAAAGCCTAGGAGATGTCTGCTGAGGTGTTTCCAGTGCACGTATATTAACAGTCTTTTAATAGGAATTTTTACTGAATAACCTAGTACGCGAGAATAGCATGCACATTTCAAAAATCAGCAGACCACTTCCTCCCATCAGAGGAAATGGATTAAGCAGTCTTTTTGGTAGTACAATGGACTTGAATGAAGGAATAACATGGCTTTTGATATATGATAGTTTCAGGAGGCTGACACAAAAATAGGCCAAAGAAAGTCCTCAAAGGCACCTATACGGAACATTTTCAAGGATTGTATACAGAATATTCTCCTTTCATTCAGGCAAAAAGAATGTGCTTACATGGCAGAAAGGACAAGGAGTGGGAGTTATGCATGATTTCCTGAGATTATTTCCAACCAAAATCAATGCAGTACTAATGCAGTAAGGTATCAGTACTGTAAACAGCTTTGAGTACGCTAGCTATGGGATATTAAAATTTTAAAAAGAGGGAGAGAGAATGAGAGAGACAGAAAAGGAGGAAGACAAGATGCTCAAGAAGGGCTGCTCTATAACAAGCAGAAAAAGTTTCCTGTAAGATAGGTCTGGGCTCAGGCAGGAACTTAAAGCCTTTAAACAAGCTCTGCTGGGAATTAAATTCTCTACCTTACTCTAAAAACATGTAGCCAGAAAATGGGCTGTTTATGACATAGACTGTCTACAATTTAATTGAAATTTGTCAAAAACGTGTATCTACATGAATGGATGCTGAATTTAACTGTTCCAAGTGGAAAAAAAAAAAAGCAAGCAAGAGGGTACAATGTAGTCAGTCTTTCAGAAGTCTATGAAAATGCAGGTTTTCATTTATTAGGTATTTCCTACCCTAAAGGTAGATCATTTCTACAAGAATTGTAGTTAAGTTTTGACTGTACGGATGGATTTGAATGTGAGCTCCTGCAGTGGTTCCCTTAATTCCTGAACCAGCATAAACAACGCAAATGAGAAACCAGTGGCTGTTCTGGTACCTTAACAGTTTTTCTCTCCATGATGGTGGGCGCTGTCACCACCAGAAGGTGATGGTCCAGTCCCTCCCACTTCCTTCCCTCCTCTCCCCCCGTCATTCCCCCTCCTTTCCCCAGCATTCAGAGTCTGGCATTCAAATCAAAGGTTTGCTTTGAAGTTATAACCTAAAATGGGAAGTTGATAACTATTTTCCTCCCAGTGCTTTAGTGATGATGAATTGCTGATCACAAAAAGGAAATGACTCCTTTTTTTTTTCCCCTTTTTTATTTTTCCTTTTTTTTTTTTTTTCATTTACATGCAAGCAGTAAAAGTCAAGGCTCGGCACTGCAAATATCTGCAAATTCATCCGCTGGTTGTGTGTGCTACAGCAAATCCTATGAAGATAAGGAGCTAAAGCAGCAGGGGTGCAGCAACATAAGCTTCAAAGCTAGACATGCAATTTACTAGGCAACAAACTTAACAAAGGGCAAAGGGATATTTAACAGGGAGGTGAAATATTCCAACCATTAAAACCAGTAAATTGCTGTGATGGCCAGAGGTTTAGCTCTGCACCTCAATATAGAATGTACATATGGGAAGAAATACAGAGATTTACCCAGGAATTAGCTTGGCTATTGATTATTTTTTTCAAGCAAAAGGATGTTCTTATTCAGAATGTTCCTGTTGTTATGAACAGAAATAAGTAAAATAATATTGGGGGGGGGGGAGGGGAGGGAGGAGAGAGGGTGAGAAGGTTTAGTAATTGGTGCTGAATGCTTAAGGTGATCATCCTGTTCATCATAAATTATGGTGTTTAACCATAAGCAAATTAGACCATGTCAATCTTTTAGGAGGCAATTAAAGCAATAGATTTTCTGTGGCCTGTTTTCACACACATGGGGCCTGATCCAACTCCCATCTACCTCTCTTGGGCACAAGCATATTTCTTGTATTTAGCACTGCTATGGCTGACTTTTACTATCAGCAGTAACTGGGTCAAGCCCATAATACAGGGCAGGAATGTTCTTGAAAAAAAAAAAAAAGCAAACTCTCTTCTGAAAAATTATCAGTCCTCACTAAAACAACAGCTCAGTAAAGAATTGATTATGATACAGATTCCTCACTCTTAATGATGGAGATTCTGGAAGGTATTTAGGTTTTCTGAGCACTTGCAGAAGTAGCAGTTGATTGGCCTTTTTTCCCCAGCCACCTGGGTCTTCAGTTAGACATATTAAAGGACTGCACCTATGCTGCAAACTGCTCTTTTTTCTTTCATTTTCTGCAGTTCATTTGTGTCCAATCAGGTTGCATCAGGATTCATTGCATTTAATGGGAAATGCACTCTCCTGGATCAGATACCTGTTTTCAATTTGGAGAGTATCTGATTCCAATGGCAGAGGTGACAGGAATAAAGAGGAAAAGAGAAATAAAGTGCCTATAGGACAGATTTCTGCCATGCTAACAGAGCTGCCAGTTTCTGAATCACTGGGATCTTAGAATTTACTTGTATTTTACAAATTACGACTGTGAAAGAAGTGAAGAATTAACTATGTCTTTTTTTGAGCTTATTTAGAAATTAATATTGTCTTTCTCAAAGAATAGATTTTTTTTTTTGACATAAATGTTCCCTTACCACAGTGTTTCCCCAGATTCACAGCCCTCTAAGGAGACCGATACTCTGCAATGATGGTCTGCACAAGTACTCTTGACATACCACCTAAGTCAGCATCAGGCTCACTACTGGTTAGAGTGGGATGCAGTTCAGGCTCTTTATCACCTGCTGTTATCTTTCAAGTGTCAGCTTGAGGGTTCAACAGGGAATGATGAACGATGCTGTTGTGTGGACTTTTTTTTTAATTAAAAAAGCTCTGCCTCAAAATTTTTTTTTACTTTTTTTTTCTTTTTCAAGTCATGTCGTAGAGACAGCATATTTGCTGTACCGAGCTATGATGTAATTCATAATAGGAAGAGCACCTGGGCTGATTTATCTGTGGCAGAAACATCAGTGTAACTTTTTCCTAACAAGTAGAAAGAAAAATTTTGTGTCATCACAACATTAATACCATAGATCTCTGCTTGAGTTCAAAAACAGTCTGATGAGATTTATTTGATCTATTTGAATTATAAAGAAGCTAGATCTGTCAAGATTAGTATTTTCAACTTGCTTACAGGCATTTGGAAGATGTTCCGATGTAGAAACAAAACAATAAAATTTGAGATCAGCTTTGGCTTTCTTGTATCTCATCACTGCAGGCACCCGACATGCTTACATTGAAGGTCTAACAGAAGTCACAGTTGGAGAAGAGAACCAGGAGGGCAGGAAGGAAAGTATTAACATGAATGTCAAAGAATAAGCCAAGAGATGCTTCTTGTTGACCTCTAAAGAAACTATTGAATCCTGCCCCAGACTGCTGTGTACCCTGAAAAAATAGTTCATCAGGCTTGGAAGGCCACGGTATGTAACCAAGCTGAATGATAGACAAACCACCAAGGGGCCACTTCTACTTTGCCAACAAGATCACAAATAATCAGCGAGATTGCCAAGTGGCATAGACCAGCTCCTTCCCACACAGCAAAGAACAGCAGCCCACCTATGTTCCCTGAATTCAATACTTTCAATTGTCTCAGTAACAGACACCCTCAAGGAGCCACAACCTGAGCCCTGAGAAGTGGCCTATGCCCCTCCTCAGCCTGGGAAAGAAAATGCTCAACAGCTGGTGCCACTCCTGAGGGCAGCTGCCAGTGCACTACTCAAACAGAGGGGCCTCCTCTCTCTGACCATCTGTTAGTCCAGTGCTGAGGAAAACTACATTGTAGACCTCATTTGTGGCCAGCTGGCATCCAGCCTTATAGATCTAAGTTTACCCAGAAGCTAGCAAAAGCCAACTTCAGGTCTGATGGTGGTAGCATCAGAGAAATGGTCAGGCCAAGACAGAGGTGGATGGATATTTTAAAATAAATCTATATTTCATTGGAAAGTACCCTATAACTAAACCTGATATATTCTGTGAAAAGAGACTGATCTTGGCCAAACGCCAAACTTTGTGTAAGTGGTCAGTAGACTTGCGAGGAACTACACTTGATGGGGTGCATTGGGTTCTAAAGAGTCCACATTTCCAGCCCTACTTAAATGTGTTTCCTAAACTCTGACACCTAAAAGCCCGAGGCCTTACCTGGAGTCCAATGGCTCCAGGTTCCAGATCCTGCAGTTTCCATGAGTGAGCCTATAAGCCTTAAAAGGCTGTGCCTGCTGCTGAGGTTTATGGCCCCACCGCCCTACCTCCCATCTGGGAGATTGTAGTGCCACCACTCTTGATGTGCTAGAACTGGATGGCTTTAGTTTGCTTGCAGGCAAGGCAAAGGCTGGTGCCTGGGTGGCTGGGAGAAAGGCAACCCTGGCCACTGCCTGGAGCCGCAGGTGACTGGCACCAAAATGACCATGGCCATGCTGCCCTCCCTGCCTGTGCCAGACCTGCGGGAAGTCAAAGTTGCTGCCAGAGGGTGAGGTCAGCAGTTGCTCCCTGTTCCCCCGACACGTCTCCCTAGGAAGACATGCCAGCCCTCTGTGGCCTCCTTTGGATCTGCTTCCTAACTCTGCTCTCCTTGCCTTCCCTTCCCGTAGCTGGAGCATCCCAGCTCCAAGAACGACAACCCAGGAGAGAAGCACAAAATTTTGCATGTGCTGTCGTGAAGGTTTGAGTCAGTCCTGCCCACAACAACCTCCCCAGGAGAGCAGAGAATATCCTAACCTAACCGCACAGCTGGCAGTGCAAGGTACACTTTCACCTTTGCCTGCCTCCTCGAACACAGATACCTGGCAGCACACACCTTAGCAAAACTCACACCGAAACAACACTTCTTCCCTGGGGAGACAATGAAGATACAACAGCCTGTGACATATGTTAGCCATGTTGCTGAAGGCTTTAATAAATGGCACTTGCAAACTGGGGGATTGTCACAGTACAAAAACCTACATGAAAGAGAAGAATTAACTGTTTCACCAGAAAATGAAAAAAAACCAAAAAAACCACTAAAAACCCCAAACAAACAATGAAGCAATTGGATTTATAGTCTGTGGCCTCAACATTTCCAGTTTAGCAGCATTTTTGAGCTGACATAGCTGAGAGAAGTGAGGAAGAAAGGCCTTTTTGTTAAGACATTGGAATCAGAGACTAAGGAGACCTAGATCTGAAGAACAGCTTAAAGTGGGCCTTCCTGACTCTGCCTCAAGTTTCTTACGTTTCCTTAGGCAAGCATTTAACCTCTCTATGGTGGATTCCTCATTTGTAAAATAAGGGTAATACTTCCTTTGTCTTGTATAATTAGTCAACCGGGGCCAAAACCATAAAAGAAATAAGCTACCTAAAGTGAAATTTAAGTGGCTGAATTAAAATATGGGTCCTCAGCACATTCTCACAGCTGCTGCCCAGGGCTGGAGACATCTGAAATCTGTATACATTAAGAAATGCAATGTACCCCAATGCTCTCACCTAGGCATTAAAATATTGAACCTTTGGGCACCTGAATTCCCTTGCAGGTTTAACCCTCACCCCTTTGAAGTGATTGTTTGGGGATTTATTGTAGTGACCATCGTAATAGTTATCATTTTGGAAATAAAAATATCCAACTTTCCAATAACATACAGTGGAATTTCAAACTTTTTTTTTTGAGGATCAAGCATTTCATCTGATAGGAAGAGATGTCAAAGTGAGAGGGTTTAGTGTAATTTACTGCTGAATGAAAGATGCTGTATAACAAGGACTGTGCGATCATAAAGAGTAGGAGAATGCTTATCCTGTTTGACAGCATTACCCACAATGTGTCATTATAGATATTGATGATTATATAGCCATAATTAAAGTGTTGTGCTTAAATAGCTAAATGTAGAAAGATGTGTCAGATCATTAACACAACTTTAAGTTTAATCATGTCTGGTTACAGAGCCGAGGCAAATATTTAAGGTTCCTTGCTTAAAAGAGGAGTTACTACATCTAATCATCAAAGCAGAGCTGCTTGCCAAGAACATAAAAACCTAATGGGTTTTGCAAGAAAATTATGTCACCTTCAAATTAACATTGATAATACAGATGGCATTTATAAATAGAAAAGTCATTCACATTGAAACAGTCTATCTCCAGTGACTGTCATAAGAGATTAGGAACCCACTGTCCAGAAAGACATTTTGCCAAAGCAGGGTTTTGTTAGAATAAGGTAGGCTGGCAAATCGGGGTGATTTTATCTTTTTCCCGACAGTTCCTTCATTTGGACTTTAACACTGACATATGGATGCCTTGTTTTGCACAAATAATCAGGATCATACAGGCATCTACTGCTGCTATACATGTGATTTTTCTTATGATGCTCACAGGATCAGCACTGAGTTTGTGCATGAATGCAGGAATGGACTTCATAAAACTTGCAGGAAAAATAGTTTTTTTCAACATAACATTTTGTTATGAAGGATGAAAAAAAGTCTAGGAAAACATCATTCTCACAAAATTTGCAAGTCTGGGTGACAGTATGGCTTAGCATAATAATAGAATTGCCTGATAATGCTGCTACTTAAATGTCAACTACTCTTGAAATAAATATGGGATGGGAGAACATACAAAAACCTTGAGCAGAATGGCACATAAAACAATTATTAAAAAAAATAAATTCAAAAAGGATCCTTACAAATGCTTCACATTTGTAAAAAAAAAATAAAAAAATAAAAAAAGATCATTTTAACTATAAAAGTTTCCATCGGATCATATATTTTCTAAAATATCACAATTTATGCTCATTTTTTTCTGTACCAGGAAAAATGTCTGGAGACTGGTGCTAATGACAGACACTTATTGGTGAGCATGGGCAGAGAAATTAGTCATGCACTTCAAGTATGAGCTGCCTTGAGTTAAACAAAACCACCCTCAAGAGTCAACTTGTTGCAGAGGCAGGGGAAATATCTTGTGTATCAAGGTTGTGTGAGAACTATCATCTGGAATATTGGATCACTTCAGCAGATACACCATGTATAAGAAAGGTGCTCAGAGAGGATCAACATAATTTTATAAAGGGCCTGAACTAAAAAAAAAAAAAATCACAATAAAACTCATTCTGGCTAAACAATGATAAAGACAGGATATTGTGACACTCCCACCAGCATTTTAGAAACAAATATGAATTTTTTAGTATAACTAATAATCAATATACAACTGAGTAAATGGAAGGAAGTCAGGAGTGAAATTTTAAGGGGAATGTCAGGAAAAACTTCTTGACAGTGAAACATATTGGATTGTGGAGAAGTTTCCTCAGGGAAATAATGAAAGCACTGTCACTTGGGAATTTTAAAATTGCACTGAAAGAAACTCACAATAGAGTATCTAGTAGATAGAACAGTCTTTGAAATGGCCTCAGGGAGTCGAACTGAATTACTTAATTGGTCTTCTCAGTCTCTAATTTCTTCAGGACAGACCATGTGTGTTTTCCACACAAGGGAAAAACAAGCTCACGCAGTCCCCAATCAGGGTATTGAGTTTCCCATCACCCGTGCTGAGGTGGAAAG
Organism: Platyrinchus mystaceus; assembly: GCA_035041135.1. Classification (NCBI taxonomy): domain Eukaryota; kingdom Metazoa; phylum Chordata; class Aves; order Passeriformes; family Tyrannidae; genus Platyrinchus; species Platyrinchus mystaceus. The sequence goes on from JAWWLV010000088.1 coordinate 59,452,462, forward strand.
AAGGCTGAGCTACCCAGCATGGCCCTGGTGGCTTCATCCTCCATGAACCTACTAAGCCCCCCATTACTTCCTCTGTCACATGCTTATAGCTCAAGGAGAAGCAACAGTGGGGCCCAAGTTAATTTATTTCAGTGTTGTAGCCTCTCATCTGGGTGATTACTGAGAGGAACTTTTTTTATCCAAGAGACCTTTCTGCCCCACACTCTTATATTTAGAGGATTCTTCCATATGCAGATATTCTCCATGGAGAAATAATAAACAAAAGCATCTCTGACTGTTGTGTCCTACCTTTCTGTCTAATTGGTCCGAAGATCCTTCTCTTTGTCTGAGCCCAGTATATGACTTTCTTCTCCCTGTGTCTTAGCGAGACTTTTCTAATCATTTGATCATCTAGGGAAAGGTGCAGCTCATGTTTCAAGTTTCTGTATTTCTTTTTTTTCTCAACAGAAGCAGCAAAATGAAAAAAGGAAACAAAACACTGTTACTTAGGCAAATAAACCTATAACCATGGAAAAGTTTTTGTAGTGTAAAACCAGTAACCTCAATTGTCTGGTGTAACATGACTGTTTTCTATCATATACCAGCATGGTAAGGGAGGTTCTGCTTGTGATTTGGGATTTGATGAAGGAGAAGAGGAAGTGTGACTGGAGGACAAGATACGCTTGAAACGTGTGCAAAATGCTTTTGTGTGTAAAATGCTTTGTTAAATTCAATCAATCTTAAATTCATCAGCATAAATTCAACTGCTCTTAAGTCGCACTGCATTTGTACTAAGGCCACCAAGAGGGAAGTGGGATGACAGCCAGATGCAATTTTTGTCTCAGTTCATTTTGCATGCAATGGCAATTCAGCAAACTAATAACAGATAGCAAATTTTAAGCACGTGAGCATCCAAAACAAAACCACTCTGCCTCAGCAAGTGTTTAATTAGTCTTTATTTACAGAATGGAGACCAGCAGATCAACATAATCTGGCCATTATGAAAAGTATTTGCAGTTTTTGTAAATTAAAAAGGCTCTCTGCTACTCAGAGGGATTTGATTTCTTCTGAGTGCCATCAAATGAAACCATATAGCAGATGCACAGCAATGAGCACACTGTTGTCCACCTGAGCTCCCCTGTTTTAAACAACAAAAGCAGATTTTTCTGATGAGACCCCCCCTCCCCCAGCTGAAAGTCAGGTTCTTGTCCTGCTTGGTGTTTCACAGCCTTTTTGCTGTCTTTTTTTTGTTTCTTCCTGCTCATTAGGTTTCTTCCTGCTTACCTGTATACAAGTCTTATTCTCCGTAATCCCATTTTCTCCTTTCACTGATGTAACACGAAAGTGCTTAGCACTTTGTTCTGGATCCCATAGGAGGAACAAGGTGTCGAGGTGCTGCAGGACTAACTGCTAAGCTGTTAAGTCTGAACTTTGGGGAATTTCTTCAAATAACAGTAAAGGCATGGACCTGTTTGACCCAGGCTGACCTTGGGTTGGAAAAGGCCACTGGTTTCATGCATCTCGTAGCAGGCATTTTTGAATTATATACCAATATTTTATTATCTTGGTGCAACAGGCTCTGTTGATCTTATCTAATGGTGTTTGAAATCACTGGAAGACCTCAGTTTTAGTCTCCTGATGAAGTCATATGTTAACAAATATGCCAAAAATATGGGATTAAAGTAGTGCTTGCAGTCAGAACACCTGGTTCATTTTTTTTTAGCATCAAATATGTTTTAAATGGCTCATTTATATTAAAATTTCTTTTTTTCCCTTTCTATCTATTTCTCATGCTGAAGGACATCGATGCAGTAAAGTGATTGAACTTACTGCTGATTTTATGGACACAGATAGCAATGTTACTTGGCTTTTATGGGATTTTTTTAAGGTACTTATCACTACAAAGAAGGCAAGTGCTGCTGCTATATTTTACAGGCGGGGAATTGTGATACTTGGAATGTGGAATGACTGAGCTGAGAACTAAAGCCCCCAGAAGGTATATCACATTTCCAGTGATTTCTGTGAGTATATTCACGTGTTTGTAGTTAAGTAAAAGCTTTACCTCTTCCCCTGATCTGAAGCAACCTCCCTTCCTCCTTTTCTCTCTCCTAAAGCCCAAATCAAAAATGGTCATCCCAGATTGTTTGCTGAAACTAGACTGAAAAAAAAATTAATAAAAAAAGGGCATGAATGAGCATGTGAAAGGTGCTGTGGAGCATTAGCAGAGCCTGTCTTTGTGGGCCTGAAAAGCCCACGATAATGAGCTCCTCCACTGGGAGTGGAGTGGGGAACACATTGAAAAGAGGGTCTTGGGCTTCGTGTTTCGTTAAAGGAAGGTTTCAGCCGTTTTCCTTGGGAAAAAAACAGCTTTGAAAATGGAAAGCAACACAAACCGATCATTATGGTTGAAAGCGCCATAATTAAAAAATCTCTCGTCATTCACAGGCTCCTGACAGCTGGTCGCTGCGGCCTGAATAAACACAGCCAGCACCACGTGAATTTTGGGGAAGACGCTCCATGTTTCCCTAGCTGCAGGGGGGCATTGCCTCCAAGGCCACCTTGGGCCCCCCAGGCTACCTTCCAGCTGGCCACCTCCGGGGGAAGCAGCCCCTGCCCCCTGCCGCCAGCAGGACCCCCTGCCAGGGACAATGCCCTATTGAGGGGTTTTGGATGTCTTGAATACCCCCCAGGCTGCTTTGTCCCCCTCCCCTTCTCCGCCTCCTTTTCCCCTCTCTGCCCTCTCCCAACCTCTCCCTTTTCTCTGACAGAGTATTTCCCAATCCAAAAGCCTTTTTTCTTCGGTCAGTCCTCTTATCCTGCTATCACGCCTGGCTGAGCCTGCTGTCCCAACAGCGGCCTCACCCCATGGAGACGGAGGAGAGATGCTGAGATGTATTGAGTGCAGCATAAAATAAGCCGCACGGGCAGTAGCAACACCCAAATGCTTAACAGGGTTTTAACACAATATCTGAGGCCCATCTCCTGTAACCCACCTGTTTCTGCAGTAGATTTCTAGACAGGGGCACCCACATTTTCCTTCTGTGTGTCGCTGGCTTTTCTTCAAAGCAATCCTAACTCTCCCATCAGCTGCATAACCCTATCTATTCTGTGCCGAGCCAGACTATGTGTTACTGTTACTCCAAGGCATCTGCAGACAGTTAAGTTGCCAACAAACTAAATATTGCAAATGCTTTGCAGAGAAGAAGGGGAAGGGGAGCAGAAAGAGGAGAGGGAGTGAAACTGGAATGGAAATCAGCATTGTAACGGTTTTCTATGCATGTTGCTAGTAAACAGACACACTGGAAGACAGGAAGAGGAGGGAGAGGTAGGGGGAAACAGGGAAAATGGGGTGGGGAAGGAGCCAGTCCTATAGTAAACACTGAATGGAGACTATAAACAAACATCTGCTTTGAAATGTTTAAGGAGAGAGACAGGCTTTGTGCAGTTGGGAAAAGCAAGACTATTTTATATGTACTTTTTGTTTTAGGGACACTGGGTCTGTGAAAAGTTACTGAGTATTTAATGCTTTGTGGAAACAGCTAAAGTACAGGAGTTGTAACAGCTGAATTTTTGCATCCTTAAAAAAACCATAAAACTCAAAGGCTTCAGTTTCTCTTTAAACTGTTTTTCTGAATAAGTATTTGCAATCATTCAGAGGTAAATGTATATTTCCCAGGGCATAAAATAGATTTTTCTGAGAATTTCTATGTGGCAAGAGTCACTATCCAGTGGCTTTACTGCTACTGTGAAACAACTGTTGAGATGACATATCAGTGGCACAAATGTGACACTGTTGTCATGCAGAATAAAAACAGAGAGGCAGGTTTACACTGCAAGGTAACAAAAACCTCCACCACCCCTTAAAAGGGTGTGGATTATTGCAAGAAAATGAGGGGGAACCAAGACAGGTTGCTGGGCACAAACTACACCACAAATTCTGTTCTCAAGATGCTTTCATGCTTCATAAAATTACAACCTCACTGAAGTTGTTCCTCTTTTCTCTTTCCTCTTCCCTAATGTGGTATGCTGATTTAGAGTTGCTCTGGTTAATATCCATATTACAAATTAAATCAGACTTCCTCACAGCACATTCTTCATTTTATAAGTTCCTTCCCATTTAGAATATTTCTTTTGATCTAAAAGATGAACTGTGATTAAAATGAAATATTTCATTATTTATTTAGCACTTTATAATGGCAGGAATCATGATCGCTGTTCCCAGTGTCGCCCTGAGTTTCTTTCACAGGGGCAGACTCTGGGCAAACCCACAGTACTTTTCAATCTTCATCATGGGTGTAAGGATGGAAAAAAGGATATGGAGGTCAAAAGAGATGGAGGAATGTGCACAGTATGGGTCACAGGTGACCAGCCATGCTGAGATGAGAATCTGGAGGTGAGATCTTGAATTCCTGAAATAGAAGTTTTTCTGATGGAATCAGTGAAGCTTATTTGGAACCTCTGCTTCCCAAACCCAAGTCAGCTAATATCTGATCCATGCTAGGTGCACTTCTCCTCAGACTAGGGCATCTCTTAGGAGAGTCATCTTTCTACAAAAAGAAAAAAATTCACCATCTATTTTGAACGTTAAAAAATATTACCTTATTTTCAAGCATTACACTGCTTCATTATTACCCGTATTTTAAAATAAATGCAAATTTGTCTTGAAATAATAAACCACAGACAAATACTTTGATCGTTCTTAGATTCTGCAGAAACTTATCTCTAAAAATTCGATTTGTACATTAAGTTTGACTCAATAGAACTCATTTACAACTGAAATCACAAATTGGTGCCAGAATTAAATTTAAAGAATCAGTTCTAAAAACAGATGTTGGTCAATGGATCAAATTCATCACTAAATATATTTATGACAGTTTTGCACAATAGGTCTAGGGATCCTCTCAGCAATTTACAGTAAGGAAATTAAGAAGCAGTTCTGATAATGTTAAGCTGTACTTTCCTACAGGCTTGGCATTTTTTACCTCTAAGGACTTGAAAACACTGCAGTTTCATGTAAGTAACCATAACTGGTGGCGCTACAGAACCGTCATGTAACTTGTTTTTTAAAAGTCAGTAACATACACCCAGACAAAGCAAGTCCCCTCATTCTGCCCAGAAGTAATGATGGCAGCGTGAAAAAACACCCAACAGAGGAAAAAAGCTCAGCACCTGCAAAATAAAGACCATATGTTACCATGTACAATGAGAACTGTATTTAAGAAAAATGAGGAGAACAGTGTTCTTTCCAAAAAAATAAAACCACACTGTTTTTGCAGTCTCACAATGAGCCATGGACACATTTTGCATTCAGGTAGCAGGTTAGAGAGCTCTGGGGCCATGGGATCGATATCCGCTGATACAGTAAAATGGAGAGCCCTAAAAAGCAATGTCAGAAAAGTACATAACTGAAGCACCACTAGAGGTACATGACAGGGTGAGATTTCTAGCTAGTGATAAATCATCATGTCTGCTCTCAACATGATGATATCAGCTCATCATTTGTAAAATACTTCCAAATTTTGCCTCAGTAGCACTCAATGTATAACCAGCTATAACTGGTTCTCCAGTTACTCTACCATAAGCACTCCATGACTACTTCATATTGTTCCTTTTCACTTGCCCATGGGTAATAATCAAGATGTAGGTTTTCTCTCTTTTGTTGTGTTTCACAGTTTTTATGGAAATCACTGAGGAACTCAAACTCTTTCCCAAGTAATTTCTCAGTGGTCATTTCTCAGTACTCTTACCGCTACTAATAAACAAGCAAGTAATGTTACAGCTTTAGAGAGGGCCTGCTGAAGCCAAGTACAGACTACTGATGATGCTGACTTACCAATCTGATACCATGTAAATCCTGGACTCTTCTCCCATAGTGGTGATGCTACCCCTGAGAATGCAGAATTTTTGCTTGGTGAATGTTTTTGTGGCTTTGAACATAAAGAGGGTGAAGGAGTAATGTTTGCCATTGAAGTCACTCTAACAGCTTGGGTGGTGACCACATCGATGGTCAGCACTGGTGTTTTTTCTTAATCCCAGAGTATTACCCCAGGAGTGCTGCAGCTTTTCACCAGCTGTGCATTGCTTGTGCCTATCCTGCTACTGTGTAGGGAAATTAGTCTTCTGCTGTGGGTGCTTGGCTTGTCAGCTTCCCAGAACTGAGTCTCTCTCTAAGCTGGATTTCTCTATGGGTTGGATCACAAGTCATATATTCAGCTTAAAAATGAGAGGATTGTCTATCACTCAAGAAAAAGGAAGAAAGGAAAATTGAAACTACTTATGATCTGCCAGCTACTGTGGTCTCCTCAGTTGTTGCCTGCCAGGAGAAGCCCTATACTCAGAGACTTGGAATTGTGGAGGGAGGGGTGTTTGGCAGGGAAGCTGTCAGTAACTCCCGAAGAGCAGAGTCGATTCTCCAAGACCATTCTTGCCTCTGGGCTTTGATAAAACACTTGGAGCTTGGCAAGAGTATTGTGTTATTAAAGCACCTCTCTGCAAGAGAGGGAACGCAGAGGTTTGCTCTCTTCAGCCAGCATGCAGAAGTTTGTTGGTGCCACCACCTCAGTCACAGGGCAGAGAAAACAGCAGCCACCACTGGATCTGTGCTTATGTTGGAGCTCAGCTGCTCCAACATGCACAGCTCAGCACTCAAGGGGGAATGTCTTCTGAGGCAAAGCATTCACTCAAAGAAGACATGAGCCTCCAAAGACTTAAAAATAAAATAAAATCCCTAGGTGTCTGGGAATTCAGTGGCTCTCACAAAAAAACCCAAACCTCAAACAAACAAACAAACAAACATCTTGTCATAATTTCAGTGGGGGCTGCAGGGAAACAAACTAATAAACAAACATCCAACAACGAGGAGAAAAGGCAAAAATAATGCCTCCATGGCAAACAGCCAATTTGTGACTACAGCAAAGTTTCTAATTTTGAATGCACTGCCCTTTGCTGCTGTTGTACAACAATTATTCATGCAGGTCTGGGGCTTGCCCTAGCTTATGACACATCTGTGTTTAATTATACCTAAGGCAGAGAGCTTTGTTAATTCAGTAGACACAAACAAAGCAATTTTTGTTTCAGCTCTGCAGACCTATGAGAACATCTGTGAGTGTGATGGATGGATGGCAGTGGGAGTGCATGCATGCACTTCCCAGGTACCTGAAGATGGGACTCTGGAATTTAATCCAGGGTTTCTGTTCTGCCCGTTTCTTTGATAAGTGCTTGCAAGCTCCTCAGCTGGTAATGTAGAAGAAGTACTGCCTGCTGCCCCTCAGAGTGCCTGCATGTCAGTCCAGCCAGGAGGGAGTGGCGACAGCATCTGAGTATCCTGACCAGTCCCCCAAATCTGCTCAGGACATCATGTTGAGGGCAGGGTGGTAAAAATGCCAGCCAGTGATCACCAGTGTCCAGCCAACACAAAGCCACCCCTTTCTGCCAGGAATGAAGGTAATTGGTAAACTTGAGCTTCTGCATCTGTCAGAAGGAGGTGGTATGAGAACTACCATGGAGCTTAGTGAATGTTTATAAAGTGCTTCATAGCATAAAGAAAAATTCTTCCTTCAAAAACTCACTTGTCAAATGTCAGGCTGTCAGTGTCAGTCAAGCGTATGCCACCTTTCTTCTTCTACTCAGCAACATTACAGCCTCCTGTGCATTGTCTGACAGTGACATGACATTTCTCCATCTTCAGGTACAGGCTGGTATACTGGCAGCCAGGGAAGAGACAGCCCTGATGCTGGATGGCATACGGCATACATAAACTGGCTCACCTTGGGATGCATTCTTCATGAAATTCCTTGTGTTTCCCCCCAGAATCAATCAGTCATTTCCCATATGGAGTACTATGGATACCATTCCATCCCCTGAAAGACTCAGGTTAACTGAGAGGGCGATAATCACCATCCTTGCCATCCAGCTAGGACGCATAGTAGAGCTTCAAATCCTTATTGTGGTATTGAGGCAGCTACAGCGGGGAGATCATCTGCTTCATCACTGACTCTTATTGAAACTGCAGAGAAGCCACTCAGTGGAACCTCTGTGAAAGTAGTCTCAGAAACAGCTTTCAAGTGCCAGTTACAGGTATCAGAGGTGAACAATCACTGGGCACATATCTCTTCCATGCAGGCTATGAAGAAGGTTGTTCCTGAGGGAAGTAATTTGTATGGTGTGGGATGTGTAGAGGTTGTGACTGATCAGAGACTGAATTAATATCACTTGCCAGAAATTTTTATAGTATCCTAGGCAATCTACTAAATCCCTGCCCTAAGGAAGGATTGATGGTATCTGTTTTTATTCTTGATCAATGTTTGTCCAATGTGTCCACAGAATTCTCTAATGCTGACAATCCTCTGAGGGCAATCTAGCCCACTGGTACCCTGTCCCTGCTGTCAGAAAATATTTTTAACTTCTTTGCTGCTTTTTCTTTCCACTGTCATTTAGGACTGAATTACTGTCCTCCTCCATCTGCTATCCTATCCTTCTTTGCTGCAATCTTTCTCCTGTCTGGAATCTGTGCTCATGCTATTTCTCTGGTTTTCTCTCTAGGCCGAGTAACTCCAACTTGATCAATTTTATCCACAGGTCATGTTATTGAGACTACTTAATAACTTGAGCTCTGCTCAGTTGACCCACATCTTTTTTGAAGGAACAGATATCTCAGCTGAAGCTGTAGGAGAACTGAGGAGAGCAAGAAGAATTGTTTCATGCCTTCCATAGGCAACACTTCACTCCTTGCCTCACCATAACTTTTTCCTTTTTCACAACAACATCTCAGCTCAAGCCTGTCTAGAAACATGACAACTTCAGATGCTTTCTGCAGAACAGCTACCCAGTCAGCTGCTGCTCACCCTGTGTAGCTGGCTATTCCTGTCTGAGGGTGGGATCTTCAGAGCAGGAAATGATGGTCCAGGACACTTGCCAAAACAAAGCTGTATGCACGCTATACTCATTTGTATATCATTATCTAGAGTGGGTTGTTTCACAGACACATTTAATTCTGAGCTCTGAATATGATCCAAAGTCTTGGCTGGCTTTAGCTTGTGTGTCATAGTGATTTTTTTTTTTGTCTGTGTTCTAGCAGGAACTACCTTGAAGAACGTTTTTGAGAGGGCTGTAAAGTTATACTGAAAATTGTGCAATTCTTTTGTATTTGGATCTGTTAATGAGACTGCATATATTTAACCAGTGGAATAAAAAAAAAAAAAGTCTGTAGATTTTATCAAGAAGAAATAATCAGCTTAGAAAGACAGTATTTTCTCACAGTAAAATAAAGAAAATAAAAAAACAGTTTTCTGAAATCTTGGCATTAAATTTTTTTACTTAAAAAATCTTGCTGTGGATACACTGAATGACAGATTCCTGCTTCTCTGGGTAGGCACAGCACCATGCACAACATCTCTTTCCATAGCTTCCTCCATTAATATTTCTGAGTTTGGTGACTAAAGGGAGACAAAGAGATGATTTTGGGAAGGTTCCATTGCAGTGATGTCATTCATCATTTGTATCTTTTGCTTTGAATAAGAAAATTGATTGCCCCAGGAGAATAGAAAGGTCTCTGGCATAAAGGTTACTACAGAAAAAAGTGGAAAATCAAAGAATGAAAGGGACCTATCTCTTCTTTCTTTCTCTTTTTGTTGCCTGGAACTGTTGTATTTTATCAGTAGAGGAGAAAAAAAAAGGTATCAGTAGCTTTTCATTCAGATATTTTCTTACCATGGCTTTGATAATACTGGAACAGGATAATGGGAAACTCTGACCTTTGACTGAGAGCAGGATTTTCATAAAAAGCATGAAAAAAACAATATTAATATGATATTTTGTCTCAACCTTTCATTCTTGAGATAGGTTTCCTCTCCCCCCTTCCCTCTCTGATCCAAAGCCCATTCCTCAGAGTATCAAATGCAGCATGAAAGACAGTAATGACACCTTTGCCCCAGAGGAAAGAAGCCTCAGATGATACAGGCCGTAATGAAACACTTGGTGTAACATCATTCTCTGCTTCCTATCAGGGTGGTCAGAGTGATAAGGATAGGGGAGACCTGGGGGTAAGTTCATGCTACTCATTCTTTCTTGGGCAGGTGGCAAGAGGTGGGTATTTTCATGCTTTGAGGATTCATCTCACCAGCAGACAGATCCCACTGTAGCTGTCACAGTGTTTCCACTTGTTCTACTAGTAGTCAGCATATTTTTCTAAGAGGAGTCCTTTTCTTCCTCACAGACAGAGGGGGTGGAGAGAGAAGGGACATTACATCCTTCCTGTTCTTCCCATGTGGATTTTTTTTTTTTTTTTGGTGTTCCATGAGTTGTACTCAATTTGTAGTTATTTCCCATGTGAGTAATACCTGGATAAGTTATGGCTTACATGAGCTCAACACTTGAAATGAAAAGCAGATTGCCGTGCAGATTTGAATTATCCTCCAATATTTCATGATATATATTCCATCTTCATGGGTTAGTATTGTTACATATTTCATAGTTATCATTTCCCTGGTATCAAACTTCTCATTATCTGCCAGTACTATCCAGCTATAAATGCCAAAGCTCTCCAGCAGCTAGTGTGTCCTTTTTCAGACTTATAGTTCTGTTTTCTATGGATATTCAGTGTTTAATGGCTCTGAATAAAACAGAACTGCCATCACGCTCTCGCAGAAACCCCAGCTAGGCTATTGACAGTGCAAGTTTCATTTAATTCCTTGATTCAACAGCCATTTCTAGATGTTTCCTGAGCAATGCAATAAACACAAAATGCAGTGCTCAAACTGAATATTTAAAAGTCAATCAGGCTTAAAATTTAATTTTATCTAATTGGTTTCTTACATTCACACATAACTGAATGACATTTAGAAAAACCCAACCTTCCTACATAATTTCATGTTTACTCCAATCACAAGATGGATTTTTTTTTTTAACTTCTTTTGATTTCATTTTAATGCTTTAGCTAATTGACTACCCCCTCTGCCACAGGTCTAATACAGTGTTTTGGAACCCATCTTTGTTCTACTGATACATGATGCTATCAAAGCAATATCAAGCTTTATTTATTTTCTAGTGATGGATATCTAAAGGAAAATCATATGTACTTTTGGGGGTTACATTTTGCAAATTAGGGAAGGGGTTTGCTAATTCTGTGACATTTGCAGATTAATATTGAATCAGGAATTACACACAAGGCAGTATAAAGTTTACTGGTCCTGTAGAAAACCAGGGACTGGTACTTCATGTTCTGTAATTTCCTTTACAATTTCCTTGGTAATCAATTTCATACACACACAAAAAGGCACATCAGTCCCATTTATAGTCAGTTCCATCTATAATCTGCATTATTCCAGATTTCCAGTTGCCTCTGAAAAAGGAGCTGGGACACAAGCTAAGGCAGTGATGCAGCCTTTTGCAGAATAATGGGTACAGTGTTTGTCATCTCAACACAAACACAAACTTCAGAAAGATTTCTGAAAAGCACAAGGAAAATTTTAAAGGGGTGGCAGAAAATACATAGGGTAAGTATGAAAATTCTCTTGGCCATAAAAGAGGTCACTGTGATAAACTGAATGACATAGATCCCTCTGTGTTTAGTGACGTGGAACTGAGTGACACACATCTTTCATAACACCAAATTCCATACGACTTTCATGGTTGGAGACTTGAAATCCCAGAGAGATGCCTCAGGACTCATTGTCACAAGAGCCTCACCCACAAGGCACACTGCAGGGCCCCAGGGAGCAGCTCCTTGTGAGTGCCTCCACCTGGGTCAGGTCAGGGGTCAGACACAGTGCTTTGCTCTCCTCATCACAGGCCATTTCGAGTTACCGGTATGCCCTGCACAGCCCCAATCAAGGTTGACTAACATCATATCTTCTTTTAATGAAAGGTAATGCACTCCTATAGATAATAAGACTATGCACAGCTACATTAGTTAGAGCTTTTAAAAGGTGCATCAGAAGGTAGATAAGAAGCAAGGGTGTGGTGTCCTTCTCTAACTGCTGGAGAAGACATTTATAGGACCACAACTGCCCACTGGAAAAGGCTGAAACAGGGGTTTCTTACTTCTTCTCCACAACAACTAAGGTCAACTATTTCTGCAAATAGGATACTGGACAAAACAAGGAGCAGTTTGGATCCCGTACTTCACTTGTTCTGTGCCTTAAAATATTACCAGTCTTTGTGAATGTCTGACATGGTATCACTCCAATTTCATGCAAGAACCCACCTGAATGAAGACCTGCTTTTTATTTCATGTAAGAAAAGCTGAGGAGCCAGCAGCATGGAATTATTTTATTTTTATTTGCACATAATTTTTCTTGACTCCCCTTTCCTTTAACTAACTGCTTTACAGAAGAGATGAATCCCTGATGAAAACATACCTAGAACACAAATACGGCTGAGCATAAATATTATTTTTTGGTGTACAACATCAGAGCAGATATTTAGTTTAGCCTTAAACTTAGTAAGTGCAATTATCTCCATGTGTGAAGCTTTATACATTTAATTCCCAATATAATCAGGTGAAAATAGAGCCCTCTGTTCCTGGAAGCTTTGCCAATTTGTCATATTATACAAAGATGGATGTTACCTCTTTGTTTAAGAAATAACTTGGTGTTTGACAGAGGCAGCAGACAGTTGGGAGCAATACTTTCTAAAGAATTGTGAACAACTTCATTTGTCTCAGAAGAGAATTGACTCTGACACCTAATGATGAAAATTTAAATATCACCATTATCTGTTCTAGATGAAGTAATTTGAACAGAAGCACCCAACTTTGCCCTTAATTAAGTGTTGATGGTCATAGTAAAGATCAGAGATGACACATACCTAGTGCATCATCTTTTCCATTTCCTGAAAGGCCTAGGTGGTTTACTAATGCACTTACACTTCAAATATTGCTGCATCTAGTTTTAATACAAAGCCTTCTTGTCCATGGGTTCTCTCACAAGCACAACTACCAAAAAAAAGTTAAATCTGCTGGAGATTTTCAGTGTTATGCTAGGATTGTGGTAGCACTTTGAGTTTGGCAGGTGCAGGCTGCACCTTCGCCTTTTGGGACAGATGTAGCCCACCCAGGATGGGGCTTGGGGAAAGGTTGCAATCTAGAAAGGTTAAGTTAATGAAGAGGAACAGTGAGAACCTAAACACAGATGGCTCCTGTCTGGGTGCTTTACCTGATTACCCAAAGCATAAGTAATGTGGAGAAAAAGTACAGTGAGACCCCCATGGCAGCGATGTGCAGCGAGTGCTTCCCCTCCTCCTCTGACTGCTGTAATGTGGTCCTGCCTCTCTGCAGCACGGTGCCTATCAAATATCCAGTCAAGGTACAGAAGCATTTGATGTACTTTGAAATGTAGTCAAGAGTCAGTCTCTCAGAAACCTGATATGCTTTTAAACTCCTCCAGTCTCCCATTAGTAAACTCAAGAGATATAAGTAATGACTTTCCTTAATCAATTAGCTTGTCTGGAGAATGTTTAAGTCTACACCTGCACTATGTGTTGAACCCATGATTCACTGGCTTGTTTAAAACTGCCTTTTAGTCATTTAAGAAAAAAATGGTTTTGGTGTGTTCAGCTGCCAGATCCTAGGGGTAAAATGGTTTTCTTGACACCGCTTCTGTGTTGTCTCACATCTGCGTATTTGGCTCTTTAACACCTAATAAAGTAAAAACCTTGCCTTGACTTCTCAAGTGTAATTCCAAGTGTCAGTCAAATACAGCTCTGGCTGTTTGAGCTCTGCACTTGGGTGGATATTGCTCTTTAGCTTATTGACTCCATACCTTGAGTTTAGCCTGAAAGAACCAAGGCACAGCTTTCAGACAGTGAAATTTTCTTCAGCTTCTGAGAAATAAGGACCCATGTTTGATGTGGACAGGAAAAATTTAGAAGGAAAGGCAATCCTAAGAAAGTATAAGAGCAGATTATGCTTCAAGTCAAACTCCCCTAGGGCTTGCTATGCATTCTTGAGTATACTTTCACTAATGCTTGTCAGTAAAAAGTCCAGATTCTGAACTGTAATTGCCATGAGAAAAATTAATATGAATTTGTTCATTAGATTTACAGTTTCTTCTACAAATTTTTGTGGGTGCTCTTTGTGCTTTTTTGGCTGACCTATCGAAATCAAAGTTGTTCAGTGGTAGAAATCTCCACTGTGCTCTTAAGGCTGAAAAGGGTGCTCTTAAGGCAGCACAAATGGGGACCCCTTCTAGTGAAAGCAAGGACCACACTGAGGGCAAACAACTCTCATCTCCTGATGCCACCAACACAATGCAGGACATGCAGCTGCTTCTTCTGGAAAGAAGCAAAGCCTGACTATTCTGCAGCATGACTCAAGACACTGTGTGGACTGAAAACTCTAGCAAAGCCTGCACCATATGGTTTGAGAAAATTAACTACATATCTTAAGACTAAGAAATGAACTGCAGAAGCTCAAATTTTCTTCTTATATTTTCTCCTATGTTCTAAGGGTGAAAACCTTTATTTCTAATTTTTTAAATTAACATTAGTATGTTTGTCTGTAGCAAAAGTCAAGGAAGAGAACCGATGCCTTTAGTAGTGGGACTAACCACAGCTATCCTTCATTTTCATTGGATTAATTTCATTGGTGTTAATTTTGTTTAAAAGTATCTAGATAAATCTTTGATAAATAGAAGGATGGACTGATATAACCATTAGGAAATTATTGAGAGAAATAAGAATAAACTAAGGATACCTAATAAGAGATGAGAAGATTCCACAGTTAAAATGCAAGGTGCTGTGATGCCTTAAATTGCTAAGCTCTTTTCTCAGCTGAGTCAAAAAACATGTATTATCTGCTTGAGTGATTTAATCTGACTAGGTCTAGTATGAGAATGGACATTTAGATCCTACGAGCATTTCCATCCTATAGATAAAAATGCCCTTCATCAGAGAGATCAATCAACTGTAACGATGACTCTGCAGTGCTGGAGAGCCCTCCATCGCTGTTAACTAGACTCTCCTCTACAATATAAAGTGAAAGCACAATTTTTTCTCCTAGAGACAACTTCTTAATTGAACCTAATTACCTATTGTATTAATTTGACAACAGATTCTGTTCACTCAAAGATTTATTCAGAGTTATGACCTTAGGTTAGGAAGTTTGTGACACAAACAACAATATATTTGCTACATATATATATTGCCCAGCTTACTCTTTTTAATAAAATCCATAAAAAGTACACAGAATAGGTTTATTCCATTAAGCAGCAGCATGGCTCATGAACTTTGAAGGCACAAATATCCTTAGGTTAGAAATCTTCAAGGTATTGGATTCTGCTCCCAAACTAATATCAAGGCCCTTCACAGAATGTTAAAGCCATTCATGACATAGCTATCACTCAGCCATTTGATGGGTTATGGATCTAGAAAAATAATTTAGTGTTTTGTGACAGAATCCTTAAAGTTTAATATGACCTTTTTTCTTCCTAAACACAAGCAAATCAGAAGCACTCAGACTTGCTTGCAAACAATCTGACAAAAAGCATTGTGAGGAAAATTTTAAAAATCACAGGTCTGAGCTTAAAATTATAGCAGCCCTCAAAGACCAAACTATTATTAAATCTATTTCTCCATACTGAGAGGGTGAATAAGGAAAAGTCAAGACATTTGAAAGCCATCAAAAACAAAGTGCCATTTTGTTATGAAAAAAAATGAAGAAAATCCATCCACATAGTGTAAACTGTTGGCGTGCCACCTAGGGTGTCCTGAGGGCCACTTGGAATGCCCATATGGATATTTTAGAGGCACCTAAGATTAAGAGTAAACTCTAGGATGCACTCCTGAGTTACTTGTACTCTGCATTGTTCCTATGTGACGTGTCACAAGTCTGCCAGCATATTTCTCACGATTATGATATGGCCCTCACTGTTACCCTTCCAACATGTGCATGATGGAATGAAAATGTTCCAGTAACAGCAACTTTGTGATATCTCCACAGTGAACGCTGCATGGGCTGACAGCATAGGTGCTGTGCATAGGCTGATAGCATAACATGCTGTGCACCCTGAATGCCACTGTGATACCTCTGTAGATTAATTGGAGTATGGTTCTTACCATGGAAGCACTGAGCTTGTGCAACCTGCTAAGCAACCATCCTGTGGGTTTCTTGCATGAAAACTTTCTGAAATCTGATGGATTTGCAAGGAATAGCTATGTAGGTGACATCTGAAAGAAAAGAGGTTTCCCGGTTTCTAGAGGGACAATTTCAGGACGGTGAGGAAAGCATTTAAGGCTGGAACAAGAACGACACTGCCAGCTGAAGCGGTTTTATTAGACAAGTGGCCTTCCATCTGGAGCTTTCTAACACCTGGGATCCTCCTGTGGTGTATCAGAAGATTGCTCTTGCAGCTACACCATAAGAAAATGGTAGAGTTATAGAATGAGAAGGAAGGTCAGAAGTGAAGAGCTCTTTAAGAAACACTGCTGAGTTCCTTCTTAGGTTATCCTCTATTTTTCCACTTGGAGAAATGGTTCAGAGGAAAGGGGGAGTGGTGAGGGACAAAGGTGAGGCTGACTAGAGTGGTGCAGTGTAAAAGAAATTATTGGTGAGAGCAAAAACAAGAAGAGATATCAGGAAATTCAGATATGATTTGTATTTTGTGCTTGTTAATTATGTTGAAGCACTGAATAATTGCCTTCATATTGAAATCCTAGTATGTTTCTCTCTTACCTGATCTTCCCCCAATTTCTCCACCCTCACATTTTTG
Organism: Platyrinchus mystaceus; assembly: GCA_035041135.1. NCBI lineage: Eukaryota > Metazoa > Chordata > Aves > Passeriformes > Tyrannidae > Platyrinchus > Platyrinchus mystaceus. Next base: position 59,469,144 of record JAWWLV010000088.1, read on the forward strand.
CACCTTTTGGATCTACTTTGATCTGTAGTTTAAACCAGTACCTTCATGACCTATGTTCACATAATTTCATGATGCACATTGTGATGGGGGATCACTTGGTAAATTGTAAGAGATTTGCTTTATTCTGACTTCAGATCAAGCAGCCAGTGGTTAAAAACACCAAGGAGCTTCACAGCTCTCTACCCACTCTTTGCATCTCAGAACTTCAATGTCTACTGACTCAATCCTCTGTAATATAAAATATGTATTGTATGTGAAATATAGGGTGTGAGAGAACTGATAGTCATGGATGATAAGAAGAAGAACCTGGAATGAATATTTAAAGTACCAGCTTTATTGTAATTTCATTTTGCCTCAAAAAAGTCTGAGTGCTGTAGGAGAAGGGGGTCCTTACCAGTTAGAAAAAATGAAGAGGTGATGTAACTGTCTGCCAGCTGGGTGAATGACTTGAGATTCAAACAGTAGAGCATCACACCCTCAGTACAAGTTCCATAACATTTCCACCTTACACCTAGTCTTAAATTTTCATCATTGCACCCTACATGTTCAGAGCTATGTGTCCATTGGGATAGTTAAGAACAGAAACAGGATCAAAAGACAGTGTCAGCAACAAAAAGATGTAAAGAGAGTACACACAACTTTAATAAAAACCTACCTGGAAGTGTTCATTTTTTTTTTCTATCTGCAATAATCCAGAAGCATGATGACGTAGGAAAGGAGTTTCAGTATTTGATACTAAGAGACATATGAAGCCCCCTGTGGATATTATGGCTCAGTAGTTTGTGTTATCCCCAGTCCACTCCTCCATGAAGATGTTACTCAATTAAGACATAGATACAGCCTCATTCCTTGTGTTTGGCCATAATTCAAAGCGCTCTTGTGCTCTCATGTGCAGATTCTTGGTTTGTATGATCAATGGCTTTTTTGCATGTCTGATGTTGTCCTATTGATTAATTTTTTGGCTCACATGCATATTGTATCACACTAGCTTGTCATGCTGTGCAGTGAATAATGGTGAAATGCAGTCTAACAGATGTAACACGATGCAATAACCAAAAAAAAGACAAGTAATTTTCTGATCAATAAGCCAATCCATTTAGTGAGATAGAAGGGATCAGTTTGGAGACATGATTTATTTTTCCTTTATGTAATGCATGGAGGCCCTTACAATTATGAAACACATGTGTCTGACTTACCAGAGATCTCCTGTGTGTAGGTTACATAGTAACAATGGATTGAAGGCTGATGGTTTTCCATAGTGCTGACTGTGGACATGCTCTGCAGACTGTAAGGAGTCTGAAGACGGAGTAGTTTCCCAGATGCTAGAAGTGTCCCCTTTTTCTCTTCTTGCTGCAGAGTCTAGCAGAAGAGCTGGCTGAGTCAACATGAACTTGCTTACTTGACATCACCATGTGTTTAGGGAGACCTGGACTGTGGGACGGAGCCAACAAATCAGATATTGCTCACTAACACAATTTCCGACCAAAAGCAAAATAAAAAGTCTGGGAGGTCTAACATACAGGCAGTAGTCAGAGCTATGCAACTAAAATTTAGGGTTCCAAACAAAGCATTGGCTCAAAGGGGCCAAAAGAACTCTGCTCACCTTAAAGTCCTTTCATGCTCCCCTTTTATGGGGATGGTACCTTTTAACACCTGGATGCATAGCGTTGTCTCTGAGGGACAGCACTGTCCATCAGCCTGCACAGCCAGAGGACCTCACTTCTGCCTGGAGTACAAGGTGCTTCTTCATGAGACTACCTGAGGTAGTTTCTGGGTTTCCTTGGCCTTCGTAATATTACCTGTCCCCATATGCTCATCAGTGCTTCCAGGGAATTCCTGTGCTTGAGAAATGGTTTTTCTGGGGGCAGGCAAACATAAAGGGACTGTAGGTAATTGCCTGTGTCAATGACACTTGCTTACTTTCTGCAGTGAGTGAAGGTGTGTGTACAGCAGGACAAAGCCTCTGTCTCCTTCTCTCTTTACTCTCCAGGAGCCTGAGTGCATCCTGTCTCTTCCCCCAAAGATTTATTGACATTCATTACACTAAAAAAGGGGTGAGTGAAGTATTTTTAATGAGCTTTTGAGATTATACCTGATGAGAGAAGAGATCAATACTAGAGATTAAGAATTCACCCCAATTTTTCACTCGTGTTTGGTGGTGGAGTATTACTAGGAGCTCCCCGCACTGTTTTTATGGATGTTGGGTGGGAATCATGGTCTGATTATTTGTCTGTGTGAATTTCAATCCCTCTTTATAAATGTCAAAAGAATGGGCAGCAATTTCTTTCAGCACCTTTGTTCTTTCTTCTTCACAGCCACATGCTAAAACCAGGATGTTTTACGATCAGCTATTAGTACTTGGCATAAGATTTTTCAACCTGTCTTTCCCTCTTCTGCTTTTTTGTGCTTTGTCTAAGATTGTAGAGCTGACACAGATAGTTCAGTTCCTCAAAGAAAAGTTAGACATCACTGCAATGAGACACAGCTTGACTGCATATTAGCAAATATTCAAGCCACTTACAAATCTCTTAAGACTGATCCTCTTTATGTTTTCTGATGCTTAACAAGTCAAGATTTAAAGATAGAAATGAGCAATTAAAAAAGGGAGAGAACAAAAGCTACGATAATAAAAATCTGGTAATGACTTATCCCCAGGGCTGGGTGCTAACTATTGCCTTTAGGAGGCTGCACACAAACTTTAATCTCTTCCCTCCTTTATGTTGCTGTGACCCTTAATAATATCAAGATGTTACCTCTTCTTTTTTCAGTATCTCATCACTTTCTGAGACGTTCACCTTTTAAGAGGCATGTCTTTTCAGAGTTGTTCCCTATTTGCAGCTGATTTTTTTTTTAAATTCATTAAATACCATAGTTAACAAAAAACATATTTTCCCCATCAAGAAAAAAAAAAATTCAGGTTACATTTTAATAATTACAGAATCCTAATGAGATAATGGAAATTATCAGTGTGGAAAAAACCCAGATGCTATTGAATCTTCTGTTGGAAAGTCTCAGTGAGGAGAGCATTTACCAAAAAAAGTTATAAGTGTGTGACTGATTATGGCTATGTAGCTAATATATTTGTGACAGGTAAAATTTAACACGGGATGGACAAGACAGGAGCTGTAAAAGTGACCTTTATTATTTCATTGCTTTATTGGTAAAGTCAAATCCTGCCCAGTTCCTCTGCACACTTAAAGTTTGCAAGGTAGGGAATTATTTCTGTGCACTCTTTGACAGCTGACACACAGCAATGATTATGAGCTGTTTTAGAGGATGAATCTTTTTGTCACTGTCTCCTCACTTGCACAGGAACTTATGCCCCAACTTTGCCAGCCCTCTTCCTTTTTGTAATCCTCAATGGAAGCACCTCTTTGCCGTGCTTCTGGATGCCTCATTTCTCGCTGGGCTTTGGCTTTCTGCCTACCCACTCCCTTCCCACCAAGTCCTTCCCAACTGAAGGTACTTCTGCTATTGTTCCCTTCTTGGACATATTTAGTTATCCCCACCTTTTGGAGAGCAAGGGAGAAAAATCAATTGATGTCTCCTGATTTGGGCTCCTGTTTTTTGCCTCAAACAGGTCATAGATGTGAAGGCCATGCATTGGGAGTCCCAGGGAACACTACACTCTGGAGGCATCTCCTCAGAGGAGGCAAAAATGCCATGTGGAGGAACCATTGCTGGTATTTCCAGTATTAAGAATTTGCATTTAAAAAACGAACCAACCAAAAAAACCCAAACCAAAACAAAACCAAAACGAACAAAAAACCCCACCCAAAAAACCTAACTTGCTTAAGTTAAGACTCAGAGGCTCTAAAATCAGGTAGTTAAAAAACTTTATTTGAACATCCAGCCATATCACCTTCCCTTGCACATTTTACTTTAATGTTTGTTATGTCTCTGGTTACAAGTAATGCTGCACCATACACTTTTTAGATAGCTCATTTTGAATAATGAACATCTCTGTGATAGGCAGACAGATGGACAGCAAGACACAGATATAATAACGAAAAGCAAGATTTAGCTTTTCCTTTGGCAGGGCATGTTGCTTATTCAAAGCGAAGAGCGATGCTGTCAGGCTGCTAAGAATGGCGTGGTCTGTTCCTGCCTCGGGCTAGGTTTTATGCTAAGGTGAATCCTAACCATTAGAAATCCCTTGTTTACAACAAGCAAGCTTGGAGACACACCTAGTAATGTCTATAGGGCTTTGTCTACAGGACATCTGGCAAATGTAGCCTTATCTCAATATTAGACCTGCAGAAGGCTTTTCAGCTAAGTGACTGCTTTAAAGTAGAAGTTTAGAACTGGGGAGTGCTGGCATCAGTTGCACAAAGTCTATGTTCTCAGGCAAAACATCTTCCCACACAATAGACTCCAAATAAAGACAATGGCTGATAAAGGTAATAAAGAGTTTACAGATACTACAGAAGAAAATAATTGCACAACACATTCTCACATATTTTTAAAAGAGTTAATGATAGTTTGGGATATTTCTTCTATTGATTTCATGATTTCTGCTTTGGCAATAAAATATTTTACTACAGAACAGTTGCATGACTTCATCACTTCACAGCAACACTAATGAAAATAATCAATCTTTATACTGATAATTTGTAGCTGCATGTAATCATCACTAGCCATGTGTAGAAGACAGAAAGCACAGTCTAAAGGCTTAGAATATTTTTTGCAACAAGGTCCTTTAGAGAGAAATGTATGCAGGTCAGGTAGAACTTTCAGCTCCAGATTCTAGATGTGCTTAATCTCACTACTCAGTGTTGCCACATTGAACCATAAACCGTAGACTGAGCATGCTGATTTAGAACTGCTTTTTAGATTGAGTGAAGAAGTTAATTTTGAGAGCTGTCATCATTCCTGGGGAAGAAAAACACACAAA
>JAWWLV010000088.1:59474137-59492976 GCA_035041135.1 Platyrinchus mystaceus
TAGAACTGCTTTTTAGATTGAGTGAAGAAGTTAATTTTGAGAGCTGTCATCATTCCTGGGGAAGAAAAACACACAAACTGTGGCAAACACGTCAACATGTGGTTCTCACAGGTGTATTTGTAGAGAGAACAGAAGCATCAGTAGTTGTGTACCATTTACATTTCCTGCGTCTCCTACATCTTTCCCTTTGAAGAATTTACCACTGTTTTTACAAAGTGCTGTAAAACGTGCAACAGCTCCCATGGCTTTGACTCCTTTGTAGGAAAGCAGTGTAGAGGGACATCACCAAGACACATGTGCTGGCAGTGAGATAGCTGAGGCCAGAAATCCCTCACATTCCATAACCAGCACTTTTGGGCTGTCAACACAAACACCAGATGCTGCATATAGCAATTCATTATCTGGCTCACCCTCCAGCTTACCACCGGTTTTAAAAGGATCTCTTGGAAAAGAGCTCATTGTAACAACATCATTGTAACCTCTGTCATTTCTTCATCTACTGCCTGTTGTTTTCCTGCCTATCCCTCCTGCCCCATCCCCTCAATATGAATAAACAGCAGAGGGCTGGTATGGCTTTTCTTCACAAAGGCCTTCAGCACTTCAGACTGTTCACAGGACCCAAGTCTGTGAAACAAGGACAATTAGTTTTAAGGATCCAGAAATCTGCTTAGATGAGACTTATTCTGCACCTTGTCATATGGTTAAGTGCCATATGTTACGTGCTTAGAGCCTAAGTGTGTGAAGGAAGCCATTTATAACACACAAGGATAACAAGTGCAGTAGTCCTGCGATAGCAATGCAAACACAGCTAGTCTCTCTTGGCACACATTGTTTTCAACTCTTTACAGAGCACTGATATATAAAAAGCACATCATACTAATTTTCTTTTTTTCTGGAGAGGTGCAAACCACATTCCCCTCATCTGTGGAATAAGAAACCTACGTGGGCTATGACGCTGTATTCAGGCTCCTGCAAGGTGCACTGCAGGCCTTGCTGAGGGGTGGGATGAAACGGTGCTGTTCAAACTGAGCAGTGTTTGAGGGGGCTGGAAGGATCCATGGAGAAATGAGAGAGAAGAGAGGTAAGGAAAATGCAGCTGTACCACTGAGGTTATGGTATGGCAATCAATGTCTGGATCACACAAGTATGCTGAAAGGAGCTGAATACCTGATGGAGGGCATGGATGGGAAATCCATATGTGGGCCATCCAGTGTGACCATCTGGGGCTGATATACCTAGCCAGTAAAAATGACATGGAATAATCCAGCAGAAATTCTTTTCATAGAGGAGGTTTGCAGACCTGCCACCCTTCCCCTTGCTGGCATTTCCAGTGTGTAAGTACTTATTAAATTACAGTGGGGCTGCTCAGTCCAATTTTAAATGAACGCTGTAAAGTGGGTTTTTGACAACTTATTAAAAATTTAAGTATAATTCCAAACCCTTGGGTTAGTTGATTTTATATTTAGCATTTCTCTGTTGGAATAGCAACACATGATGTCTGTCAGCAAGCCAGCCACAATAGCCCTAGGCTTATTTTCCAAAAATAAAACAGCACTCTATATTTGTCAAGGCTGTGCTGGTGCCATGTTCTACATGAGCACCTTTTTAATCTGATAATTCACCAGCTGAAACACTGTCTAAGAATCAGCTGAAGTGTTTTTGCAATCTGAAAGAAACTCTGTTCCCTTCCCCAGTGTGGCAGTCCATAAGTTGTGTCAGAAGAGCACTGAAGAGTCATAGCTTAAAAAAGTTAGACAGATACATTAGAAAAAAGAAAAAAAAAAAAGAAGAGGGAGGCTGGTTCATTTTAAAATTAAAGGACAGTTATAGTGATTTTTTTTAAAGGAAGATCAAGGAGTCAATGTGCTTCAACAGATCACACACTGATTCCAATGGAGACCTAAATTTGACCAAATTCATGAGTGATCTGGTAGTTGACAGCTGACATAAACGTAGCCTGACTGTGTTTGTTTTCTCCTGCAGGTTTTGTTTGCAATTGCAGTTTTGTGTGTAGAACCACCCATATAAAATCTTCACCACTGTAGAGGATAGAAGGGATTTTGAGGGCAACATGGGATCAACATGCTGACTGATGTGACCCTATGTTGACTGATCTGCGCTGACAAATTTTGCCTTCATCTTTCTAAATTGACGTCTTAGCTTAATGGACAGGGAGTCGGACTCTCTTTGGAAACTAGTTTTACAAAAGAAGATAACTCTATCTGGTAATATTGGGAACTGGAGGAAGAAAAGGAGCAAAGGTTCAGATGCAGATACAGGTGGGCTTAGAGTGGGACACAGGTGCATGTCAAAGTGATTGTTCTGTAGCAATGGACTGTGCAATACTTCCCTCAGTAATACTCTTATATTTACTCCCTATAATTTTGTTATTTGGTAAGCTTGCATTTTCTGTCCCTCTCTCCCAGTTAAAACTTGCCCAATTCATATATGTGTGTGCAGCAATTGAATATTTAATAATGTATCTCTGTATATAGTACATACACATGACTTCCAATTATAGTAGGACTGATAACTGGAACGGAGGATCTTCTTTAGAAAAGAAGAGCAGAAATAAGTAGCATTTATTTTGTGAGTGCTTCTAGTTTTGACAATTTGAAGGCCTTTTTAATCATATGTTATGTCTATAGAACTTATATTTGTGAGTATTACAAGGGCATGACAGTGAAGCATTACCTCGAATTTCTTAACTGGAAATTTCTTTTTGTACTCACAACAGTAATTAATTGTGACAAAGTTACAGAGCTATTTAAGTTTGAACATGGGAAATGACATTGAATATTCCCAATTTCTCTACAAAAGTGGTTGTTAAATACTCCAATTTTCCTAACAAAATGGAGATTCATAAGGACACTACTGCCTGCATTTCTGCTAAGAGAACATACGAAAAACCAAAACATGAGGCCATGTAATACAGGCCTTTTTTAGAGATTGTGAAATGACAATTTGTCACTGCATTGAACACAGCTGACCACTGAGGAAAATGGATCCTCTGTCTACAGTGGTCGCGTTCTTTCACTGTATCACACTGTTAGTAAGATTTATACATTCTGTGAAAAGCAAGGCATTTCCTTCAAAACAGATCAAATTCAATATAATACAAGTTAAAATTTTTGCCCATAATTGTGGTAATAAGATTCTGCTCTGGAACTTAGTTTCTTGGATGGGACTTTTGTTTTCAATTTCAACCCCAGATTCATTCAGCAGTCTGTATTTACTTAATTTTTTGCCACCATTATATGTCTTCCCTTAGCTCTCATTTTGCTAGGAGAAAACAAGCCAAGTGGATTAGGCTTTCTAAGAATTGCCCTATTCATTCTTCTTCTGCATCTATTCCTTTTTTATACCCGTACTTCTTCCATCATCATGGAGCATCAAAACTGTACGCAGTGTCTCATGTGGAGTCTTCCCATATTGTCTAGAAGGCCATTGACAGTACTCTGGGAAATACTCTCAGTTCAACACCACTTGATTTTCAAAGGAAATGTTGCGTTTCTTTTCAACAATCCCTTTTCTTACTGAGTTTGAAGTGCTGGGCCTTTGTTGACTCTCCACTAAGTCAGGTCTGAATGTCAGAAAGACTGTTATTACTATACAATAATACAGGTTACTGCAATTGCAAATGGATTTATTGGATGAAGAAAAAGGGGTACAAAACTGTGTCTACAAGATAGGACAGAAGCCAAAAAAAAAAAAAAAGGGGAGTATCAAATGTTTCTTACATTTTTTGGGGGGAAGTGCTGAGTATTGTACTTATTGCTAAATCATACAGAAGTTATATATGTCATTTTCCAGTTTATAAGTGTATCTATCATATCTATTGTAGCCATTATTTATTTTGTATTCCATCAAAATGGTGGGTTAAGGTTCAGTAACCCAATCTCCTTCTATGACAAGGTGACTCACTTAGCAGATGAGGCTGTGAATATTTTCTACTTGGACTTTAGTAAAGCCTTGGTCACCATTTCCCACAGGATTCTCCTGGAGAAACTGACTGTCCAGAGAGTGGTGGTAAAGGGAGTTACATCCTGCTGGTGGCTGGTCACAAGCAGTGTTCCACAGGGCTCAGTACTTGGGCCAATCCTGTTTAATACCTTTATCAATGATCTGGACAAAGGGATTGAGGGCACCCCCTGTCAGTTTGCAGACAACACCAAACTAACTGGGTGGGAGTCTTGATCTGGGGGAGGGTAGGAAGGCTCTACAGAGGGATCTGTACAGGCTGGATTAATTGGCCGAGGCCAGTGGTATGAGATTCTAAAAAGGCAAAGTGCCAGGTGCTACACTTGGGTCATAACAACTCCAGTCAGCGCTACAGGCTTGTGACAGAGTGGCTGGAAAGCTGCCCAGCAGAAAAGGACCTGGGGGTGCTGGTCGACAGCTGAACATGAGCCAGCAGTGTGCCCAGGTGGCCAAGAAGGCCAATGGCATCCTGGCCTGTGTCAGAAACAGCGTGGCCAGCAGGACTAAGGCAGTGATCTTCCCCCTGTATTCAGCACGGTTGAATCCTTGAAAATGTCTTTTTAATCAGAAAATGTGGAAAAAAGTCTAAAGCACTTAGGTTGAACTACAAGTGCAAACATGAGGTATACAGATACAGACAATTTGGTTACAAGTTAAATGAAATAACACAACTGTCATCCACAATGAATGCCTTCAGTCTTTCAAGTGTTGCACAAGGAATATATATATATGCACTTTCACTTCCCTTCACTGAGCTCCTTACCACTCTGCTGTCATTCTCAAAGCAAGAAGAAACATTAGTGTGACAGCACAGGACATATCCGCAATGATGTTCAAAGGTTTCAGAGACTTTTGCTATTTTTCTAGAGACAGCAGGCATACCGATTTACCTCAGGACAGAGCAACCTTCAGATCTAACACTTGAAAATGCACTGAGACTGCCATGATAACTCACACAACTGAGTTTGGGATGTAGATATTCAAAGATGCTGACATCAAGAAATGAAAGCTTGGCCTCACTGGAGATGGAGCAGATTCAGGGTTTGATGTCAGCATGACTGTGATTTTAACAGTGATTTTAGAAATGTCAGGCATGGCTCATGAGTCTAATTGGCAGAAACATTTTGACGAATGTCAAATTTTAAAATACCATTTTTACCTCAAGCACTTGACTTGCTTCTCTACTGATCCTAGGTACAATTTTTTACAGCACACTATAGGACACACTACACTTTTATTTTTATGCACACAGCTCGGATAGTGCAATCCTTAACTGCAGTAGTTATTTGCTTGGATGTGGAACAACAGTGAGGAGCTCCAGCTTTATGCCTGCATAGCTATACTATTGACGATTCTGAGCTGTGTAACAGTAATTTCAAACAGTTATGTGGGAAAACAAAAAAACACCTTTATATAATTAAGACTTCAACTCAAACACGCAGCATTTCTGCAGTGAATATACAGCATCTTATGGAAACAAAACTAAAATAAGCTCTTCTACATTTCCTTCTATTACTCCCATAGAGGTCCTACAAAAACAGCTGCAAGTCAATTATTCAGGGTGGAAAGCAATGTAAATTTTTCTTTTTCCTCTAGTCTACATCATGTGCTTTGCTATCAAACAATGCCAAAGCCAGAATATAAATGAGGCTAGAAAATATCCACATAAAATATACATATATATGTGTACACATACTGTATACATTATTCCAGGTGCATATAGCATACTGAACTGCTAAATAGCTTTCTGCATAGACTTCACGGCAACAGAGACCCTGTTTTGAACTACTCCTTCCCTATTTTTTTTTCCATACACTCAGGCTATTGTGACATCTTCTTTCCCGGCAGTGCTTCCTTTCTCTTGAACTTTTACCCTCTCTGCTTGAGCCCTTCTATGAATGGCAATGAAAAAAAAGGAGAGAAAAATGAAGAGTAATTAACAAGATGATGACTGCTCCAGCTCCTCAGAGATATCCTTACAGAGTGACTCTCTGAGCTCATCAGCACGAGAGAAGATAGCAGTGTTAGGGATAAACAGGAATGGGAATAACTGAAAAAAAACCAGATAAGCTAGAGACAGCCTCAGTTATTTTTGAGTCCCATTTTATTGGCAGAATATAACAACAGTGAAATTAAGGCAGCACGCAATTCAGACTGGCCTTATGTTTTTACGCTATAGACCTAAAGTGGACTGTATGGTTAAAACCATACTTCAGCTCCTCAAAAGCTTATGTCATGTGTGTTTGGACAGTATCAAAAGAGTAATATTGTGAGAAAAGTCTGTTAATGGTCAGTTATTCAATGCAGTATTGGCAAATTACCTGGAGAGGTGCTGTAGATAGATAGACTGCTGAATGTTAAACAGCTATTGAGCCTAATCTCTTTCATCCAGTTGTACCTTCAGTAATACAGGAGCTAATACAGATTGGAGAATTTCAAATGCATGCCCTGAGCATACACATATATATTAGAGTAGTAAAACCCAATAGTAAACCTGTTCCTTAGACATTGTTAATAGGATTTGGATAATCACAGAAAAAGCCCTTGGTGCTGAAATTTATTCTTTTTGTTTACAGCACATTACCTAATGGGACTGTGTGAAGCTGAACGGAAAGCAACTGATTGACATGAATGTTCCAGTAGAAAAAAATGGCAGTGTCAGTGAGGCATCCCTGCAAGTTAATAGTTTGTTTCACTTTATTCCCCCTTTTCTCCTCTCAAGGAGTATTTTCAAATGAGAATCACATGCTTGTACCTTTTAGCTGAAATTAAGTGCAAAGACAGCAGGTTTTAAAATGTTCCCTGTGGGGATTGGAAGATGCCCTCTCAGGAGTGCCTGGTACACACTCACATGGGGGCCACTCTGAAAAAGCTTCTTAGTAAATTCCTTCATCACAAAATCCATCAGTGACATTTCATATGTACTTTGATGCTGGAAGCTGTACTATTCTGGCCCTTGGACAATGAGATAAAAATATATAATCCATAAAATTACTGAATAATTCATTTCTAGTCCCAGCATATATTAAACCCATTGCTGCCTGCTAAGGAAAGACAGACCAAGTTAGGTAAAGAGAGGTTGGAGCCCAACAAGAACAGTTAGTTATTAACTGGGAAGTTAGAAAGAGGGATGCCCCACAGAAGTAGGGTATCCCTTGGAGTCCAACATGCCCTTCTCCCTGTCATCCATGGACTTCTCCTTACATACAGTCAGGTTCATTCTTTCATGCTATAAAACGGAAGGAAAAGGGGATTCTTCTGCTTTTTCCCTTTTTTTCTGATTTCTATCTTTTGCCAGTCAGCACACAGTCCAGTGAAAGGATGAGAGAAAAGCAGGCACAAGTAAAATTCACTTTCAAGGGGGATTTTACTGGTGTCAGACTACTGTGCCATCAGCAGTTATTGGTTACACACCACAAACCTTTATTTCTCTGCTTGCTGGCCACACGATGCCAGAACTCCCTGTTGGCCCCAGAAGGCAGATGCCTGCTGCTGGTACATGACCAAAGTAAAATGTAGGCTGTGTGTCTCCTTGGGCTATTATATGGCCATTTTCCTAAGCAATCTTTGGCTGATGAAGTTCTGTGCCCTCTCTTAAGGACCGTCACGTGGTGGGGGGAGAGGCGGGGGGTTGAGTCCTTGTTTCTATGATTTGAAAAAAGGTAAATGTTTATCTCAGTTTTGGCACTGAGAAGAAGAGCAGAGAGGGTTTTAAAGGCACTTTGCATGTAAGTACTCATGAAACAACACTGTTATTCTCACACAGCAGGCGTAAGCAGAAGAAACAGAGACATAACAACTTAGCAATGCAAAATGAGCTCCAGGCATCTGGTAATTGTACCATTTTTTTTTTTGCTTTTAAAACCCCTTACAACACTGAATCGCATGGGGTCAATCTGACCTGTTCTTGATGGTGTTCGCAGCAGTAGGAAGTCTTTGTGACTCACACTTTCAATCAGAAGGACATTTTAGATTATTCAGGTATGGAGAGAAAAAAACAAAACAACAAACTGTTTTTTTGCATCCATTTTATGACCTGAAAGGGCTCCATTTTTAATGATTTGTACTGAAGCTAGTGTGTTTTAAAAGTATTTGTCTAAAAGATGTGATTTCATCATACAGCCTCCAAAACAAATTTATTTAGTTCCATTATATGTGACCTATCTTTCCAACTTTCTTTTAAGATATAAAATATTATGGATATGTAGAAGCATGTGATCCAGAGAAGCAATGCAACATGCCAAATGTTTGAAATTCAAAGGTACTGGCAGTTCCCTGGGGCAGATATTTCAGTGTCGTGAGAGCCAGAACCATCTGCAATGAACACAGTGGCTTTGGATGGCTCAGACACAGTTTCTCAAGTGAAGTGGAGCTGGTGAAGGGTCTGGAGAACAAATCCTATGAGGAGCAACTGAGGGAGCTGAGCATATTTAGCCTGGAGAAGAGGAGGCTCAAGAGAGACCTCTATGACTACCTGAAAGGAGGATGTGTTCAGGTGGCAGCTGGTCTCTTCTCCCAAGAAACAAACAATAGGAGAAGAGGAAATAACCTCAAGTTGTCCCAGGGGAGATTTAAATTAGACACTAAGAAAAATGTCTTCATCAGCAGGGTTGTCAAGCACTGGAACAGGCTGCCCAAGGAAGTGGTTGAGTCACCATCCCCGGAGATATTTAAAAGACATAGAGACATGGTGTTTGGAGGCATGTGTTAGTGGTGGACTTAGCAGTGTTTGGGTTAATGGTTGGACTCAGTGAACTTAAAGGTCTTTTCCAACTTGAATAATTCTATGATTCTCTGTGTTTTTGTCAGCTGGTTCCTTTGTATTCCATAACTTCTGTAGAAAGGGTAGAGAGAGATGAGCACTGACCCAAACAAAAAGCATGCAGGCAACAGGAATGGGCATGCTTCCTGGCTCTACCAGAGGTGACTGGTAGAGTCACCAAGCACCTGCAGAAACCAACCACAGATCCACTACCAGGAATGCAAGCAGTGATATTGTTCTTCCTCTGTTCCTCTGCTCTATGGACACCAGGTCCCAGGTCAGAGTTGGAGGCTGACCATCATCTCTTATGGATAATCTCTGCACAGCACTGTGCCCAAACAGGCAGGTCCCAGGAAGACGCTCTTTAGCCATGCACTATCCTGATGGCTGCATGGCTCCTTGGTGAGATCTGGGCTGTCACCACTAGCTGGAAGAACCAACAAAGCAACTCTGCTCCCTAGAAAGTCTGCACTCTCCAGTCAATTATCTTTGAGAATTTGTTGCATGTAGTGATTTGATCCAAATCAGGGATCTTCCTCAGGTTGAGTAATACGTACTCTTTTTTCACATGATTTAAGTGTGCAGGTCCCATGCAGTAAGTTAATGATTCAGGATTTAGCCAAAAAAGTTTTGCTGATGAATGTAAAATAACTGCAGGTGCATGTAGAAAAGTGTTATCTGTCTATAAACCACCTTGTAGTTAACAATACAAACAATATTAAAAAATGGATGGGGAGAAAAAAGTTTAGCTCTCACCACTAGTTCTAGTGGTCATAATTAAGTGTAATTAATAAATACCAAGAGATTGTCCATTTGGACGAGATTATATGTTCCAGTTCCTAGAACAAGAAAAAAATATTACTTTTTTGCCATGCATTAAATTTAATATTAGTTACCATGTTGAAAGAATAATGGGAAAAACCTTTCTCAGGTTGTGAGAAGGTGAGAGCTAATATCTTCCAGTTAATCCCATTATGATTATTATATATGACTCTAGGTTGGGTTCATTCATAGATTGCACAAATATTACTATATAAGTCTTCAGGCAAGTATACATGAATTTTTGTAAATTGTGATCAAGCCTCAGTGCAGTGGCTGCCAGGTAATGGATTAACGAGCTGTCAGTATTAAATTCATTTATTTCTCCTTATCATTTAAAGAGCAGATGGCCTCTAACTATACTACTCTGAAAGACACATAGCTTTTTGCAGAGAAATAGAAGGAGCAGCAGCAGATTTCATTTATCAGGAATAACATTCTGTTCCTGACCTTTCATCTCCAGCACCTAGGTAGACTCACTCTGCTGATGCTATTGACCCTGCACATTTTATGTAGACTGGGATGGATTGATGATAAAAATACTGAAAAAGGATAGAATTGCTGTAACTTGAAATTAAGTGAGGCCTTGAAAGAAAAACCTTCAAAGGACTAAAAATGTGTGCATGCATGCAAGTATTTGTTCAAAAAAGCATGTAGTGATTGACTGGACTGTGTTCTGCAGATATGCACATATATTGGTTTCAGTGGAATTGTAAGGTGTGTAAGTCAGTGCAAAATTTGTCTTACCCTTCTCCAAAGTTGAATCAGTTCTGGCTGCCTCTGTCACATAAACAATGTAAGTTCAGATACAGTTGAAATATGTGAATTAACCTGATTGTTTTATTAAAAAGTAAACCCAAAAGTGCTGAAAAAGTTTCACAGTTATTTAAAAATAAGAAGGATAACCTTTAGTTTAGTCAGGTTATATTGTCCCTTTTTCCCCCTCTCTTTTCAGTGTGCTAGAGCCAATAAAATATTTGACCGTGAAAAAATGAAAAAGGGTGGGAAAGAATTCCATTTTGACCTTTTACTAAGCAGCTCATCTGATTGAATCTCTGTACGCTGAAAAAAATTAAGGCAAGCAAGCAGGAGAATTTTCTTTCAGTAGGGAGAGTTTCAGTGTGTCTGCATTTCCTACCATCTCACCTGTGTACTCAACATATTTATAAAAATTACTGCAGCTCCCTGTCTATTACTGCAGTATTGCAATTAGAAGCTGAAAGGGTACTGAGGACTTGCTTGGAAAAGATTAGTGATAATGAAACAAACTGAAATGTCTGTCTGCTCCATACCAGCAGGCAGCTTTTCTGCAGGTGAAGATAAAGAAGAGTAGCACAAGATCTGTTGAAAGAGTTTTTTAATGCTTCTTATCTTGTCTTACTACAGTGGTAAGTGTTTTCAAGGACTGTTTTCATGAAGAAGTTGAATTACAGTCATCACAACGAGGTCGTGCTATTGTCAGCAAGACTACTGATGGCATAATACAATGCTGTGTGCAATGAAAAATTGAAGAACAGGATACATCTGCATTAAAGGAAGGTTTTTCTTGTCTAGACAGGGGTTTTCCCCTCTCTTTTCATAAGACAACTTTTTAATTGAAAACAAACAAACAAACAAAAATTCCACAATGGGTAAATGAATTCTTAAAGTAGCCCATAGGAAAAGTTGTCCTGTCATCATTTGGGGGTAACCAGAAGGTATGATATAAGGGTGGGTATCTCAAAATAATAAAAAAAAAAAGCAGCCAAATCCTTTCTCAAGGAACTCTGTGTGCTTACATTTGTGAGCCCTAACCATGTGCTAAAAGCACTTCCCTTTTCATTCCCAAAGCACTACTGCTTTGAAGAGTATTTGGCAAGAATTCAGAAATGCTGTACTTGAGCAGTGTGGCATTTAGAAGGTAGGTATAATGTAAAACCATTTCATCAAAAATAGGTCACATCAGGACCCATTAGAAAGACAAGTTATCCTGAAATGACTAAGAATTGATATATATATAATCTGTTTTGCCATCACCTTTTTCCAAAATACGTCACTCAATTAGACCTTAAAATTGTACCCCAAAAGGTTATTTGGACACCAAAGTTGCTCAGGTAAGTGGGAAGTCAGATGATGCTCGTTTCTACTTCTCAGGCAGTGACACCACAGGGAGGTCCCCCTTCACAGTTTTTTGAATGGAAATATTTTCTTCTTTTTTACCTCCATATGAATGAGCATACATTCGATAGGTGCACTCTTGGCTGGGTCAAAAAGTGGCTGGATGTCAGGGCTAGAGAGTGGTGGGGAATGGTGCCATATCCAGTTAGTGGATGGCCACAAGTGGGATTCCCCAGGACTCAGTTTTGGGGCCAGTACTGTTTCATATCTTTACTGATGATATGGATGAGGGCATTGAGTGTACCCTCAGACAGTTCACTGACGACACTAAGTTTGGTGGGAATGTTGATCTGCTGGAGATTAGGAAGGCTTTGCAGAGCTCGACAGGCTGGCTGGTTGGGCTGAGACCAGCAGTATTAGGTTCAACAAGCCTATGTGCTGGGTCCTGCACTTTGATCACAAAAAACTCCAGCAGGTCCACAGGCTGGGGTAAGAGTGGCTGGAAAGTGGTCCAATGGAAGAGGACCTGGGAGTACTGGTCGACAGCTGAACATGAGCCAACAATGTGCCCAGGTGGCCAAGAAGGCCAATGGAATCCCTGCCTTTGTCAGAAATAGCATGGCCAGCAGGACTTTCCATTGTGATCTATTGTGTATAAAACATTATGTGTAAAAAAGTACACACATATTAGAAAACAAATGTTTTCCTATTGGTTTTGGGAGGGGGGGGGTGTTACGTCCATGGGCAGCACTGACCCTTTTCACCTGCTTCTAGAAGGAATGTTTGCTCCAAAAATATGTTTACCATCCAATGTTTTGTTTGTACTCTATTCAGGGGCTTGCAAAAATATTCAAGATACACTGAGAAAGAAGGAAGCAAAATGCTTGATACTCTATTTTACATTACTGGAATTCCTCGTGGGACTGAAATAAACCCTTAGCCATGCTTGTTTCACACACTTTTATAGACAACTATTGGCAAGCCATGTGAATCCTGGAGGTTGGAACTTTTCTCTTTTCATCTGCCCTCTTTCAGTATGTTTTTTCCTTATTGTATATCACCTACCTATGCAGCACTCTGCCCTTCATCATAGCATGCACTACTGACAGATGCCAGCCTGCTCTCATTCTGGTTCCACCTTCACACCCCTTCTCTTGGCTACCCCCCCAAGCCTGACTGCAGCATCCCCCTGCTCCCTTTGCTTAGTAGGCTCTCCCTGACCATTTTCTGTTTCTGGCATGTTTAGTTCCCTGACCAAGTACTCTTTCCGAGTCTTTCTATATGAAAAATGCTTCTGCATGTAAAATGCTTTCAGTTGGCCAGCTCGATGGTGTTATGCAAGTGAAAACACTTATTCCATTGCTTGTCAGATTAATGTATATTTAGATAAATAATGCTTCCTCCAGGCAGCCACCTTTGGTGTGTGCCGGAATGCTAATTACAAGGTGGGGAAGGTAAAGACTTGGTCCTTTGAGCAACCAAGCAGGTACTGAGGAGGGAAGTCAATCTCTTTGATATGATGACCTTCACATCTTGCTGTTGAGAGAGACCCACAAGTTATCATAGAATAAAATACCTATATTTTGGAACTGTTCACAGTAATCAGTAGAATTCAGTTTTCCTTTGGTTTTCTAAGGATACAAATCCTACACTGTCACACACTCCCTGTTTTTACCTGCAAGCACCTAATAGCTGCTTTGGCATTATTTTTTGATAATGGATTGTCCCCTTTCCCATGTTAGCAGCTATCAGTGAGGACTCAGATCAACAGTCCTGCAAAACAGGCATAGCACAGAAGTTTAAATTCATGTGATGTAACCCATTTCCAGGCACTGTGAGTGCAGAAACAAAAGACGCTCTGCATCTGTCAGGGAAGTAACCTAGTGAAGTTTGTGGGAATCTCTGTTACCTTTAAAAGCCTTTTATATCAGTCCTGTGAGAAGTTCCTCTACTGCAAGTCTCTCTGTGTTCTCCCGTTTGCAACACATTCTAGTCCAAAAGAGTACCAAAGTTGAGATCTTCAAAGGATACAAAGTTATTTAGGAACATATTGTCCCTGAAGGTTGATGGCATTTTCCTAATCTTCTCAAGCTACTTCTAAAAAGGCCTGTTCAGCAGCTCTGTGAGTTTGGTTTTTGGTGTTTTTTTTTTAATTGCCTTTGCTTTTGGTTCCCTTTTGGATTATAAAACAAAAGGAGCCGATTATCTATTCATATAACAGTTTGAAGAAAACTTATTCAGCCTAAACTATATGCAAAATTTAGCCACAATTCATGATAGAATTTAAGTACCATTATAAAAATTATAGGGAGCAATAGTCTATCACTAAAATTTAAAAGCATTGGCTTTGAATATAGACAATCTTCCAGGATTAGTTAATACTACTACATTTTTCTTACACTCAATCAGAAGTACCTGATCTCCTCTCTAGATACTTTTTCTCAGAAAGCAATTGACAAGTTGTAATGCTTACAGAATTTAAAAAGTTAATTGCTGTCTAACTGAAGTAGCTTATTATACAAGTACTGGGACTATGTCTGTCTGCCAGTTGAATACACTAAAGTATTCCATTTAAGCAATTTAAATTAAAATATCATTTTATAAAGTTGTTTTGATTTTGATTACATATTGAGATTTTAAATAATTTTGACTTAATTTCAAGGGAAATGGATATCAAATTGTAATAATTTCTATGTGATTAACATTTAATTTATGTCTACTCTCCTAGCATATTCTTTCCCTATAGCCACAGTTGTATTATATTTGTTAAAAAAGCTGAGTATTCTGTGCAATGCACTGTGGAGCTGAAGTTGCAAAAAGCATGAAGAAAAAATTCTGTATCTGGAGCTCTACAAGCAATCCCCCAGGAAAATGCCACTATCATATGTCATCGTATGGCCCAAAAGCTCTTTGTTTTGGAAAACTGATGTGAAATACTCCTACTACTAGCTTTTTTGAGTGTTCAGTTAATATGCTATTAATACACACAGAAATAAAATACACAGAAAAAAACCAAAACAAAAACAAACAAAAAAAACCAAACAAAAACTAACAAGAAAAAATATCTATAACGTAACAGCACCAGTACAGCATCTGAAGTCATTTAGAAAATGACAGTATTTGTAATGATACAGGAAAAGCAGAAAAACATAATCCAAAGGACAATTTTTAAAAGCACTGCACATTTAAGTTACAGCAGTGTATTGGCTTTGCCAAGTTTTGGTAGGAGCGGGGGACTGCAGAGGTGGCTTCTGTGAGAAACTTCTAGAAACTTTCCCTATGTCCAGTGGAGCCAATGACAGCTAGCTCCAGGATGGACTTACCACTGGCCAAAATGGAGATAATCCGAGAAAGCAGTAGTGCCTCTGTCATAACATACATAAGAAGGAAAAAAAGGTACTGGAGAGATGTAATTGTGCTCGGAGAAGAGTGGAGTGAGAATATGTGAGAGGAACAACTGCGCGGACACCAGGGTCAGTGGAGAAGGAGCATGAGGAGGTGGTCCAGGTGCCAGAGCTGAGATTCCCCTGCAGCCCACAGTGAAGACCATGGTAAAGCAGGCTGACCTCCTGTAGCCCATGGAGGTCAACAGAGGTGCAGAGATCCACCTGCAGTCGGGAGCAGGAGGCTGAAGGAAAGAAGGTTGTGAACCTGTGGCAAGCCTGTGCTGGAAGAATAAAAGAAGATTGGTTTGCTGTGAAATTAGATACTTTATCTGAGCTCCTCTCAAATGCACAAGATTAAGATAACAGTCATGTAATTTTAAGAAAGGACAGAGAGTGTAGAAAGTCATGGATCTTCTCTCAGTCAAGACAAGAAACACCCCAGGAACAGTCTCCAACAGCCAATGCTGGATCATCTATTGAAGGTGACCCATCAGTCATCTTAATATGAACTTCTCTGTTTGATTGTGTGATCAGCTGATGGACCTCTGTAATTTTGATCCTGAAGGAGGTGTAGTACTTCTGCTCAGGACACAGACAAGGTTAAAGAGGAGCTGAGGATTCATCCTGTCCCTTAACTGTACATGGATAATATAATTTTGTATTGAGTGTTGGTCTGAGGGTTTTTAATTATTTATTACAGTTGGTATTTTCCTATTAATTCTGTATTAAAATTGTTCAGAATGTTGTAATATAGAGAGTTGGAAATACTGAAATTTTTAATTCTTCCAACATATAGGACATATCAGATAAGTTCACATAGCTTTTATTAATAAGTTTTAAATTGAGAAGGACTGAAATTGGAAACTTGCATCTGAACCTCTTTGAATCTTACAGAAAATGAAGTCCTGATTTCCTTCCTTGGATAAATGTTTTGTCTGCCAATTTTTTTGTGGATCTGCCTCTGCTAAATCTCCTAGAACTTCATCAGATCTGCATTTATACCCTACTCCTTTCTATATTATAAGCTCAGCTTCTTCAGATGTTTCTTTTTCAAAATATTTGAAAAGAATTTCCTTCAGAAGATTGTATAATTTCTGTCAATGAAAAAGGAAAGAACAACTGCTTAACTCCATTACAACAACAAGTAATCTACTTCCCTTAGTCCAGGCTGAAAAACCTCAGATCAAAAAAGAGCAGGAATGTAGAAGAAATCTCTTTTAAGATTTTAGCTGAAAAGGAAAATCTAAAGAATTAGATTTTTCAGTCTTCTCTACCCTCAAACAAATTTTATTTTAAACAACCTGACAAGTGATCCTAACTACCAATGTTCAGCAAATTTTTTATTGACTTTGCTATTTTATTTCTAATTGCTTAAATGGCTGAGCTTTGAAAACAAAAGGTTAGTTTAACTTATTTCAGTGAACAAATCTCACCTGAGATTTTGGAATGAAGCTAATGACCTTCACACTGAAAAAACCCAAACCAAACCAAACCACCACCACCAAGGCACAAAATAATTGATTGCAAAGGGCTAGATCCTGAAGGACTTTAAGCATCCACAGGGCTGCTAAATTGGCTGAAGATGCTGGCAGTTGGTAGTCCTGAGAATTTGCATCTACCAGAAAATCTGACTGCATTTAACCATGTGAAATACTGTTGTATTCTGTGCTTCTGTGCTCCACAGTTTTGCTGTCTCTTTTACAGTGAGGATTTTATTCCAATTCTGGGTCTTCTAAATATTGCGAAAGAGGAACTTTGGGAAATTAAGCCCTTCCTACAAGGGAATGTAGGAAGAATGGGTTACCAATGTCACTAACATGTATCTCGGTCCTCCTGCTCATCCCTGTGTGACAAGTTCAGTCTCCTGTGACTTCCCTGACTGCCAGCTAGGTTAGCTGAAGTAGCAAGAATTAATAGAACACACCCCTTAGAAATGAGGATGAAATGCAAATGTGCCTGTCTCAGGTAGGCCAAAAAGAAGCTATCAAAGCATCTTCGCCTTCAGCCCCTGCAGACTGGGATCAAGAGTGGTGGAAGATCTCCTGTTGACAAACTCCCTCGCACAACCAGTGCTGCAAAAAGCTGCCAATATGGTGAGGTCTAATAGGCAGACTGTAATTAACTTCATTATGTGAAAGGACTGAGGAATGGAGGGTGAGAAGGAGAAGAAATGAAGTAAGAAATGTGTCCCCCAGGTAAAGTTGCCCAATGCCAGCATGTTGGAATGTACCCAGCCTTTGGAAGCAGGAGGCTCAGAGAACCTGCCCTGTGGCTGGCTTAATGCCCAGGCAGCCTGTGAGACACTCTGTCTGAGTGTCTCCTTAAGGTAACCTGCAGGATATGCCCCAGATGGTGAACTTGTAATTAGAGTAAGGGCTAATGACCGCAGTGGTGACCCCAAGCTGGCAGACATGTGACCAGGCTGGGCAGCCGGCCTGTTCCTCCAACAGGGATCAAGGTCAACCTCCAAGGCAGTAAGGAAAAACACAGGTGCAAGAAAAAACTTTGTGTCCCTAGGTGAGATGGCCACACATGATAGCCCTGCCCTCCCCTCCTCCAGCTGTGCCACCTGCACCATCACTGCCCAGCTTTGCCCCTGATTCCCCAAGGCAGGGAGAAAAAAATATATCAAGTTTCCCAATTACCAAAACACTGTTGTAACAATGAGCTGTTGCTGCACCTGCTTCCTTAGCGCTGAGTGGATGGCCACAGCTCACCTCCTGCCACAAAGGGGAGCCTGGCCAGAGATGATTAACTCCAGCAGAACACAATAGTCAACATCTGAACCGCCTGTGTGCCAAGGAGCGTGTTTTCCTTGTTTATCTTGCACAGCAAGTTTTTAGCATCGCTTTTTTGCAAAGGCCATGCCTACTCTAGATTCCCAGACGGTGAGTCAGACGTGGTCCCGGGTGAACCTGTGGACCCACGTGGTGGAGAGTGAGGAAACTTCACCCCGTGGAAAGGTCAGGCGTGCTTGCCACCGGAGCACGTTCAGATTTTAAAAAACAAACCTGTTTCCTACCACCACGCTGTAGCCTCGGTCAGCATGTAAACAACTCATGGAGGGCTGGCTCTCAGCACTAGCTGTGCTTCTCTTGCTCCCTGCCTATCTTTACAGCCTGAGGGTTGCAGCAACAAAGTCTCTGCTTTTCACCAATCCTCAGCATTTTATCCTTGTTGTATAGAAGCATTATTACCTTTTTTTTTTTTTTAATCAAGTTTGAGTAATCTATGTACATTACAGGTCTGTCATCTTAATTCTTAAGCCAACCAAGCTCTCAGTCTGACATGCAGGGTGCGGATGTGCTGTCTTCAGCAAAACCCAACAATAAGAACAAGCCTCTGAGGTCACGAGCAGCCAGTTAGAAATTAGAGCAGCCCTGAGGCAAAGGAAATTCAGAGGCAGTAGAAGGTTTCAGTTAAACAAGAAAAAAGTCCGACATTCACAGGTCGTGCTACAAGGACGTTTGCATCCCACAGCATTTGCCATCCTAATAAGTGGCTTGTTAGAAGTGAAAAATATGCAGGTAATGATATTTTGCACCACTTTCTCACTTTTGTAGCATATTGCAATGAAATATGCAATTCTGTTTTCATAGAATCATAGAATCATAGAATCATAGAATTAGCTGGGTTGGAAAGGACCTCTGAGATCTGAGTCCAACCCTTGATCCACTACTACCGTGGTTAGTAGACCATGGCACTAAGTGCCACATTCAGTCTCTTCTTAAAAACCTCCAGGGACGGAGAATCCACCACTTCCCTGGGCAGCCCATTCCAATGCCTGATTACCC